>CM029656.1:28660108-29860108 GCA_017311315.1 Dendrocalamus latiflorus
CCCCCCCCCCCCCCCCCCCCCCCCCCCCCCCCCCCCCCCCCCCCCCCCCCCCCCCCCCCCCCCCCCCCAACTACCCAAAACAAGCCCTGAATCTAAAATGTGCTCCTGCTTGTACTCTAACTCAAATTTGCAACCCCAGCCAACTTCCAAAGCACACACATTCCCGCCGACTAATAAATGAGATCACAGATGAAGGGAGCGGACCTCCATGAGGGTGATGAGGAGCTGCGCGCGGCCTCGCGGACTGGCTGCTTGCCGTCGCCGAGGCGCTCGACGGCAGCGGGAACGAGTGCGTTCAGGTGGATCTTAAAGTGGTCCCCGGCGACCACGGCGGCGGCGGAGAGCGCCTGCAGCCCGCCCTGCGCGACGCGGAAGTTGGCGTCCCGCGTCAGATCCATGCAGGTGTCCACCAGCGCCGTGACTTCCGCCGCCGTGAGTCCCCGCCGCGCCGCCGCCTCCAGCGCCTCGTGCAGCCGCTCCACCCCCGCCAGCCGCTCCTTGGTGTCCTTGGCGCGCGCCGCCTCCAGCGCCGCCTCCATTTCCGCGCGCGGGCTACCGCGAATCCACTACAGAGCTGGTAAGGCTAGGGCTCCGTGCCCCGGAGGCGGGCGGCGAGGCGAGGGGGAGTGGTCGGATCTGAGGCAGGGAAGGGGAGGGGGCAGTGTGAGAGCGCAGGGTGGTTGGACCTTTGGTGGTTTTGCGCACTTGGCCCCCTGGTTTTTTGTAACCTTGCACTTTGAGGACTGACTGGGCTCGCTCCAGGGGGGTGGCCGGGTGGGGTGGGGGAGTACGCCTGTGACCGGCCGCAACAAGGCTAAGCTATGGCTAGGGCTGTAAAAAAAAGCTCGAGGCTCGCGAACTGTTCGAGTTTCGCTCGTTCTAGACTCGATTCGAGCTTGACTCGAGCCCCAAACGAGCCGAATTCGAGTTTCATCCTAAACTCGCGAGCTTTAATGAGCCGAGCTCGAATAGCTCGCGAGCTTAGGATTTTTTACCCCTCCCCCCATTTCCCCGCACGGGCTGACGGGCGCTCCCGAATCCCGCCTCTCCCGTTGTCCCGCACGGCCGCTCCCGAATCCCGCCCTCTCAAATCACGCCCCTCCCTCCTCAGTCCTCTCCCCCACCCAGCCGGCGGCCACCCGCCTCCGCCTGCCCCCCGACTCCTCGTCGCCCCCCGCTGGCCCGCCGCCACCGCCCCTCGTCGCCTCCGCCGTCGGCCGCCCCCACCCCGTCCCCCTCGTCGGCCCCTCCTCTCCCCCGCCGCCGCCCCTTCTCGCCCCCCCACCCCTCCTCGCCGCCACCGCCCCTCGTCGCCCCCGCCGCCGGCCGCCCCCGCCCTGTCCCTCGTCGTCCCCTCCTCGCCCCCCCCCCCCGCCCCCCCCGCCGCCCCTCCTCGCCCCCGCCACCGACCCCCTCTCCCGCCCCCCCCCCCCCGCCCCCCTCCTCGCCCCTCCCCCCGCCGGCCGCCGCCCCTCCTCGGCTCCTCCCCCGTCCCCCTTCCTCTCCCCTGCGCCAGCGCCGCCCCACCGCCTCTCGTGGCCTCGTCCCCCCTCCTCCAGTCCCCCCCCCCCCGCCGTCGCCCCTCCTCCGGTCCTCCCCTCGCCGCCGCCCCGGGATCGCTGGCGCAGAGCATCCGATGGTCGGCTGGTCGCGCCCCTCGTCCGCCTCGGCACCGCTCGTCCCCACGCCGCCGCCCGGGATCGCTGGCGCAGTCGGCTGGTCGCGCCCCTCGTCCGTCCCGGCGCCGCTCGTCCCCACGCCGCCGCCCCTCCTCGACCCGGCCACGGCTCCCGTCGTTGCAGGCTGCAGCTCGGCCACGGCTCCGCACTCCGCAGCGCAGGTACTCCCTCAGTCCACACCGAGCCTACACGAGCCGAGCTCGAGCGAGCTCGAGTTTTGTCCGAGCCGAGCTCGAGCCCAGCTTGAAGTTCGATGTCGATCTCAGGCTCGCTCGAGCTCGGCTCGAGTTTCTACCGAGCTCGAGCTTGCCAGGTCAAGCTCGCTCGAGCTCGGCTCGTTTACAGCCCTAGCTATGGCCATGTTATTTTCGGTTTTTAAAAACTATTTTTGGTTCCTTTTATAAGGGTGTGTATAGCCATCACCCGGATGTTTTCTTTCAAACTACCATCCAGTTTTGAGACCGTTGGATTAGAGATCCAACGGCCCTTTTTTTTGGAGGGGGGAGATTATTTTTTGAGAAGGGGGAGATTTTTTTTAGAGGGGGTAGGGGAGAATTTATGGCCGTTGGATCTCTAATCCAATGGTCACAAATCTGGATGATAGTTACGAAGAAAAACATCCGGGTGATGTTTATCAATATCCTTTTTTTATAATAACTAGTTTTTAAATATAGTATTTTTAAGATAGAATCTACTAGTTAATTGTAGTACATATTTTACTGACTTTATTTATATTAGCAAAAACCGCACGTGAGTTTTTATTACTTTGTAATCTCTCGTACAAACAGCCCAAAAGCCACAAGCCGCAGCTAAAAGAACAAACCTACATTTGCTGAGGCTCTCTAATTTGGTCGACTCCGCCACTGAAGTGGAGCAAGCTACAAAATATGAATTGCTATGCAAAAACCATACTCTTGCAATCCTGATAAGAACTAAAGTGTGTTCTTTCCAAGTTATGATATATATTTTCCTTCGAATAAATAAACGCAACGTTTTTTTTGTCATTTCAAAATGATTTATCAGCTTTCAATTCATTCGTATGAATGCTCGCGCTAGAATCAAAAGTTAAGCCAGAGTCATAACCATTGGCTAAAAAACAGATCTAAACTAAGATTTTCTCCCTCGCGTTACACGTCGGGCTAGCCACTAGCGCAAGTCGGAAAGGGGCAAGAGAGTGGTCACATTAGTTGTACGGGTGTTTGTATGAGAAATTGTCGTATGCATAGTAGGGTTTCTACAAAATTAGGTCAAATTTTGGGATCACGTTAAAGTCTGGTCATAAATTTAAACAGTAGAATGTTTTTTGTTTAACTCAGTAGTTATTTTTTTTCGTTCATATAGGTAGGTTATGGCCTCACGACAATACGAGACTACTGCTACTACAATCCAAATGTACCCGTAACATACAAGGCAGGAAGTCACAATCCATGCCAAATCATTTCTTATCGTGATGGCCTCATTTTCTCCTCCGTTTTGATTCATTTGAGAGCAAGCATCATTTCGAACTGGAGTGTCATGGCCATGATTGTATGATGCACTAGTATATTAATCCAAAAATGAGACTCGAACAGATAATCTCCGCGTAAACATGAGTGTCGCGGCTCGCGAGCTCGTGCGTCACTTCAACGTTTTTTCAGATCATATAGGAGCAGAGGCTGAGCTAGATCTTAGACCGTCAAGACAACAGTCCGAAACTTCGATTAAATTTTCTCGCTATAAAACAAGAAAGGAGCTAGGCCTCCTGCATAGGAGGTGTCACGCTCAGTCCTCAGATTCACCCGGACCTCACAAATTAAGCCGGGTCGGAAATACTAATTTCAGTTCGGGGTGTACTCGTATGTTGCTTATGTATCGCCTGCAGGGAGTGACTTCGTTAGTAATGACAATTATAGGATGCACTCAGCACTCGCACCAACTACGGTGATGTGGACGCCTCAACTAATCCTCTCCTGAGCCCTGGCCCCTTCGCTTCCCCAAACACGGCCATGGAATGGTACGTAGACCTTACGAATTCCGAACCCCAGATAGCTGCGTTGCATCGATGCAAGTGAGCCCAGGACCGGACGGTCAGATCATCTCACACCGGGCCAGCAAGGCAGGACTCACTGACCAGGAACTTGTCTCAGAGCATACATGTTTCATATTTGAGGAACAAATGCCCTAATAATCGAGTTTTTCTCCATAGAAACCATCGCTCAGTTACACTTGAACCGTGGTTGCATGAAGTTCTCAACTCTCGGTGAGCGAAACTGAAAAACTTCTCTTCGATCGGTGGTTACCAGTGCTTGAAGGAAGCGCAGGTACAGGTTGGCTTTCGTTCCCTGGGGTCTTATTAGGCTAGCCCGGCCGTGAGCAATGATAATCTATCGATGGAAGGCTCCAAGCCACGAAAGGGGCTCGCCATCATTTTTTATCAAGCTCACCTTTGCTAATAGTGGGGCACTCATGCTGCCGCACGCCATCCATCCATCCATGCCTTTTACTTGCTTTTACCCCACGGGGTCACAGTCTGGACTTAGCCTGGAGAAGTCTGGAGAGGCACACATGCTGGTGTTGCTCTTGGATCTCGATGTCCATTGCGCTGATCGGCATCGGGAGCTAGCTGAAGTTCAGGTCACCAGGAATGGGCATGGATGGACCAGTGCAGCTACAGCCACTATTCAGGGATCACTGCCGATAAAGCTCCTCTGCTGTCTCATACGAAAAGGTGGCAAAGTGGATAGGACGCAATGCCCAATGCAATTGCAAAGGCTGAGGTTTGTGTAGGGTGTTACTAGTACGAGAAGGAGTGGAGCACACTGATTGCTTCTGCTGCAGCTACGCGCCAAACAGTATGAAAGAGGATTCGGGGATTAAGGAGGATACGCGAAGCCTAACTCATAAGAGAGGAAAGATGTAGAATAGATATCCCATGCTTTAAATCGATAAGCACGTATTTTTTCTCATGACCTCTCTCCTATGTGCCATATTTATATCTATAGGAAGGGCGTTTACATAAATACCTTCTTAGGACATTTATTAAAAGAGATATACATGTCCTTTTTTTTTGGCATGCCTTATATGAGCATGCCTTTTGGCCATATACATCTTTGGGTCTATGCATAGTGGATCGGTTGGGCTAAGATGGGAGCCACTCTCTCAACAGTATTCCCTCGTGGGAAAGGGCTTCGCAACGACAGGCCGAAACCATGTACTTTGTGTTTTGGCCCTCTTTGTCACTTCGGCCTACCGTTGCGATTCTCTGGTAGTCTATGGTTTGGTTAACACGCCCCGTCCTGAATCTGTCTAGCCTACTAGCTGCCTTTGTCCCTGACTGTTGGGTTGGCACTGAACCTTGGTGGGTTTCGCTCTTGGACCTCGGCCATCACGTGCCCTTCATCCTTCGTGCCCATTAGGTGTACTAGGGGGCTTCATCGTTGGTTGACGGGTTGTCACACATCCTTCCTCCCATATTTGGCCGAGGCGAAGGACGGGCTTTGCTCTTGGGCCTCAGTCAGTGTGCGCTTCGTACCTCATGCCATTTGGTGAACTAGCGGTGCTTCGTCATTGATTGTTGCGTTGTCGTAGAGCCTTCAACTTGGCTGTGGTCGAGGCAGTGAGGAGTGGGCACTGTAGCTTGGATCATTAATCTGACTCATGTTTTCTAGAGCCCTTGAACCTATCTGTGATGTCCGCTGGTGCCTCTGTCTACCATCGCTTTGGTTACCGTGCTAGCCTCGTTTGTTGAACTGAGTCGGGGCGGTCTTGATTACGCGTCGTCGACCTCAGACACATGGCCACGATATGTCGATAGGGACGTGGGTGGCTACGTCGGGTATGGGGGCACACACGCCTCCTAAAAAGGCACGTCTATCCTATTGATATGAACGCATCAGTTGGCCCCTATTCTTGTAGTGCTCCAAAACAATCGTCTACTTCATTCCTAGTCACACTTTATTCACTTGTCGTTGTGTCCCAAGTCTTGCCTGGTGCTTTGGTCGGCGCCCTTATTCTCTGGCAATCCTGCTCGTCTGCTTGCCACTCACCTGCATGCCACCTAGCGCAACTACCATCACATCATGACCCGAGGAGGAAACATATAATGCCCTAGACATTGATTCGGCATTTTCGAAAGTATTTAACGAATTCACGGAGTTTTCTTTTTCTTCCATTGAATTGTAAAGGCGGGTGTGGGCTGCAGATTTGTCTAAAAAGAAAAGAGAGAAAGAGGAGGGTCGGTGGGCTGTCTAGAGAGGGAGGCCAGACCTTCCACCTCCCACCTAGGGCCCAGGTCGCCCCTTAGGCCCAGTCGCCCCCCTTAGGCCCAAACCCTAGGCCACCCTCTCCCCTTGTGGCCGCCACCCCCCCCCCCCCGCCCTGCCGCTCCCCCTGCTAGAAAGAAGAAGAGGAAGAAGAGGAAAAGAAGGAAGAGAAGGAAGAAGAGGAAGAAGAGGAAGAGAAGGAGGAAGAGGAAGGAGGAGGAGAAGAGGGGTAGGTGATTTGTTCTGCTGTTCAGAGGTTTTGCTGTGGTCTCCAAGGGTAACCAACAATTTTCTACTCCTTTCGTTCTTAGCATTTTCCCGATTGGGCTAGTTTTTGGTTAATCGTTCGATCTGCATTGTATAGGACTTTCGTGCGAAATCTGGAGATTTCACCTCCTAGAGATTTGTAGATGACTTCATTATATTTCTGTAGAGTTGTCATTCACATCATTCCGATGAACAGTTTAGGAGTTATGAGTATTGCTGTGTTGTTGTGCGGTCTGATCATTCAGGTTCAGGCAGTCGGTGGAAATTAAAAGATTAAAAATAGAAGATGATTTTGCCTACAGAACCCATGAATATTAAAGTTGTAGAGGACTTAGATAACTAGTTTTTATATTTTATTCATAATTTTTGGACAAGTGGATTGGGTGCAATAGAGGTTGAAATTCTGCTGTGTAGCAGAGTTGGTTTTAGGATTTAATTAATGTTTATGGGTAGATTCAGAGGCTCTAATGATTTTTATGAATTTTCTCATAATAACAGAAGCTGTATATAATTTTGTAACTTAGTTGCTGGTAAAATTTTATAATTTTTAGAGTAGTGTACTGATGGTGGTGGTCTGTAGAAGATCGCTGGTCAGAACTTAGAGGTAGATTCTATCCTCTGTTTTCTATTGTTGATTACACACTTTTAACGGCGGAATAAAATTATAGTGTCTTCATAAAAGTTGTAGCTTTCATTCTATAGATTTCAAAAAATGCTATTTCTTTTTATAGTCCATTTAGTGGGTAAAAAGATACAAAAAAAATATAGGTAGCACTGTTGCAGTGAGCTGAACGTCGGAACGATAGTTTGAGAGAGAGTTGTTGGGTTTCGGGCATAGTGGCGCTTTACGTTTTAGTTATGAATGTTATATTGAGATTTTGTTCTGAGTGGTGACTTGTGAATAGATGGTTTCACTTCTGACCGTGTTTTGAGCCCTTCGCCCATTCGGTAGAGGCAAGTAAACTTAGCGGTTGTTGATATAGTTTAACTTATTAATTTAACTGCCTTCACCACAATTGTTGATATTTGGTAATTAATTCACCTTTAAACAAAGATGCCCTACTACACTATATGTCTTATTTTACATATTATTGTCCATGTGGTTATTTTCCTAATGAATCAATCGTTGCCATATCATGCATGTCATAGCATGTCATTTGCATTGAAGCTATGTCATCGCATCTAGCTGCGTCTGTACTGGTACAGTATCGTGCATTGATGTAGTACGATGCACACAGCACACTCTTACATTGCGTACATATGCATTTCATGATGATAAACCTTATTATGAGGTCTTAAGAGGTATTGGCTCATGAGAGTTACTTGTGGCACGAGGTAATATCTGGTGGTTGTCGTTGGTGTGAGTAAAGAAACGGGCTCATGAGAGTCATTTGTGGCATGGGTTATTTTTCTTGTAGTTGATGTTGGTAGTAATTGTAGTTGTGGATATTGAACGAGGCTACAGTGTGGCTGTCAAGAATTAATTATTAATGTCATTAATTTGATGTTTAATCATCCATAGTTTAATTACTTGTTAAATAGTTTGCTTGCTGAGATTTTATCTCACCTCTGTATTCCCTCTTCCAGGTGATCCTTTAGCATGTTCGGAAAGGGTAGAGCAGCACGGCATTATTACACAAGTCTTCATGAGTTTTGTTGTAATAAGTTAGAGGATTTAATGCTTAAAACATTTCTTTCTCTGAGTCATTGAGCACTGTATCTTAATGATGATAGATCGTGGTTGGCATTAGTGGGGTTGAACATTCAAAGCTAAGTTGCTAAAGGATGCTATTACACAGTTTTATATTCTTATGTTGTTTTACTATCCTCCTATTAATTGATGTGTTGTCATGCTTTTCGTGTAGCATTTTGTTTCTGGGGAGGTGTTGCTGGATTTTCTTGTAATCCAGTGGGTCGTAAAGTGTAGTTTAGTAGCATCATGGGGTAATGTGGTTCCTGGGGTGTTATAGTTGGTATCAGAGCCTAGGCTTTAGATTCTAGTAAAATAATAAGTAATTTGACACACTTGCACATGTAGGATGGGAAAGGGTTTGCATATCTTTGCATATATTTCGTTTCATTCTGTTAGTGCTTTTGCCTTAATTGTTTGAAGTTGATGTTTGTGTATGCTTGTGTACCATGGTGGCTATAGGAATGTCACCTAAGATGAACAGCCGTGGCCGTGCTACTGCGCCTAGTGTGCAGTCAGCGGCTGAGGAGGCTGAGTCTCCTCAGTTGGAGGGTAGTAGTCAAGAGGAGCTATTGGCCGCTATGAGGGCCATACAACAAGAGCTGAGGACGTTGAGGCAGGGGCAGTCTGCCCCTGATGCTAGCGTTGCTATGGCACCCGGGGCCGCGGTATCTGGCGCTGTTAGCCACGGTGCCTTGTGCGAGCCATGACGACTGCTCTGGCCATTTTGCACCACACAACAGCCTCGGTGACGGCGGGTCAACAAAGTGTGGTAGAGTGGGTTTGGCCATCGCCTTATCAAGGAAGCGTTGGAGAGGAGCCAAGCGCATTGGCTCATTTGTGAACACACACGGTCGCTTGTTGGTGATGGATGAGTTCTTGGACATACTTGTCCGAGACAGCAAGGTCTCCAATCGACAACTGGTCCACAGCCCAAACGCAGACGAGGTGGTTCCCTATCTAAAAGGAGGGCGAGACATTGGTCTTCACCGTGTACTTCAACACGGGGCTCTGCATTCTGAGTGCTCAGTTTTGTGACTGACGTGCTCTGGCTATGCGACTTAGAGCTTAGCAGCTGACCGCGAATTTCATTGTGTGGCTCATAGTGTTTTCATGGTCCACGTGGTCAAAGACCACCGTGCTGAGCGTGATGCTGTTCGAGTCTCTACACAATGCCCGGTGTCAGCCAAAGCAGTTAGGTAACAGGCAATTATCCAACCTGGCAGGCGTCAACTTTCAGGTTCGGTCGAGCTGCTTGGGCTCTCCACGGCGCTGGGCACAATGGTCCCAGCGCGTCACTACCATAGAGGTGGAGGCTCTGGACTACCTGCTCTGTGATCCCCGCGCTCGTGACTGTCCTTCACTTTGGGCCATTGTCGCCTTCCTCTTCGGTGCCATCAGGCTCTGGTGGCTCATCAGTGCTGACTGCCTAATTTTTGGTCTGTAGCCTCTACGCCGCTCCCCACCGACGAATAAGCTTTGCATGTGAAGTTGTGAACCAAGGAGGATGTTGGAAAAGAAGGTGATGGAAATAGGAGGCGGGCAGTTTGGCCCAGTACTCAATTGCACAACAAAAGAGAGTAAGGTACAGTGTAGACAACTGCTCTGTGCATCAAGAACTAGGTTGGGTTCAATTCGACTTAGGCTTATTGGTCTCTGTCCTTTGCTACAGTCACTCGCTTCGAACGGTATGTCTTTTCAAGGCATAGTCTACAAGTCGATTATAGTAGATATTATATCGACTTTAACTGTATAGATCAAAATCGTATGCTACTGTCTTTCTCTTTGTAATCTCTCTCACGAACAATCATAGTTCAAAAGATATAAGCCATAACCTAAAAAATCTACCCCAGTCTATGTAGAGATGGAATGGGATCCTCAAGATTAGAGAAGCCCGTACAGCCGTACTATCTAATACAGTGAGCTCTGCCTATGATGTTGCTGAAAATCGAAAAACCGAAAAGTCAGTAGTGGCAGCGCCGTGTGTGGGCCTGTACTCGCATCGCATGCATCGCAATTCGCAGGTAGCGGCATCCCGCAGCCCTTCGGGCATCGGCCAATGCCATACCCCATTCGAGCATTCGTCCCACAGGCCCAGGCGCCCAAGCGCCCAGCAAAGGTTAGTATGTTAGTGTGTTGTGTAAATGTAATTGATTAATTGTGTTCTCAATGTCTCAGTGTGTGTTTGAGCCTGAAGCAGTGAAGCTTGCTTCACGGTTGCTTGCTTGTTAGTCTTGCTGTCTATTGTGGTATTGCCATTTGCCAGTAAGTATATTATCGCTTTACCTCATCATATCATTCGTAATTTGCGTCAACTATAGTACATATGGTAATTATTGATACCACACCGAAATAATTGAAATTTACTGATACCGAACCATATTTCTAAAAAAACATATATTACGAAACTACGAACACCGTATTTTCCGTACATAAGTAGGCAGGCCTAACGCCCTAGCCCGATAGCCCACATAAGACAAGTACAACAGTACAATGGTATAGGTGATGATTGTTTATAATACACTTCATACCATTTATAGATTAGACTAAAGACAACATATACAATGAGTTATTTATATAATTATCTTTAATGGCCTCATAATTAATGAGCTGTCTATATAATTGTGTATGCAATGTTATACATAGTACTAAGCTGTATATAAAACTATCTATAGATAATATATTTCCCTCTTTTACATCACTTAAAATTTATTATGATATAGACTATTCTCTCTCCTTCACATCACTCAATTTATTGTGATATAGACTAACAGATGTATAACATGTATTATTATACATAGACCCTTGTTGCATCCCGAACGGCCCGAAATCACCCCTGTTCGGCCTAACGGCACAAGAGATGGGCCCTGTGGTCCAACCCTTCGGCCAGCGCAATAGTACCACGCAACTCAACAACCACCACGGCCTAAGGACGCACGGTGAGGCAGCCCACCGAACCCTGGCTCAGTCACCCACTACCACCGTGGGCAAGCAGCCTCGCTGCACGCTAAACTCGCGGTCAGAGACCCAACGTGAGAAGGTCATGGCTGTAGCCTGCCACCATCAGAAGCCTCTCGAAACTCAAATGATCAAATTTGCAAGCGATTGGCCTCACTGGTTGCAGTTTTTCAGTTGCAGTGCATCCATAATCCTTTTAGGCTCAGCGGCGAAGCCATATTGTAGCATGGGATACAGTTGCATCTCTAAATTTTTTACGTAAATATACCTCTTAATATACAAAGTATATGCTATACGTACTAACATACTTGTGGTAGCCCCTTAGACTTAATAGGCAATAAGTTAATCCTATTAGCCTAAGTGTCCAAGCTATCCTTATTTTCTCAATCAATCGGCCAAGAAGTGCTAGGAGCTCTCCAAGCAGCTCTTCTATACCCGCCTCGCCAAGTCCCTTACGCTCCTGACTTATTGTGCCTTGTTTTTTACCGCCCTGCTCTTTTATGCACTTGAGTCCTCGATGTCGATTAGCTTCTTGAATACTGGTAGATCGTTTACTAATGTTCATGTGTCAACTAGCCGCCAATTCAGTAGTACTAATAATGCTTCTAAATGGTTTAAATTAAGGTATGATTAGATTGTTATGGGGCTGCAAGATATGCCTCTGGAGAGTTTTATGGTGTTAATTTGAGTCTCGGCATACCAATTTGTGAACTTATATTAAAATTTTGTACTATATCATTTAAACTTGTTTTAGAATGGACGTGTCTTAAGTTCGCACCCCTATCGTCAAAATTTTGGCTCCGCCACTATTTAGGCTTATAATTTTTGGTTCATGCTACAGTAATTAGTTTTAAACAATGTGTCTTTTTAAGATGGGATCTACAAATTGATTGCAGTAGATACTGTACCGATTCATCTATATCAGTTAAAATTAGACGCGAGTGTCTCTCTCCATAATCTCTCTTACGATTTTGGCCGATATAAATGAAATTATTATAGTATATATTATAATCGATTAGTAGATTTTATCTTGAAAAGGCACGCTATTTAAAAGGTAGACATCGTAGAAAAATAGTTTTTAAAATCCAATAACAACGAGCCAAAAATAGAGTTTTGGACATTTGTAGCACTGTTTGCTCTAAAAATACCAAATATACCCTTTGAAGCGAAAAAATTCTATTTTTAGCCTCCTATACGACCGTGTGATTACAGGGTGGCGATACGGTGTTAGCACTGTAGCTTAATCGTACGATCGGGGACCGCATGACTAGCACTATAGCTTAATCGTATGATCGGGACCGCACGACTACCACTGTAGCTTAATCGTACGGTTGGGGACCGCACAATTAAGCTATAGCATACAGCGGTACGGTCTACAAGGTCGAGCACCATATTTTTACCTGAATTCACTGTGTTGGATGCTACAAAAACACAGTGCAGACGCTGACGTTGACACCCTGACATTGGCAACCCTGGAGTGGCCTGCGTTATCTGAAAGACCAAAAACTTTCTGAGAAATTCAATTTATGTGGCGGCATTGAAGCTCGCACGGTTGCACATGATCGAAGGCATGCCTGAGAGCATCCGCAACGGGTCGATAAAGCTGTCTACAGCGTGTGCACGTAGGAGAGAGAAACGGAGAGAGAGTTTGAGCTGCCGCTACGCTAGCGATCGTCGCTTCACGGATTTCCTGGCGAGAACGGGTCCCACGCATGGAAGATGGACGTGCCGCTCCGTGGATGGGCTGGGAGGATTAAAAAAATAGGGTGGGACCAAAGAAAATTACTGTATATAGATCATCTGTTGAAGGAGTAATCTTTACTTTTTATCTATAGTCTAGGTGGATATGCCACATAGACATTATAGAGAGCAAACTTACTTTAGCCATTGCGGGTGCTCTGATCGATACAAGTGTGACAGACACAGAGCGCCGCCCGCATTTACCATCCAACAACCGTGCTCCTGTTGCGCGCAGCGCTGATGCTAGCCTTCTAGGCCAGGCTCTCCCGCGCAATCGATCTGCTTTTGATTGATTTTGGTGCCGTTGGTGTTGGCTCTAAAAACTGATTTTTTATAGAAAATAGTTTTTTTATAATACATATCTTTTAAAGATACTATTCTTTTAACACATCTCTACCCCTATAATCCACCAGTTAAAATTATCCTACATCCACCCAACAATTACCTGCTCCACAGTCATAACCTTAATTACGTCCACACCACAATATGCACCTAGAAATACACCATCCTAAAAACGTGCGCACCAGATTAACTCTCCTCTATTCTCTCTCCTTACTCAACCATATCCGACGGTCATCCTTCAATGTATCTGCAGTACCCCTCCCCACCCTCCCTCCTCCCGAACTGCCCGACGCACACGCACACGCCCGACGCTGCGCGATACCCCCTCCTCCGCCGATTTCTCCCCCGTCTCCCCCACTCTGCGTCTCCCCGCCGCCTCCTCCCCCCGCTCGGCCGTCTCCGCCGATCCACCCTCGCCTCCTCCTCCCCACCCGGCGCCGCCGTCGCCTCCTCCCCGCTCCTCCGTCGCCTCCTCCCGCCCACCCCTCCGCTCCGCCGCCGCCTCCTTCTCCCCCACCCCTTCGCTCCACCCTTGCCTCGTCCTCCCCACCCCGCGCCGCTGCCACTTCCTCCTCCCCCCACTCCTCTGCTCCGCCGCCGCCTCCTCCCCCGCTCCTCCGCTCCGTCGCCTCCTCCTCCTCCCCCACCCCTCAGCTCGGCCGTCGCCTCCTCCTCCCCCCACCCCGCGCCGCCGCCGCCTCCTCCTCCCCACCCCGCGCCGACGCCCGCGACCCCTCGCCCGAGCCGCAGCCCTACGACGACCTCGAGGACGACCTCGGCGACTACGGCGGAGGCGCCGACTGGAACCGCGACCGCTCCCCCACGCCCGTGCACGGCGACGACGGCGCCGGCTCCTCGTCCAAGCCTCGGAAGCGCCTACTCAAGAAGGCCGTAGGCGGAGGAGGCGGTGACGGCATGACCAGTGACGGGCTAGATGACTGGGGGGAGGAGGCGGCGGCGTTGGCGGATACGGATGTGGATCCGGAGGCCAACGCGGCGAGGAAGAGAAAGGGCCCGTCCCAACTCCGCCCCGTTCGCTTCTCCCTCCCGCGCCCGCGCCACAGGCCGCCTGACCCCGTCGCCTGCCGCGCCGCCAGCCGCTGGGCCGACCGCCTCTTCGCTGACTTCCACCTATTCCCCACCGCCGCCCCCGCCGACCCACCGGACGCGGCCCCCTCCTGCGCCTCCGCGTCCCAGTTCGTCCCTCTCTTCCCCGACGCCACCGAACACTTCCTTCCCCTCCAAGTCGACTTCTACAAGGTTGGGCCGTGATTTTCTCCACGGGTTTCTCGTGTGATTTACTAATTACTTGGTCCTAGGATTATCATCTGACGGAGAAAAGGACATGATTCTTGATACGTGACGATACTGTGTCGTAGAAAGGCTGTACCTTTGAGCATTCTGCTTGGTTATTCCATTTTAAAGCCCTTTTCTAGGTTATTGTCTCCTGCAATCTCATAAAAAATCGAACCCGTTACCTTCTTTTGTATGGCTGGTTAACTAATTGCAATGCTGAATTCTCCGAGTTTCTGATCCATCATATCCTACAAGTCACATTGTGCCCTACCTCCTTCAATAAAGATTGCCTTATGTACCGTAAGGAGCTATGGTTAGTGGGCAAAAATCACACCTCTGATTATTTTTGGAAATGATTTGTTGGATTTGCTCTGCTCAGATTCTCGGTGCAGACCCACATTTCCTCGGTGATGGAATCAGGAGGGCATTTGAGGCACGAATAGCCAAGCCACTGCAGTACGGCTACAACACTGATGCTCTTGTCGGATGCCAGCAAATGCTGCAGCTTGCCCATGATACTCTCACAAACCAGAGTTCCCGCACTGAGTACGACCGTGCATTTTCTGAGAACCGTGATGCGGTGCTTACAATGGATGTTGCTTGGGACAAGGTGAGGTTGTAGGGGTAGCAAAGAGTGCACTTGGATCTTGTTTGATTTCAAATAGCATTAGGATAAAATTGGTCTCTGCTTATATTGGGTGTCTTGTCAAGCAGGTTCCAAGTGTGCTGTGTGTGCTTTAGGAGGCTGGGGAGTCACAGGTAGTCCTTGCAACTGGGGAGCAGTTGCTGCAGGACCGGCCACCCAAGCGGTTCAAGCAGGATGTGGTGCTAGCAATGGCTCTGGCTTATGTAGACCTATCAAGGGATGCAATGGCGGCAATCCCTCCAGATGTAATCCGCTGCTGTGAGGTGCTTGAGAGGGCTCTCAAGCTCTTGCAGGTGAGCTATTTTCACCATCAGACATCGCATTGCAGATTTAACATGTCTAGGGTGGCTTTGCACAAACATCAGTTTATTAATCTTAGTGTCATATGTTGACCCAGGTGAGAACATAAATTTTGTTCTACTACTATTGTTTATATATATGTAGTTGGGGATCAAGCCATCAAGGTAGTCTAGGTCGATCTAATTGGTGTTGATGCTGATTACTAATTTTTCTTTTGTTTGGCAAACTAAGCACCTTTGTGGTAAGCATCAAATGCAACAGTGTCCTTTAGTATTTTGTATGTAATTTTCAATAATCAGCATGTACCATTCTGTAGTCAATGCTGTACTTGTTTTACTGATATCGTATGCGTAAATATAATTCTACTCAACTTTCTTCCGCCAAGCTTGAAGTAATGTAGGGTGTGTTTGGATCTTTAGCCCATCTTGCCTAGCCAAGTAAAAATAAACTAGCTCATCTAGGCTATAGCTCGAGCAAGCAACAGCCTACTTGGTTCTATTAGGTAATTAGTTGTGCAGGGCAGTTAGCACTTAGCAGCGTATAGAAAGTAAGCTTGCCATCTAGAGCAACCTGACCCAGCTCTCCTGGCTCGGCAAGGATTTTCTAGCCTGATGAGGCTAGATATCCTGGCAAAGTTGAGGCTAGATATCCTGGTAAAGTCAGTTATTTCTCAACCTACTGCAAGCCTTAGCCGAGGATCCAAACTTACCTGTATACCTCAAACTCTGTTGACTGGTGTCAATAACGTCTATCAACACTATGTTTATCTGATTCTCTCTCTCATGATTCAGGCATCTATTCACCAAATGCATACCGTGGATTTGCTCGCGAATTTATGAAAGATTTGGAAAGAATGAGGTAAAGATTTCACTTGCCCAATTGTTGGATTTTTTCCCCATATGTATTTCAGATTTCGTCATCTATCAGTATATACCAGTTGTCATCCAGAAGACAAAATTTTCTTTATTTCTTGTGCAATGTTTGTATCTTAATTAAGTAGCCTTGACTCCGTATATTATCGATGATGTAGGCCTAGAGCTATACTGGACATCATAAAATCTGGTGAAAATTTTAGGATCTCCACAACAACAAGGATGCCAGAGCAAGGAACATGTGAACGTTGTGGCTACATTTCTAGCGAGGTATTGTGATGGCATTAATCTGAAATTTTACCGCCTCCAGATTTACTCTCTGAGCTCTTATAATACATCAGAATAGCAAAAGAGAGATCCTTTGGCTAGGACAGTTACATAAGCTGTTAGTCTATTTGAATAATTTCTCATACAGCGATAATTTATTTCTTCAAATTTGTTTGAAAATACACGCATATGATGGTTCAAGGCATCCTATGCATCCCCTGCCCTAACCTATTGAAACATGGCGAGTCCCATCAGTGCTGAGGATCAGGGTCCTCTGCCATGTCCTTAGGAACTTTTTATCCAAGAATTTGAACTGCTTGAATTTGCCCTGATTTCATTATCTTGAAACTTCCTCAATGCTTTTACTGAAGTAACTGAACATTGGATGAAATCCTGGTGTTGTAGAAATTATGCAAAGCATGTATCTTGCTGGATGGATTGAATCGAGGCTTGCCAAAACTAGGCATAGGGAGGATTAAAGGCGGTGCTGGAGCTGATAGCGACAGTGAGCAGCAAGCCAAACGTTCAGAGAGGAATTGATCAAGTCTACAAGGAAAACACGGGAACTTCGACTTCTAGATGTCAACTGCAATTTTGTGCAAGGACTACTGAGGAGGAATTTTTTTTTGTTATTTGTATTACTGTTGGTTCGGGGGCTGATCCAGGAGAAAAAGTCATTTGGGTCATCATAGGCACGTTGGGATCGCTATGGGCGTTAACTTCTTCATGGGTTAACCTATGTGGCATTGGGGTTACTTCACCCCGGTCCGTACATGTTGGATCCGCCCTTGTGTTGGATCACTATGCGTTGATCAGATTTGATTGTATAACTATCAACAGGCTGTTTTGATCAGCACCTGTGCATCGATGTGTCATTTGTGCCCTGTGACTTGCCGCTGGTTGTCATATAGGCATATAGCCACGGTTGTAACAGTGCAGATAAAATGGATTCGAAGTAATGTATTAGTGACGAATTACCGAGTGAAATAAACGAAAATGCATATCTACCCGACTACACCTAAGAGTGGGAAGCTTGTTCTGTGTCCCTCAAGCGAAAGAAGTGGTCGGTAGTATCCTGCAGATGAAGAAAAACAGATAAAAATTGTAACTTTTTATGGCACTTTTGGTCTGAGCGAAATGCAGTCAATGCCAGAGAAACTCAGAAGTCGGTGGTAGAGATCAGTGGGCGAGCACTAATATATGCACAAGAATTTGCTGAAGTTTTCAGTCTTCAGAGAAGACATTGGCAACTCTGTCAAAATGGTCCCCTCCGGAGCAGGATTCTGTGAAGATAAACATCGAAGATACTTTCTCTGAGGAGATGCATACAGGAGGTTGGGCGTTCATTGTAAGAGATGATTAAGGGCAAGCGCATGGAGCAGGAGCCGGCCACTTGAATTTTGTCCACGATGCATTTAAGGCTGAAGCAGAATCTTGCCAACAAGCTCTGACATTTGCGGTTGATGCTGGAATGGGGAAGTTTCACATAGAAATGGATTCTAACAAGCTTTGAAATTTGCGATTGTGCCGGAATGGGGAAGGTTCACATAGAAACAGATTCTATAAATCCTACTGCCCTGTTAGGCTCTGAACAGGGTTTCTCAAGGATTGGTCGGGAAGGTGTTTAGCTTCTGTTAACCGGTCGTATGGTCTCGCGAAGCGGTCGCAAGACCTGGGAATCGGTCGTAGGCTTTTGAGCATTGCGTGTTGGGTGGTTCCAACCGGTCACGTATTTATGTGACATTCATTATGTGACAAAACTATTTGGTTATACAATATATGAGATGTGAATCTTAATGAATCTAATTGTTCGTTTTATTTTCTACAAATTTTATCTTGTTTTGTATTTTACCGTAGCGTTAGCACGGGCACACTACTATCCCCAAAGTGGTGGGAACCTACACTGCTTCACCTCAGTAACTTCTTGTGCTCTTCTTGATGTCCTTGCCCGCCGTACTCCGAAGATGCTGGTTGGATTTGCACTTATTTTCATGATTATCCATTTTCTAGCTTCTGTAAGTGAAGCTCTTTGCTGTCGTCATTTTACATGTTTGTTTGTTCCTATGAAAAGTTCACTGAATAACTGCTTAACTAAGTCCACTTATTTAGTGGAAGCAACATTTCAGCAGTCTTAGATGTTTGTTGTTTGAAACATATATTGTTAGTTACTTTTTTTATATTTGTTGGTCTTAGAAATAACAATAACCTCGGGAATCTGGTTTAGAGAAGGTGGGAACCATGATTTATGAGAACAAAACAGCTGTTTGTTTCGTTGATTCCCAGTTGATTTGTATGAATTTGAAGTGTGCTTTATAGTTGATTGCTTTGGTCATACTCATATCCATGAGAGTATGGGTGTAGGTGTTAGATTACTCTTGTTTTATTTAAGTGAGGTTATACATCACCAGGATGGCAGCAACTAACGACTTGATGTCACTTAAAACTAGAGATCGGAGGCAGCAAACACCAGTATGGTGGCTCATCTGCACCAACTAACTTGTGGAACCATAATTTGTCTTTGGAGCATTTATAAATACTCCTGTACGCTGTACAGTGCAATGAAACGTGTTCAAACATAGGTCTTGCATTCTGTAGAAGCCCCTTTAACAATATCATTTTCAGAAATGGCCCTCGGTAGTATTCATATGACAATTTGGGAGGGAGATAGATCTTCATGACCACCTATGCCCTCTGGTGTGACTCAATATTGCCATAATTGGTGTCAGGTCTGCCCTCATACCAAGCATGGCATACCTGCCACTATGGGGAGTGGCATTTTGATCCTGTTGCCTAGGTTGGTGACAGGTCAGGATTTAGCCTATTGCCTTTAGTATCAGGCTGAGGTATATCAACTGTAATTTTTAGAGACATGTCATTTAGTGTTATTAAGTCTGTTATGTTAGGTACTTCAGATAAACCTTCTCTTGTGTTTTGTTCGTTTATCCCCATTTTGAGAAAACTTTCTTCATGGAGATGCTGCAGTAGTGTTCTGAACATCCTACAGTTTTTGGTCGCTTTTTCACTATATCTGGATAGCGTTAATTTTTAATCTGGTCTACCACATGTTTGATTTTTCTCATGGTCACTTGATGTTCCAACAGCAGCAACTGCACACACAAAGGTAGTCGGTAGCCCAGATAATTATGCCTGGCTTGAGGCCATAAACACGCCGGTGAATATTTACATGCGCCCTGGCATGTATACCGGTCCAACTGTACAGGTAAGGCCCAACTTCTACATGTTGCTGCTGTTGTCTACTATAGCATTTGCCAAAAGATTGCTTTGACACAATTCCTGACGAAGGCAATGTTTGTGCTTTTTAGGATCATCTGTCGTAACCAATGCACAATGGACCGAGAGATCAAGGAGTGTCCTGATGCTACCTCACTGTTACAGTTCTTCTGATGTAGCGCTGTAAATGTACTACTTTTGTGTTACCTTTTGCCTTTTCTATTTACTTTCCTTTTTTTCCTTAAAAAAGTTGTTCGGCTACAGTGAAGACATGGTCAGCAATGTCTCCTTGTTGGTTTAGCGGAGATAATCACGTTCGGTGGTCTGAGCCTGTAGCTTCCTCATGTATTACACCAGCTAGCGTTAAAAGCTTCTTAGTAACCGATTTATTGATAGTGCTGCATTTACATTGTCTTGTGAGTTAACGGCAAGATCTTGTGGACTATGTGCATAGCATTGACAAACCATGCATCTGAATGTTGGGGGAATTGAACTTTGTACAAGTACCTATCACGCTACTACCACTGAAAGATGTGGGATTGTGGACAACATGCAGACATCCCTCTCGTACTCCGTCGCTTCACATGCTTGAGTTGTATGGTCCTTCTCCTCCCCCACCAGCGCGGAAAGCGCCCGGAACACCGCCCTCTCGTACTCCGTCGCTTTACTCTGCAAGCAAACGAACAAATTACCGCGCAAATACGCTGCAAAGTTAAAGGGGGGATTCGGGCAAGTTGCCGCGTATGAGGACGACGCTTACGAGGCTGTCGGCGGCGGCGAGTAAGGCGCTGGCTCTGGCGGGGTGGCGTGGCGCGACGAAGTGGATATAAGCGGCGGGATCGGAATGGGGAGATACTCGAGCGCGTCGATCTCGACGATGACATTGCCGCGGAGGTGGAGTTCGGAGCGGAGCCGGGGTTTGGGGAGGGCTAGGGTTTTGGTGGAAGCACACGGCTTTTGATTAGGAGGCGGCGGCGGAGTGGAGGAGAGGGGGAGGAGGCAGCGGAGCAAAGGAGTGGGGAGAGGAGGAGGCGGCGGCGCGGGGTGGGGAGGAGGAGCGGCGGCGGTGCGGAGTGGGGAGGAGGAGGTGAGGGGAGCGGAGGGAGTGGAGGCGCGGGGGAGAGGTGGAGATGGGGAGCGGCGGCGCGGTGGAGGGCGGGGGGAGCGGAGGGAGTGGCGGCGCGGTGGAGGACGGGGGAAGCGGCGGGAGTGGAGGCGCGGGGGAGAGGCGGAGATGGGGGAGCGGCGGGAGTGGAGGCGCAGGGGAGGAGGCGGCGGTGCGGGATGGCAGGGCAGGGGATACAATATTTGGTTATACAATATATGAGACGTGAATCTTAATGAATTTGATTGTTCGTTTTATTTTTTACAAATTTTATCTTATTTTGTATTTTACCGTAGCGTTAGCACGGGCACTATACTAGTAGTTTATTAGTGGATTACAGTATACATTATACTAATTTTATTTGTATTGATCAAAATCGTATGTGAGTATTTTTTTTCTATAAACTATTATTATTTATGAATTAAAACTAAAAATCCATACGCACAGACCTTAATTCACTCTCCGTCTACATGGTCCTCGCGAGCAGTTCCTTAAGAGTAACTCCAGCAGTAGCCCTCAAAACAGGACCCCTACTTTTTATTTGAGGGCTCTCCCTACTTTTGAGGGCTCTGTTTTTTGGGCTACACTCCAGCAGGAGCCCTCAAAACAGGACCCTCAAATTCATTCTTAGAGGGGATGACACATAGGACCCACCTATCATCCTCATCCTACTTTTGAGGGCCGAGGGGCAAAAAACTCACTCCAGCAGGGCCCCTACTTGAGCCCTCAAAAGTAGGGGCTCCCTCCAGACCCCCCAGGAATGAGGGCTCGAGGGGGAGATTTGAGGGCCCCCTACTTTTGAGGGCTCAAGTAGGGGCCCTGCTGGAGTGAGTTTTTTGCCCCTCGGCCCTCAAAAGTAGGATGAGGGCTCAAGTAGGAGCTCTGCTGGAGTTGCTCTAATAACTCGGCGTTTTAAGGTTGCTGACGAGACAGCGCGCGAGAGATCAGGCCTCTATAAGGGAGCGGGGAGAGACACAGCCACCTTCCCGTGCCCACGCCTTGCCGTCGCAGCCGCTGGACTCGCCTCTCTCTCGTCGACGTACGTCCCAGAGTCCCTCTCGCCGCGATGAGCGCTTCTTTGGTCGGTCTCCTCGTGTCCGCCCTCGTGGAGGTGGCGGCGCTCCTCGGGGCCGCGCCGGCGGCGTCCGCGGCGCGCGCCTTCTTCGTGTTCGGCGACTCCCTCGTCGACAACGGCAACAACAACTACCTCAGGACGACGGCGCGCGCGGACGCGCCGCCCTACGGCATCGACTTCCCTACGCACATGCCCACGGGCAGGTTCTCCAACGGGCTCAACATCCCCGACATCATCAGTTACGCCCTGAGTGACGCCCCTAGCTGGCTTAGCTTCACCTAGGGCTGGACGAAAAACTCGAAGCTCGTTAGCTCGCTCGGCTCGTGGCTGGCTCGGCTCGTTAGGATAACGAGTCGAGCCGAGCCAAGATTTTAGCTCGTTAGCTATAACGAGCCAACTCGAGCCAGCTCGCGAGCCGCTCACGAGCCAAACGAGCCATGCTTCCAGGAATTTAGATATGCATATGCTGCTTCCATGGACCTAATTTGTACTCTATTGCATGTGTTAATGTGTAAATTTGTACTCTATTGTACCCAAACGAGCCATGCATGTATTAATTTGTACTCTATTGTACCCAAACGAGCCAAACGAGCCTAACGAGCCAAACGAGCCTAACGAGCCAAACTTCCATGGATGAATATATGATGGAGATATTTTTTTGCCCTGGCTCACGAGCCAAACGAGCTAACTCGAGCTTTTTGTCGAGCCGAGCCGAGCTGGCTTTTTAGCTCGTTAGTTATAACGAGCCAGCTCGAGCCAGCTCGTTATCTACCGAGCCAGACCGAGCCGAGCCGAGCCGAGCCGAGCCAGCTCGTTATCCAGCCCTAGCTTCACCCCAATCTTTTCAGACTGCACACAATTTGTCAAGCACGTACACAGATGCTATGCACAGGGAGAGTAGTTCCTGACATTGCATTGGCACGCCTTGATTAGGTGAGTACCTCGGATCTCAACCTGCGCTGCCGTACCTGAGCCCCGAGCTCCGCGGCGAGAACCTACTCGTCGGCGCCAACTTCGCGTCGGCCGGCGTCGGCATACTCAACGACACAGGCATACAATTCGTAAGCTCCATATATACATGCCTCCATTCCACTTCCTGCTTATATGAAGAGTTTAATTTGTTGGTGACACTGTGTTCCGTGGTTCTGTGCCGTGTCGTGCATCTGCAGATGAACATAATTAGGATCGGGCAGCAGCTGCAGAACTTCCAGGACTACCAGAAGAAGCTGGCGGCGTTCATCGGCGACGACGCGGCGAGGGGCCTCGTGGACCAGGCGCTCGTGCTCATCACGCTCGGCGGCAACGACTTCGTCAACAACTACTACCTCGTGCCCTACTCCGTCAGGTCCCAACAGTTTGCGATCCAAGATTACGTCCCCTACCTCATCTCCGAGTACAAGAAAATCCTCACGGTAAGTTTTGCTTCCCCATTCTTGCTTCAAACAATAATTTGCAATTATGTAAAAAAATTCCCCTATCCAAAAGGCCAAGATTTATACTAACAAAAAATAGTTTTAGCATAATCAAACAAACATGATAGTACACCTCACAGAAAATAAGAGAAATGCCCCATGCATGCTGGCTAAAACAGTAGCACAAAGAGATGGGTCTCTAGGTTGACTGTTGGTATTGGAAATAGGAGATGAACAGTGCAGGTGAACACTTCTGAGCGGAGTCTATTTGGGTGGTATGTTCTGCAGTCTCTTTGGGTAGGATGTTCTGCAAAAAAACAAACACACATCCTGTAGGTTCTCTATACCATAATACCAACATAAGTACTAGACTGTTGGCCTGTTTTTCTAGCTATAGTTTATGATTTTTTTATTGTGGCTTATGAATAGCAGATAAATAGTGGTTATTTGTGAGAGAGAATACAGAGAGAAATACTCATATGTGATTTTTATCAATATATATAAAATCATTACAGCGTGTACTACAGTTGACTAGCAAACATATTTTAAAAGATATTCTGTTTAAGACCTAGTTATTATAGAAAAGTCGTTTACTATTAAAGAAAACTAAAACTGAAGCAGTAAAAAAACAGGCCCAACGTACCGATCAGAGTTAACCCACGAAAGATGAAAGAATCCATTCATTCGCGACCAGTTTCAGTAACAATCTTTTCTATATAGAACACGGGTTTTTTTAGAGTAAAGTCCATTACCGGTCCTTAAATTTTTTTATGCTGTGTCATCCCGGTCCATAGACTTTCAAAGTATGTCATCCCGGTCCTTAAACTTTCAAAGTGTGGCAATATCCTATGTAGTTGTAACAGTGAACTTTTTATGCTGTGTCATCCCGGTCCATAGACTTTCAAAAGAAATTGCCACACTTTGAAAGTTTAAGGACCGGGATGACACACTTTAAAAGTCTATGGACCGAGATGACACAGCATAAAAAGTTTAAGGACCGGTAATGGACTTTACTCTTTTTTTTATATAGAACACGGTTTCAGTAGCAATATAAGATCTTCCCTGTTGAAGCAAGAATCCAAATACAGTATACAATTTACCTCATGCTTCCAGCCAACAGTGTTAGGCTATATTAGACGCAGTATTTTGAAACTTCTATCGCTACCGTCTTATTTCAGAGATAAAGAAAGGCTCATTTCCTCAAAGTACAAAATTTTCAATACACGGGTAGCTAGCATTGAAAGAGAACGAGCACGTCTTCGTACCAGATCTCTCTGCTGCAGATCTACACTCCTTTACATTTATGATCCATCACCCATTGGGGTCCGATGACAATAAGCCTAAACATTTACCGAGCGAGCTTCCAACCAAAAAAATTTCGAGGAGTAGAACCCAAGCTTTTACCATGGAGTGGTACTACGCCTCTGCTTCGTGTTGATGCAATGATGCATGCATGCACCCTGCCACCTACCACCCTGCACAGGCAATCAATAGGGCCAAGCAGTGGTACACGGCACACTGTACAAATTAAGCTGCTCTAATTTCCACAGCGAAGACCAGCAGGAGACGGCCAATGGGAAGGGTAGGTAATGTTGGGAAATTTGCCCAGGCTTTATGTTTAAATGAATTGATGAACTTAGACTTCAAGATTATACATATAAACATAGATTAATTTCTTTCTGTAGGACCGAAATGGCAACAGAGGGGGGGTGAATGGTGCCTTCAAACTTCCCCGAGTACTTCCACCAGATCTTCTTCTCCGATAGCTAGAGAGCTATGAAGAAGCTAGTTCTCTGCTGTCGATATCTTACTGTGATTGGTCGATCCTCTGTTGTGGTCGGAAAGATCAAACCCAGTTCCAGAGGAATCGAGATCCAGCAGCAAGAGAGACCGACAAGAATGGTGAACAGAAAATATTGCACGATCGAGCAAAGATTTCTCTGACCACTCGTTGCTCTCGGAAATAACTTGACCAAATGGTCTTGAGTACGATTTCCAGTTCAGAGCAGGAGGAAACAAGTCAGCTAGAACTCTACTCAAATCAAGAAGACCAGAGAACAACTAAGAATCAGCTTCTCATGCAAACAAGAAAAGAATAACGCAGAGAAAGCACAAACAAAACAATCAAACACCTCACAGAACAGAAACTCAACATAGAGGAAGAGAGATGACACAATTGAACATGGAGGTTTCTACAGCCACTCCATCGGAGGTACAAGAGCAACCGTGCTCTACCCAGAGACAACTCACACAAAATAGGAACGAAATACTCAGAGTGACTCAGGAACAACCTCACCGATCACCCGAGCTCTACCTCTCTATTTATAGCCTCAAGCTACCAGGGGAGAACCCGTTAACCCCAACTAACACCGGGTTTTACCACTCTCTTTACCCAACAGCGACAACGAGCTCCAGTGCTTTACCCGTTACACCCAATGGCTCCACTGCTTTGCCCGTTAGCGCCAACAACTCCAGTTCTTTCGCAGAGACACAGCTTCCCTTTGCAGCTTTCCGCATTTCTCCAAAATGTCACTTCGCTGCCTTCCCGGAAGCTTCCTCCTGCCTTGCCGATCACGCTTGCAACCACCTCACCAGTCTCGATCATCTTCGGCGCCTCCAACCGTCTGGACCTGAACACCTCCTGTGCCTAGTCCCGGTCTTCCCACGCCTCACCATGAAATAGCTCCGAAGTCCTGCAGCCACACAGACAAGCAAACCGTCACATAGCACCGCACCAGACAACAGACAAACCATCGGTACAACCAACAAGTGTCACAGCACACAACCTGATCGTAAACCCCTTACGACCACTCGAATGCACAACTCAAGAAATGGTCGAAGCCATGGAACACTTCCCTGCTTCCTTCGACCACACAACATGTCGTTACGACCGTCTCACAGCTCACTCCGACCATGCGGACACATGCCACAACCATCGCTAGCCGCTACGATATTATCGCATAAGGACCATACCCCATACGACCACTCTGTTGCACAGAACAGAGAAACCCTCCAGCTCACAAGAGCCTTCCTGCAGCCTACGACCACTCACTAGGCTGCTACGACCACCAAGACACAAGCTACGACCATTGCAAGCTTGCAACGATTACCATACAGCGGCTACGACTACTTACTACCAAGACTGGTCGCTAAGATCACAAGGTCGAATCAACTCCTACGACTACCAAGTCGTAGAGCCAGACATCAAGTCGCGAGCCTTTATGACCACCAAGTCGTAAAGCTCAGCCAACCACCAAGTTGATCCCACGACTACCAAGCCGGTCACCAAGTCGAACGGCCTCAGCTGACCACCAATCAGTCGCCTAGGATCACCGATCACATAGGGTTCGAATTCTGCACCCGATCGCGACAATTACCAAGTCGAAAGGCAGATCACCAAGTCGTACGGGGCTTACGACCGCACACAACATTGCTACGACCACCAACCAGAAGTCCACCGCCTTCCCACGTGGTCGCAAGCTCGAGTGCCGGCCCCCGACCACGGTGGTCGAAGCATCGACTTCCGACCGCAGCTCTCAATAACGTAGTCGTAGGGTGCCGACTACTCACGTGGTCGAACGCCCGAGCGCCGACTTCCGACCACAGCTCTCAACAACGTAGTCGTAGAGTGCCGACTACTCACGTGGTCGTAGATGGCTCGGCTGGCTTCCGATAGCGCACAACGTGGTCGTACGGGACATTTCGACCATGACCAAGATACGACTAGGGCAGAAACAGTCTTAAACTTCCCTGGAGACCTACGATCACGGCCAAACGTGGTCGTAACCTATTTCGACCACGACCAACGTGGTCGTGCTGGCCTTCGACCACGGCCAACGTGGTCGTGCTGGCCTTCGACCACGGCCAACGTGATCGTAACCTGCTTCGACCACGACCAACGTGGTCGTACTGGCCCTCGACCACGGCCAAACGTGGTCGTACTGCCTTCTGGTGCCCTTCGACCATGGCCAAAGTGGACGTAGACCCCTCGGGTGACCTTCGACCACGCCCACAGTGGTCGTAACCAGTGCGCATGACTTTCGACCACGACCAACGTGGTCGTGTTAGCTGCAGAACACTTCGCCAAGGCTACGACAATGCAGAACTTAGCACAAACCTCAAAAACTAAACTCAATCTTCCTAGAACAAGAGTCAATTACTCATCACAACCATGGAGTGCCCTTCACATGGTCTCTCAATCTCCCCCTTGATGAGTATATTGACAAACCCAGAAAAAAGCAAGAAGTTGAGTTAGTTTTGGAAAGTCCAACATGGTCCAAAGAAGAGAATGAAACAAATGACCATGTCGACAGAAAGATCACTAGAGCAACAACTGAAAGAGCAAATTGTTCTCCAAAGCTCTAAAAAGATCCCAAACTAGCTTTTTCTTCTCTGTTCTCCCCCTTTTGGCAATAAACGCATCAAGAATGCACACGAGAGAATAAGATCACAAACATGGATGAAATGGCTGAAGTTTGATTATTTCTAAGCATTTTGAGCCATGAGAATTATCCATAATGACCATAATGGGATACACTAAGCCATAACTCAATAAAAGGCTATCTAGATCATGACAAGATTTGTATAACCTAGCTAGAACACATGGATGACAAACTGAAATATAGTGCATTTTGTGAGCAAGTCAAGTCATAAGTGAGTAAAAGTCTAGCTAGAGATATCCAAGGATGATGCAGGCCATGTCAATAAGCTAAGCGGAACAAGGAACTAATATTGAGTCCAAATAGAGTGCTATAAGCTCAAGATTGAAACATTGGTTAAGTACAAGGTTCTTTTTGTAGCTTAAGCAAATTGAACACATAAAACATTGTCTTTTTAAAGCTTATGGTCGTTTTCAACCCAATTTTTTTTATGTGATAGATCTCAAGCCTTATGCGACTACTCCAAGCGAGAAGCTTAAGAAGATAGTCTAGGTCATCCAAAACTCCCCCTGAGTTCATGCCTAGTGCAATGGCAAGCCATCTCATGAGAAAAAATTGGTGAAATCAGTTTTTTCGCACAAAAGAGATCTTTTTTGTTTTGCTTTGTAAATATGTTGTACTACCTTATGCTACATCAAGAGATTAAAATAGCTCAATCTAAGGCTCAACAAAGATTCAACGCTCAGCTAAGCCTATTTGACATGGCATGAATCATAAAGGGATAGCTCCAGAAAGACTAGACTCAAATGCTAGCATGACAAGTTTTACTTCAAGTTAGGGAATTTTAATTGACTTATCATGGTAAAAGCTAGTCTACACATATGAAGTCATGATCAATCTAGCATAAAAAGTACAAATCATGGCAAGGTGTACAGCATTGTAAACATGTCATAACAGGATAATAATCAAGGCTCAAAGTAGTTACATTACAATGCTAAAAGCTAAAATGCAGGAAAATCCAGCTCCCCCTCAACATGAGATGCAGCTTTTAGTTCAAGTTGAGTTAAGTCAAAATTAAGCTCCAGAAGCTCCCAAAAGAACTCTTCCTGAACCAAAGCAATAAAATCGAGAAGCTGGCAAATAAAACCAAACAGGCAGTCCTTAAAGCATAGATAAGATATAGAGACAACTATGGCTCAGACTGACTCTCATCTACCCCGTATGACTCCAGGACTATCAGCTGACCGTAAATCACATACTAGAGAGCAAACACGTACCCTGTCTACCCAAGGGTGGCCCAACCCTCGCTAGAACCTACAAGAAGTGAGTGAGCTCGACCTAGTGAGATAAGAAGCAGCTAATCCTGGAAGCACAAGATAAGAGTAAGAAGTCTAAGCAACTCGGCAAGAAAAGCACTCTAACCTATGCTGGAAGGACTAAACCCAAATGCACCCTGAATGCAATGCAACAGAAATGAGACAGAAGCATAATCAATATAGTAAAGCAATAAAGCCCAAAGCTCCCCCTCACTACAGTCCGTAAGGACACACCACCCCAAGCTCTCCCCGCAGAGCTGAAAACCTCGAACTATCCAAGGGCTTGGTGAAGATGTCAGCCAACTGGTGGTCACTCTCCACAAACTGGAGCACTATATCGCCCTTCTCTACATGGTCTCTAAGGAAGTGATAACGGATATCAATGTGCTTGGTCCGGGAGTGCTGCACTGAGTTCTTAGCAATGTTAATCGCCGAAGTGTTATCACAAAAGAGTGGAACACTGTCGATAGCTAACCCAAAGTCCCGCAGGGTCGAAACCATCCAAAGTACCTGACTGCAGCAGCTGGCTGCAGCCACGTACTCGGCCTCTGCGGTGGACTGTGCAACACCGGACTGCTTCCTCGAAGACCAAGAGACGAGAGAAGTGCTGATGAATTGGCAGGCGCCAGAAGTGCTCTTCCTATCTATCCTACAGCCGGCAAAGTCTGCATCCGAGAAGGCTCTCAAGGAAAGACAGGATGAGGAAGAGTACCAGATACCATAGTCAATGGTAGCTCGAAGGTACCGAAAGATGCACTTCACCGCCTGGCGGTGAGAAACGCGAGGAGAAGCCTGAAACCGAGCACACAGACACACGGAGAAGTGTATGTCTGGTCTCGAGGCAGTGAGGTAAAGAAGGGAGCCGATCATACTTCTGTATTTTTTCTGATCAACTGGCTCGCCATCCTCATCTGGGTCAAGATAGGCTGTAGAAGCCATCGGAGTCGACACCGGCTTACCATCACTCATGTCGAAGCGTCTCAGGAGGTCACGAGTGTACTTTCCCTGATGAAGAAATGTACCCTCCCGAGTCTGCTTGATTTGGAAGCCAAGGAAGAAGGTTAACTCGCCCATCATACTCATCTCAAACTCGGTGCTCATGACATCCGAGAACTGTGAGACCAGAGTATGGGAAGAGCCGCCAAAGATGATGTCATCGACATAGATCTGGACGAGCAGAAGGTCAGTGCCATGACGGCGGATGAACAAGGTTTTGTCTACTTTACCCATTTCAAACCCATGACTCAACAAGTAGGACTTAAGCCTCTCATACCAAGCTCTGGGGGCCTGCTTAAGTCCATACAACGCTTTGGAAAGCTTGAAGACATGGTGTGGGTATTTGGGGTTCTCGAAACCTGGAGGCTGTCTGACGTAAACTTCTTCCTCAATGACTCCATTAAGGAAGGCACTCTTGACGTTCATCTGGTAGAGCTTGAAACCCTTAGAAGCTGCAAAGGCAAGCAGGATTCTTTGGCCTCAAGTCAAGCTACAGGGGCAAAGGTCTCCTCGAAGTCTAGACCCTCAACCTGGGAAAACCCCTGAGCTACCAGTCTAGCCTTGTTTCGAATAACCACTCCATCCTCGCTCTGCTTGTTCTTGAACACCCACTTAGTCCCAATAATATTGTGACCTCGCGGGGGCTCGACAAGCGACCATACCTTGTTTCTCTCGAAGTTTTCTAGCTCCTCATGCATGGCATTGACCCAAGACTCGTCGGAAAGAGCATGAGAAACATCTTTGGGCTCAAAGGAGGCAATGAACGCAGAATAGAGACAGAATTGAGATAAGCCAGATTTTGAGCGGGTCACACGCTCGAAGAGGTCTCCAATCATCTGCTCTGAAGGATGCCTTTTCTGGATATGTCGGGGAGGTCCTGTATGAGGAGAAGAAGTGGCCTCTACCTCGTGTGCAGAAGAGGCAGGGACAGAGCCACTAGCTCCGGAGGAAGCAGTAGGCAAAGGCTGATCATTTTGAGGTACCGTGGAAGAAGGCATCTCAAGAGGAGGATGAGGAGCTGGATCAGGTAAGCAACCATCGTCTCCATCGTCCTCATCATCCACAAAGATGGTCTCGGACTGCTCTAAAGAACCTGAGATATCTGGCCTAGTCCCCGGACTGGCCTCGTCAAAGGTCACCTCACAGGTCTCTACCATTTTGCTAGACTCGCAGTTCCAGACTCTATAAGCCCGCGAAGAAGGCGAATAACCTAGAAAGATACCATCACAAGAACGTGACTCGAACTTGTCTAGGTTCCCGGACTTCAGAATAAAGCACTTGCAACCAAACACACGAAGATGAGAGACGCTGGGCTTTCGCCCGTATCTCAGCTCATAAGAAGTGCGGTGCAAGTGTGCCCTAAGAAAGACTCGATTTGAGACATGGCACGCGGTGGCTATAGCCTCAGCCCAAAACTTCCGCGGTGTAGAGTACTCATCAAGCATCGTCCTGGCCATCTCGACCAAGGTACGGTTCTTCCTCTCCACAACGCCATTCTGTTGTGGGACGTGCGGAGAAGAGAACTGGTGCTCTACACCTGTCTCACTACAGAAACTCTCAAAGTAGGAATTCTTGAACTCCGTGCCATTGTCACTGCGGATCGCTCGTAAGGCACCTGGGAGCTCAACAGAAAGCCTACTGAAAAGACCTCGGAAATGTGAAAACGTCTCATCCTTCGAGGCTAAGAAAAACACCCAAGAATACCTCGAGAAGTCATCGACCACGACAAGAACATACCACTTCCCTCCTGCTGACATGCACTCGAGCTGGTCCCACTGTATCCATGTGGAGCAGCTGTCCCGGTGCATCGGTCATAGTGACTGTGACCGGAGGATGGGAGGCGGCAACCATCTTGCCGTGCCGGCATGGAGCACAAACTAGATCTTTGACCATCTTGAGTTTCGGCAAACCACGAATGAGATCGTGGCCGCTAACTCGAGTCAAATGGTCAAACCCAATATGACCAAGTCTCCTATGCCAGAAAGAGAGGTCGCGGGACTCAGAAGCAACTAAACACCTGAGAGGATCACCAGAAGACTCAGAAAAATCAGCACGAAAGATCCTCCCAAAACGAGAAATCCCGCAAACCAGACTACCCGAAGAATCAAGAATTTTGCAATTGTTTTTCTTAAAGCTCACCTCAAAGTCGTCATCGGTAAGCTGAGAGACTGAAAGCAAGTTATACCGCAGCTTACTAACCAAGGCAACATCTTTCAAAATGAAAGAAACATTAATGCGCACAGTACCTTTGGCGATGACGCGCCCAGATGAAGCATCTCCGAAGGTGATCGTCTCATCACCTGGAGCACGGGCAAGGGAAGAAAACCAACGGGAATCTCCGGTCATGTGTCGTGAACACCCAGAGTCTACGAGCCAAACCTTTCCCTTCCCTGCCCGGCGAACCTCGTCTGAGTCGGAGTACAGCTCGCTGTCGCTGAGTTCGCCCTCGAGGGCCATGAAGCACATGCCGGAGGAGTCGTTGCCGCCATTCTTGGGCTCTTGGTCACCCGTCCCGTCGTCGTCGCTCCATCCCTCCACCTCGCTGAGGTCGAGGTCGTCGAAGGCGGTGAGGACGCGGTGGAAGAGCTTCTTGGCCTTCCCGAAGTTGCGGAACTTCTTCTTTCCCGGAGCAGGTGCTGAAGGCTTCGTGTTGCGGTTCTTGTCGGTGTAGTCGTTCTTGCCCGAACCGCCGTAGTCACCTTTACCCTTCCCAAGCTTGGGGCAGTTTGCTCGGATGTGGTTGGGGCCACCACACTCGAAGCAGATGACTGGTCCTCCTCTCTTTCTGTCTCTTCTACCCTTATAGGCATGGGAAAACCTTCGGGCTAGGAGGGCCAGCTGATCATCCGCAAACTGCTCTAACTGATCATCAGTTATGTCACAGAGAACAGCAAGGGAGAAACCGCAAGAAGACTCAGAAGAGAGACCAGAAGCTGAACTGGGATCGGTGACCAAAGCCATCGACTGTGACTTCGACCTACGAGAGACAACGTCAATCTCGTGAGTCTTGAGGCGCGAGTACAGCGCGTCAAGAGTCAAGGTCGAGAGGTCTGTCGTGTCTTTGATGGTGGTCACTTTCATCTCCCAGACACGCAGATCGAGTGCCGCGAGCATCTGGCGAGCGTTGTCCGAGTCGGGGTATGTGAGACCGACCGCTCGGAGGTTGCTCAAGATTTTGTGAAATCGCGAAAAACACTCGTCTAGGGACTCACCAGCAAGCATCTCGAATTTGTTGTATTCGCGCTTGAACTGGTCCTGTCGAACCGTCTTAATCTGGGTGGTGCCCTCATGGTATGCGTCGAGGGTCACCCAGATATCGTAGGCGGACGACAGGTGAGAGATGCGATCGAATTCGCTTCTGCTTAAGCCCTGGATAATGATGTTCCTTGCCTTCGCATTTGCCTCAACATCGGGCATGTTTGCCACGTTGATGTTCTCATCGGTAGGAACAACAAACCTGACCTTTACCTTTCGCTAGATGGCATACCCCTAAGTCTGGATGTATGTTTCCATTCGGCTCTTCCAGAAGGGGTAATCCAGGCCATCAAAGACGGGAGGCTTGGTCGAGTACTTGTCCGTCGCCATGGCTCTTGAGACCGGTTAAGATCTACTGAAAAGAGCTAACCGGCTCTGATACCAATTGTAGGACCGAAATGGCAACAGAGGGGGGGGGAATGGTGCCTTCAAACTTCCCCGAGTACTTCCACCAGATCTTCTTCTCCGATAGCTAGAGAGCTATGAAGAAGCTAGTTCTCTGCTGTCGATATCTTACTGTGATCGGTCGATCCTCTGTTGTGGTCAGAAAGATCAAACCCAGTTCCAGAGGAATCGAGATCCAGCAGCAAGAGAGACCGACAAGAATGGTGAACAGAAAATATTGCACGATCGAGCAAAGATTTCTCTGACCACTCGTTGCTCTCGGAAATAACTTGACCAAATGGTCTTGAGTACGATTTCCAGTTCAGAGCAGGAGGAAACAAGTCAGCTAGAACTCTACTCAAATCAAGAAGACCAGAGAACAACTAAGAATCAGCTTCTCATGCAAACAAGAAAAGAATAACGCAGAGAAAGCACAAACAAAACAATCAAACACCTCACAGAACAGAAACTCAACATAGAGGAAGAGAGATGACACAATTGAACATGGAGGTTTCTACAGCCACTCCATCGGAGGTACAAGAGCAACCGTGCTCTACCCAGAGACAACTCACACAAAATAGGAACGAAATACTCAGAGTGACTCAGGAACAACCTCACCGATCACCCGAGCTCTACCTCTCTATTTATAGCCTCAAGCTACCAGGGGAGAACCCGTTAACCCCAACTAACACCGGGTTTTACCACTCTCTTTACCCAACAGCGACAACGAGCTCCAGTGCTTTACCCGTTACACCCAATGGCTCCACTGCTTTGCCCGTTAGCGCCAACAACTCCAGTTCTTTCGCAGAGACACAGCTTCCCTTTGCAGCTTTCCGCATTTCTCCAAAATGTCACTTCGCTGCCTTCCCGGAAGCTTCCTCCTGCCTTGCCGATCACGCTTGCAACCACCTCACCAGTCTCGATCATCTTCGGCGCCTCCAACCGTCTGGACCTGAACACCTCCTGTGCCTAGTCCCGGTCTTCCCACGCCTCACCATGAAATAGCTCCGAAGTCCTGCAGCCACACAGACAAGCAAACCGTCACATAGCACCGCACCAGACAACAGACAAACCATCGGTACAACCAACAAGTGTCACAGCACACAACCTGATCGTAAACCCCTTACGACCACTCGAATGCACAACTCAAGAAATGGTCGAAGCTATGGAACACTTCCCTGCTTCCTTCGACCACACAACATGTCGTTACGACCGTCTCACAGCTCACTCCGACCATGCGGACACATGCCACAACCATCGCTAGCCGCTACGATATTATCGCATAAGGACCATACCCCATACGACCACTCTGTTGCACAGAACAGAGAAACCCTCCAGCTCACAAGAGCCTTCCTGCAGCCTACGACCACTCACTAGGCTGCTACGACCACCAAGACACAAGCTACGACCATTGCAAGCTTGCAACGATTACCATACAGCGGCTACGACTACTTACTACCAAGACTGGTCGCTAAGATCACAAGGTCGAATCAACTCCTACGACTACCAAGTCGTAGAGCCAGACATCAAGTCGCGAGCCTTTATGACCACCAAGTCGTAAAGCTTAGCCAACCACCAAGTTGATCCCACGACTACCAAGCCGGTCACCAAGTCGAACGGCCTCAGCTGACCACCAATCAGTCGCCTAGGATCACCGATCACATAGGGTTCGAATTCTGCACCCGATCGCGACAATTACCAAGTCGAAAGGCAGATCACCAAGTCGTACGGGGCTTACGACCGCACACAACATTGCTACGACCACCAACCAGAAGTCCACCGCCTTCCCACGTGGTCGCAAGCTCGAGTGCCGGCCCCCGACCACGGTGGTCGAAGCATCGACTTCCGACCGCAGCTCTCAATAACGTAGTCGTAGGGTGCCGACTACTCACGTGGTCGAACGCCCGAGCGCCGACTTCCGACCACAGCTCTCAACAACGTAGTCGTAGAGTGCCGACTACTCACGTGGTCGTAGATGGCTCGGCTGGCTTCCGATAGCGCACAACGTGGTCGTACGGGACATTTCGACCATGACCAAGATACGACTAGGGCAGAAACAGTCTTAAACTTCCCTGGAGACCTACGATCACGGCCAAACGTGGTCGTAACCTATTTCGACCACGACCAACGTGGTCGTGCTGGCCTTCGACCACGGCCAACGTGGTCGTGCTGGCCTTCGACCACGGCCAACGTGATCGTAACCTGCTTCGACCACGACCAACGTGGTCGTACTGGCCCTCGACCACGGCCAAACGTGGTCGTACTGCCTTCTGGTGCCCTTCGACCATGGCCAAAGTGGACGTAGACCCCTCGGGTGACCTTCGACCACGCCCACAGTGGTCGTAACCAGTGCGCATGACTTTCGACCACGACCAACGTGGTCGTGTTAGCTGCAGAACACTTCGCCAAGGCTACGACAATGCAGAACTTAGCACAAACCTCAAAAACTAAACTCAATCTTCCTAGAACAAGAGTCAATTACTCATCACAACCATGGAGTGCCCTTCACATGGTCTCTCAATCTCCCCCTTGATGAGTATATTGACAAACCCAGAAAAAAGCAAGAAGTTGAGTTAGTTTTGGAAAGTCCAACATGGTCCAAAGAAGAGAATGAAACAAATGACCATGTCGACAGAAAGATCACTAGAGCAACAACTGAAAGAGCAAATTGTTCTCCAAAGCTCTAAAAAGATCCCAAACTAGCTTTTTCTTCTCTGTTCTCCCCCTTTTGGCAATAAACGCATCAAGAATGCACACGAGAGAATAAGATCACAAACATGGATGAAATGGCTGAAGTTTGATTATTTCTAAGCATTTTGAGCCATGAGAATTATCCATAATGACCATAATGGGATACACTAAGCCATAACTCAATAAAAGGCTATCTAGATCATGACAAGATTTGTATAACCTAGCTAGAACACATGGATGACAAACTGAAATATAGTGCATTTTGTGAGCAAGTCAAGTCATAAGTGAGTAAAAGTCTAGCTAGAGATATCCAAGGATGATGCAGGCCATGTCAATAAGCTAAGCGGAACAAGGAACTAATATTGAGTCCAAATAGAGTGCTATAAGCTCAAGATTGAAACATTGGTTAAGTACAAGGTTCTTTTTGTAGCTTAAGCAAATTGAACACATAAAACATTGTCTTTTTAAAGCTTATGGTCGTTTTCAACCCAATTTTTTTTATGTGATAGATCTCAAGCCTTATGCGACTACTCCAAGCGAGAAGCTTAAGAAGATAGTCTAGGTCATCCAAAACTCCCCCTGAGTTCATGCCTAGTGCAATGGCAAGCCATCTCATGAGAAAAAATTGGTGAAATCAGTTTTTTCGCACAAAAGAGATCTTTTTTGTTTTGCTTTGTAAATATGTTGTACTACCTTATGCTACATCAAGAGATTAAAATAGCTCAATCTAAGGCTCAACAAAGATTCAACGCTCAGCTAAGCCTATTTGACATGGCATGAATCATAAAGGGATAGCTCCAGAAAGACTAGACTCAAATGCTAGCATGACAAGTTTTACTTCAAGTTAGGGAATTTTAATTGACTTATCATGGTAAAAGCTAGTCTACACATATGAAGTCATGATCAATCTAGCATAAAAAGTACAAATCATGGCAAGGTGTACAGCATTGTAAACATGTCATAACAGGATAATAATCAAGGCTCAAAGTAGTTACATTACAATGCTAAAAGCTAAAATGCAGGAAAATCCAGCTCCCCCTCAACATGAGATGCAGCTTTTAGTTCAAGTTGAGTTAAGTCAAAATTAAGCTCCAGAAGCTCCCAAAAGAACTCTTCCTGAACCAAAGCAATAAAATCGAGAAGCTGGCAAATAAAACCAAACAGGCAGTCCTTAAAGCATAGATAAGATATAGAGACAACTATGGCTCAGACTGACTCTCATCTACCCCGTATGACTCCAGGACTATCAGCTGACCGTAAATCACATACTAGAGAGCAAACACGTACCCTGTCTACCCAAGGGTGGCCCAACCCTCGCTAGAACCTACAAGAAGTGAGTGAGCTCGACCTAGTGAGATAAGAAGCAGCTAATCCTGGAAGCACAAGATAAGAGTAAGAAGTCTAAGCAACTCGGCAAGAAAAGCACTCTAACCTATGCTGGAAGGACTAAACCCAAATGCACCCTGAATGCAATGCAACAGAAATGAGACAGAAGCATAATCAATATAGTAAAGCAATAAAGCCCAAAGCTCCCCCTCACTACAGTCCGTAAGGACACACCACCCCAAGCTCTCCCCGCAGAGCTGAAAACCTCGAACTATCCAAGGGCTTGGTGAAGATGTCAGCCAACTGGTGGTCACTCTCCACAAACTGGAGCACTATATCGCCCTTCTCTACATGGTCTCTAAGGAAGTGATAACGGATATCAATGTGCTTGGTCCGGGAGTGCTGCACTGAGTTCTTAGCAATGTTAATCGCCGAAGTGTTATCACAAAAGAGTGGAACACTGTCGATAGCTAACCCAAAGTCCCGCAGGGTCGAAACCATCCAAAGTACCTGACTGCAGCAGCTGGCTGCAGCCACGTACTCGGCCTCTGCGGTGGACTGTGCAACACCGGACTGCTTCCTCGAAGACCAAGAGACGAGAGAAGTGCTGATGAATTGGCAGGCGCCAGAAGTGCTCTTCCTATCTATCCTACAGCCGGCAAAGTCTGCATCCGAGAAGGCTCTCAAGGAAAGACAGGATGAGGAAGAGTACCAGATACCATAGTCAATGGTAGCTCGAAGGTACCGAAAGATGCACTTCACCGCCTGGCGGTGAGAAACGCGAGGAGAAGCCTGAAACCGAGCACACAGACACACGGAGAAGTGTATGTCTGGTCTCGAGGCAGTGAGGTAAAGAAGGGAGCCGATTATACTTCTGTATTTTTTCTGATCAACTGGCTCGCCATCCTCATCTGGGTCAAGATAGGCTGTAGAAGCCATCGGAGTCGACACCGGCTTACCATCACTCATGTCGAAGCGTCTCAGGAGGTCACGAGTGTACTTTCCCTGATGAAGAAATGTACCCTCCCGAGTCTGCTTGATTTGGAAGCCAAGGAAGAAGGTTAACTCGCCCATCATACTCATCTCAAACTCGGTGCTCATGACATCCGAGAACTGTGAGACCAGAGTATGGGAAGAGCCGCCAAAGATGATGTCATCGACATAGATCTGGACGAGCAGAAGGTCAGTGCCATGACGGCGGATGAACAAGGTTTTGTCTACTTTACCCATTTCAAACCCATGACTCAACAAGTAGGACTTAAGCCTCTCATACCAAGCTCTGGGGGCCTGCTTAAGTCCATACAACGCTTTGGAAAGCTTGAAGACATGGTGTGGGTATTTGGGGTTCTCGAAACCTGGAGGCTGTCTGACGTAAACTTCTTCCTCAATGACTCCATTAAGGAAGGCACTCTTGACGTCCATCTGGTAGAGCTTGAAACCCTTAGAAGCTGCAAAGGCAAGCAGGATTCTTTGGCCTCAAGTCAAGCTACAGGGGCAAAGGTCTCCTCGAAGTCTAGACCCTCAACCTGGGAAAACCCCTGAGCTACCAGTCTAGCCTTGTTTCGAATAACCACTCCATCCTCGCTCTGCTTGTTCTTGAACACCCACTTAGTCCCAATAATATTGTGACCTCGCGGGGGCTCGACAAGCGACCATACCTTGTTTCTCTCGAAGTTTTCTAGCTCCTCATGCATGGCATTGACCCAAGACTCGTCGGAAAGAGCATGAGAAACATCTTTGGGCTCAAAGGAGGCAATGAACGCAGAATAGAGACAGAATTGAGATAAGCCAGATTTTGAGCGGGTCACACGCTCGAAGAGGTCTCCAATCATCTGCTCTGAAGGATGCCTTTTCTGGATATGTCGGGGAGGTCCTGGATGAGGAGAAGAAGTGGCCTCTACCTCGTGTGCAGAAGAGGCAGGGACAGAGCCACTAGCTCCGGAGGAAGCAGTAGGCAAAGGCTGATCATTTTGAGGTACCGTGGAAGAAGGCATCTCAAGAGGAGGATGAGGAGCTGGATCAGGTAAGCAACCATCGTCTCCATCGTCCTCATCATCCACAAAGATGGTCTCGGACTGCTCTAAAGAACCTGAGATATCTGGCCTAGTCCCCGGACTGGCCTCGTCAAAGGTCACCTCACAGGTCTCTACCATTTTGCTAGACTCGCAGTTCCAGACTCTATAAGCCCGCGAAGAAGGCGAATAACCTAGAAAGATACCATCACAAGAACGTGACTCGAACTTGTCTAGGTTCCCGGACTTCAGAATAAAGCACTTGCAACCAAACACACGAAGATGAGAGACGCTGGGCTTTCGCCCGTATCTCAGCTCATAAGAAGTGCGGTGCAAGTGTGCCCTAAGAAAGACTCGATTTGAGACATGGCACGCGGTGGCTATAGCCTCAGCCCAAAACTTCCGCGGTGTAGAGTACTCATCAAGCATCGTCCTGGCCATCTCGACCAAGGTACGGTTCTTCCTCTCCACAACGCCATTCTGTTGTGGGACGTGCGGAGAAGAGAACTGGTGCTCTACACCTGTCTCACTACAGAAACTCTCAAAGTAGGAATTCTTGAACTCCGTGCCATTGTCACTGCGGATCGCTCGTAAGGCACCTGGGAGCTCAACAGAAAGCCTACTGAAAAGACCTCGGAAATGTGAAAACGTCTCATCCTTCGAGGCTAAGAAAAACACCCAAGAATACCTCGAGAAGTCATCGACCACGACAAGAACATACCACTTCCCTCCTGCTGACATGCACTCGAGCTGGTCCCACTGTATCCATGTGGAGCAGCTGTCCCGGTGCATCGGTCATAGTGACTGTGACCGGAGGATGGGAGGCGGCAACCATCTTGCCGTGCCGGCATGGAGCACAAACTAGATCTTTGACCATCTTGAGTTTCGGCAAACCACGAATGAGATCGTGGCCGCTAACTCGAGTCAAATGGTCAAACCCAATATGACCAAGTCTCCTATGCCAGAAAGAGAGGTCGCGGGACTCAGAAGCAACTAAACACCTGAGAGGATCACCAGAAGACTCAGAAAAATCAGCACGAAAGATCCTCCCAAAACGAGAAATCCCGCAAACCAGACTACCCGAAGAATCAAGAATTTTGCAATTGTTTTTCTTAAAGCTCACCTCAAAGTCGTCATCGGTAAGCTGAGAGACTGAAAGCAAGTTATACCGCAGCTTACTAACCAAGGCAACATCTTTCAAAATGAAAGAAACATTAATGCGCACAGTACCTTTGGCGATGACGCGCCCAGATGAAGCATCTCCGAAGGTGATCGTCTCATCACCTGGAGCACGGGCAAGGGAAGAAAACCAACGGGAATCTCCGGTCATGTGTCGTGAACACCCAGAGTCTACGAGCCAAACCTTTCCCTTCCCTGCCCGGCGAACCTCGTCTGAGTCGGAGTACAGCTCGCTGTCGCTGAGTTCGCCCTCGAGGGCCATGAAGCACATGCCGGAGGAGTCGTTGCCGCCATTCTTGGGCTCTTGGTCACCCGTCCCGTCGTCGTCGCTCCATCCCTCCACCTCGCTGAGGTCGAGGTCGTCGAAGGCGGTGAGGACGCGGTGGAAGAGCTTCTTGGCCTTCCCGAAGTTGCGGAACTTCTTCTTTCCCGGAGCAGGTGCTGAAGGCTTCGTGTTGCGGTTCTTGTCGGTGTAGTCGTTCTTGCCCGAACCGCCGTAGTCACCTTTACCCTTCCCAAGCTTGGGGCAGTTTGCTCGGATGTGGTTGGGGCCACCACACTCGAAGCAGATGACTGGTCCTCCTCTCTTTCTGTCTCTTCTACCCTTATAGGCATGGGAAAACCTTCGGGCTAGGAGGGCCAGCTGATCATCCGCAAACTGCTCTAACTGATCATCAGTTATGTCACAGAGAACAGCAAGGGAGAAACCGCAAGAAGACTCAGAAGAGAGACCAGAAGCTGAACTGGGATCGGTGACCAAAGCCATCGACTGTGACTTCGACCTACGAGAGACAACGTCAATCTCGTGAGTCTTGAGGCGCGAGTACAGCGCGTCAAGAGTCAAGGTCGAGAGGTCTGTCGTGTCTTTGATGGTGGTCACTTTCATCTCCCAGACACGCAGATCGAGTGCCGCGAGCATCTGGCGAGCGTTGTCCGAGTCGGGGTATGTGAGACCGACCGCTCGGAGGTTGCTCAAGATTTTGTGAAATCGCGAAAAACACTCGTCTAGGGACTCACCAGCAAGCATCTCGAATTTGTTGTATTCGCGCTTGAACTGGTCCTGTCGAACCGTCTTAATCTGGGTGGTGCCCTCATGGTATGCGTCGAGGGTCACCCAGATATCGTAGGCGGACGACAGGTGAGAGATGCGATCGAATTCGCTTCTGCTTAAGCCCTGGATAATGATGTTCCTTGCCTTCGCATTTGCCTCAACATCGGGCATGTTTGCCACGTTGATGTTCTCATCGGTAGGAACAACAAACCTGACCTTTACCTTTCGCTAGATGGCATACCCCTAAGTCTGGATGTATGTTTCCATTCGGCTCTTCCAGAAGGGGTAATCCAGGCCATCAAAGACGGGAGGCTTGGTCGAGTACTTGTCCGTCGCCATGGCTCTTGAGACCGGTTAAGATCTACTGAAAAGAGCTAACCGGCTCTGATACCAATTGTAGGACCGAAATGGCAACAGAGGGGGGGGGGGGAATGGTGCCTTCAAACTTCCCCGAGTACTTCCACCAGATCTTCTTCTCCGATAGCTAGAGAGCTATGAAGAAGCTAGTTCTCTGCTGTCGATATCTTACTGTGATCGGTCGATCCTCTGTTGTGGTCAGAAAGATCAAACCCAGTTCCAGAGGAATCGAGATCCAGCAGCAAGAGAGCCCGACAAGAATGGTGAACAGAAAATATTGCACGATCGAGCAAAGATTTCTCTGACCACTCGTTGCTCTCGGAAATAACTTGACCAAATGGTCTTGAGTACGATTTCCAGTTCAGAGCAGGAGGAAACAAGTCAGCTAGAACTCTACTCAAATCAAGAAGACCAGAGAACAACTAAGAATCAGCTTCTCATGCAAACAAGAAAAGAATAACGCAGAGAAAGCACAAACAAAACAATCAAACACCTCACAGAACAGAAACTCAACATAGAGGAAGAGAGATGACACAATTGAACATGGAGGTTTCTACAGCCACTCCATCGGAGGTACAAGAGCAACCGTGCTCTACCCAGAGACAACTCACACAAAATAGGAACGAAATACTCAGAGTGACTCAGGAACAACCTCACCGATCACCCGAGCTCTACCTCTCTATTTATAGCCTCAAGCTACCAGGGGAGAACCCGTTAACCCCAACTAACACTGGGTTTTACCACTCTCTTTACCCAACAGCGACAACGAGCTCCAGTGCTTTACCCGTTACACCCAATGGCTCCACTGCTTTGCCCGTTAGCGCCAACAACTCCAGTTCTTTCGCAGAGACACAGCTTCCCTTTGCAGCTTTCCGCATTTCTCCAAAATGCCACTTCGCTGCCTTCCCGGAAGCTTCCTCCTGCCTTGCCGATCACGCTTGCAACCACCTCACCAGTCTCGATCATCTTCGGCGCCTCCAACCGTCTGGACCTGAACACCTCCTGTGCCTAGTCCCGGTCTTCCCACGCCTCACCATGAAATAGCTCCGAAGTCCTGCAGCCACACAGACAAGCAAACCGTCACATAGCACCGCACCAGACAACAGACAAACCATCGGTACAACCAACAAGTGTCACAGCACACAACCTGATCGTAAACCCCTTACGACCACTCGAATGCACAACTCAAGAAATGGTCGAAGCCATGGAACACTTCCCTGCTTCCTTCGACCACACAACATGTCGTTACGACCGTCTCACAGCTCACTCCGACCATGCGGACACATGCCACAACCATCGCTAGCCGCTACGATATTATCGCATAAGGACCATACCCCATACGACCACTCTGTTGCACAGAACAGAGAAACCCTCCAGCTCACAAGAGCCTTCCTGCAGCCTACGACCACTCACTAGGCTGCTACGACCACCAAGACACAAGCTACGACCATTGCAAGCTTGCAACGATTACCATACAGCGGCTACGACTACTTACTACCAAGACTGGTCGCTAAGATCACAAGGTCGAATCAACTCCTACGACTACCAAGTCATAGAGCCAGACATCAAGTCGCGAGCCTTTATGACCACCAAGTCGTAAAGCTCAACCAACCACCAAGTTGATCCCACGACTACCAAGCCGGTCACCAAGTCGAACGGCCTCAGCTGACCACCAATCAGTCGCCTAGGATCACCGATCACATAGGGTTCGACTTCTGCACCCGATCGCGACAATTACCAAGTCGAAAGGCAGATCACCAAGTCGTACGGGGCTTACGACCGCACACAACATTGCTACGACCACCAACCAGAAGTCCACCGCCTTCCCACGTGGTCGCAAGCTCGAGTGCCGGCCCCCGACCACGGTGGTCGAAGCATCGACTTCCGACCGCAGCTCTCAATAACGTAGTCGTAGGGTGCCGACTACTCACGTGGTCGAACGCCCGAGCGCCGACTTCCGACCACAGCTCTCAACAACGTAGTCGTAGAGTGCCGACTACTCACGTGGTCGTAGATGGCTCGGCTGGCTTCCGATAGCGCACAACGTGGTCGTACGGGACATTTCGACCATGACCAAGATACGACTAGGGCAGAAACAGTCTTAAACTTCCCTGGAGACCTACGATCACGGCCAAACGTGGTCGTAACCTATTTCGACCACGGCCAACGTGGTCGTGCTGGCCTTCGACCACGGCCAACGTGATCGTAACCTGCTTCGACCACGACCAACGTGGTCGTACTGGCCCTCGACCACGGCCAAACGTGGTCGTACTGCCTTCTGGTGCCCTTCGACCATGGCCAAAGTGGACGTAGACCCCTCGGGTGACCTTCGATCACGCCCACAGTGGTCGTAACCAGTGCGCATGACTTTCGACCACGACCAACGTGGTCGTGTTAGCTGCAGAACACTTCGCCAGGGCTATGACAATGCAGAACTTAGCACAAACCTCAAAAACTAAACTCAATCTTCCTAGAACAAGAGTCAATTACTCATCACAACCATGGAGTGCCCTTCACATGGTCTCTCACTTTCTTTCTTCTTTTTGTGACGTGCTGCAATACGATGTGTCCGTGTCTTTTTTCCTCTTTCTTATATAAAGAAGTAACATATAAGACTTTGAAATCAACGCGGCATACCACCCTAAGAATCCGACTCGGAAACATCCTGATCTTCCTTTTTATAACCACTTTGAATCCTAAACGGACTCTAACTCCTGATCCATTTCGACTACGGCTACTACAATGTTCTTTATGACTGCTATAGTGCTTTTACGACTATGCTTGCTACAATACTTTTACGACTTATGACTGCTGCAGTGCTTGAACGTGGTCATAGTCTACCGTGGTCGTAAAACTGAAGACAACTAAATTAACTTCTAACAGGTAAGTACAAAACACTTAGCCATCAGGCCAATCATGTTATTGCGGCTGTTTTTTTTCGAAATTTTGTTCTCATTTTTTCCGAAAGTCAAAAAAAAATATGCTTTTTTAAGCAATTTTTCTCAAAGCCATGTCTCTAAACAGTTTTCTATACCTGTTAGCATGTATGTTATCTATATCAGTATCTACATTGTCTATTACCATTTCAAAAAGCATAATAAAAAACATCTATCGTAACCTAAAAGAACATAATCTACGTTTACTGTTGAACCCACAAGTTGTTGTGCTGTATTTACTCCCGCCACATGCAAGAATAGTCGCGCTCGTGCGTTGTTGAACCCACATGTTTCGTTTATGCTATTCAGCTATAACTATGTAGGTAGGGGGACCGGCTCTCGAGTGTCCCGCTTCCTGTTTCTATGCTGTGATCGTTTTGGTTTCAGCTTTTAGCTTTCAGCTTGTTTTTCATTATTCATAAATTTCGTCTTTTTCTGAACTTTTGGCTTTTTGTTGAGCTTTTTTGCCGGTTCTTTTTCCCGTATTTGTTTGTATTATACGTAATGGGTTAACATATTTTTTATATTTTAAATTTAATTATGCTAAATAAGTCTCAGTCAGCTACAATGTTTTTTCCAGCTGGCTACAATGCTTTTTAGCTATAAGCCAAAAAAAAACCCCAAATAATCACCAAGCGAAAACCGCATGCATGCAGAGGTTGTACGAGCTCGGGGCCCGGCGCGTGATCGTCACCGGCACGGGGATGGCCGGCTGCCTCCCGGCAGTGCTGGCCCTCCACAGCCTCGACGGCGAGTGCGAGCCCGACCTGACGCACGCCGCCGACCTCTTCAACCCGCAGCTCGTGCGTATGCTCAGCGAGCTCAACGGCGAGCTCGGCCACGACGCCTTCATCGCCGCCAACACCAACAAGATCAGCTTCGACTTCGTGTTCAACCCACAGGACTACGGTAATATGCTCCATAAATCTCGTGTAATGCATGCTGAACCGGAAAGACAACGTGTACGAGATGTTTTACGAAACCCTTACCAAGAACGGCTGACAAGTGGCGCCTCGTGAGTGCCGGGACCATCTGTCAGCCAAAGAACTTTCGTACGCATGTAGTCGCGAGCTAGTTGTTTCAGTCGAGCAGATCGGTGAGGTGGCTGTGGTTGCAGGGTTCGTGACGGCGAAGGTGGCGTGCTGCGGGCAGGGGCCGTACAACGGGATCGGGCAGTGCACGCCGTCGTCGAACGTGTGCGCGAACCGGGACGTGTACGCGTACTGGGACGCCTTCCACCCGACGGAGCGGGCCAACCGGATCATCGTCGCGCATGTCAGATCCCAGGGATGGAATCCGACTGGGAAGCGAAAATCTCTGAGATCGTGGGTCTGAAGTAGAGGGGAAAGGGGAGATCGCCAGGAACGCAAGGCCAAGTTCTCTACAGCTAGGGCTACAGTGCTAGGCTAAAGTATTTTGATAATGATTGTGATGCCTTCCATTTCCTTCCAGCGAGAGTATATATCAGTACATAGTCCCACATTAAGGCTAAGTAGTGATTACGGTAATTACAACAGATTAACTGAGCTTAAGCATTAAACGTAATGAGATTAACCAATAACTAAACCAGCTTTGGGTAAGGAGTACTGAGAGGCGTTGATCTTCAGCCATTGGAACCAGATCTCATCCCAACCGTCCACTTCAGTTGATCTGAACCCAGCGATGCGTTTTTCTTCAGACTTCTTCAGACTTCAGCGCCTTCTCTAGTGGCTTCAGAATACTCGGTTCTGACATTGCCTTCCCCTCAACAAAATACTTGTCCTCAAGTATTCTCATCTGGAAACCAAATTCTGAAAAAGTTCCCTTGATGGAATCAATATCTTCCCAAGTTGCTTCTTCAAATTCTTGAACATACATTCCAAATAGGCACACTTCTACACCTTCCATTTTCTGGGGTAAAAGAACAGCCTTGGACTGGTATGGAAAATCTGTTGGGTAGTTGTCTGAAGAATTTCCAAATAATGTGTTTTAACTTCAAGCTTCTTATCCACTGATGAAACAACTCTGATCACAAGACCTTCTACTCCAAAAACCTCATCAATGCTTTTCTGCTGCTGATTTGCCCGATCCTGTCTCTCCTGTTTAAGCTGTTTGAAAAGTCGATCTTCCATATGATCACTAATCACAGTTCTCGGCAGATCCTTTGCCCCAAGAACAGCACTCTGTGATAAAGGCTTGCGCATCCCATGTTTCAACTCTTGAACATAACAGTTTGGGCAAATATATTCTGCATTGGTAACTAGCCATTGAGTGACCAACCGATCTTTCCCTGGTAACGCTCTAGTTTCCAGCACTGCTATTGGTTCAGTTCTGATTTTGCCATCCTTGCTGACAAGAGGAAGATCTGAGCTAGGCACCTCTGTTGGATCACAATGCTTCTTTAACTTGCTGACATGGAAGACAAAGTGGATGCCCACACCATCAGGCAATTGTAATTTGTAAGCTACCTTTAAAGACTTAAGGAACTCCTTTGCAACAGCTGTTCTCCAAGTCTTAAATAAGCAATCCAGCATTATGATATAAGTGATAGCACCAGGATTAATTCCCTTGCCCAACATTTCTTTGAAAAGAGTTATTGCATCCTCTGTCCTACCCTCTTTACAGTAGCCATCAAGCAAAGTACTATAGATAAATGCATTAGGTTTCCAGGTGAAAAGGACAACTGTATAGCCAGTATTCCCTTCAGAACAGTACACAGCATTAAATCGCAAGGAATTGAAATCAGCTAGCGCATCATCCAGTTGCAAGGGCTTCTTGGAGCGTAAAACTTTAGCCATCTCATTTCTTATGTCCTCTTCTTCCAAGCTAATAGGAGTTTCCATTGCAAATAGGGCTATTATATGAAGAAGATGATTCTGCATTATCTCCCGGATAATACCATAGCTATCAAAATACCCTCCTCGTCCTTCAGCAATTGGTCGAAGAGTGTAAATCCCAATCTGGTATTGACCATCCACAGCTATCACTTTTGCTTCACATTTAGGGTTACAGGGGTGACAGATTCTGCTCGCAACGTTGGCCTTGTGCATTGCGTCAACAAAAACCATGTCATAACCATCACAGTCTCCCTTTTGCCTTTGTAACATAATATTGTAAAACTCAGAAGCTTTATCTTGGCTGTTGTTTTGTATGTGCTTTATACCATCTTGCTTTTCGTACCATCTCCAAGAAGGGTAAACCTCGCCAAATAACTCAACAACAAGGTCATTTACACCAAATCCACCCCCTTTTTTATAAACAACTCCAATACCCTTTCTATAAGCTACGTAATTATATTCAGGTTGGCTCCTCATGGCCTTTAGCACTCCAAAGCATTTCTTTGCAATTCGACTGTCACCACTCTCCTCTGCAGACTTTTGGATTTCTTCATCTACACTATTGCCTCGGTGAGAACTGATAAATTCCTCAAGGTCAGACTGAAGCTTGTTCAGCGGTGCATACTTGCTGTCTAGTGTCAGCTTTGCATCAACCAGCTTCATCTGCACCCTCTCTACACGCCAAACCCTTGCCATCTGCAACATCATCCTTTCTTCCTCCACTTCAGGTCTCATCTTCATCGACTCACTCTTGTAAACAGCCGCAAGCTCTTCAATACAAAAATCAAGCCACAGTGGAGTTTTCCAAAACAGTCCAGTACACCTCAATTTCTTGTCTGCTCTTCCCCACAGAACAGTACCACCCACATGGGCAATAACCAGAGCATCAGCAATACGATTTACAGCAAAGCACTGATTAACCGCCTCTTTGTAGTCTCCAACCACCACTGCATGTTGAATACTTTTGTCAATGGATGAATCAGATGACACACCATTACCAGACACTTCTTGCTCTATCTGTTGGCCATTTGTCGATATTGATTTCTCAGCCAAACTAGTCTCTGAAGGTTGAAGATTGTTGAAAGAATCCTCCCCATTATCAACAATAATTTGAGCATCTGAATCCAATGAAGAGAATTTGGAATACTCTAACATCAACCTCCTAGAGAAACAGTGGTAACCTTTAGGTAACATCTGAGCACCGATATTGTAAAGGAATGCATCCCGCTTCATATGAAAATCAGCTTCATCATCACCACAAGATACCAGTGCAGGATTGTCTTTGCTGATGGATGCAGTTATACCAGTATGTGGATCTTCACCATCAACATCAAGAACAGTGATCTCAGGCCCAAAGTCACAAAATACACTACCAAAAAGACCACAAACTACTGCTTTGATTAAGGAAATTGGAGGCTGATGGCTACGACAATAATCATTAAGTTCAAACGCCTTGTCTAAACTTATATGGTACTTTTTAACCGAATGTAAATTCACCAATACTTCATACCCACCATGTTGGGCAACACTATCACAACCCATTGCACAAAAGTCAGGCCAGGGTGGAGGTTTCCAAAGCAATCCAGTGCTCCATAACCATCTGTCATCTCTTCCCACCATATACAACTGAGTTAAATAAAATTTGGCTTCATCTGGGACATTGGCCCTCACAAAATTGGTCTTCACAGCAATATACTTGTTGATTTTATCTTCATCTCCAGATTCATTTACTCCTTTCTTTTCTTCTGCCTTGTCATCAATTGACCAATCAAGATCAGCAGGCACAATCTCTTTTGGAAGATTATGTGTGTATGGATCTATGCCATATACCTCTTTCTCAAGAATTTCTTTCCCAGGTACCCATCTAGGTTGATACTCCACAGAGCAAAGTTTGGCTTTCACTTTTGTTTGCTCCATCTGCTCTATCTTCATGTTGTTAGAGTATGATAAATCATCATCAACAGTGGATACACTAAGAACCCTCTTGTTACTAGGATTGGAATCCCATTGTTTAGCCTGGTACTGAGGGTGAGGTTGACTCAAATTTTCTTTAGGGTTCTGAAGCCACTGCCTATCTAAGGCTGGTTCTTGGCTAGGGTTTTGGTGATTCCCGGTGGAAGAAGCCCAAGAACACGGCAATGGATCTTGACCACAACCCGATACGACCACTGAAAAACCAGTAGAAAGATTGTTGTAATTACCTTCGGGTGTGCTCCTCACATTAATCAGCCTCATATCATCAACTCTTCTGGCCATCTCAAGTTTCCCCAATTGATGTTGACCCACATCGGCCTTGTAGTTGGTCGCCGAAATTACTCTCCAGATAGCCGTGGGATCGGACGCATCTTCTTCGTAGCTCACCACCCACTCCTTCATCTTTCCCAGATCGGAGCTAGGGTTAGGGATTTTACCCGGAGTGGAGTGTGGAACCTTCACCTCATGCCGGTCTGGTCCCGAGACAGCTAGCGCGAGCTCCGCCGGTCCACGCCGCCGCCGCAAATCGGAAGAATCCGGGATTTGCCGAGGAAGATAAGGCTCCAGCGCCGATTCGGATTGGAAGCAACTGGGGATTTTACAGGCCGAAGACCCCAACCCAATCACTCCCATCTCTTGTCGATACTGTCCGCCGCCATAGCCCGATAAGGAAGAAGACGAGGACGCGATCGATCGGGATGGCCATGGACGCCGCGCCGATGCTGATGAGGAATAGGGCCGGTCCGCCGCCAAAGCCGGAAGGAACTTCGGGGGTTTACTGGGAACATACCATCCACACCAATCGCTCCAAACCATTTGTTGCCGAGGATAGTCTTGCTCTGATACCATTTTGTCAGATCCCAGGGATGGAATCCGACTGGGAAGCGAAAATCTCTGAGATCGTGGGTCTGAAGTAGAGGGGAAAGGGGAGATCGCCAGGAACGCAAGGCCAAGTTCTCTACAGCTAGGGCTACAGTGCTAGGCTAAAGTATTTTGATAATGATTGTGATGCCTTCCATTTCCTTCCAGCGAGAGTATATATCAGTACATAGTCCCACATTAAGGCTAAGTAGTGATTACGGTAATTACAACAGATTAACTGAGCTTAAGCATTAAACGTAATGAGATTAACCAATAACTAAACCAGCTTTGGGTAAGGAGTACTGAGAGGCGTTGATCTTCAGCCATTGGAACCAGATCTCATCCCAACCGTCCACTTCAGTTGATCTGAACCCAGCGATGCGTTTTTCTTCAGACTTCTTCAGACTTCAGCGCCTTCTCTAGTGGCTTCAGAATACTCGGTTCTGACAAGTTCGTGCACGGATCGACCGACCACATCAGCCCCATGAACATCAGCACCATCCTGGCCATGGACAAGAGGGGCTAGACAGGGCTCAGAACTGTCATCCTTACTGTAGACATCCACTCATATATCTGTGCTACTTGTTCTTAGCCGAAGAGAAACGGCGCTGTATGTGCCTGGAGGAGCTGCTGGTTAAGAAGTTTTGGAACTAATTTCATCTTTTCTGGTTTAGGTGAAAGTAATGATGGTGAATACTCATATTAGTTTCAAAGTAGTTTATTTGGGATAGCCTTTTAAAAACGATTTATTAGTTTTCGGTTCATTCGTATGAATACTCATATTAGAGTTAAAAGTCATAAGCCATAGCCATAAACTATATGGCCACAGTAACAGACCTCTGATCTGTCGTGATGGGGACCGGTTAAACGGAGGGCAGAGGATTCTGCATTCAAAGCAACGCGTCTCATGGAAACACTCTCTGGAGGCATGGAATTCTCACCTGGTTCCATGCCTCCCGATCACCGATCAGATGAGCGGGCGCTTGTTTTTTTTTATGTCAGTTTTACAGTCAGATATCTCCCATGCTTCAGAACAGCGGCCGGTATGAACAATGCGGTCCTTCATCTCAGGCGTCTGATTTTCATTGAACGGCTCCTGCGCCGCGAACGGCAGGTTATACGTTTTTCTGGTTTTCAGGTCCTTCGCGTGTTGTTTTCTCTTCAAACTGGACAAAGATACAGCTGGGAAGTTTGGAGCATGATATTGATTCCATACGGGATCGGGAAACCAAGATATTCAGACAATATAGAGGAAAAGGAATCGAACCAGCTAAAAAAAATTCAGATAAAGCTACAGACCGAGTTTCCTCGCTACAATTCTACTCAGCGAGTTGCGACTAGGTTCCCCATGAGCCCTCCACCAAGTTCATAGTGCTTGGCGGCAGAAAACCCAGCTTCTCTGGCTAACTTCTCCAACTCTTCACCTACACAGGACATAAGAAAAACACAAGCTAGATATAATTACAGGAGAGTGATAAACGTCGGTCACTGATGAAATGGCACTAACCACTGCATTGTCGGGAACAGAAGAATGCACCTTTTCGTTTCAAAAAAAAATCATCTATATAATGCTGTGGCTTTGTGTGTGAACAAAACAGGTGTCCTATTGTACCCCCATCAGGACAAGTTGAGAAGTCTGTTGATATAGTTGTGCTATCAGAATGACAGATGTAAGTTTTGAGATTCGTTACTTTCATTCTTATGTACAGTCTTCTTTTACTTGATGATGCGATATGTCTTGTTCTTTCATGCAAGTTTTCTCATGAAGGAAACATCTGTGCAAACCTGTTAGATACTGTGATATCGAACTTTTCAAGTACTTGTACTCTTCAGTGAGTCCGTAGCCACTAGCTAAAGGAACCACAACATTATCGATCACCCAACTCTGTCCAAGAAGAAAAAAAAACATCAATTTGATTATTGAGAGGATTACAGTACCAACACCAAAGTCTTAAATGGGACAGGAAGTCAACATATGACCATATGTGATTTTGCAAGAATGTTATGGGGAAATAATGACGAATTAATCTTTGTCAGGGAAATTGAACAGAGACCAAATTCATCTGTACAATATATCCAAGATGGACTGGCACTTTACCTGGAATGATGTCGTGAAAAATGACGAGCTTTTGTTAAAATCTAGAATAGATGCTCTTGATCCTGCAGTCCAGCAAAACCAACCTCTGAAAATTTAAGCCGAACTATAAACGCGCTGAACTGGAACGAAACTCGAAACCTGTACCCAACCTGGTTTTAGTACCCTAAAAATCTCTCGCATGGCTTTGGATTTGTCAACCACATTGCGCAATCCATAACCAACCGTAACAGCATCAAAGTAGCAGTCTGTGAAAGGCAAATCAAGTGCATCACCCTCGATCCATCTGCGACCGCAGAAGCCAGAAGCAGGCATGTGTTAGCCAAGCACTTAAGCTGTTCACTTATCAAACGACTAGCACGTTCTGCAAGTTCTCGCAAAGCTACACATCACGGGAAGTTCTTAATCTGCAAGCTCTCACATTGAGGATGCTCACTTGATGTTCTTGTAGCAAGGCTTCCAGAGCTGGTCCCGACGGTCAGCAGCAGTCTGCAGTTGCTGCCTTGAGAAATCGACACCCATCACCTGTGGCATTCGAGAGATTGGGCCGTAAGATTCGCAATCAAGATTGCTTGCCCATTCTGAAGTCTGAACACTGAAGCGAACCCGACATTACAACAAGTCACCAACCTCTCCATCTAGGCCGACCTTCTGAGACAGAAGGAACGCCAAGTCCCCGCTCCCGCAGCACAGATCAAGAATCCGACTCCCTCTCCTCGCCCTAACTCAAAAGAACAAACTTTTGCATCAGCCAATTGTAAAAAAAAGTCCTTTTAATTCACATTACTATGAGTACCACTAGTGATGTAATGTACCTGGACCAAGAGACGCAGATGCGCTTCCACGTTCGGTGCTGCCCCAGGCTGAGCACGTCGTTGAGCTAAAAGAAACACAGCACTCTGCAGCCGTCAGTGTTACATTGCAAGTATCTCCACTACTTACTTCGCGAGGGCGGCAAGGGGGAAGGAGAGCGGGGGTACGGACGTGGTCGTAGACGGGGGCGATGCGGCTGAAGAGGGCCTGCCGCTCGTCGGCCGCGGACGAGCAGCGCACGGCGACGGATCCGCGGCGGTGTCGTCGGCGACCGGCGGGGCTGGTCGCCGCGGCGGCCAAGGAAATTGCCGCGGTTAAGGTGCTCATCATCGGTGTCGATTTGCTCGCCCCCGCCACATGATTAGGATAGGTTATTATTACCGCTTGTATAATGGGAAAATTGCATATGTACCCTAAAGTTTGGGGTGACTTTAGATTTGCCCCACACTTAGATGGTTTTGCTATTTTGCCCTATACTTGAAGTGCCCCCTTTAGGGGTGGATATCGAGCCAACTACTCGTCTTATCGAGCTTTTTTTCTAAAATTGGCATATTTTGATTTAATATCATTTTACGGATAATTTAAAAGTATTTTTTAGAAACGAGCTAACTAGCCGAGCCGAGCTTGAGCAAAATTCAAATTCATTTGAAATCAACTCATTTTAATGTTTAACCAATTAACAAATATAATTGAAGCAATTTTGAACCGAGCCAACGAGCCCACTAACGAGCTTTTTTTTTCCACCCCTAGCCCCCTTGCTATTTTGCCCCACTACCCACCTGGCTGCTGGGAAAGGACAGCTCTACCCTTGACCCGGGGTGGAGGACGGCGCGGGCGTGGTCGCCGGCGGCGGGGTGGCAGGCGCGGAGGGGGCGGGGTTGGCCGGGGGCGGCGCAGCCGGGGTGGCCGGAGGCAGCGCGGTGGCGTTGGCCGGCGGCGACGGCGCGGGGAGGTACTCCGCGGCCTCGACGCCTTCCTCCTTCGGCTCCCGCCCCCTCTCGCCGCCGACGCCGTCGGGCTCCTCGCCTCCTACCTCGCCTCCATCCCTCCCTCCCCGCACGGAACGCCGCATCTCGTGCCGCCCTCCGCGCTGCGCGCCCCGACCTCGTCTTCCGCCTCTTCTCCACCTTCTCCTCCTCCCCGGACTTCCCAGGCGACGCCGCCACCGTCGCCGCCGGCCAACGCCACCGCGCCGCCTCCGGCCACCCCGGTTGTGCCGCCTCCAGCCACCCCAGCTGCGCCGCTCCTGGCCAACCCCGCCCCCTGCCTCCGTTCCGCCGCCGGCCACGCCCGCGCCGTCCTCCACCCCAGGTCAAGGGTAGAGCTGTCCTTTCCCAGCAGCCAGTGGGTAGTGGGGCAAAATAGCAAGGGGTCACTCCAAGTATGGGGCAAAATAACAAAGCCATCTAAGTGTGAGGTAAATCTACAAGTCACCCTTAACTTTGGGGTATATATGCAATTTTCCCTTGTATAATAGGTTTGACTCTTTTGCCCCCGCCTCGGAAGCGAAACGATTCGACTCTTGCCGCCGCCGCCCGAGCTGCGTCACGCGCAAGGCGAGATTTTTAGGGATGGATTTGGGCTCCTGCTACCTCGGCGGCAACGCCGACGCGGTGGAGTTCTGCCCGCACAGCCCCTTCCGCAACGTCCTGGCCGCCGCTACCTACACGCTGCAGGAGCATGAGGAGGAGCAGCAGAAGCAGGACCGCGCGGGCACCGTGTCCCTCTTCTCCGTCGATGCCGGCGCCGAGGACGCGTCCCGGCGGCTCCGGCTGCTCCACACGGTGGAGACCGCTGGAGTATTCGACATGAAGTGGAGCCCCGCGGCGCCGCTGCTCGCGCAGGCCGACGCCCACGGCCGCCTTGCGCTCTGGCGCCTGGAGCAGGAGGACGGCTCCGACAAAGGTGCTGCTTGTTCCTCTGCATCTATCTTATTGAAGGAAAAAATGTTTTGTCAAATTTGGGTCATGGATTATTTCAAGTGTCCACTTGCTAAGTTTCCGTGAGCTATAACACCGACAATTCATGAGTTGGATTGAACGTATTCATGCTAAAGGCAAATAACAAGTTCCTAGGCTTCTCAGTGCGTTCACTTGGATGGTGGTGAGTTGTGACTGATGCTTGCGGAAATATTTCGGGGTTCAGGGGCTATGCAGTCGCAATGTTTGTTTAGAAAAACTACCTCTTGGATTAGGGTTAGTTGTTCCCCATGGTCATACTAAAGGTTAATCTGCTTCAGAACAAGTTGTTTCTATTTTGTGATATTCTGGGAAGGTTGTCATCACCTTATCGGGAAGAAGGGTAATTTGCTGCTGATTGATGATCAAAGCAAATTTGAGTTGGATTGCTAGTCATAAGAAACGTTGCTCAAATTTGGTCATAGTATTTGTGTTGAATTAACAAGCTAGTCTAGTCAATTCTGTACTGGAAGTGGGAGAACTTATGTAACTATAAACACTACATTATTTGTCATATATGTAATATGCAACCCATCATGTCTACAAATACATCTTGAGGGCTGATACAAGTGCTTTCTATAACCAAATTACACAGGTGTTGTTCTCACAGATGTCTGTGCTGAAGACATTTCTTCTTCAATGTGCTTGTATGTGGACTGGAACCAAACTGCTGAGTCTCTGTCTGTTGGATTATCAGATGGTTCACTGTCTGTGGTTTCCATGAGGGAGGACTGCTTGGAGGTATCAGAACAGTGGACCGCTCATCAGTATGAAGTTTGGACATGTTATTTTGATCGTGCAAGGCCACACTTGTTGTACAGCGGATCCGACGACTGCTCTTTCAGTTGCTGGGACTTGCGAGAAAGCCCATCAAACGTTGTGTTTCAGAATAAAAAGTCTCATAATATGGGTGTTTGTTGCATTGCTCAGAACCCATCGGAGGGGAACATGTTACTCACTGGGAGCTATGATGAATTTCTCAGAGTTTGGGATGTGAGATCAATGGTGAAACCTGTTAACAAAAAGTCCCTAAATTTAGGGGGCGGTGTTTGGAGGATGAAATATCATCCTAGCATTGCGGATGTTGTATTGGCTGCATGCATGCACAATGGGTTCACCATTGTTAAAGTAGGTACTGGAGATGCAACAGTAATGGAAACATATTGCAAGCATGAATCCTTAGCATATGGTGCAGATTGGCAGAGAAGTGAAGTGGCAGAACATAACAGGAATTCTTCAGTTGTCGCTACTTGTTCATTTTATGATCGCCTTCTCCGTGTGTGGCAACCGGAGAACCTAGTCAAGCTTTAAGACCTAAAACATCATTGTGTTCAATTCAAGTATCACTATGGCATGGACCTATTTGCTGAATGAACCAAATTAATTTCATTCAGGTAGCTCTTTGAATTTATGTTAATTTATTTGAATACATGAGCTTATAGTAGTATCATGTTTGTTTTATAGCTCGGCATTCACAGATATTAGTATTTGCTGTAAGCTTCCCAATTGCAAAACTTTGAAGTCTTTTGTTGATGCTATTTGATGAAAAACTGTTTTGAAGTTCACTTGTGTGCATAATAGCGATGCTTCAACAACAATCCAGACACCTCAATGCTTCAACAACAATCTAGACACCAACCTGGATGGGGATCTTGTTGAGCTTTTCACTTGTCACAATTCTGTCTGGAAATTACAATATGCTGTACGCTGGTTCCAGAGTTTCTAATTGTGCTTTTTAATTGCATTCTAATAACTGCTAGCATGGTTACCAAAATTTACTTTTTCAGTGCATGCTTTCATATACTACAACTTAATACCCAATATTGTCAACATGCCAATTGCAGTTCTCAAAAGCTTTAGATTATAGTTTTCCATTGATGAAATTTGAGATGTTTGGTAATTGGGACAGGCCTGAAGAAGTATCAATAAATGTATCAATTAGCTTTCAAATAAGTTAATTTATCGAGGTGTTCAGTGAATCTTACTAGTTGACATGGTACATGCACCAAGTCCAAACCAAGCTTAAGTAGTGTTACTCTTATTTCTTTACTTTTGCATTTCCCCAGAAAATTCTCAGTTCTTGCTAGTCAAAGAGTGCTGACTGGTGTTGTTCAACTGATCTGGTTTGGACTTGTGGTGAAAACAATGAAGATATAAACCAAATTTGACATTGCACATGACCTTGGTATAAATAATTCCGGGGGATATTTGAAGATAAACATGCTTAAACTTGTTTGTAATTCTTTCTGAATTTCTTCGGAATCAAATCATCTAAGATATAAGTAGATGCCTCAGGAAGAGGGACAAGATATCTATATTGCTTATATAGTCCTTCCTATCTAATGTAACAAACTGCAACAGTAATAAGGATTGTGCATTCAGGTAACCATGAATGCTTATCCACTCATCAATAAGAATAGTGCTGTGTTTCAGTCTTGTATAGCTATTAGCTAAAGCGACTTTAGATGTCTTTGTGTTCTTTCCTTCTGAAGACAAAGAAGCACTCACTACATTAGAACCAAAGTGTTCTTGTTCTATAGAATGAACACATCAGCCACCAAATGCCTGCTATCACCTATAACCACAATCGTTATGGTTGGCGACTAATCTAACACCACAAGTGTGTTCTTTATAGGATTACCAATTTTTCTTACTTGTGATGTGGATTGCACTTCTACCAGCTTCTTAGTTCGTCCTTCTTGAATATTTGTGGAGGCATGGCTATTGTACTTACTTTGTTGCACTGACTATACTTATTATTTCCGAAAATGTTGCATTTGGCTGTAGTTTGGAAAAATGAACTATGAGCGTACAATAGTCAAAGCGCATGAATATTCTTTGGGTGTTGTATGCAATGCCCAGTTCTCTCATTACCGATTTACCATTTCTCGTGCACAAACATCATATATAAAAAAGGAAACCAGAAGAAATAAAATGTTACTTGATATATTCACTGTATTGCTGGCAAGGGGTTTGTTTAATTACCAAAGGAACTTGATTTTTTTGTATTACAATGAGTTATACCGGCTGGTTTAGTTTTGATGCTAGGGTTAGCTTTCGTAGCTGGAAGTGCAGTGGATATATTAAACTAACCTTCAGTTGAGCTTTATAGTATTTTGTTGAATTCATCCTACTGGATTTGCACAAGGAAACTTGAAGAGGGTCTCCATAATGCACTTATTGATGGTTATACTGTTGCTTTAAACTGTGCTGTGATGTTTCTGTTACAAAAATAGAAGGTATGCAAATGTTAAATGTTGAGTATATTGCAATAGCAGCCTATAGGGCTATATATAGTACAAAGACTCACTAAACCCTAGACTACAAGGATAAGACACTAATACCCTTAACACCCTTTTCAAATGTAAGGTATATGCAATAGCATTGTATTTGGAAGTGTTAACACTAATAAAGGGAAAATCCAAAATCCGTATCTTGAAGACGTCGTCATAGCGTGCAGCTCTTGAAAAATTGTGTCAGAAAGATCGCCTCTCATCCGAAACCGTGCGACAGTCCATAAAGCACAAAGTGCAGGGACCAAGAAGGTAGAGGTAAGCAAGAGCAAAGTCGACCGCGATAATACGACGAAAAGGATGTGGAAGGTGACACAAGTAGAGAGCTGTTAAATCAAACCGAAGGGGGAGATAGGAGGATAGCAGCACAAATCGAAACCCGAGACGGCGGTGGCACAATGCACAAGAAGCGCAACGGAGGCGCGGTGCAGAAGAAGCGCGACGGCCTTAGAAGCTCGGGGTGGTGGCTCAAAGAGAAACGACGGCATCATAAGGATTTCTTCAATCTGCAGCTTCTCAAAGAGAAGAGCGGCGATTGTGGCTATGCGAAAGGAAGGAGATGACCACACTCATCCGAGAGGATAGGCCGTGGCTAGCAAATCAATCAGCCGATTGACAAGGAATTTATGGACTCACACGACATTGACGAACTGACAGGGAGATGCTATGGACTTGAATGGACGCAAACAAAAGACTCAAAAAAATACTAGCAATTAAACTGGCAGCATTAGCAGGATCACTCGTGGCTAAACAACATGCATCAATCTTCAGCAACTCCAGTCCAAACAACCACACGGCCACACCACACCAAACAGCAACACTCGCCGCTCCATTCTTGGAGAGAGAAGAGGAGATCAAGAATCCCCACCCCATCTTTTCCTCCCCTTGCTCCTTCCTCCGCATCACCGCGGCGCCATGCTCCCCTCCGGCTGCAGCAGACGATCGTGCGTGGGGAGAGCAGATAGGCAACGGCGATGGGAATAGGCAAGCACGCAGGGAGGCCGAGCCAGCGGGGCCGGCGAAGTGGAGCTAGCGACGGCGGCTCGGCAAGGGGCGGTCCAACAGCGGCGGCTCGCGCGGGGTGGTAAGGCCGCCGGCGGTTTGAGGAAACTAAAGTGAGGCGGCGGCGGCCCGAAGAGCGCGAGGTGGAGACGTGGAGAGGCTGTTAGCGACCCGGGGCGACCGGATTCGAGGTGGGGAGCCCAGATCCGGTGCGGGCGAGACGGCCTGACGGAGGAGCCACCGGATCCGGCGCGGGTGCGTGAGCGGTCGATGGCGTGGGACAGCGGCGATCGGATCTGGCGGCCAACGGCGCAGAGCGCAAGGATGCCGAAGGCGCTTGGATCCGGTTGGGGCGACGGGGATCCGCGGGGCCAGGAGATGGCGAGGTGCGCGCAGTGGCCGATCCGTGGCAACGGTCGCCAGATCTGAGGCGGCGACTGAGGTGGGCGCATCCAGATCCGCCCAAATCCGTCCAGCGTCCCGGCGGTGCGGAAGCGGGCGTTGATGCGGCCGTCGAAGTGAGGCGTTGGCGAGCGAGTCGGCCAGCGAGGTGGCCGCCCCTGGGAGTAGAGAGCACCATCCCGGGGGCGGTAGCGTAAGATTTCTGAGCTGAGCTAGGTATTCAACTAAAGCTCTGATACCATGTTACAAGAATAAGGAAGAATGCTATATATAGTATAAGAACTCACTAAACCCTAGACTACAAGGACAAGACACTAATACCCTTAACAGTTTCCATAAATCTTGTGGTTACGGATGTGCTTGTTTATCTGAAATCTTGAAGCTTCCTGACCCAAGACCTAAGGGGCTATGTGAGAAGTTATTGCTTGAATTTTCATTGTGGAGAATTTGGGTTACTGCCGGAAGTAATATCTCTAGTTTGATCCTACTCATCTTTGGCAGGACTGTTGTATTGATTGACAATATAGTCGAGTTTCCAGAGTTCAGCTACTGGTGTCATGGCCTTATTCGATTTCAGCATGACTGGCTACTCACTGGAGATTCTTTAACGTGAAGGGGGTCACCCCTACACGGCTACACCTAAATTTAAGAATTAATCTGGTAAGAATTAATTGGTCCTCTACCTGCTAAGAAGCATTTCTGCTATAAGTTGACACTTGACAGCCATTTATTCAGGCACAAACTGGCTAAAAATTTCACTTGTTTCTGGCAAAACTTGGTGGAATGCATGATTATTGATATTTTCTCTCACTTTTGCCAAATGATAGTGCAAACTCGGTAAGGTGCTTGCATGCATGAGTAATACATAATAAGGATTGGTATTTGGTAAGAATGTAGAAGTGTTCATTAACTAAAGTAAATTCGGTTAAAAACAGAATTGTAATATCTACTGCCTGAATCAACTGTCTTTCATAAAATCAACCAGGCACAGCATCTTCAATTACCGATGGTTACCAACCAATCACTATGGGTGGGAACCTTGAACCTTGGTTCTTGTCTATGATGTTACTGATTGGGTGCATTTCTGAGAGGGTACTCACTATCTCCATGCCTCAGCCATCTATTAAAAGAACCAAAGTCCAGAAATTCCGTTAGAGTGGTCCACTTGATTGTGCCCAATGATTAAATCCCACTTTAGTAGAACGGTGGAATCCCACGAGTGCTGGTAGTGATTTCCTCGCTGTCTAGTGGAAACAGTCATCCACTAACTATACATAGTTGATTTTTTGTGGTTATTTCTGTATATTTAAGGATGGTTCAGCTGGGGCTGAGTGCTAATCTTACGTGAAACTGAGATCTTGTGATTTAAGTAGATGGAGGGGCTTTCTACTTTACACTCCAGGATTAGGAAATGCAACGATTTGGATAAACATGAGCTAGTGGCTGAACAGGAAGGCCACATTGCTGTAACTCCACATTCTAAAAGGCATAGCTCTAAAGGTGTAGAGTGCTGCTTTAACTTTTTGTAAAGGCTGCCTTCATTTTCCCCCTCTTGTTCATTAGTAGATTCAGTCCAACATTATCAGTTGCTGAACTTCATTTTGCTGAGAAAGATCACTTAGTTAGGTTTAAGCACCTGGTTGGTGAGGAGCTTATTATATTTATACATACAGAACTGACATTTCTTTATTATGAGAAACAAAATTGACATTTGGTTAAGAGGTGCTACTGGATAAACTAAAAGGGCAAAGGTCAATGAAACAATGAGTGGAAATCAAATGACAAATGGCAGAGATAATGAGGTAGTTTAGATCTCAGCTTCTGCAGTAGCTTTTGCAATGTCCTGCTTATTATACAATACATGTTTAGCATTGTTCTCTTGCGTAAAATACTTTGGATAACGCTGGGCTTGGAAGTGGAATGGGAATTTCTCTAGAGAAGGAATATAGTTGGAATTGACATCTAGTGAGGCAAGAATAGCATCAGTGTGAATTCCAGCAAATGAGCACTTAACACAGTAAAGTTTAGTTTACTTTCATTGTCCTTTCTCCACTAAAGCATGCTACGCTGGCCAATTTAAAATGCCACCATAGAGATTCTCGGTTCTTGCGATAGATTGGCCTGGACAAGTACCTCCAGACATTAGCAACCTCAACAAGACATAAAGCAGCCCTTCCCCCTCCTCATGTTCACAGCCCCTACGGACTATGGAAGATGCATGGCTTGAGCATCTACATGGCTCTTGAGAGCAGAAGCAGAATGGGGATGGAGTGCAAAAGCTGAGCTCCTCCTCAAGAAGCGCGTATGTTTCCTGGCCTCCCAGGTGGTCGGCTGAGGTACGCACAAACCGGCAAGTCACAAAACGGCAACGGTGAACGCCAGCAGGAGTCCACCCTCTTTCTTTTTTTTTCTTTCCCCCCTTCCAGTTGTATCAGGTGGAAGCCAAATAATCAGAAATCTCTGTGTGATGAATCCATGAATCCTTCATTGCTGAGTCAATGTTTGTTTTATGTGTACTCTGGAAACACGTTACTATAAATGGCTGATGTTTATCTAGCAAAAATGCTTTATGTTGTCTCATTTGATTGTCTTTGATATCCTTTTACCGGTTAGCAGCTGGTTGTATTATTACTTTCAAACAAATTTGTTTATTATGGGAGTGGAAAATAAGCCACATATCATTTTAATTATGTCTTGTTCTATTGCAAACATGTTAATCCTATAGCTATCAGTGCTGCCATAAAAAAATGTTTTATATTGTGTATTATTTTGATGAAGCCATTCCAATTGTTTTCTACACATGTTATTGTTGTTTGGTAACTAAGCCATATGTTTCCGCCGAGGCAGAAATTTCCAGTTTTTTTGTGATATAAAAAACAATTGTATGAAAGATGGCAATTAGTTTTAAACTGTAAAGAGAAGAGAGAGAGAGAAGTAATAAAAGAAGTGGTCTTCCCTTTTGGCTGTCTGGGAGAGTTCAGCATATCTTCTGTACAAGTCCTGAATGATTTACTGAGAGGATGAGTTGTGGGCTTGTGGCTCAACCAAGTACTACTTTGCAGCAGTGTCCGGAACAGAACTGCCCTATCATGCCTGTATTTTACTGACTCCTGAAGTTTGGAACCTTAGACTTAGCCAAAGTAACTTTCTTGCAGTGTACAAATTGGAAAAGTGGCTAGTGAAGTACTGTGATCTTGGAGCATGTGTTAGACGCTACGAGTTATGGAAGGTATAACATGCAAATGCTTATTTGATGTATTAAACTTCTCAAAATTTTGAAATGATGATATTATTATGTTAACTTTTCTAGTTTTGTCTGAAATAGTGATGATCATCATTTGTTTTGTAATCAGCTGCTCTAGTAGAATGATTTGAAAACTTTATGAGCTACTGATCAAATCCATGCGTAGATATAGGAGGTTACCATATAATATAAATATGTGAGGATTATCCTGTGCTATGAATTCTCAACTTCCATTATCCATTTTCACGTGCCACATCAGTTATTGAGATCTCATATGTACATGAGCTACCGGGGAAAAAATCTAAAATCTTGCTGTCTTATGGTGATTATTAGCTGCTAACTTAGTCTTTAACTCAATGAAGGATTTCCTGCGATTATATCCACCTCCGATTACAGACCAAAACTTCATGAATTACTTGTAGTTTTTGTCTGTTCCTTGGAATGTGAGAAGACGAAGCCCAATTTCTGTAGCATCATGTCATAATCTCCAGGAACCTTTGCCTGCCTGGAGCAGCGAAGCATACAGCAGTTCATTCCACGTATCCGGCACACCCGGCAAGCACCAGTGGCTGCAGTCCTGCTTTGTCACCGCTGACATCCGTTCCTCCGTGTCGTACCGCACCCGGTACACCGACGGGTGACCGTATTTCCGGTAATCGGTGAACGTGCTGATGTTGAGGTATATCACAGGGGTCTTCATCTGCCTCAGAACCTGCTCCAGGATCCTCATTTTCTCAGGGTACTCGGCAAGGTATGTCTGGTTAAAGATTGGCTCGGTCTCCCTGTGGCATTTCCCTCCTGAATTCCACTGCCCTCCCCTGCGGCGAAATGGATCATAAGAAGAAGAAGAAGATATGCCAATGATCTGATGTCGTATCGGCAATCTCTTACCTGAAATGTGCTAGGGAATATCCTCTGAATACAACCTGAGTTCTTCTTGAGTCAGTGTTCTTGTCAACCCCACTAACCCATGTTGTTAGAGCTTTCTTGTCTTCTTGAATGCATCCGTCACCTCAAGGCTGGGGTACACATGGTTACCTTCTTGATAATAGTTCAGCCTGTGGACACAAATACTTCACCAGTGGTTTGGCAGGATGGAAACTGATTGATGGTATCAGCTTTCATATATAATTTCAGGGGAAAATGTGATATACCCTCTTGATGTTTTTAAGTGAGTCCACCAGTGGCCGGTGTTGAAGACGACGATGTCAGCAGTCCGGTACGCCGGAGTTGCTCCATCTAGCTCATCCAATCTCAGCTTTGTCCACAGCACCTCTTTTGCTCTCACGGATCAGCTCCTTGACCAGAAATATTGATCTTATGAAATCAACAGAGCAATTGTAGTCCTGCAATGAAGTAACATTGAGTTACAAAATCGACAAAATTCAGAATTTTCTTTTTTTGAACGGAAGACAAAATTCAGAGCTATTATTCAGTGAGGCGGCCCATACCCTGAATTTGAAGGAGTAGTATCCTCTGGTTTTGAACTGGTTCCTCCCGGACGCTTCATATATTCTGTTCTTGTCCCTAACACCACGGCGAAGAATGCAGACCAGAGACTCCCACATGTTGCGGTTCAGCGAATCGCCAACAAATACGATCCTCTGGCCTCTCACCCTCTCCAGAAAATCAATCGCATTCAGCCTGGCGAAATAAGAGAAGTTTCCATGACACAGTGTAAGGCTGTCCGTTTATTGAACACCTGCAAATTGCAATGTTCAGAAACTCGTTACGTAAGCGAAGTTCGGAAACGCACCTGGGAATGTCGCAGCCGTGCGGCTGCCACCTCCACCTGAGGAAGCCGCTGTCCGGCCGGCCGTTCTTGTGGCAGTTGGAGTCGTCGTCTATGTGAGGGCACGACCCCGGCGGGTAGAACGGGTAGCTCTCGTCCCTCACCCACCCCCCACTGAACACATCGCACTCGGCGAAAGAAACCAGGTTTTGCACGCCCGACGTCCAGACGATGCGGTTGTTGCCGGGCCCGACGGCCATGCTGCTGTTCACGCCGGCCGTGGTGCCGTCGCTGTGCTCGACAGCTCCTTCCTGAGCCGGGAGGAAGATATCTTTTCGCCGCCTGATGGCCGCTCTCCTGTGCCTGTGCTTGTCCTCCTTTCGCTCCGGTGTTGATGATAGTAGTTGCAACTTGCCGTGCCGAGTTGAGTAGTACATTGTCAATGGTGGCGTTCGTGTTTCTAGACTCTTGGCTCGTACTCCCCATGTCGGTAGAATTGCTGGTGGAGCCATCGGAGTCCGTCGGCTCACCGGGAGCGCCGAGGATGGCGTTGTGGGAGGAATTCGCGCCGTCAGCTCTTCGCCACCGCGGCATGGGCATTGCAGTTTCCTCTTGCAATTCTTGTGCCGTCGTGCCGTTGCTGACGGGCTCCCAGTCGGAACCGACGGTAGTGTTTCCGGCGTTCTGGGGAGAACCCTGCGCTTTGGCCGTTTGCTCCGGCATCGGTGCCGGCTGTCTGGAGTCCTCCGCCGGCGCCGAGTCCTCCGCATTGCTCTGCACTCGACGCGGCCGCATGGTCGCGTTGCGGGCATTGCTCTGCTGAGCCGTGCCGGTGCTGCTCACAGTAGGAGGAATGGGAGGGTGGGGAGGAAGAGACTTGGTGTGAGCGCTGGTGATGGAAGACATTGGTGGAACTTCAGTTGCAGGAGACCAAGCTGGCGCGAACGGAAGGATTGGGCCAAACGCGGCAGCAGGCGCAGCAGCTGGAAAGAGGCCCAGGAAGCGTAGCGTGAGGTTCTACGGCCCAGAATGGGAAATTACGGAGCAGCAGGGTAGTCGCTAGAAGCTACTCCGCCTGCGTGCGGATAAAGGGAGGTAAGCGTTCCCTTGTAAGACCATTCAAGCAAGTATCCAAATACTTCCCGTCTTCTCCTGCTCCGATTCCTACCTTGTCTCCTTCTTCCTCCTCTCCAAGCCAACTGATGCTAACATAATTGGTATCAGAGACACCGATCTGGAGCCCAGTAGTATCCACCACGATCACTTCACTCGATTTCGCAAGCAAATGGGAACGATGGATCCCAACCTCCAACTCATCATGCAAGAGTTGAAGGGCATCCGTGGCGACTTCTCCGATCTCCAGTCATCTTTGTCGCAGCGCATTGATGCGGTGGAGAAGACGCTGGCGGATCATTTCGGAGCTATGGAGGGCGCAGCCAAGGTGTTCGACGAATGGAAGCCTCGCATCGACGCCACGGTTGACGACCTTCGTGTGGAGATTGGGGCACTTCGCAAGACGGTCCATCGAGTGGTGCTCGATGGCAACCCCGCCACTTCGACGGGTATCCTCTCCAGTCCAGGGGCGACCGCGGCAGCTTCATCCGCCGGTAACCCGGTCGTCGGCCCAGGCGGGCATCGCGTCGCAACCAATCACCGGGAGACTGGGTTCCAGTCCATACCGATGATCATGTCAAATACGGTCAATGGAAAAATCTTCAACGGAGAAGTGAACTGATAGCTCTGTACTGACCAGACTGCAGCCGGCAAGTGAGAATTGCAAGTCACTTGGCTGCCATCAGCCAATCTGACCCATGTCGCCTTGGGTAGAGATTGAACCCCACTCAAAGAATCAGCAAGGTGTTGATAATCGAGTTGCTGATGCTCTGTCTCGATGCCCGATTTCTGACAATCAGTGCGCGGCCGTCTCTATTGCCACTCCGGCTTGGACTCAGCACATCATGGCATCTTATGCGTCAGATGACTTCTCACGCCAACTTCTTACCAAGTTAGCCGTTGAGCCCACTGCGGTGCCTCATTTTACTTTGCAAGACGGTCTGCTTCGCTACAAGAATCGTCTGTGGGTCGGTGCTGTTCCATCTTTGCATCTTCAGTTACTCTCCGCGCTACACTCTAGTCCGGTGGGTGGTCATTCCGGTTTTCTTGTCACACTCCGCCGTGCTAAGCAGTTGTTTGCATGGAAAGGAATGAAAACTGCAGTCAAAAATTTTGTCGCAGCTTGTCCCATTTGTCAACAAGCAAAACCCGACCGCGCTCGCCTTCCAGGATTGCTTCAACCATTGGAAGTTCCTGACAGGGCTTGGAAAGTTATTTCCATGGATTTCGTGGAGGGGTTGCCGTTGTCTGGTCGGCTCAATTGCATCTTAGTCGTTGTGGACACTTTTTCGAAGTATGCTCACTTCGTGGGATTGCAACATCGTTTTACGGCAATGACTGTAGCTACGGTTTTCATGCAGCAGATCTATCGACTTCATGGGTTACCATCAGCCATTGTTTCGGACACGGATCGTGTTTTTACAAGTCAACTATGGACTCATCTGTTTAAGATGACACAGATGCAATTACGGATGAGTTCAGCTTATCACCCGCAGTCGGACGGCCAAACCGAGCGCGTGAACCAATGCCTTGAGACGTTTCTTCGCTGCTACGTTCACGCTTGTCCTAGCAAATGGAGTTCCTGGTTGCATCTGGCTGAATATTGGTATAATTGTACTCCACACTCTGCCCTGGGCCGTTCCCCTTTCGAGGTCTTGTACGGGTACGCCCCTTCCCATTTTTGCATCTCTGATTCGGATGTTGTGCCGGTGGCCGATCTTCAGTCTTGGATGGACGAACGGCAGTTGATGACCAAGCTCATTCGTCAACATTTGATTCGGGCCAAGGAATGCATGGTTAAGCAGGCCAATTTGAAGCGTTCCGAGCGCCAATTTGCAGTGGGCGACTGGGTCTACGTGAAGCTTCAACCATATGTCCGATCGTCCCTGGCGCCACGGGCGAATCAGAAGTTGGCATTTCGTTTTTTCGGTCCTTTTCAAATCATTTCACGCATCGGTACAGTAGCATATCGATTGGCTTTACCTGCTTCTTCCAAGGTGCATCCTGTCCTTCATGTTTCGCAGTTGAAGCAAGCAGTCGGACAAGCGCAAGAGGTGTCTCCAGTTCTTCCGGATGATACCAGTCAGTGGAGTGTCCCGGAGAAGATCTTGCAGCGGCGCTCGGTGGTCCACGGTACGACTACTACTCTCCAAGGATTGATTCAGTGGTCTCATATGCCTGCCTCCCTGGCAACGTGGGAAGACTTGTTACCTCTACGACAGCGTTTTCCTCGAGCTGCTGTTTAGGGACAAACAGCTTCTGAAGATGGGGGGGGGGGATGTGAGCGCTGGTGATCCCAGGATGGAAGACATTGGTGGAACTTCAGTTGCAGGAGACCAAGCTGGCGCGAACGGAAGGATTGGGCCAAACGCGGCAGCAGGCGCAGCAGCTGGAAAGAGGCCCAGGAAGCGTAGCGTGAGGTTCTACGGCCCAGAATGGGAAATTACGGAGCAGCAGGGTAGTCGCTAGAAGCTACTCCGCCTGCGTGCGGATAAAGGGAGGTAAGCGTTCCCTTGTAAGACCATTCAAGCAAGTATCCAAATACTTCCCGTCTTCTCCTGCTCCGATTCCTACCTTGTCTCCTTCTTCCTCCTCTCCAAGCCAACTGATGCTAACACTTGGCAACGTCGGCGTCGACGAGTTTGACGAGAGCCACGACAGTAGGGCGCCGGATGACGGCGACGCCGTCGGGGAGGGGAAGGAGTCGTCGGCGGTGGGGCCGCTAGCGACGGAGATGTAGAAGAGCACCAGCGCGACGGAGAAGCAGGTCAGCACAGTCTTGCTGCTCACGTGGCCGCCGTTGCACTACTTATAGCCGGTGCCGCCTCGTTTGTAGTTGGTGAGGGAGGAAGACGAGGAGGACTGGGAGAGGAGGCCGAGGAGGGAGCCGCTGCTTCCCCCGCCGCCGCCGGCCCGGTCCAGCACTGACAGCCACGCCTTCCTCCACCCGTCCATTGTTAGGTACGACTGATCAGTGTGACGGTGCGTCAGTGCCGCCGCTGCAGCTTCTTCAGATTGAAGTTACGCGGTGGTGGGAAGTGAGAACTGAGAAGAGAGGTGCGAGCCGTGGATCGATGGAGTAGTGATTACTGATGAGCGTCAACTGCCGAGTGATCAGTTAGAGGAAGAAATGCAACTGTTTTTACTGGTTCTTGGCACTAGGGAAGGGAGAGTTAGATGCATGCGGTTACTGATTTGGAGGCGATCAGAGGACCTCATCTCCGCGCGTAGCCCGGGGCTTCCGGTGGAATGAAGTTGTTCTTAAAAAAAGAGCAGAGATTGAGGGCCTGTTTGGATCGCCTAGAACTAATTATTAGTTCACTAGTTGGTGGACTAAAAATTAGGTGACTAAAAATTAGTCAAGTGCTGTTTGGATACATGGACTAAAAGGTGGTGACTTTCATGGGCAAAGACATTTATACCCCTATATTTGTTAGTGTGTTGCATGTGGAGTAGTGGAGAAAGGGTAGCGGGGGTATTTTCGTCTTTTGCTGTTTGGTACCACCTTTTAGTCCACATTTGCCAACTAATGAACTAATAGCTAGTTGGGGATGAACTAAAAATTAGTCCAGGTATTAGTTCACCTGTTTTGATGGACTAGACCTAAACTTTAGGTGACTAAAAATTAGTCAAGGGATCCAAACAGGGCCTGAAGAGCGTGATTTACTGGTCAGTAATCACCACGAAGTGAGGAGTCACATGATACGGTTACTACGGTATATGGCGCCACATAAGCAACTCCAGGTTTTTCTCCCAACAAGAATTATGTGAAGAGAATAGATGTCTGGTCGTATTTGTTTCTATTTCTGGCTTCTGTTTGAAAGAGGTAGAAACCAATATGAACATCCAATTTTTTCACTCCTCTCGCTCCTGTATCGCGTATTCTCCTGTATCGCGTATATATCTCTCACTCACTTTCAGTAACAAATAATATGAACAGACTCTATCATATTGATACAACGGCCTTTCTCCACCTCTTCACAATCAACAATCCATAACTCCCTCGCGCCTCGTAGATGAACCCTAGCCACCACCTTGGCACCATGCCACCTCCCTGCTCCCATGCTGCCTCGCTAAGTCGCTAGTGTCGATGGGGCTCGAGGTCCGTTCCCTTGTCCTCCCCTGTTCCTTCCACCACCGAATCCCACTGCCTTCGGCGATGGAGATAACTCAAAAAAATTCATTTATTACTTCTAATTATTCTTTTTTATAGGCAGTAGATTCATTTCTTTGTTTTTCTGGAGATGGCAGGCAGTTCAGTTCTTTGAAATTGCTTAACACATCTAGGATCAGCTTCCTGGCCGGTTCCCAACGGACTCGTTCCCTCGAAGCCACATCATCTCGTTGTATCGTGGGCTTGCCCTTTTTCTTGCGCCCTCGGAGATTTCCCGTGAAGCAGGGCGCAGCACAGCTCTTACATACATGATGATACTGTTAAAAAATGTTATTGCATGCTTAATCTTTGTTTTGCGTAGAGAATTTTTCTCGATCTGTGTAGCTTTCTTTTCAATTTGTGTCCATGACTATGATGAGCCCTAAAAGACCTGTAATGATTCTTGGGGGTATCATCGCTTGATTCAAAGAACATCTAAGGGACTGGGCTGTATGTTTATTCGAACGGAATAGCTAAAAAAACTGTCGCATGTTTTTTTGGGGGGAAAATAGTCGAATTTCTGACCTTGATTTGCTTGGAGATTCGAGCTCTGGCCAGCGAGGTCGTCTTCTCCGGCAGCAGCGGCGGCAAGTTAGGGTTTGGGGTTCACCGGAGCCCCAAACTTAGGGCGAGGCCAGGGTGGTGGAGGACCGGCGGGTGGTGGCGGCAGTGGCGGGGCGCCGCTGGCTACGGTCTTGGGGAGGGTGGTGGAGGTTGGTCGAGAAGACAAGAACAAGAGAATATTAGGAGGAGGTGGTGGTGGATCCGGTGGCGGTAGCCACCGGAGACAGGGAAGAAGGGTGGGGCGTGGGATGGCAGCGGGAGGGAAGAGGGCCTCGCCAGCCTCAAGGCCGGCGAGATGGCGCGTGGGTGGAGGTGGGGTGGCGAGGCACCGCTGGCCATGGTCTTGGGGAGGGTGGTGGAGGTTGGTGGAGAAGACAAGAACAAGAGAACATTAGGAGGCGGCGGCGGATCCGGTGGCAGTAGCTGCCAAAGACAGGGAAGAAGGGTGGGGCGGGGGATGGTAGCGGGAGGGAAGAGGGCCTTGCCAGCCTCAAGGCCGGCGAGACAGCGCGTGGGTGGATGCGGGGCGGCGGGGGAGTTGGGAGTAGGAGGTCGGATTTGCATAGAGTCTGGACTATTGGATCTAGATCCAGATCTAATCCAATGGTCCAAAAAACGACTGATCTTGTGGATTAAATCAGTTAAATTGTGCTGTTTGTGTGTTATGGTTTGACGTGTAGTGTAGCGATGTGTTATTCATGGCTTACAGTGTTTTGGGCTAATTGGATTGGTGTGCTGTTTGTGTGTTATGGTTTGATGTGTAGCAATATGTTATTCATGGCTTACAGTGATTGGTGTGCTGTTTGTGTGTCATGGTTTGATGTGTAGCGATGTGTTATTCATGGCAACGGTGATGAGTCCATACAGACCTGAAATGGTTCTTGTGGATACGATCCTTTGATTCAAAGAACATTTAAGGGACTGAGTAGTAAAATTATTTGGATTTTAATGCTTTGGCTATTGGTTTGGTGTGCCGTTTGTAGGTTGTAACTTATGGTTAGATTTGAAGTTATTTGTTCATGGCAACGGCGATGAGTCCTTACAGACCTGTAATGATTCTTGCGGAAATGATCGCATGATTCAAAGAACATCTAAGGGACTGAGCTGTCATGAAGCATGTGCTGTATTTTTTTAGTCCATGTTTGTTACTTTGTTTGTCCAATAAATATTTTGTGGTTTTGTGCGGCTTCTCTTGGTTCATGCTCATGAGCTGGTTTTGGTTCCTGAGCTCTGGAAAGGTGAAGCGAAAGGCTTAATGGTTCCTCTCGCTATCCGGGGCAGAATTTCTTTTGATGCCATTGGATGTTGAGGAACTACATTTCTATCGGTTTCTCATGAAATGATATGCTTGTTATTGTCTTGATACCACATTTTTCTGGGTATATCTTGATACCACATTTTTCTGGGCTTCAACTTTTGGTGGATTTTGTTGTATTCTTTGTTGCAGTGCTGTTAATTTGTCATAGTGAGCTATCTTTTATTTTGCAGCCGTGCCTTTCAGAGGTTTGCCGTGAAGACCAACAGGACTCTTGGGAATCTCTCTTCCAAAGGTAGCATCTGCAGCCTTTGTAGCACTTAACAACTATGCGAAGAGTCATTCTGTTGTTCATTAACTATGGCCTTAATAGTAATTCATTGGGATGAATTGATGCCCCTTTCTCCATTATGTACTTCATCATGTCCCATGGAATATTGATCGAGTACATCTTTGTGTTTTTATGATATGAAAATGGAGTACATCACGACATATTTTCTGTTGGAATGATACATTGTTGTGTTGCAGTGCTAGTTTCACTTCAACTTTGTGTTTTGTCCTTTGGGTGTTACATTCTTAATTACTATGGTTGTGACTGCAATACCTTATCTGTACTAGTAAACTGATGAGATTCTCTGCCTTTCAGCTAAAGAAGTGAGGGAGGAGCTATCAGAGCAATGGAGGGATGCTCGTGGCCATGATGATGTAAGAGTTACACCATAATTTTTGCTTAGTGGGTTACAACTTGTAATATCATGGTAATGGTGTTAGCATATTTGCTAATATCTGATTGAAAAAATTCTATGTATGCAGCACTTCAGGCGGTGAAGCTGTCCCACACATCTCGCGTCGGCCATCAGGTCATTGCTAACTGTACAATCGTGCTATCAGTTTTTGTAGTACCGTGTTTGGGTGCTATTTTTCAATATCCTCCCATTGAAGAAGCGTATTGATAAACATCATCCGGATGTTTTCTTTCTAACTATCATCGAGATTTGTGACCGTTGGATTAGAGATCCAAGGACCACAAATTCTCCCCACCCCCTCCAAAAATACAGCATCTATTCTGTGTCTACTTCTCAAATTCGGAAAACCTGAAGATCACAAGGATTCTATACAATGGTTTTTACCCTTTCCGGGTGTGTATAGGTATCACCCGGATGTTTTCTTCTCAACAATCATTCAAATTTCAGACCGTTGGATCTCTGATCCAACGGTCTCTTTTTTTAGAGGGGGGAGAATTTTTTTTTGGAGGGGGTGAATTTTTTTTTGGAGGGGGTGGGGAGAATTTGTGGTCCTTGGATCTCTAATCCAACGGTCACAAATCTGGATGATAGTTAGAAAGAAAACATCCAGATGATGTTTATCAATACCCTTTCCTTATTGCTCATGTAGTGTCATGTGCCGTGAAGACACAATAGATGCTGTACTTTCCTTATTGCTCATGTAGTGTCATGTGCTGTGAAGACACAGAATAGATGCTGTACTTGCCTTATTGCTCATGTAGTGTCATGTGCCGTGAAATGGAACATACTCTAGTGGAGTGATTTTACGACGAAGGCCTGAGCCTCATTCATACATTGTTAATAATATATACCTTTGTTGTTGCTTGTTGGTATGATATGTCTGCTCGATGTTAGCCGATCTTGGATCAAGCTGCTCATACGTATGTTGTCATTGTGATCAAGTAGGAAATCTTTACTGTCCGTGGGAGTGTTGCCAATTATCAATCCTGCGAGTTTACTATGTAGTTTCAGCCAGGACTGCTGTCTCTGCGTTGTTCAACTTCTGGTTTGTGTGAAACTTGCCTGTTGAAATTTAGACGCTTAACGATCATGTATTCATGTGAATGGCGTGGCTAGTTCATGAACTGTCGCTTTGTTTCGAGTACAGATGGCATTGAACTTGTCGCTCAATTGTGCTCATTAGGATGCAATCCGGGCGTATGCACACCGGACGGATACTGTTTATTATGTATTTTTTGAGTCAAGAGTCGGACACAGATGGTATCATATATCTATTTCTTTATTTTGTATTCACTCTACAAGTTTTCGGTTAGTCGGACAGAAATTATCCGCTTCTTTTGCACATCTACATATGTTATTGAACAGTAGAGATATAGTTAGAGCGAACACGAAAATACTAATATTTGAAATGTCAAAAAAGAACAATTTATATTTTCTACTTGCATTCTCTACAACAACTCGTTTTTATCTTTTATCCTATTTCTAAGACATTTGGATATAAACGGACTACCGCTCAGTCGGATAGAAATTATCCTCTTTATTTGCACCCAAATGCTCATGATTGAACTGCCTATGATGCCATTGTGCCTGTACTAAGCTGATTGGTTTTGCACGGTGACACACTGACACTGCCACTGATGTGTCTAAGTTTTGAGGCCGGTGCTTCCCAGGGGCGAAGCCAGACGACAGGAGCATTGAGGTCATCTCCATTGCACGATGACGTCTCCTCCACCGATGAACAGTAATAAACAGTAATTTTCTATAGGATTTGCTAAATTTTATTGAGGTCACTGGACCTCAATGCTTATATGCTGGCTCCGCCCTTGCTTCCCATTTCATTCATTAATCTGTATGCCGCTTGCTGTTGCACCACCGGAACCGAATCGAACGACAACGAGCACGAACACCGCAAGCCGGGCACGGTTCTTTCCTAAATAAACTTTCCTCCAAAACCACGCGAACGCAAACGAACGCAGCAGTCGGGCAAGCGCACTCACGCGCCCCGCCCCGAAGCCTGTTTCTCTCGTCCGTCTCGACCGAGGCCGTCTGGTTGCCACTCTCCCGTCCAGTCCAGTCCTCTCGCCGCGGCGCCGCCCTCCTACCTGCCGCGCCCCCACCCACCCGTGGCGTGGCGTGCGGGAGCTCCACCGACTTCTCGCCCTCGTGGGTGGTGGGTGGGATTATGCGCCACCTGCTCCTGCCCCGCCGCCTCATCCCCTCCATGGCTCCCCTCTCCGGCTCCGCCGCGACCAATGCCCTCCTCTTATGCCCCGCCGCCCTCCCCACCCGCGGCCGCCTGTCCGCCACGGGTGGCCGCGCGTTCCGCGGCGCCTCGCTCCGCTGCTACGCCGCCGCGGTGGCCGACCAGCACCGCGTCAAGGTCCACAACCCCATCGTCGAGATGGACGGTGCGTTGCCTCGTCGTTACACCTCTCCCTTTCCTCGCCATCCTGAGGGTATAGCGTGCGGCTGACGTGTGCGGTTTTCAGGTGACGAGATGACGCGGGTCATATGGAAGATGATAAAGGATAAGGTGCGGGATTCTGCGTTTGGCTTTGTTTGTGCTGGGATTCGTAGCCAGTCCGATACTTTGGTGATGCGAGTTGTTGCGTGCAGCTCATCTTCCCGTACCTAGAGCTGGATGTCAAGTACTTCGACCTTGGGCTGCTCAACCGGGACGCCACCGACGATAGTGTAACCGTCGAGAGTGCCGAGGCTACATTGAAGTAAGTAGATTGATTCCCTTGTCCCGTTCACGAACTCACGATCGCTACCAATTCGATCGGAACCCTTCTTGTCAGTGACTTGACTGGCGTAGCATTTTCGATGCAGCATGTGCATAATGCATTCGGCATTCCTATGTTAGATTTTGCCTTTTGGAGATGTCATTTAGTAGCTAAAAGTAACGAGTATGGATATGAATTGATCACTCTCGATAGTTGAATATAAGTTTGCTCGCATCCATCTCATATTCCACGGAAATGGTTCACTCAAGGTCAAACCAGGGGCTCGGTGAGATCCAATCATTGGACCTCTGCTGCTCTGCATGCTCAAGTCAAAGCTAGATCACCTGGCACTACGCTAAAGGCCTAAAACTGAACGTGACCTTAAAGTGTTGGTATTCATGGCAGTAAAGGGCATCTCCTTTCAATTGGGCATCTAACTTGGTTGAGTTGAGAGTGTCCATGTAGACATTGTTCTCAGGATATCAATATTACGCATGATGGCAAAGTCACATACTCTCATTTCCGATAAGGTTGCCCCTTAACAGCAAGGTGCTGGATTTTGTGTTCTTTATTTCCTGTTTCGTATCCAACAATAGGTTATAATGTTTCCTTTTCCTGATAAGTTTTCCATGAAGTATCTATCAAACTAGATCTTTAGTGCTCTGCACCTTACTAAAGGTGGGCCTTCTTTGCTTTTGGCTTTGCGCAAGAAACTTGGTTGTTTTTGGTTTCCACACATTTCATTGTGTGATGGAAGAACTTATGACATATAGCTTTCTGCCGCACTATTATCATAAGTAGAATTGCTCCACTCATCACTAGTCTATACACATGGAGTAAGTGGTGTTATCTACCACCAATGCAAATACACAATCGCTGTGGAGTTTGTTGATCATTTAAATGGTAAAACTGTTAATTCTTCTGCTGTGACAGTAAATCATAGTTTCATCTCAAAATTATGCTTTACCTTTTGTACACCTCTTTTTGCATTTAATTGTTGCTCCAGTTTTGGCTTTAAAGTTTTATTATTATGGCATTTTATTCGAAAAGTTGGTTTTTTACATTCTTTCTCATCTATAGTGATCCTTTTTTTTTTGTGCTCTCAACAGGTATAATGTTGCTGTTAAGTGTGCTACAATTACTCCTGGTAGAGTCCGTTAAACTTCTCTTCCCATGTTTGATTCTATTTTTTTTACATTAAGGTACATGCATTTCGTGACTCAATTTTGGTACTTTGTCTAGTGTTTATATTTTATTTTATCAATGTTCCTTTTGAATGGACATGCGCTTCTGACACATGCATATGCATACCTAAGTGCAATTTTTGTACTTGTATTGGGACATTAGTAGTCCTTTGTATTATTTTTCTTTCCTAATCAGCTTGCTTTGATGAGCTCAAAAGATTATTAGAATGTTGCACACATGATTTACATGCTATTTTTTTTATGGTGCAGTACTAGCCTCATAGTTTGCTTGAACCACATTCAGATGTGTTCTGTGTAAGTGACAATCTATTGACAAATGTACTCCATAAAATGCAAGAAGAAACATCATAAATATGCCCCATTTTAAAATAATTATTTGGCTTATTCTATCTGTTAATAGGTTTTCGTCCACTCAAGATTTCTGCCCTTTCTTTCAATTGTCATACCATAAATATCTGTCACCTTTTTTGAACTATGTAATTGTACCTGAAATAAAGTGACGAGACCTTTTGCTTTTGGTTGCACTATTTTTCATCTTTTTTGCCATGGTGTTGAATTGCTGATTACCCCTCGCTTGTTTTTCTTCTAATTTTCTTTTCTTTTGATCTTCACCACTAAGTTTTTTATGCGATAATTGTATACTATTAATTGTTTATCTATTGCAAGGAGGTTGAAGCCTTGAGTGAAGCTGACCCTCTTATTCCTTTTGTTTTACTTTTTTTTTCCTGTTACATTCTGTGTCGCATTACTGCATTCATTGGATGTGAAATCCTAGGTGAAGAATATATTTTTTAAGTTATTCAACTTCCTTTACGGGCTTAAGAGCATATATGAACAATTTTAATATTTCATGAATAGTTTGATTCAGTAAATTTAAACTAGTTATGTGAATTTGTACAAGTTTTTGTTGGATTCATATGCTTTCCTTCTTTCTATGTTTATATGCAGATGAAACAAGAGTCAAAGAGTTCAAACTCAAGTCAATGTGGAGGAGCCCTAATGGCACCATCAGGAACATTCTAAATGGTTTATTGTTCAACTCTTTGAGATGCCTTTAGTCTTTTAATTACTGTATGAAATAATCTGGAATTTCATTGAACAGACAACCTACAAATGTTAGGTTAGCAGGATATATTTGAAATTCTGTTAAGGAAAGGCATGTCAGAATGTGTTACATAGTTCAACATTGGGAATTTTGGTTGACTTCTTGATGTTTTGGCAATGTTACAAGCGACTGTAGAACTTGATTCATTTCTGATATATCACACTAACTTTCTAAACGCAGAATGTTGCACAATATTTCCATAGGTTATCTCAAGTAATTATTATATGAAAATTATTTCATCATTTTTTTAAAAAAGAACTAGTAATCATGAGAAACACATAATGAGGTAACATACTGCAAGATTATATGAACTGTTCTGGATCATGATCACTAATTCTGCCTTTCCACATTTGGCCACTGTGGCATGCAGGAACTGTTTTCCGTGAGCCCATCTTATGTAGATATATTCCACGGATTCTTCCTGGTAAAGAAATATTAAAATGTGGTTACAAGAACAGGTTATAAAGTTGCCACTTGCCAGATTAAAGTATCTTTATTTTATAGGTTGGAAGAAGCCCATTTGCATAGGAAGGCATGCATTTGGAGATCAGTATCGAGCTACCGATACAATTATTGATGGTCCAGGAAAGCTTAAGATGGTTTTTGGTGAGCTCCATTTGACTGCTATTTATTTAACATTGCATTAAGTGTAATGGTGATGTTGTAATTTTGTTCATATGTTCCTTCGGTACTGAAAATCAGTCCCTGATGGAGCTGAGCCAGTGGAGCTAAATGTTTATGATTTTAAAGGGCCTGGTGTGGCGTTATCAATGTATAATGTGGATAAGGTACAGATTAATAGAGTTCATTGCCCTCTTCTTCTCTTGAGTGCTATGCTAACTTCTGCTCTCTTTTTAGTCTATTAGGGCTTTTGCTGAGTCATCTATGGCAATGGCACTATCCAAAAAGTGGCCTCTTTATCTCAGCACCAAGAATACGATACTAAAAAAATACGATGGCAGGTATCTGGAATCTCCATTATTTGCAATATCAAGTATGTTTTTGTCCTGTATTGCATTCATTAAGCACTCTTTTTGTTGTGACAATGACTACCAAGTATCAATCCTTCTCTCTGATGCTTCTGTAAATGTATACATACTTTCATTCCTCTCGGAACTGTTAATGAACAATCATTTTGTTTGGCATTAGCTTACAAGTAGTTGAGGGCCAGTGGGCAGTGGCGGAGCCAGGATTTGGTTACGTCCCGGGCTCAATAGTGGAATAATCTAGGCTATCTGGGTTGGATCATAAAAATGTTACTCAGTCTGGACTGAATTTACCTAGACTATACACTAGATATTTTTTCACACCATGGGCTGAAGCCTACCCTGTCCAGGGTGTGGCTCCGCCCCTGCTGAGGGCCCTTCATTGTTGTGTTCTGATGAGGAATTAATATTAGTCAAAGTGATTATTCTAATCAAATGGAACGAATGCAAAGCTACTCTCTTAACATGAATCCTCAGTGTACACTGCTGCATATTTCTCCTTACAATTTGCCCCTGAAGAAGTTGTTTAGGCTTAGGGACAAGGTTGTTTGGATGTGCAGATCTGTTTGCATACAGTACGAGTGGTTTTTTTCTGTTGCTCTGATTGTCAGACCAGTCCAAACTTGATATGTGCAAATTTGAAATGATCATAGGTTCAAGGACATCTTTCAGGAGGTATATGATGGGAAATGGAAGGAGAAGTTTGAGGAAAACTCAATATGGTCTGTGCTAATTTATACCAGATTTTGATCACTAAAATTCTGCTACAAACATTATTTACATGATGCATGCAGGTATGAGCACCGGTTGATTGATGACATGGTGGCATATGCTGTGAAAAGCGAAGGTGGATATGTCTGGGCGTGCAAAAACTATGATGGAGATGTTCAGAGTGATTTCCTTGCCCAAGGTTTGAATAGGTTTCTTCCTGATGTTGCGGTTTCTTCCTGATGTTGCAATGTACTGCCATTACTGAGTTAAAGCTTTCATAATACTGCATGGTGATATTAGGCAGTATGCTTGCTTGGTAGTATGATGTTTTCTCCTATTTGTGTTTCTTAGTATGGATTTTTCTCCTATTTATGTTTCTTACTTGATCTGTTTTTCTTAATGACTGCTTGTTTCAGGTTTTGGTTCCCTGGGTTTGATGACATCTGTACTGGTACATCATGTCATTCCTTTTGCTCTCCTGTAGAATGTATTGTACTATAGCTGATCGCTAACTAGGCAGGTTCTCTTGTACAGTTATCTTCTGATGGGAAAACATTTGAGGCTGAGGCTGCTCATGGGACTGTCACTAGACATTTCAGGCTGCATAAGAAGGGACAGGAGACAAGTACCAATAGCATTGCTTCTATATTTGCTTGGACTCGTGGGCTAGAACATAGGTAATCACAATAGTTTGTGTAGATGATAAATTTTACACATGAAATTGGAAGACCTGTTAGAATCTTCTTCCCTTCCTTTTGTTCATAATCAGTCCACTTTCGTACCTTCTTATGTAATAATTGGCTCTCTCTGTTTAGAGCAAAGCTGGATAAAAATGATAGGCTGCTGGACTTCACACAGAAGCTTGAATCTGCATGTGTTGAAACAGTTGAATCTGGGAAAATGACAAAGGATCTCGCGCTTCTTATCCATGGCCCCAAGTAAGCTGATTTATGCATATGTGTTCAGTTTTTTCATGGTAATTCAGAAACTTTGGCAATATCATTTGTTGGAAAATGATTGATCTGGAAGCACAGGGATAGTACCATAGACAGAAATAGACATCATCTCACAATGACAATAATAGTCAGCTAAAATGATTGCAGCTTTTGTATTGATGATATTTAGAGACTTAAGGTAAACATCAAATAATTTGTTAGCTGGCCAAATATTTTTATTAGAAAGGACTGGAAATTTCAAGTGCTTGTTCTTCAGCATGATTTTCAGACCAAAATCTTCTGCATAATAACACTGTAACTAGCTCATGAGATTCTATTAACATGGTAGTTAAAGCAATAATTATTGCACAGTGCTTAAAGATGCCCAATTCTGAATTTGCAAGCAACAGAGATGAGAGCAATAATTCATTATTGCTCCCCTATTCCATTTAACTACTGATCCATCTCCGGCTCTCCGCCAGTATTCCTGAAGCCTGAGTAGCCTTTTCATTGCTGGATTTTAGTTCTGTTCGCTGCATCCATGCCTTTCTGACCAGGGCGGTAGGTGCATGAGCATGACATTCTGTTTTTTCCCCTATTTCTGTTGCTAGGGTAACAAGGGAGTTTTACCTGAGCACCGAGGAATTCATTGATGCTGTCGCTCAGCAACTGCGAGAAAAGATTCAGATACCAGCTGCAGTGTAATTTGTCCATAGCATGGAATTCGGTGGACCAAGTTCACTCTGGCTGTGCATTCGTCACACATTTTGATTGAAATGATTAGATGGAGGATCCCGTTCACTTGTGTTTTAAGTCAAACAAATTTTGTTACAACCTACCATTTCATCGTGTTGATAAATCTGCTATGCGACTTTTTCCCCTTCAGCCAGACAGCCTCATGGTTGGGTACATACTGGACTATGGGCCAGTGGTTTCAAAGTTACGTTGAGTTCAATACCTTAGTTTAGCCTTTCATCCCTGTTTTTTTTTGCACAATTCTATTTGCGTCTTCGCCTCGTACATGAGCATTCTATTTTCTCATAAAACAAGCAGATTAGCGAACCTTAGTTTTTTCTGCATGATCTGTTCATGTTTCGCTAATCGTAGCTTGTTTTATGAGAAAAACTAATCCTATACTGTTGCTAGCAAAACTAACAGGATAGCTGCTGGTCGTCCTCCCTTATAATAATCCTATGTATCCAACCATGTGTGGTCTTTATACATTCAACCCAGTCATTCACGGCGTCTCTCGTATCCTTTGCATGGGAGGCAGCAATATACAGGCAACAAGTGAGCTGGGAGCTAGAGTTGTAGAGGCGTGTAGCTTATATAGTGAGCTGGCCATGAGCTCGTCCGACTGTGTTGGGCCCACCACCACCTCCTTCAACTCCGCCAAGAGCAACATAGCGGAGCAGCTGTATGCTCACGTAGCCACGGGTTCGCGTGGCACAACCCCTCCACCTCTTCCTTCGATTATAGTGCCACTCTTTCTTCATCTTCGGGTCTATATCTAGCGACGGCACTGCTTGGGACACAGATTCGGTGGTGGTGCGGTGCGGAGCTCAGACCAAAGTGGAGGAAGAGAGAGATGTAGAGCTCAAGCACATATTAGGTGGCGGGCAGCGTTGGTCAGCTATATAGCAGTGGCGATAGTTAGGGTCAGAGCTAGAGAAGAGTGTGCATGGCAACCGATGATGTCGGGTGGCCCTCGATGGTAGTAGTAATATCGTAGTCAGGTGAGTTTATCAAAACTAATCGAAACTTTTTAAAACTTATTGAAACTTTTGGTTGAAATTTACTAGAACTTTTGGTTGAAGCTTATTGAAACTCATCGATTAAATTTTAAGTTTAAAATCTAAAACTCATTGAAATTTTATTTTGAAATCTTCTAGAAACTCACTAAAACTTTTTAAATGTTCTCTTGAAACTTGTTAAAACTATACGAAATTTGCTGCTATATACTGTTCTCTAGTTGCTTATACACACACACAACGCACAGGTGTAAAATACACGAGAAAGTTACTGTCGTTTTTTAATGAAGTTATTGCCAAACATTCACAGTGTCAGAAAGTTATCATCGGTTCTGCATGAAGTTAGCATTGGTAGCAAGTGAAGTTACTGCCGACGCTCACAGTACACAGCCGGTGATAGCTTTCTTCATAGCTGTTGATAACTTTTCGCACAAACGGTGATAACTTACTGGGGCGCAAAACTGCGCGTACAGAACGAGCAAGCGCAGAATAGCGTTACCGTGTATGTACGTACGTAATGTTAACATGTAAACGCTAACGTGGGCCATTGGATCCTCATCGGGAGGCCAGGATCAAGGCGGATGGAATCCCTCAGCTCATTTACGCGATTTCCCAGAACCCCTCGTGCAGCAATACTTTCTTGAGAACAGTACACCTGAACCATCTCTCGGCGCCGCCCCACCGCCGCCCTCAGCCTCCCTATTTGAACTTCAACGTTATATATATACACACACACAAATTATCGAGGAGCGCGTGGATCGGAGTCGAGCGCGCCGGCGTTTACTGGTCCTTAACTCGTGAGACGGTCACACGACTCCCACAAGTCACACCGCTCTCGATTCCCCACAACCCACGCAACTCCTCGCCCTCCCCCGGCTTTAAATACGTGGCCATCAGAGGCCCAGATGGGGATCGCCTCCTCTTCATCCAAACCAGCATCCAGGTCGATGGCGCTCGCAAAGGCCAAGGAGATCGTCGCCTCCGCTCCCGTCGTCGTCTTCAGGTCTCTCTCTCTCTCACTCACTCACTCACTCACTCACTCACTCTCTCTCTCTCTCTCTCTCTCTCTCTCTCTCTCTCGGATCGATCGCTCCTGCCACGAACAAACGCTACTGAACTCTTCTTAGGAGAACAAATACTACTGAAATTGGAAAATTAGTTCTTGAGAAATGAAAAGGGAAAGGGGAAGGGGAAGGGGGAGGTGGAGGAAGAAGACGAGATCCTATCGCTATTTTCATCTCTTTCCCTTAGTCTTCCTTCCCCCCTCCACACGAGTCGGGAATATTCTTTCTTCTTTATTCCCTGCTCTTTTTTATGTTCTTTCCGATAATATTCCCTGCTCTTTTTTTGTTCGTTCCGATAATATTCCCTGCTCTTTTTTTGTTCGTTCCGATAATATTCCCTGCTCTTTTTTTGTTCTTTCCGATAATATTCTTTCTCGGTGGAGGGGTGCTGCAAGTAAGGCACATGAACGGGGTTTGTAATTTCTAGAGATGCTACTTGATTTCTTTCGCTTTTTAGAGTAGGAAGCTATTGGAAAATCGAATTAGGAATTTAGAATCTGTATCCATCCTATTGGCTTGTTTGGAAGGTACAAGGGCGTAAAATTCTAAAAATCTTTAAGGGATTGGAAAATTTATGGGATTATTGGGGAGTTTTTTTTTGTGTGGATCACCTAGGTTTTGTTGTGCCCTAAATATTTGATGTCACGGCTGTTTTTAGATGTTGAGCTTACCAACATGCCTGCGATGGAAGAATGAGGTTTTGTTTCCACGCTTCTCCATGTTAAGAAGCTACCATTGGAATACAATTTTGATGCCCAATGCTTTCGTGTCTTGTTCTAGAATTCTTTTGTTCGGTTTTGATCTTTGGAAGTTGATCTTTCCCTGTTTCGTAGCTAACTCTGTGATTCTTGGGTTATCTGCAGCAAGACTTACTGCCCTTTCTGCACCAGTGTGAAGCAGTTGTTAGCGCAGCTAGGAGCAAGTTTCAAGGCTATTGAGCTGGATGTGGAAAGTGAGTGCAATTACCTTTGGTTTTTCTTTCACTGTTCACTTATGAAATCCTAAGTAGACTGGATGCAGGAAGGTAGTACCACTTGGTGATATTACAATACCATATTTTGCCTGTGTTGGAATGATTCTGTTGTACTGTTTTGTCGAAAGAGTACAGACTGAGTTTAAGAGCTTACAGATTTGAGGGATTGTAATATGGCATCACCACTACTGGAATGTGGCACTGAATTTGTTTTGAAGTAAGCTCATAAAGTGGCAGGATGCTAGCCTCTTAGGCGATTATATTTCATAGACACTAGAGAAACATTGAAGGTAACAAGCTACCAATCATGAGTCGTTATCAATTTCAGTTATGTCGTCAGAACCTTAGATTTGTTGCTAATCTTGTTTACTTGCTGTGAGCAAAACATATTCTTCCGTGTTGAAACACTGTGTTTCCAAGTGCAAAGCACTACTCATCTGCTGTCGAGCGATTGTTGTACACGCATGATAAACATTTTTTAAGATTAATCTCATCATGAACATTTAACATGTCCAAAGTCCCAGTTGCTTCCTGGTTTATATGTTGGCTCTGCCTAGTGATAATCATCATGGGATTTGGGAGAAACTATTAGGGAACTAATCTATTTTATCTTTTATGAAGGTGATGGATCCGAGCTGCAGTCGGCTCTTGCTGAATGGACTGGACAAAGGACTGTTCCAAATGTCTTCATCAATGGGAAACACATCGGTGGCTGTGATGGTGAGCCGTTTTGCCCCCTCTACTATTTGACACTGACACTACTATGCTTGTATGACTTTGAATACCGAATTACTGAGACACCTAGTCCTTCAAATGCCAAACTTTGTTATACAAGCGCTTGCTTGCTCGCGATTGGATTGCTCTGAAGTAACCTGACATGTCAATGTCTTTTGGGGCAGATACTGTGGCATTGAACAATGGAGGGAAGCTGGTGCCTCTGCTGACTGAGGCTGGAGCAATCGCCAGTTCTGCTGCAAAGACAACTACCACTGCTTAGTTCGACCTGAGAGTTGCCCCGTGTTATGAAATAAATAAAAAAGGTGGGCGTTTGGCAAGTGCAGAACTTGTTGCTGTCTAGTATCATATTTCAGAACTTGTTCCTATTTAGTATCCTGGAGTAACTGTTCAGTCTCCGTGTGAAACTCCTCAGACATCAATCGAATTATCTTCGTGCTAACAGTGTGTGGCTCCCCAAATGATTGTCGTTCTTCTCGATATACAATTTGAGAAGCAAAAATGCGACAGGTATATCATAATCTGCAGAACAGTTCCTGGTACGGACCAGCACCGGAATGTAAACACACAGGACTGGATTGGCTTTACAATTGCGCACGATCACGATGCTTCCGGTCGGCATGCACCGATCGAGATGACCAGATACACGCCGTAATCTATCGGCCAAATCAAGCCTTCTACCGCCGGCCACCGGCCGCCATTTTCAGGTACACCTTGCACACCACCAGCTCTTCGTCTTCGCCGCCGTGCACCTTGGCCGCGGGCAGCTCCATGTACGGGATGTCCGGCCCGAACTCGTACTCCTCCATCCGCCACTCCGTCCGCGACACCTGCAGGGCCGGCCCTGGGCCTCGGCAGCAGGGGCACCCGCCTAGGGCCCATGAAAACTAGGGGCCCCCACCCTAAGCCCATGTATATATACCTCATGTATTGGATTTGGGATTTCCGGTTCAGCCGTTAGCTATTTTTGATTGGGACTGGGCCAGCTGGCCAACTGCAGTCTGCAGACAATAATAGCCCAGCGCCCCAGCCCAATCCATCTGGGCGAGAGAGACCAGAGACCTGCGGCTTGACTCTTGAGACCGAGTCACTGAGAGGAGTCATGGAGATGCATCGCTATCGGCTATCGCCGCCTCCGCCTGCAGCCTGTTCGCCCCATTCCCCAATCGCTGCCTCTGCCTGCTCAGCTCACGCCATGAATGCCAGATCCGGAGATCCCCCTTCCCCAATCGCACGCCAGGTCGCCGCCTCCGCCTGCTCGCACCAGATCTGGAGATCCCCATTCCCCAATCGCACGTCGTGTCTGCTCGTAAGTCGTATTCTCTCGCCATACGCCATGAGCCCGATTTCTTCGATTTCTTCACTTTGCAACGGCTCTACGCCTCTACTCGAAATCCCCTCACATAACCATTGTATATTTGCATTTGCATACGCCGGTGTGGTCATTCGCATCCCCTATTTGTATTCGGCCATTGCATATGCCGGTGTAGCCATTTGCTACGAGTTTGTCCAAGAGGCAAGACCGCAAGAGCAGACTACAGAGGAGTTCATTCAGATTCAGTCAACGACCGGTTCATAATTCATTTCATCAACGAGCTCAAGCCTTAAGCGGTCAAGCCCCCAAGGTGACACGATTCTGCAATGCATGATTGCGTTCTAAATTTCTAATGGTTTGCTCATTTGCTGCAATATGCATTCTGCAATCTGCAATCAACGCATGTTCATAAGTTCATTTAGCAATCTGTAATCTGCATAACTGCATTCTGCAATTTGCATTTCTAAATTTCTAATGGTTTGCTGCTGTTCTGCAATCTGCATTTCTAAATTTCTAATGGTTTGCTGCTGTTTGTGTTTGAGTAAAGGGCCTCGACTTCTATCTCGCCCCAGAGCCCCCTAAATGTCAGGACCAGCCCTGGACACCTGCCTCGCCGTCGCGTCGTCCTCCCGGTACCAGAACACGCGGCGGTAACCCACGCCCCTACGCTTGCCGTCCGTGACGCGGCAGTCGCGCACCGGCACGTACGCCCCTGGCCCCGCCCTCCGTGGGCGCGCCCCGTTCTCGTCACCGTTTGCGGCGCGCGTGCGCCGCATGGCGTAGAACCACTCGCACCGGTCGTTGCCCGCCGGAAACACCGTCGTGAGCACTGTCAGGTGCGCGGCGCAGACGTCGATAGCGGGGTGCATGCGGCACCGGCGCGGGTCCCCAGGTTAAGGCTGGCGAGGACTAAATTTATAAAAACAGGTATTTGAAGGCTGAATTTAAAAAAAATTTGCCATAGCATTTGTACAAACGGTCCTAAAACCCAACATCCATTGCTGCGCTAGCTTACCGCTTCGAGAGACATCCCCCTCATCGTGACCATGCATCCAGTACCAAAAGAATAACGAGCTTACACTAATTAAGGGGGTGTTTGGGACTGCTCCGCTCCACGTTTTTTAGCCAAACGGTTTCAGCTCCACGCACCCTATTCGAGAAAAAAGGTGGAGTTGTGAGAGCACCTAAAGAGGTACTTCACAAACTCCAGTTTTTTGTGGAGCTGCTCCACGGTGGAGTTTATGGAGCAGAGTTTGTGGAGCAGTCCCAAACACCCCCTAAGGGCCTGTTGGGAGAGCTCCACCAGCTCCAGATTCACGAAAAACAGATCCAGATCCACTTTTCCAAGCCAAACACCTCCAGCTCCAGCAGCTCCACCGTGGATCTGCTCCACCAAAACCATGGATCTGGCTCCAGATCCACCAAATCCATGGAGCACCTCAAGGGGTGCTCCACGAAAACTTGTTTCGTATCTACTCGTGGAGTTAGGTGGTAATTACCCACCAATGCCATTACACACCCCCAACCGTTTTTTCTATTCGGCTTCTTTTCTCTCCAAGCGCTCCTCTCCTCGCCTCCTCGCGCCGAGCGACCGACGCTCCTCTCCTCGCCTCCTCGCGCCGAGCGACCGACGCTCCTCTCCTCGCGCCGCCTGCTCGCGCCGCCACCTCCGGCGCTCCGGCGAGCCTCCTCCTCGCGCCTCCTCCTCGCGACCCTCCTCGCGCCGCCTCCTCCCGGGCCGGCGCCGCCTCCCCCGCCTCCGCCTCCTCCCGGGCCGGCGCCGCCTCCCCCGCCTCCGCCTCCTCCCGGGCCGGCGCCGCCTCCCCCCTGCCGGCGCCGCCTCCCCCCGGGCCGGCGCCGCCTCCCCCGCGTCCGCCTCCCCCCTGCCGGCGCCGCCTCCCCCGCCTCCTCCCGGGCCACGATTGTTGTGTTGTTTTCTTGCCATCAGCTGCTGCCGCTGCCAGCTGCCTCACCGTGAGCAGGACCAAATATGATGCATATGCTGGCTCCTGCTATTGTTTTCATCAATAAGGACGCACAAATGTTCTGTCAATTTTTGAGTTGGAGATGCAAGTGAAGCAAATCGCGGCAATCGTGATGAAACAATTACAGAGATTTCAGAGCATAAATATATTTGCTTCTGTGGCCTTGATGAAACAATTACAGAGATTTTCAGAGCATAAATATCTATACTTCATCTGCGACTCAGCGTGGATGATGGCTTGCATGATGGGGTAAGCTGTTGCAGAATTGTGGAGAGGCCCGCGCCGCTGCTCTGCATGCACGATGGCCTGAGCGACCCCCACGCGCGTGCATCTCAGCGGGAGGAAGAAGAATGGAGCTCTCCACTGACACGTGGGGCCCAGGTGGAAGTGAGATAGAGAGGGAGGTGGAGCTGTACCAAACACTTTGACGAATCCCAGATCCACGATGGAGCTGCTCCACCGTGGATCCAGGTGAATCTGGTGGATCTAGGTGGATCTGGAGCTGGTGGAGCTCTCCCAAATAGGCCCTAAGTAGACCATTACTCATTAGATCTCCTCCGGGTTTTAGTATTGGTACGGTCCTTGCCCTCCCCTCCACGTACGTCCGCCTCCGGCGCTCTTCTGCGCAGCACAGAGCCATAGCTCCCATGCCAATGTTATTACTCACGGTAATGGGAAGCTCGAAGACAGAGATGATTGAACGGCAAAATTAGAGGGATGCTGTACTAGACTAACACCTCAAATAGTACACACACATAGCTCTCATACATTACTCAATTAGCTTACACAACACACGCATTGCTCGTTACAAGAGGGTTCTGGTGCCAGTCTCAGTGGAGGTTTTATGGAGCATCTCTAATAGTGACTTATGAGCTAGCTCTAAGAGCATCTCCAACAGTGACTTATGAGCTAGCTCTAAGCATATTATTTCATATTTTAATAGAAGAGAGAGAAAAACTATCTCTTGATCAAGAGCTAGTCTCATACACACATTCCAAGATTATGTGAGAGTGTCATGTGAGGCTATTTATGTTATGAGCTATGTGCTAAAGTTAGTACTATTGGAGAAGTTGTCTTAGAGCTAGTAACTAGCTCATACTGTTGGAGATGCCCTAAGCATATTATTTCATATTTTAATAGAAGAGAGAGAAAAGCTATCTCTTGATCAAGAGCTAGTCTCATACACACATTCCAAGATTATGTGAGAGTGTCATGTGAGGCTATTTATGTTATGAGCTATATGCTAAAAGTTAGTATTATTGGAGAAGTTATCTTAGAGTTAGTAACTAGCTTATACTGTTGGAGATGCTCTTATAGACCACTACACCGACTAAACCAAACCGACTCCAGCCAAAAACTAACTGCACAAACCAAATCTTGTCTTGGCTAGAAGCTTCAAAGGGCGGCAAATACAATTTGGCATTATACGGCACAGGTGTCCGTACTAGTTGACTGGATCACATGCAACTCGATACAACAGCATGTGTCTTATTGCGTTACCGACTACATGCAGATAACAAGATTAACTCAACATTCTCCCTCTTAATTTTGTTGCTTCAAGCATACCTCTAGTTAATCTTAATGCATTATGAATTACCAGCTATGCTTTCATATGAAGCAATCTATATGTAAACTAAACACTTAGCTACATGTAGGAACTCAACTCAACTAGCACAGATCTATCTAGATGCAAAGACTTTTAACTCGTTGAAGCAATCAGTCTCAACTACGACTTACCCAACTCATACTTAATATAGAACGGCGACACATCTCCTCAACGTTCTGGACTCAACTCTACGTATTTGAGTTAGGACGGTGAACATACTTTCTCAACGTCCTAAACTCAACTCTACTTACTTGATTCGGAATGGCGAACACATCTCCTCAACATCCCGAACTCACCTCAGCATCAGAGTAGCGTCGATTCATCATCGGCATCCGCCTCGACGAAATGCGCCTGCTCCTCCTTCTTCAGCTTGCGGTATTCAGAAGTAAAATGCCCATAGTCGTTGCAGTTATAGCATCTCACTTTAACCTTGTCAAATTTTCTGTTCCTGCGGCTTCAGCCACCATTATCGTTGGAACTGCTGAGCTCGCCATCTTTCTTCTTCGCCGATTGAGCCTCTCACTTGGCCCGCGTGTGGAGAAGATGTCCGCTATTGTTGTCGTCACCAAGAATACGTAGACGCTCCTCATATGCCTTGAGGCGGCCGATCGTATCTTTCGCCGTCATTGTCTTCAAGTCCTCAAATTGCTCAATGGTTGAAACAATCTGTAGGTATTTGTTCCGGACGGCACGAAAAAGCTTCTTCATGATGTAAATCTCCTCTATCTTCTCACCAAGACTACGAATCTGGTTGAAGAGTCATCAATCTCATGGCGAAGTCGCCCACCGACTCTGTTTTGTTCATGCGCAAAACCTCGGACTCACTCTTGCGGGTCTGTGCGAGTGCCTCCCTAACACAATTTGCGCCGACATATATCGTCTTGAGCATGTCCCACGCAGCTTTCACCGTATCCTTTGTGGCGAGTAGGAGGAGTAGAGATGGCAACGGGTAAATACCCATCGGGTATTGCCATTCCATACCCGTACCCGCTAGGTGTAAATTTACCCGTCGGGTTACCCATATCCGCATGCGGGTAGAAAAATTTACCCATACCCGTACTCGCGCGGGTATTACTACCCGATGGGTAACCCGTACCCGCAAGCATACCCGGTTCAACACATAAGAATATCATCAATTTAGACATTCATTAATCATACATGCCAAGCACAAAAGCGTCTAATGATCAAAATTAGTACATCACATAAACATACTTGACATGACCATATCAACATATGACAAACAAATAAACAATCAACAACAAGTAGATAATAAAATTAACATTTGAGTGTGATGGCTAGTTGTCTAATGCGGGTATTCATTACCCGCGGGTAGGCGGGTATGGGTAGTATATACCCACACCCGCACCCGCCTACCCGGCGGGTAGAGGATTTCGCCCAATGACGTACCCATGGGTACATAAAATTTTCCATACCCATCTCTTTATCGGGTAAAACCCGTCGGGTATTCGGATATCAGGTACCCATTGCCATCTCTAAGGAGGAGGGTTTCCTCCGGGACTCCTTGGAAGATGGCTGCAAGGGCCATATGATCTTTGTGCTCATCAACATCATCGGCCACCACAACTTCCCAAATGCCTTGTGCACGCATGAAGACTTTCATCTTCACCACTCATGCTGCGTAGTTGCTCCTCGTGAGCATGGGGTACTATCCCCTCTCTCACCGATGTCTTCGGTGTACTCCCATCACCGGTGACGCCACTTCCCGGTGAATCTGAACGCTGCATGATTTTTGATATGCACTATAGCTGGCTCTGATACAAATTATTAGAATACTCACAGTAATAAGAAGCTCGAAGACAAAGAGGTAATTGAGCGGCAAAATCAAAGTGGTGTTGCTTTAGACTAACACTTTAAGTAGTAGACACGCATGGCTCTCATATATTACTCGATTAGCTTACACAACACACATGCATACGAAGCTAACTAGCTTATTTCAACGTATTGTTCATTACAAGAGGGGTTCTCGTCCTTTTATAGACCACTACACCGACTAAACCAAACCGACTCCAGCCAGGGATTTTACAACAACTGATTAGCTAAGTACTAGCTAAAATACACTGGATCTTGCACTCTTGCACTTCTAATAGCAAAACTGTATTTTTTCTTCCGCCTCTGATCTCTACTCTAAAGACAGCAGTCAAGTTCAGTCCAGAAACTGACAGCACAAACCAAATCTTATCTTGGCTAGAAGCTTCAAAGGGCCAACAACAAACATCCTGCATGTCGGCGAATACAATTTGGCATTATACTGCGTAGGTGTCCATATTAGTTGACTGGATCACATGCAACTCGCTACAACAGCAAATGTCTCATTGAGTTATCAACTATATACAGATAACAAGATTATCTCAACGAAATGTGCCATGTCTCCTCGATCCCTGGATGAATCGATGTCTCACCTAACCTAGTCACCAAACCAATTAGATAACTAACAAACCCTACACGTCCTCGTCGCGCGCGCGCGCGCGCTGCCGCTGTCGCTGCCACCAACTAGTAGCGACAACTCGGCCTATCGCGCCGCGCCACCCGCCCTCGCGCTCGCGCGCGCCAGCTTTTCTTTCCGACCGATCGGTCCCCGCGGCAGCGACGGCGTCCGAAGCTAGCGCGCGCGCCCGTAAAATAATGTGGCTGCTATTTTACGCGTGGGTGTGGAGACTTTGGCGCACCACGCCGGCTGACAGGTGTCCACCGCCAAGCAGGACCGCCACCTTGTTTAGGCCTCACTTATTTTAATTTGAGCTTTTTACTTTTAGTTTATTTTTTTACTATTTTTAAATTTTGTCTTTTTAAGTTTCTTGTCGGTTCTTTTTTTCCGTATTCGTTTGTATTGTTTATGATGTGCTAAACTATTTTTTATTTTTAAAATTTTAAAATTTATTTACGTCAAATAAGTTATCAGCAATTACAATACAATTTCAGTTAGTTATAATATAATTTTAACTATAAGTTATTTTTTTCAATCCAAGCGGGCTGTTAATCGCCACCGCGCATAAAGCCCTGCCGGCACCGGAAAGGCCAGACCGATCGACGCAGCACACATATAATCGTTAATTATTATCAGAGCTATATACTACTAGGTAATTGGGTTCGCTAGGCTTGCAGTACATGTTACGGCCGGGCGGATTTCTTTATATTGGCGATCAATCTGCTCCTGCTGTCTGTTTGCATGCCGTTGGCTCGGGCATGTAGGCTGGATCCTATTCGTGCCCTGATTAGTAAATTTTTCGCCTGACGTGGCTGTCAGGGTTATGTCAATCGTGTGCGGTGAAATGAAGCATCTATCGATTACGGCCCTGCTCAGTTAGGCTAAAAAGCTTTGGCTTATGGCCGAAAATATACTGTAGCTGGATGAAATTTTACTGTAGTTGAAGGTGACTATTTGGCGTAATTAAATTTAAAAAAATAAAAATGGAAAAAATATGTTAGCTCATATTGAACAACGCAAACGAATACGAGAAAAAATAACGGGCAAATAAGCTAAAAAGCGAAAAAAAATCACAAAAAGACAAAATTTATGAATAGTAAAAAAATAAGCTAGAATCTGAAGCTGAAACGAGCAGGGCTAGTACGATGGTGTAGTAGTCTAGAAGTCTCTTTCTGTTGCTGTAGTTTGTGATCTGGAAGGCACTTAAAACTTTTGTTCATTAAACCGAAAAGCCAGGTGTATTTGGAGGTATGTTTATCCTCCAAGCGAGCTATACGACCGAGAACCATGATCAAAGTGTGATGAATAGAAGCCAATACAATTAAATTTTTTTAAAAAATTTTCTCAAAAGAGAAAGCTAAGCACTTTACCTCAATGGCTATTAGAAGTTATGAAGATTAGATAACAATTACTCACAAGAAAAGATCTAAGAAAAAACAAGCCAAATAAATCTCAACAGGTTTTGACAGTCTGATCTCCAATTAGAGGACGGTTTCACCATTACTTAGGTGACAGTCTAACCTCTCAGCGGTCTGACCTCTAGTTGGTTGGTAGTCTCACCTCTCCTCAAGAATAGAACAGATTTTCATCACTATTTCAAATCCAAGAAATGATATAATTTTTTATCAACAACTCCAAATGGCTTGAAGTTTAAACAAGACTAAATCTTGAACTTAATAACATATCCTAACCGAAGATAAGAAAATTGGGACCTCTTGACTCTTGAAGCTCTATTGCACCAAAAACGAGCTGAAACCAAAATTGAATCAACTCTCAAACCAAGTCCCCAAACCTCTTGAAATTTGATATGCATCTTCTCTAGGATCTTGGAAACCTATTCTAATTAAGAATCAAGAATATTATTGCTGAAGTTCTGACTTTTTTCATTTGAAGGAAAGTTGCACCAAAATGAGACAAAAGAGATACCACGATCTACTCTTGACCGTGGGTTCTTGATGATCTAGATGACTTTGGATGGGTTCTTGCATCTCATACCAAACTAGATCACAGTAGGAATTTAAACCAAAATACCCACAAGATCAAGACCCCAAAATCACCATCTCTTGAGCCAAAACTGGACAAACATAGGAACTTGCCTATAACAAGTGTCTAGATGGACAAGATCTGGACTCCAAGAGATATATTCATCACTTACACATCATTGACACATAGTAAGAACAAGAAGGGAAGAGGGAATAATAAAAACCAAGCTAAATCAACATTTCATCACTTGAGCATAAGATGAAAATACTTAAATGAATTTTGATCTCTATTGATACTTAGAGATGAATATTTACAGCCACTTTTAACCACACACAAAATCTAAGGATAACAAAAAAAACTCAGCCACAAGAGCCTCTCACACTCACACATGGTTCTCTCCAAGAACCCTAACTCCTCTCAAGGCTAATCGTCAACTCTCTCAAAAAATCTTTTTTGTAGCCACCTCTCTCCCTCCTTATATATGAAGGCTCACGAAGGAAATCATAGCCAGCACCTCTAGCTGGGTTTCATCCACTCTTACATAGGCTAAATTGTTAACCCAAAACCATATCAGGTTTACACTTGCGCATGCACATTTCTCAAAGTGTACACACCCATTAACCTATTAGTAAATTAACACTTGATCCACTTCATATTTTCAAGACATCATTGATCTAAACTCTTAGCCTATACCATGGTTTCACACATCGTCACTTTTCAGGTATTAGACAATTTGCCAAAATACCCCTTTGCTATCTTCCACGAAGCTTCATGCTTGCTGCGCCTTGACCGTGGACCTCACCTCTTCTGAGCCTAGCCCATGGTCATCTCCTCCTTTGCAAGCAATCCCCATACTTGCAACATATATGTTCAGTAATGACATGCACTGGCAATCTCTCCGTGTTGGTCCCATGGACCACGTCTCACTTACACTGATCGCACCATTCGATAAACCATTACTCGAACCTTTCCTTCAACATTCCTTCTCTTCTTTTGTGCCTCGCTTGAGCCTAACTATCTCGTCCAGCTTCCTTGACCGCACATCAACTCATCTCTGAGCCTAGTCACAGTCCACACCGTTGATCATAGCTACCTCCAAGCACCCTGAACATTAAAGAGCAAGAAACTGTTTTGGGAACAAATTCTTCATAACTTGACCTATGTTAGTACAAACATGTTTCATGTACTATGAATGCACCCAAGCAATGGCACTCATGCTGTGCTCACACTCAACCAACTGACACTCCAAACCTCCAAGACTGGTCAGACCGTCAAACACAGGCCATTCAGACCACTAACCAAAGGCCGGTCTGACAGTGGCCTCAGACCGCTTTTGACCGATCTTACTGTCGGCAACAGCATGTAATTGAAAAATTACGAACTCTCAAAAACCAAACTTAAACTCTATGAACTCTCAAAACTAAAAGTCGATTACTTATCACAATCATAGCCATTGACCTCACATGTTCTCACACAAGCTCATCGGGAGCCAAAAGTAGAAAGCAAGATATGGTTCTGACATAAAGTTTTATAATCAACCGCATTAGCAAATAGTCACATCCGGCAAATCATGGTCTCTTGTGAGATGCTTTACAGCTCATGACAAAGGTAAATTGCACTAGCTAGCTAGGTACTTGGTACTCATCACGTTGGTCATTCAGTCTCTTGTATGCATATACGCTTCCTTCTCCCCACAATCCTTGGTTTTATGATCGATTACATACTTTAAAAAACTTTCTTGGCTTTGAAATCAAGTTGCTAGCCGTAGATAAACCCAGTGGGAATACATTATGTCTTTGTCTACGACCTTCAGCCTAATGTTATGCATATGTCCAATATCCTTAACTAAATCTACGTTTTGAATTATACATAACATAATTTGTGATCATTACATGATTTGAAAGAAAGAAAACAAAGTTTGCACGACGTTGCATATGTCTCTGTATCACAAAAATGATGTCATTGATGGTTATTATCTCTATTACTTATTAGGTAGTTATACAATTTACCTACCGGTGGCTAGTCCAAACTGTGTGGCATCTATTTTATGCGGTTAAAAGCTATGGGTGGATAGCATTCTTCTAATTTTTAAAGGATTTGATCCTACAACTTCGCGAATTCACTTGGAGTCAACCATGGTCAACAATAAGGGTCGGGGCTATGCTCATGCAGGAGCTGAGGCCCAGAACGTCAAGGATGCTAGGTAAGAGGCTGAACTCAAGCACGGCACAAGGATGGCGGGAAATATTGAAAGAAAGTTTGAGCAATGGGTTGCCCTTGTGGCTTGGCTGGTCCAAATGAGGACTGGTCCAGTGGAACTGGAATGCGAGAGACTTGCCAACGAGTGGCAAGTCAATGATGTATCTACACGTGACAAGTATGACGATTGTTTGCAAGAAGAGATCAAGACCGAGTCACAAAAGAGTATTTTTGGTAAGTTGGATAAAATATTGGAAACTATCTTAAATAAAAACCGTGGCGTTTAAAAAAGCAGTTTACGTCAAGGAGAAGTTGAGAAGATCAAGTTGGATCAAAGGCTAAGGACTTAGCGGATTCGTGTTTATGTGCTTTAAAAAGCGTGCATAAGTGAGTGTGTGAGTAAAATCTGTGTTGTGTGGGGTTAACTAGTTTTTTCTATATGTGCTAAGTGGATAGCATCTATTAGGGTTAGATGGATGCCGGTTATCTATCTATTTAACGGGTTGTGATGGAGACTTGCCAGTTAATCATCCTAACTTTACTAATTGAAGCTAAGTGTTCTAGGGTTTGGGAAGTGTGAGTGTTGTGGTGTACTCACTTATCCTCTAGGTGGAGTGGCTGTAAAATCTTCATCCTCAAGTAGCAATATATTAGCTTTATTCATCTCTCATAGTTTTTCCTTGTTTTGGTTGATTTGCTTTTGATCTTGTTGGTTTTGATCTCTTCTGTTTTCTTCTTGATCTTGCTTTATGTCAAGAACGTGTAAGTGATGGGTATGACTTGTGGAGATCAATCTCCATCCATCTAGATATTAGGTTTTGCAAATTCTTGAAGTTACCTGGTTTTTACTTGATTTGGCCTTTTCGAATAATTTCTTGATCTAGTTGTTTTGCCTCATTTTTCGGGTGTTCTGACTTGTTGTGATATACAAAAATACATCTAGACCTATCTTGGCCATCATTCATCTACGAGCAAGTTATGTTCACCATTTGTGGTTTTTTTTTGCCGTTTTTGGTGCAATCTTCCTATCGGAGTGAAGGATTGATGAATACTTAGGAAAAATTTAAATACATTGTTCACTCCCTTTGTTGCTATATCGATCTTACAGATTTCATAACATAGATTCAAAATGTACAGTGCAATATCAAGGAAACAAGGTGATATATTTTCTTGGGAAGAATCTAGGCCTTGGGGAGCTAAGGAAACAAATTTGGGGCCATCGTGCAAATAGGATTCCGGTTAGCTAGGTAATGTGAAGATATAAAACAAATTAATGCTATCGGTTCCATTTTGTACGTTGCAGCCTGATCCCTCCACGAGTCTCTTAGGGTGTGTTTGGTTGCTGGGATGGAGTGGAATGGGATGGGATGAGATGGTTCCATAAAAAAAGTGGAACCACATGGTCCAGCATCTAAGAAGAATATTCTCTAAATTTGCATAGGCTCATCCCACTTTGGACCATTCCATCCCACCCCATCCCTCAAACCAAACACATGGATAGGCTTGGTCAAAGGAACCATCTCATTCTATCCCACCCCATCCCAGCAACCAAACACACCCTTAATCCTCTTAGTGTAAAGAGGAGTCGGAATCTTCATGTCGAGAGAGATCGATCTTAAACCGTTGAACATGCACGCATCTCACTGTTACAAAGAACAGATGTGCCCACTGCCCACAAAGGTACAAAGTTACAACCTATATATGGTCCGAGGAAATGCTGTACTTGCATGATGCAAAGGCAAAGCACATGTGGAGCAATCGTTGTTTACTGCAGGAGAATATGTACCTCCAGGGCCCAAGCAGAATGACGCATCTGCAACGAGCATTAAAACCGAAATTAAGGCCATGCCGGGCCATATGAAAGGCCCACTAAGTCGATCCATCTGTTAAGGAACCATCGCTGTCCATCGATTTCTCTATTTAATACAAAACGAGATCAATCACAGAAGACAGAAAATAATAGATTGAAAACATAGAGAGTTAGAGAAAACTCCTAGTCTTTCTTTATTGCTTTTATGATTGTATATACATAATTTGCCGGTACAGCTCCCTATTTATAGTCTATTGGTGAGGTACCCAACATGAGCCAAGATTTCCGGCTAGGGGTACAAACAGAGCGGATAATTTCCATCCGTCCGACTGACCGAAAGCATACGGAACAGATACGGAAGGGGTAGATGGGTATCCGGCACTATCCATGTCCGATTCCGAGGAAAAAATATGAAATAGGATACGAGATAAGTGATATCCGTTCGTATATATCCGTATGTCAAATGAAATGAGAAAGTCTGTTGTGACTTTACCTAGGAACAAAATAACATATAGGTGGATTGTCATATCTAAACAAGCAGGAGTACTGAGTGTTCTTTCTTCAACATCTCAGTAAATAGCCTCTCTATGTCTGCTCTGATCATACCATACTGTTCAATGTCCTGTGCAAAGAAACAGATAATTTCCGTCCAACCGACTGTTCGAAAGATTATGGAACGGATACGGAATGGAGAAATAGATATCCGACATTATCCGTATTCGACTCCGACTCCGAAAAAAAAATGTGGAATAGAATACAGGACAAGCGATATCCGTCCGTATCCACTTCGATTGCACCCCTATTTCCGCCCAGACCCAGGTTTCTAACACATCATCCGCAATTCCGAATGCATTCCGTGATCCGTTCATCTCAGGCGTTATCATCGTCATGACATGATACATCGAGACAGGGCAAAAAGGGCTGAAAAATAGTTGGTTTTGCGAGCTTTGACTCATGCACGCGCTCTTCTCCCGGCTCTCGTGGCCATCCCTAAAACACGCCACGATAATCGACGGGCCCCGTCCGTCTCTCGGTTCGCACACGCCACAGGCCACAATTCTTCGCTACCATTCCTCACTCGCGCATGCATGACGTGACACGAACCAAATGTACGTGACAAACTCCATGGCCGCATCCACCTTCCTCGCCGTCGTCGTCGTCCTCCTCCTCCCCGTGGCACGCGCGGAGATCAAGAAGACGCCCATTGTGTCCGACGCGCGCTCCGTCATCCTGTTTGAGGAGTTCGGCTTCAAGCCCGGGGGCGTCGCCGCAGTCTCCGTCGCCGGCGTCACATGGAGGGTGCCCGAGGGCTCCCAGCTCCAGGCCGCGGACCCGGGCCTCATGGGCTTCATCCTCATCTCCAACTCCCTCTTCTTCAAGATCAATAACGAGTCCGAGTACGCCGAGGCCTCCGGCGGCGCCTTCTGCCCGCTCACGAGCAGGTACGTCCTGCCGCTCTTCCGGCTCAAGGACATCGCGCCCGACGGCACCGGCAAGGGCTCCGTGACCATCGACAGCGCCGACCAGTACACGGTGCTGTTCAGCAGCTGCCAGGAGGGCGTCGAGGTCACCATGGACGTGCGCACGGAGATGTACAACGTCCGCCGCTCCAGCGGCGCCAGGGACTACCTGCCCGTCGGCCTGCTCCCGCTGCCGGGGATCTTCGCGGCCGCGTCCGCCGTGTACTTCGCGTTCCTGGGGGCGTGGGTGTACGCGTGCGTCAAGCAGCGGTCGACGGCCGAGCGCATCCACGCCGTGATGGGCGCGCTGCTGCTGTTCAAGGCGCTGAAGCTTGCGTGCGCCGCCGAGGACTCGTGGTACGTGGAGCGCACCGGCACGCCGCACGGCTGGGACGTCGCGTTCTACGTGTTCGGCTTCTTCAAGGGCATACTCCTCTTCACCGTGATCGTGCTCATCGGCACCGGCTGGTCCTTCTTAAAGCCATACCTCCAGGTCCGTACGTGCAACGAACGATCATATAGCTAACATCACGTACGTACGTGCAAACAAGGCCAAGATAGAGTTCCACGCGTATAACACTTGTACGTTTTGGTATCCGTGCGTGCAGGAGCGCGAGAAGAACGTGCTCAAGATCATCATACCTTTGCAAGTGATCGAGAACATCGCGTCGGTGGTGATCGGAGAGACGGGACCGGCGGGGCAGGACTGGCTGGTGTGGAATGAGATCTTTCTACTCGTGGACGTCATCTGCTGCTGTGCAGTGTTCTTCCCCATCATCTGGTCCATCCGCAACCTGCGGGAGGCATCCAAGACCGACGGCAAGGCGGCGCGGAACCTCCAGAAGCTCACTCTGTTCAAGCGATTCTACCTAGTGGTGGTCGCGTACCTCTACTTCACACGGATCGCCGTGTCGGCCTTCGCAGCCATGCTCAGCTACAAGTACCAGTGGGTGGTCAATGTCACCGTCGAAATGGCGAGCCTGTCCTTCTACGTGTTTGTGTTCTACAATTTCCAGCCAGCGGAGAAGAACCCATACCTGTACATTGGCGATGAGGAAGAGGAGGCCGCTGGTGGGCAGCTTGAGCTGGAGGGCACGTTTGAGATCTGAGGTATAGATGTGTGAAGTATGGAGACATTTTTGTCTCTCTAAGTTTTGTACTTACACTATTAAAGGTGAAGATACACTGGGTAATTATATTTAAAAAGGATGATTTTGTCAGAAATAAACCGTCAAGTAGTTTTAAACTATTAAAAAATTCAGAATTTGAATTGTTAGACCATGTGGATGGTTGTAAATAAAGTGATGATAAATAATTAATATTTGAATTGTTTTGGATTTTATTTTTGTGAAAGTTTTGGTCGATCGTGGTCGAAGGTTTCAAGTTCAAGTGGTTTCAGTCTGCTCCGAGTGGTTTTTGTCTTCTCTGAGTGTTTTTGGTTGCTCCGAGTAGTTTTGGACCAGTTCGATCGGGTCCAAGTGGCATCAGACAGTATTCGAGTAGCTCTGGAGCACCGAACGGCTTCGAGTGGTTTTGGTTGCTCTAAATAGTTTCGAACCAGTCCGATCGGGTCCGAGTGGCATCGGACGGCTTTCAAGTAGCAATAGAGTATCGGACGGTATTCGAGTAGTTTTGGAGCATCGAACGGCTTTCGAGATGCATAAGAACATCGGACGGCACTCTAGTGGCATCAGAGGATTGCACGGCTGAACGACCACGACAGACTTCAATCACAGCGGCTTTCGATCATGGCAGACTCCGACCACATCAAACTTCGATCACATTGGTTATGACTTAGAGTCATTTACAACTACGTTCGACTACGACCACGTTCTACTTCGACCAGGTCCGGCGGGGGAAAAACGCTGAGAGGCGGGGTTTTTTTGCAAAACGTATAAGTAAATTTGATGCTTCCACCTTCACAGATCCGGGCCGTGAGGGGCAGATCTAACGCTCCTGAGCGGCTTTAGCATGTTAGCACTAGATATGTTCTATATATATATATATAGGAAAAATATCTTTTACTCCCAGGTGTAATTACACCCACCTCTAATATACCACCTAAACAAACTTGAAATACTCCTTTATCACTTTATATATACTCATATACTAATTATAAGATACTCCAATGTGAACCACACGAAAAAATTGCAAAGAAGTCCATAGTTTTTAGCGTATTTTATAAATACCTTTATATACGTACATAAAAAGGAGTATGTCAAAAAAAATATACATACCACCTCTGAAAAATTGTTCATACCACCCATATAGTCTTAAATACTCGTATACTACACGTACATACTCCCCGTTACACGAGATACTACCTATATTGTGAGATACGACATAGGGTGTAATTACACCCGGGAGTAGAAATATATATATATATATATATATATATATATATATATGTAATTACACCCTATACAATGTAAGGAGTATCTCGCGCAACGAGGAGTATGTACATGTAGTATACGAGTATTTAAGACTATATAGGTGGTATGAACAATTTTTCAGAGGTGGTATGTACATTTTTTCAACATACTCCTTTTTATGTACGTATATAAAGGTATTTACAAAATACGCTAAAAACTATGGACTCCCTTGCAATTTTTTCGTGTGGTTCACATTAGAATATCTTATAATTAGTATATGAGTATACCTAAAGTGATAAAAGAGTATTTCAAATTTATTTTGTGGTATATTAGAGGTGGGTGTAATTACACCCGGGAGTAAAAGGTACTTTTCCTATATATATATATATATATATATATATATATATATATATATATATATATATATATATATATATATATATATATATATATATATATATATATATATATATATATATATATATATATATATATATATATATATATATATATATATATATAAGAAAACAGTTTTATATACAACCACATAGAGAAATGGAGAAAAATAAAACAAGTTACAGCCCTCTAGGGGTGAATTACATCAATGAATTGCTTCTAGCCAATCAAGGATAATTTGCCTGTTCTCTTCCATAACGCGGTGCACATATAGCACGGGTTCACTCCTGAAGAGACTTTCCAACTAGCGATATTCAGCATGATATTCTCAAAACACATTGACATTCCTTTGTTTTCAAATATGCCAGGCTGCAATGATAAAGATATCCATATGGAATATAGAATTGGAAGTTAATCTGGTTTCTCTCCACTTTAAGATTAACATCCATCCATTGTCCCAATTAATTCCAGTGATATTCCGACTTGGCTAAATAGGTGCTCAACGCGACGTGAGTCCTCGGCAGACGGCCAACCCCCAACCCGTCAACTTGTCGACGAGCTTCGGCGCGGGGGCAGCGATTGAGCTGGCTGGCCGTTGGCGCTGCACCGTGCACGCGGTGTCGTCAAAGCGATAGGGCCGCCGCGGAGGGACGCGCGCGTGGCGCTAGTGGCCCGTGGCGCGGCCACGGGAGGGGGGGCTCTCCTTGACCAAAAGGAACACGCAACGCGCTGGCTAATGGCCAAGCAACGTGTAAGGCCCTGTTTCAAAGTGTGTGTATGGTTTTTAAGCTAAAATAATATTATAGTGGCTGTTATTTTTTGAGTTATTTATTATAGAAAAATAAAAATAAAAAAACATCGTTTTATCTCTACGGATAATATAAAATAAATAAGAAAAAGGGAAAAAAACTCACGTTAAAAAGCTAACGCGTTCCAAACAACTTTTAACTTTTGAAACACGGAAACTATTTTGGAACGGAGCCTAAAGCCGCTCGAAACACAATGCCTTTGTTCCCAATTTTTTGGGGCAAGCAAGACCCAACCTCTAGGCTCTGAGCCTCTATGCCGTAAGTTGCGATTACCTACTTCGACTTAACGCCCCCCCTAAAAGAACGTAGAACACCGGTAATTGAGGTGATGAATTGCGGTGGAATTTCCAGAGGAGCAGTGGTAGGCCGGCAGATATCTTTGAAGAGCGCACCAATACGCAACGTCATTTGCAGCATTGTTCATGTGAAGCTATAGGCTGAGTTCTTTTGGGCTGATGGTTTATGGTTTAAATATTTGAATTTTGGCTGTTCGTGAGAGGCAGTACGTAGAGGAAAATAGTTGCATGCGATTTTTGCTGGTACAACTGAACTCACTACACTTTTTACTACATTTTTTCTATTGACCATATCTTGAAAAAATATACTGTTTAAAAGCTAGTTACTGTAGACAGTACAAATATAAGACAACTTTAAACACAAAGGAACGCAATCATAAGCTAACAGAGAGGCGCATGAGTTAGCTCGGGAGGCAACGAACAAACCTTTGTCGATTGGACGATCCATCCACCTAGCTTTATTTTCCAAACTCTTGTGGATGATGTAACTGTTGCTTTTGTCGAGTTAGCTCGCACACGTGAGCCGGCCACGATGGGATCACGCAACTTCTCCGGCACGGCCGCAAACACATCCAAACAGGACCTCCGAGACGAGGATTCAGCTCAATTGTTCTGCGGTGGTGCAGGCGGGCATGCCATGATCACGCTGCTGCTGCTCATTATCCTTATGGCTGGCACCATAAAATACTTCAGGTTCTGGAATTGCCGCTAAATGCAGGTTTTGTAGCGGTAATTGCTGCGAAATGGGATGACATTCAAAAGAAACATGACATGCTGCAATGTTGCCTCTTTTTTTTTGGGAAACAAGGGCAGAAGCTCTGCCTCATTCCATAATCATTCCATTAAAGAGAGAACAGAATACAAGCACCAGTCCAAAGCAGGGAGACACCATGTAACACCGACAATGTTGCTAGTTTTTAGAGGTAATTCCTTTGTTTTTGGAAAAAAAAAAGGTTTTGTTTTTAGAGGTCCTGGCGTTCTGCGCGGACGTTGTTATGTCGAGGCCCCTGCTGGACCAGCTGGCCGGGGAGCTGCGGCGGCGCGGCTGTTCCCGTAGTGGCATGGTGCTCGCCTGCAAGGTCAAGATTGGCGGGGGCCTATCTCCTTGACCTTGGTCGTCGACGTGCGTGTACTAATGCCCATTGATACAACAAAAGTTCGTCCTCCGTGCTCTACTTTTGTTGGTTAAAGCAAAAACTCTCTGTTACGTATTGGCAACACAAGCTTCAGCGGCGACTTGTACATTAGAACGAAAATCTAGTGGATGACCTACCCAACAAGATTGAACCATGCCCTTCACTGCATTACTTAGGCATAATATTCATTACTTACGGCTGAGTATTGCATACTTCTGTCTCCTCAAGTTCTGCAAGGATGGCTTTGCGGATCTTCGCGCGGCGTAATGCTGTGGCCTGTGAATTTTGCTTCCTCTGTTTTTTTGCTTCCTCTGCCGCGTAACGGCGTGCTGCTTGTGCTTCCTGCTCTGTTGCACCATTCTAACTTGTAATGATGTGGCCTGTGAATTTCGCTTCCTCTGCAGCGTCCCCTGAGTTTCGGTGGCCTTATCACGGTAGATAAAAGAAGGTAGTATTTTTCAATACACCGACACCAGATACGAAATACCATCACCAACAATCAAATGAAACTCAAACATTCATTGATAAATTTTAGGACCCTAGACTATCTACATTTCCAACATCTCTTCCCAAATCTTATTCCTTCACACCACAGGAGTATACCCCAGAATGTATTCGGTACTCATTACGCGCCTCAATATCTTTGGTATAAACCCACTACGACTCACTAAAATAGTCAAATAAGCAGAAGAATAGGTACGTACTATGTACCAACAATCAAGCTAGGAATTATGAAAGCTAAGATGAATCCTTCTGCATCGTCAGAGCATTTGATTGCCAAGATAATGGTGAACTACCTTGCCTGGGGCTTCTGCAAGAGTGACCTGGCTGGCCGGACTTGTGGCCTTCAGGCCTGAGGAGAAGAGCTATAGTTCTGGGAATGCTGCAACATCTGAACCATGGATGGTGTCTGATAGGAGTAAACAACAGTGCTGCTATCTGTTGAGTCTCCGCGTGTTGTTGCTCTCTGCCAGGAATGTGAACTCAGTCCAGATAGCATATACGCCCTCCCTGAAGACTCATAAAGTTGACGGTTTGCCATCCTCTCCTGCATCTCCCTCAATTCTGCGTCAAGGGCCATGGATAGACTGTCCCCGCTCTGCCATGCAAAGGACTCTGATAATATTCTCCGGCAATCCGCAAGAATGGTCACGGCCTCAGAAAGAGCACCCCTCTCAGCAGCAGCCCGTGCAGACTCAATAGTATCAGCAGCTTGTATACGGTTCCTCTCACGATCAACCTCAATAGATACCGGTTCAGATATAGTGGATGTCAACCTGTTGATCTTTACCTCGTCACCTTGAATCTTGATGGTCTCATTTGTTACTGGATCTCTGTAGGCACAAGTAACCTTTAATAGTGAGGTCTGTTCACGACATTGCGGGATGTTCACATACAGCAAAATGTCTCTCTCCTCATCAGCATACAGATGACCAATATCAACTGAACCGTTCCGTCCATCTCTTGCCACCTTACTTGGATAGCTACCAGATTTGATGGAACAGAGTTGAACACCAGGATGAACACACTCCATGCTAAGTCGCATCCCCTGTACGACAACGCTAAGAAGCCCACCAATACATTGAGCAAACGCATCTTGCATCACACCTTCATCCTCAATAAAGGAAAATGTGCCACCGGACGCTTCAGCAATTGAATGCAATGAATCTGAATCATGGTCTGCTCCAAATCCAAAAGCATGAAGAGGCACCATATGGAGTGCATCATTAAGAATAGAAGATGGAACAAGTGACCTATAATCTGCCGAGGCTCCTTGAACATTTGAGGAAACGTTGTAGGTATCTTGGCCGTCTGACAGAAGAATGATACTGCACACTGAATTCTTATAACTGCGGTCCTCGATCACCTTCATAGCTTTCTTTAGTGCAGCAGCAATGTTTGTACCACCACCAGCACCAAGTGAGTTAATTGCCTGCAATGCTTGCTGCCTGCCGTAATGTGACATTTGTTGAAGGTGGAACAGCCTTCGGGCAGTGGATGAGAAAGCAATTACAGAAAGGCGATCGGATGGCCCAAGGTGTTGAACAACAAAACCCATTGCTCGCTTTAGGAGTGCTAGCTTGGTACCTGCCATACTGCCACTAACATCAAGCACAGTGACAATATCAACAGGAGCACGGCAACTTGGAGATCTAATTGAGCTTTCATTGACCGATCTGCCTGTGACCTGGTCTAAGCTAGCACTGGGGGCCTTCAGATGAATCAGAATAGAAAATCCATCTCGAGATGATGACTGTGGAATGGCTGAGAATTCTGGATACGTGCTGATCACTGCAGTCTTAGTAGATCTAAAATTAAGATTGTCAAAAGCCTCTGTCTGCTGCAAAGGTTCATCATCATTGAAGTGTGCTGGCTCAGGAGTATGTAAGCGACGAACTCCTCGCTGACGGTTTGGAACTTGGTGGAGAAGAGCCATATAGGCATCTTGTTGGGGCAATCGAGCTCGGTTAACTCCAAGTCTTCCACGAGGAATGTTAGAAGATAGCGAGCGATTGAAAGGTATCTCTTTCCACTTTGCCCGACAAAATGGGCAGACATAATTTCCATGTTTCACATTAGATGCGATGCAGTGAAAATGGAACATATGGGAACATTCTGCAGTGAACAGGGCTTGACCATGGCCAGATCTCATAGAGTCAAAGCATATTGCACACTTCCTCTGTTGAAATACAAAAAGGAAAAGGAAAAGAATTCAATTGAATTATACTAAAATAATTAGAAATAAACAGCTTCTTGAACGGCGCATGTATGTGTTAATGAAGAGTAGGATGGAGCATAATCATATTGCCCCTACCACATGCACCTATGTAAAGTTGGCTCTTTATCTAGCTCATCTATCTTACATTTTGGAGTCCTACAAGAATATGATACCTAACAAAAAGGCAGCAAATTTAAACAGAGCCACAGGCTGTTCTCCTGATCAAATTAGGAAACAATAGACAAACTTAAATGTGTGATAATACATGCTTCGGAAACTACTTAAATTTTCTGTTGTACCGAAGATTTTTATTGCGAAAGTTGGTGGCGCACAATGCTATACATGTCAACTCAATGAGGCAATCCTCGTGAGGTTGCTCGTTGAATTGCCTCATATCCACACATACATTGCCAAACCAAGCACGCAGTTTGCAGTCAACGCATATTCACCACGAAAACGTAAATAATTAAGCAATAATTTCAGCAATTTGCATTCCTTATAATGGATAGCTGCTGTCAAGTTGGAACATTTGCCGTAAAGAAAACAAGCTGGTGGTAGGAGGAAAGAGTGGGGATTGCTACACGTGAGCACCACGGGCAGGTGACGAGCAAAGAAGCAAACTTTTCCCTTTCCTTTTCAGGGGGGAGGGCAAGTGTGTGGGAATACAGGAATAGTGGATGCCATAAGAATTAGGAAAGTGGTTTGCGTTAAGCAATTCTCCAATAAGATATTGACTATTAACACAAAATATCAAAGGATAATAAGCAAAACACAGCTAGCACCATATCTCATAAGAATCTCCAAACAGACCCAAATTAAAATAGAGAAATTGGGAAAATCTCTCTGACGGGTGAAAGAAGTAAATTGTTCCAAACCAAAGCAGTTCAGGAAAATAAGGCAAAATGATGCACAATTAGGAAGCGGCGCACAAAACAAGCAACGACGATGATCATGCCAAGCACAAGGACAATGGCCAACTTCCACGATCTCCACCAAGGACTCTAGGGTATCTCCACCCACTTATTCTCTTCCACAAACACTAAAATTTGTAGAACCCCCGTAAAAACGACAAAATGATGCGACTTTGCAACGAGTAATATCGGATATCAGAAGCATGCAAATATCTTACATCTAAATCTTAAACTGGTGAAGCGAACCCAAAATTCGCACTGATACGCATCTGGTCCGCGCTAACACCCAATAAGCAACTCGCTCTATGCACGCATTTCAAATCTAAATCACTAAATACAGAGCTCCCACCACATCCCAGCTCTCAATCAAACCACAAACCCAAACCCGGATTTCATTATTACCAAAAACACAAACCCGAATTCGGAAATGCTCCGTAGAGAAGGCCTCACCTTGGAGGAGGACCTGCCCCCCGACTTGGACCTCCGGACCGCGCCGGCCACCGGCGTGTTCGGCTCCGACTCCGATCCCGCCGTGGCGGAAACGGCCACCTCACTCCGCCAGCCCGCGCCCGGCACCGGCCGCCGCTCGCTGGCACCGCCGTCCCCCTCCGCGGGGACGTGCACGCAGAGGCGGAGGCCCAGCGCCCTCTTGGCCTTCCTCCACGCGCCCTCCATTGCCGCGAACCCCAAGTCCCAAGTCCCAACCATGCGCTCGCCTCGGGGCTCCGCTTATACCGCTACGCGGCTACGGCTCAGGGGAGAGGTGGAGAGGAAGAGGAAAGCAAGAGGCGGTGTGGTTTTGCAGGGGAGCCGACACGACATTGCAGTGGAGGTGGAGCGTTTGGGTGCGGCTTCTCTTTTGGTTTTGACTCGCGGGAGGAGCCGAGGAAGCGTACAAGAAATACCAACGGGACGACAGGGGTTTAAATTATAAGCAACGGGTTAAGGCCAGTGCTTCTAAAAATAGCTTTTAATTTTTATTATCATTATATTACTATTATAAAAGAACGAGTTAGTGGTCATACGTCCATTCTTCTCTAACCGCTCTATTTCTTCAACTTCTCATCGCTCTCCACTTTTCCAACCAATCAAAGCAATCCCTTCCATAGCATGATTCTCTATACATCCAATGAATTCCGTTGTAATGCACGAACATATAACTAGTAGTCTTTAATTTTTAAATAGAGTATTTTTTCAATATAGGATCTACAAATTAATTGTAATACACATTAAAAGCCCAATATCTATACCAGTCAAAATCATAAACGAGTATTTTTTTTCATAATCTCTGTCGCGAATAGCCCAAAATTCAAAAATTTCAGTCAAAATCCAAAAGCCACAGTCTTAAGCCAACAAAAGAACATGCCCTAACTTAACTCTCGGGAGAGAGGGTGGTGACAGAGCCCACATGGCAGTGGAGCAGTAGGCTAGGGTTGGCTGAGGCCTGATTCAAAATACAGTGGTTTTTGTTTTTTTACTGAAATGGCATGGTTGTTAGTTTTTTTAGGTAAAGGGAAATAAAGAAAAATTGAAAAACTCTGTTACATATTGACATATAATGTAAAGGAAAAAAAGTGTTCAGAAGCTAACGTGTTTTAAACAGACTTTGGCTTCTATATTGTTTGGAATAGGGTTTGACACTTCATGTGAGGATGAGTCTTCGTTGAGTGTTCTATTTATGAGCACAGTGATCCAATAAGTAACGGATCAAAAGATCACATGGTAATTGTATGCGTGCTTACTGTTTGAGTGGATCCGCTAGCTATCCAGAGCGTAACAGTTGTCTAGCCGCCTGACGAATTGCCCGTGCTTCAAGGAATCCTACGTAATTTCACTTGTTTCTCCCTTTTCAAAATTCATTGTATTAAAAAGGTATCCTATGGTACAAGGTGATCCGACAACAACGGACCAGAAGATCACATGGTAATCGCATGCGTGCTTTCAGCCCTAGTGAAAAAGCACTGGCTATCTAACGGCTGTATAGCCGCATGGCAAATTGCTCGTGCTTTAAAGGAATCCTACGCAATTTCACTTGCTTTTCCCTTTAACAATTCATTGTATTAAAAATAGGTAGATTATGGTATTGTCATGTATTAATGGGCTAAAGATTAAAATGGGGATTGGGATGTATAACGCGTTTCTTGTCACACTCGACTGACGGAAGCAGTAGCAGAGTCGGTTGTCATCCTGTCGATGCAGGAAATGAGATGACCAAATAAATGAGATTTAGGCCTTACTCATCTGAACTTAAGGTGGTGATCATTTGAGCTTTTTTTTGGTGGCTTATGGCTAAAAAGCACTGTAGTTAGCTGAAAAAACACTGTAGCTGACAAAGGCTTATTTAGCATAATTAAATTTAAAAAATTTAAAAATATAAAAAATATGTTAGCCCATTACTATAATACAAACAAATATGGGGGAAAAGAACGGGCAAAAAAGCTCAAAAAAAACCAAAATTTCAATAAAAGACAAAATTTATGAATAGTGAAAATAAGCCGGAAGCTAAAAGCTGAAGCCAAAACAATCACAGCCTTAGCCTCTGGCTTTCAGTTTATTTTTCACTATTATTAAATTTCATCTTTTTGACTTTTCGGTTTTATTTTAAGCTTTTTTGTTTGTTCTTTTTTATATTTGTTTACATTATATGTGATAGACTAACCTTTTTCATTTTTAAATTTTTTTAAATTTAATTATACCAAATAAATCACCATCAGTTACAGTATAATCTCAACTAGTTATAGTAAAAATTCTACCATAAATCATTAAAATTCAGTTCAATTAAGCACCACCTTAAGTTTTCGGTTGGTTGCGCTGGTAGCTAGCTGGCTAGATGCTCTTCAAGTTGGGCTTCATCACCGATAATACAAGTACATGTAACTAAGCGTATCATTACACAAAAAAAATGAAGTCGTTGGATTGTCTCCTTCAGTGCTTAAGTGAGCTGAGCTCGACGAACAAAATATATTGAGTAGATTGCACTTATATATCAGGTAATTTATTGTTGGATTAATTGGGATTGGCCCATTTTAATTTAGCAATTAATCAATTGAAATTCCTAGGCCCACAACTAATGCTAGGTAGAAAATTGTTTAGTCCCATATGGAGAATTGAATGGGAGTTACACCACTTTAAAAGGTGGAACGTGGTAACCCCCTCGTGGAATTGGAGAGAGCCAATACATGTCCTGAATAGAGTTCCTACAAAGAACAAAGAAGTAACACCATTCGAGGAATGGGAAAAGAAGAAGTTGACTCTCTCATACTTGCGCACCTGGGGATGTTTGGCCAAAGTTAACGTGTCAATTGTCAAGAAGCGCAAACTTGGACCAAAAACCGTAGATTGTGTATTCCTTGGTTATGCTATACACAGCGTGGGTTATAGGTTCTTAATTATAAAATCTGGAGTACATGACGTGCGTATTGGTACAATCATAGAGTCCAGAGATGCTACATTTTTTGAGAATGAGTTTCCTATGAAAAGTGATGTATCTAGCTTATCTAGTCAAGAACCTATAATTTCCCTTGATTCTTTTGTGCCGATAGAACATGTTGAGCAAACGGCTGTGAAAAATCCTGAGGAGGATAACAATGAAGTTACTCGAAAGAGTAAGAGACAGAGGACTGCAAAGTCTTTTGGTGATGATTTCATTGTATACCTCGTGGATGACACTCCAAGAACTATTGAAGAGGCATATTCTTCTCCTGACGCTGACTATTGGAAGGAAGCAGTACGGAGTGAGATGGACTCTATTATGTCTAATGGAACTTGGGAGGTCGTTGACCGTCCTTATGGGTGTAAACCTGTAGGATGTAAATGAGTTTTCAAGAAAAAGCTTAGGCCTGATGGTACAATTGAAAAGTACAAGGCAAGGCTTGTGGCCAAGGGTTATACCCAAAAAGAAGGCGAGGATTTCTTTGATACTTATTCACATGTTGCCCGATTGACCACAATTTGAGTACTACTTGCCCTGGTTGCCTCTCATGGTCTTCTCGTTCATCAAATGGACGTTAAGACAGCTTTCCTAAATGGAGAGTTGGAGGAGGAGATTTATATGGATCAGCCAGATGGGTTTGTAGTAGAAGGTCAAGAAGAAAAGGTGTGCAAGTTGTTAAAGTCTTTGTATGACCTAAAGCAAGCACCTAAGCAATGGCATGAGAAGTTCGACAAAACTTTGACATCTGCTGGCTTTGTTGTGAATGAAGCTGACAAATGTGTGTACTATCGCTATGGTGGGGGAGAAGGAGTGATCTTGTGCTTGTATGTTGATGACATACTGATTTTTGGAACCAACCTCAATGTGATTGAGGAGGTCAAGGACTTTCTGTCCAAGAATTTTGAGATGAAAGATTTGAGAGTGACTGATGTGATTCTTAACATTAAGCTACTGAGAGAAGGTGATGGTGGGGTTACACTCGTGCAATCCCACTATGTGGATAAGGTCTTGAGTCGCTTTGGTTATAGTGACTGCAAGCCTGCTTCTACTCCTTATGATCCTAGTGTGTTATTGAGGAAAACCGAAGAATAACAAGGGATCAATTGAGATACTCTCAGATCATTGGCTCATTGATGTATTTAGCTAGTGCTACGAGGCCTGACATCTCGTTTGCTGTGAGCAAGCTAAGCCGGTTTGTTTCAAATCCGGGAGATGATCATTGGCGTGCTCTTGAGAGAGTAATGCGCTATCTAAAGGCAACTGTGAGCTATGACATTCACTATGCTGGGTACCCAAAGGTACTAGAGGGCTACAGTGATTCAAACTGGATCTCTGATGCCGATGAGATAAAAGCCACGAGTGGATATGTGTTCACACTTGGAGGTGGTGCTGTTTCCTGTAAGTCTTGCAAGCAGACCATCTTAACGAGATCTACAATGGAAGCAGAACTCACAGCATTAGATACCGCCACTGTTGAGGCTGAGTGGCTTCGTGAACTCCTTATGGATTTGCCGGTGGTTGAAAAACCGATACCGGCTATCCTGATGAACTGTGATAATCAGACTGTAATTATCAAGGTGAACAGTTCTAAGGACAACATGAAGTCATCTAGGCATGTTAAGAGGCGGTTGAAGTCTGTCAGAAAGCTGAAAAACTCCGAAGTGATAGCACTGGACTATGTCCAGACAGCTAAGAATCTGGCCGACCAATTTACAAAGGGTTTATCACGTAATGTGATAGATAGTGCATCGAGTGAGATGGGCCTGAGACCCACATGAGTCGTACCATAGTGGTAACCTGTTCTACGTGATCGGAGATCCCGTGAAGTAGGATGGTGAAACAAGCTGTTGGTTGACTGGGAGGGGAGACCTTTACAAGGCTCATTTCTTCAGTGATGCACTTCTCTCCTATTCTGTATGGCAGGTTGGTTTTTACCTCAATGTGATCCGAGTGGCTTATTTAAAGCAAAGATGTCGGCATACAGGACATCTTAGAAGGAACACACCTATATGAGTTCGACTGCTGGTCACAGTCTATGAGATTTGGGTGATCTCTAGATACTCATGAATAGGCATGGAGTATGACTTATACGCTCCGATCAGAGGGGATGCTTTAGGCAGCCTAGTACTAGTAAAGGAATTGGGTAAAGCTTGTTCGCACAAAACTGTCAATTCAAGGCATAGTCCATTGTTCAGTTGTGGATGAGTGTAACTCCTTTCCTAGGTGGATGTTCAACTTAACAGTCTCCATCGAAACACTGGTATATCAAACAACAGCAGAACTGAGAGCATTTCTCGTGTGCCTTGAAATTTGGTGGGGATTGTTGGATTAATTGGGATTGGCCCATTTTAATTTAGCAATTAATCAATTGAAATTCCTAGGCCCACAACTAATGCTAGGTAGAAAATTGTTTAGTCCCATATGGAGAATTGAATGGGAGTTACACCACTTTAAAAGGTGGAACGTGGTAACCCCCTTGTGGAATTGGAGAGAGCCAATACACGCGCGCACTCGCTCGCTCGCTCGCCGCGCCGTGCCGTGCGGTGCGTGTGCGTGCGTACGCGCGCAGGCGTGTCGGGTGCGGGCGCGTTTTTCTTTATCTATTCGAAAATCGAAACGCACTGACTCGCTGGCAGTAACGGTGCAGTTACTAGTGGATTATGGCTGCGGTTACTTTCGAGTAATGGGTGCAGTTACTGGTCTCTTCATTTTTGCTGTTACAAGAGAACAGAGCATAAGAAGGCTCTCCTCTCCATACGAAAGAACAGTTTTTCTCTCCTTCTGTTTTTGTTGCTGCTCTCTGCAATCTCTGGTCCAGAACCTTGCGCGCACAAGTTTCTGGGCGAGTAGACCTCCGGAACTTCGTCCGTTTGTGTACCTGCACGGGTAGGCGGGCGATCAAGTTTTTGGGGAGCGCATCGGCGCGACTACTCAATCTGCGACGTCTTCTTCCGGTGGTGAACTGTTCGCGGGACTACACTGTGAACATCTTCCTGCATCAAGCCTCGTCCTGCATCACGCCTCGATCGCCTACACCGAATAGGCCATCATGTCAACTGATGGTAACGGCGCCTCTGGTGCCTCCGGCACTGGCCCCGCCCGAGGGTATAAACTGCAAACTTCTTTGATGTATTTTCTGTGCGCTATGAATTTGTTAATAGATGTTACTGTTAGCTTGTTTATTAGCGAATATGAATACATCATTGTTAGATCGCTCATACCTTTCTATGTCATGTTTTATATGCTAAATTTCTGGATTAAAATATGTCAAAAATTGACTAGATATTCAACATTTATTATTTATTTTATTTTGTATTAGAGTTGACTTATATTTTCACTTTACAAATAAAATTTCATTTTGCACTAACCAATCAAATCTAGTCCCAATCTAGGCAATCAAATTAAAGGAATAGATCAATCAAAATTATGGATACAAATTTATCATTATGTAGAGCCAGTTTGAGTCAAACAAGATTAGGCTGGTGGAAAGTGAAATTTTATTCATCCACCTTAGTGCAACGTGAAAATATAGATTAATCTTAATGTAAAGTAAAACAAGTGATAAGGCATCTAATGAAAAATGCAATTTACTCGATGTATAATAATAGCGCGCGAGATGCACAAATGCGCTATAAATTTAATTCTACTGTGCATATACCAGATGATCATTTGTTCTTCTCGCCATCAGCTGAACTGAAAGCTCGTCCGCACTGTTGTGCAGAAAACAATCTAGACCGTATCGCGTTAATTAGAGATGTGGTGTGATGTGATCGGAAAAGAATACTGCCCCATCTACATTGATGAGCTTCTGTTGGGGTCGCAAATTGCAAAGCGAAGCACATAGTACAAGCTCAGTTTAATACTACTACTGAACTAGTACTCTGCAAGAATCATGGCTGCGAAGTGGTTAAACTAGTAGTCCTTTCTATGCTGAAGAAGATTTCTGCCGTAAAGCAGCATGAACTTTCGTGCTAGAAAGCGAATCCGGCCTGCTGGTAAACACACGGCTAAAAGGCGCATCCCGGGAAACCACACCTTTCTGCATCCGATTTTATAAATTTAGCCACCTTTTAGTCAATCTATTCAAGAAAAACCACCTCTACGCTCTGAATTCTGACCAACTACACCATAAAAAATGTTGGTTCGCAGATCAAGCGTTGGCGTCAGTCATGGAGCTGCTGTCGCCGCTACTGTTTTGCAAGGGAGATGATCGAGTGTTTGGCCGATCATCACAGTGGCTAAAGGAGATCGTCGATCGTACGAAACATTCCATCAGGTTGGCATCAGACGCCCAGCCTGAAGCCCTGAAGGAGGAGAGGAGATCGACCGAGCATACTGCCTTTGTGTAACAACAGAACCTGCAGCTCCTAGCAGCATTGCATGATGGCAATCATGTCCTTGTCTCTCCAAGCCGAAGCAAAGTCCAGGCCAGCATTATCATTGCACGAGCTCGATGCGATCGATGCCCCACGGTACCGGACCACATCATCAGAAAGTTGGAAGGGATCATGATCGCACACGGAAAAAAAGTTCGTCTGCATGGAGTGCACTGTGCACGTCGAGCACTGGCACTGGCGAGCACTCCTGCCATCGACATCGTGCTGTGTTCCATTTCTACCTCCATGGCTGCATGCAGGGGCGGATCCAGCGGTGAGGCGGGGGGCTCGAGTCCCCCTATCGCTACCGGACTCTTGGAGCCTCTCTGAAGTCCCCCATAAATTTTTAACTATGGATGTATGGTGTAAGAGGGGTATAATAGAGTTATGTCGTTGTATCGCTTTTATTCAGCCCCTCCTAAAATTTTTCCTGGATCCGCCACTGGCTGCATGAGCTCCAAGCTGATTCTCTCCAGCTTTTTCTTAGGGTTACCGAGATCCAACTTGACATTGCAGTGGTTGTGGTGCACAGGTATCGTTGCCATCCAGGCACTTCGCAAGGTGTACGACTACTCTCCGGAAGCCAAAACAACTCGCCATAGCATGTACAGGAACTTGAGGCCGCTCCTCGTCACAGAAAAGGTGTAAGAACGAAGGAGCGACCCCTGTTGAAAAGCTGCGCCTGCGAAAGCCCGCACGACAAATCTCGCTTTTATGTTGACTACCCTTCAAAAAGTCAAGAATGGCGAGGGGAAAGCATCAGCACCAGCTTGGCTTAGCAACACCACGCTCTTTCCAGCCCTGCGACTAGTGTACGACCGATAATGACTTCTGAAACCTTTCCTATAAGGTATTTAAAATCTTCACTCGAGTGATTATGATAGTCATCAAGTTCAGATCACACAAATTAGATTAAACAAAACAAAACAAAAAATAAAAGCCAACAAAATTAACAACCTCCTGCACAAAGCCGGTACAACCACCATTGAGGGGCGGTCTAACCGCTGGCTTTGTAACCGGTCACACTAGTAGACTGGTTTGACCACAGGGATGGGGCTGATTCAACCGATTACATGTTCTCAGATCTGAAAACTTTTTGGATCAAAAGCAATCTCAAGAAGTAGCTCAATTCTTATTCAAACACTTCCAGCCTTTACATGACACTTGCTCAAGGTAATAGGAACCTAAACCAATTAAGAACCACAAGGTTCTTGAACTCGAATTCACTTAATTGAAGAGAATCGAATCTAGTTCACAGGAACACCAAAAAATCTAGAACTTAAATTATTTCTTGCTCATGAGGATCTAAACTATGAGGTCTTTTAGATCTATTTTCACATGTCATATCAAGATAATTTAAGTATGAAATTGGACTAGAACTCTCACAAATCCGAAAATCACAAATCAAGCTCAAGAACGAGCAAAACAAAACAAGAATATGATTGAGCCAAAGCTTTGATCTATTTCAGTGCAGGTTGAGAATTACATATTTATGGATGTTTACAATGTGTAGTCAAAGCAACGCTTTTTCCCCTTCGCGCTATGCCACTTTGTTTTGTTAATGAAATAAAGTCGGTAGTCACACTTCACTAGGAAATGATAATGAATAGAATAAATGAAAAGTATCACAAGATATACATAATAATTGCTACTAAATGTAAGGTCATAAAATCAAAATGTCACACAACTGGAACCTTGTAGCATTGAAGCGTATGAAGGCAAGGGCATTAAATATATATTTCCTCGTATGAAGTTGAAGAATCATAATGAAAAAGCAGCATATATGAGCTTTCATATGTTTAAGCATACCAGGTTAATAAGGCCCAGCCGGCAGCCATAACAAGTTTGTTCTCCCTTTTGACCTAGTTTACTTGATTGCACGGCGGACACCTCATCAAATGGCGCTACAGGGAAGAGATGATGATAGGACCTTGCCAGGTGCGGAGAACTCACTAGTGTTAGACCGCAAGTTTGACACTGTTGGAAGCTCACATACATTAACTTTGCATCTAGGACATATGTAACCTTCAGGCCCAAACTTTATTTCCTGCTCGTTTCGGCTTCAGCTTCTAATTTCTGACTTATTTTTTATTATTCATAAATTTCGTCTTTTTCTGAACTTTTGGTTTTTTTTGAGTTTTTTTGCCGATTTTTTTTCCTGTATTTGTTTGCATTATACGTGATGAGCTAATATGTTTTTTCTATTTTTGAATTTTTTTTAAATTTAATTATGCTAAATAAGCATCTGTCAGCTACAGTGTTTTTTCAGCCAGCTACAGTACTTTTCAGCCATAAGCCACTCAAAAAAAGCCATATTAAGCACAGCTACAAGATCCTCTGTTCCCCTCTGCGGAAAACCCATCTTAATCAAATTAGCTGCAGCATACTTGCAGGTGGTGGAGGAGCATGTTCCAGCAGCAATTCCTTAAAATGGGACTGCAAAAAGAAAGGAAACATTATTCATCTTGATACGAATTGAATAATAAAAGGTAAAAGCACAAGCATATTTTAGCACCTCATCCAGTGCAACTGTGCAGGATCCTCCAGTCTCTGCACAGAGATATTTGCAAATGAAAATTTCTGCAGCAAGCCCAATAACGGAGCATCTAGTTTTGAATTTTTTTTGCGTTTTTGTATTGTCTCCATGATATCACCAGGATCACATGTATTCAGGGCGGGGTACAAAATTAATACTTCCTTGTGACCATATGAAGGAATTTGGTTTAATTAACCATGGACAAGTTCCAGAGCATTCTGCAGAGATGAATCACCAGAAAACTTGAGCTTCCCCATCAATGCCTTAAATATGTGACTCTGGACTCCCACCAATGTCTGTAAGTAAATGAGAAACGCCATCTTTAATCGTCACTAACCCAACATGACTCAAGGGATTCTGGTCAAAGCATTCCCTTATGAACGCCTTGACACATTTTGCAACAACAGCCATTCGACTAGGACGATAATCCATCTCTGAAGCTGCCTACATGATCAAAATACAGCCAGGGAAAAAGGTGATTACAAGAGAATGCAAAGAAGTAACAGAAGAGTTGTGAACAGTGTATCAACAATTTCCAACAAAGAAAAATATTTACCAGCAACCAATTTTCAGCAGCGTAATCATTAAGAACTAGGCAGTATATGGATGCTAAAATATAAGGTTATCAGTTATCACTGGAACAACCAAAGGAAAGGGTGGTGAAGAGAAAAGGTATACAAAAAATGAACAACCAACAGAAAACCTTTTCTCGCTATGGAAGTAATATTGGAGCAGTACAGCACCCTTCTCTATGGCATAAAAAAAGACACAATCAGTCAAGACACTATTCTTTTCAGACTATTGACAATGAAGAACCTCACACTCCTAATCATGTTATTAAGTCATCGACTAATCGGCAACTAATCCACGACTAGTCATCGAGTCGGTACACAGCGGACAACTAGGGAGGCCGACTCGACTAGAGCGACTAGTCGAGCGGCCAGACGACTAGTCGGTGACTAGCCAAGCATGTCTAGCCGCTCAACTAGAAGGCCCACTAATTCAGTTTGAGACCCACTAGGAGAGGCTCGGCCAGAGAGTGAGGCAATGAGTGAGAGAAGACTGCACAGGCCGCCTGAGAGAATGGAGTAACCCTAGATCCTCTCGAGCCTCGTCCCGTGCAAGCCGCCACAAGCGATGACGCGAGCTAAGCAGTAGTAGTAGCGGGTAGCCTCCTTCTCCAGTGGCCGTCGCCATGCCGTCTTCTCTAGTGGCCGCCGCCTCCTCCTTCTCCTCGGCCGTCGTCTCGTCTCCCCTTTCTCCGACTCCGACCAAACCCTACCCTTTGCTACTCAAGCTTCAGATGCGCGCACCCCTCCAACTCCCTCCCACAATGCCACTACCTTCTTCTCCTCCCGCCGCCGCCGCTTCCTTATCCGCTTCGTGAACCAACCCTAAGGTGATCCTTCCTTGCTCACATGAGGATGCTTCTATTTGATTCTTTTCTTTTGGGGGGATTCTAGTTGGGGTTTTTCGGGAAAAGTGTTGATTTGTCTAAGGGAGGGGAAGGGGAAGGGGAAGAAATAGGATAGGATGACGATGGATTTTGCTTTCCTTTTGGAAATAACAAGAGGTTAGTTTATTTATCAGGGTGGGTGTTGGGATCCGGCGGGCGGGTTCAGGTACTGGTCGGCCTAGGTGCCACGCTGCTCATAGCTCCATTTTAGACAAGTAACCAAGCTATTCAGGTTACTCACTCCTTACAGTTTAAAATTTTGCATGTAATAATCAAGTCGCCTACTGATTTTACTTAATTAGCTTCGTCTACGAATTGCTTGGTGCTTGGGCTCCATCGGGGTAGCTGCCACTGCAATTAGCTACATTCTGATTACACAGGTGGAGTACTTATGTAATGTACTCTCTTGATTTCTGCATTCTTTTCAAGATTGACCCTTCCGATTTAATGCAGCTCTACTACTCTAAACAAAACTTAAAATTTAATACCTGTCTTCTATTACTTTTTTAGCTTCTCCCACAAATCGGTTGGTCGGAATTGGGATTCATTCTGCTCTCTGCTTGCCAACTTTCATGAGCTCTGTTACTCTTTTGAATTATTTTGAACATCTCAATTATCTGGGGACTAGTCGAGACTAATCGGTCGACTAGTCGACTAGTCGCCCAAGTCGCCCCCTTCGTGACTCGACTCGACTTTACAACTTAATAACCTTGTGACTAAGTTTCAACTGAGGACAAGGCTGAGAGAAAAATGCTATGAGCACGAACCTAGAGGGGGTGGCTAAATTGTGATATTCCTTTTTTTAGGTGGCCATAGTGCAGTAAGTTCTAGAATCTTATTTCCACAAGTCCTAGTGCACAGGTAACAAGGAAATCCATGAACAGGATATTTAATTCAACAATAGAGAACAACTCATTGGTTGAGATCCAAACGAAATGAATGGTTCTCTAGTTCTCTTTTAAAAAAAAGTTTGACAAATCTATTAATATTTAGCTAATATAGAACTTTAGTTACAACTGAAACTTGATGCATGTAACACGTGAGACCTACATGTGCAGGAATTCAACCCAAACTCCCATAAAAAATTCTTGTGTACAAAGAGTTAGGACCATCTGTTCTTATGTGAAATGGGTATGCATCCGTACAAAATTAGTATACCATATTTTCTGTGCCTAATTAATAGAATTCCTGTCTTTCACTGTTTATCTGTTAATGTGAAAGATTAGTATAGCTTCCGTGCCTGTGTATGGCGGTGATCTACAGAGCAATTTTGCAACAATAATCGACGAACTACTTGCTTGTCCTGCAACCCTATTCCTGCCCCTGTTGAATGTCAGGAACTCAGGATATTAGATGAGCAGGCCTCTAATGGTCATCTTCAAAAATCAAAGCATCTAACACAACTGTGCTTATCCACGGCAAATTATCAATGGAATTCTCAGAGGAGAATAACATATTAACATGTTAGATAAGGACAGATAATTACAAAATAACCATAGACACAATTATTCAGGCAGTGAATAGCAATAAAAGCCCCAGAAACACCTTCAAATCATCAACGCAAGAGTACAATTGATGACACAAGGGAAAATGTGAGAAATAAGACATTGAGACACTGTTCAATATTTGATTTTTTTTTCTATATATTTTAAGCTACGTGATATATAAATCACAGGACATAAAGCAAGTAGAGGTCAGAGTTTTCATATCATGTGCAGTAATCATCCAATAAACAGCCCCATGGTTAAGAGGATGAGACTTCGACATGGAAAAGTTGAGGAAAACATAAAGATGATGAATGGAGCCATCTACTTGTGCTTTTAGCAAGCCAACTATTGCGCACACATATAAATGGAGCCTCTTTATGGTAGACTTGAGCTATGAACAACAGATTACTGCCAAGGGCTGAACTAATGCTGGGGCCAGCCTAGGCCTCCCTTGAGTACACAAACTCCTGTAGTATCACCTTATACAGCATTGCTTTCTAGTGGAGGTGGTGGAGACTTAATATCTCGATATCATGTGTCCTGGGTCCAAATCCCACTTGAGCACAGATTTTTTTACAAGGGGAAATTTTTGTTTTTGCCATTAAGCCAGACCTTTTTTTTAATAAATATCAGGTCATCATCCGGCAAAAAATCCCTTTTAAAAATACCAAACTATTATTATTGTAAAATCATACAGAATATATTATTTGTAATAAAAAACTATATGACTTTACTTTTGGGTGACAAATTTCCTTCAATTAAATGATTGGCAACCCATTCATTTGAGTTTCTGATTCTGCCTTGATTATTGCCATATCAACAATGGCTAGATTCCAGCAATTGCCCTGATATCCACCAATTACAACACCCACACTGTGGAATTAAAATCAGAACACCTAAGCAGGAAGGCAAGCTGGCCAGGTATGCACGAGCCCTCATCGGATCATCGACATGGAGAAGAAACTCTGACCTGGAATAAACGGCACGTCTAAAGGACACAAATCAGATCGTCTAGGCTACCTAGTTCTTTCTACACACAAAATGAAACACAGATGTGGACCTGCAGACATGCATTCTCTCTACTACGAACCGCAAGATGCTCAGTGACACTACTAGCATACGAAACAATCCAAAATCATTAGCTCATCCTGCCTCCAGTCCACATCTTACGGGAACCAGATCGATAGCCCATGGGCAACAACACCAGATCACTATCGGCACAAGCTACTGTTTTTCAACAAAACAAAGCGAGATCCGCACGATCAGCGTTGCTCGCCAGTCCCAGGGATCCCAAGCAACTAACCCGGGCTCACACAAACACAGGCTCACCAGGTGCTCGACGGAGTGGCCAACCGAAGGAAGAGAAATCAAACAGGAGATGACACTAAGGAACGAACTCGGGAGAGGTCGATGACGATGTAGACGTAGCGGATGAGGCCCTTCTGGATGCGGGCTGCTGCGGCGGCGGCGGCGGTGCTACGCGTGGACGAGCGCCTTGGTGTTGATAGGATGGCGATCGTGGTAGGATATTTACCTTGAAAATTGTGGTAATCCCACCCTATACATGAGCGGGGGGATTCCGCGCAGGAGAGGGCGGCCACGTCGCCCCTGCGCGCGCTCGCGCCGGCGCGTGGCCGCCGAATCTTTGTACGGCCGGGGAGGTCATTTCCCTGTACTTTTCGAAAATTACGTAAAGATCTTTTTTCCTCGCGGAAAGGTCCCTACCAGTTTATTTACCCCTCCATTTTGCAGGATAGCGCCCCGCGTTTTCCTAAATTACGTACGGGTCATCGTTTATTTACGTACAGGTCCATTTATTTACGTACAGACCCTCAATTTTTTTACGGAAAAACCCTTTAACTTTTCCGAAAATACACATGTGCCCTCGATTTTTTTTATAAAACTCCTCACTAATTATCTTCTCTTTTACTTTGGTACACACGGTGGCTGGCGCGGCGTGGCGCCGCGCCTACGAGGCTAGTAGGGGTAATAAGTAGTGGGTTTTTAAGACTATAGCTTTGTTTTTTATTTAGATTTTTGAATTTTTATTGTTTGTAAGAGATAGTACGTAAAGAAAAATAGTTGTATGTAATTTTGACTAATACAGCTAAACTCGGTACAGTTTCTACTGCAATCTACCTGTAGACCTCGACTTAAAAAAACGCACTGTTTAAAAGCAAGTTACTGTAACACCATATAAAAACCAATAAACCCAAGCTGAAAAGAAGGCAACCAAGATCTGGAACATAGTTTCATATGATTATACCTAATTTAGGTAATACTCTAATAGGCTTATAAACTTAGGTTTTTGGTTTTTTTTTAATTGTAGCAGCTGAAAGTATAATTTAACTGTTGTTAGGTTTTGCTGCGTAATTAAATTTAAAAAAATTATATTACTATAGAAATACAAATGAATAAGAAGAAAATAAAAAAGTAAAAAAAAATAAAAGACTAAAAACTAAAAGAGCGATGCCTATACCGAGGTAGGATCGAGATCAGAGTTGCACGGCTCAGGTGCAGGGGCCCCTGCACTTAGCGCCGTGCAGGGGTGCCCAGCTCCTGACACGTGTCCCCCAAAAAATCAAAAAAATTCCGAAAAATTCAAAAAAATACTTAAAAAATTCTGAAAAATTCTAAAAAAGTATTTTTGTGTATGAAAAGTATTTTTGTGAGTACTTAAGTTTATTTTTGATTTTTTACTTTTATTAAAAAATATTTTTTTAAGTACTTAAAAATACTTTATAATAAAAAGTATTTTACAAAAAGTACTTTTTAGAATTTTTCGGATTTTTTAAGTATTTTTTTGAATTTTTCGGAATTTTTTTGATTTTTTAGGGGACACGTGTCAAGAGCTGGGCACCCCTGCACGGCGCTAAGTGCAGGGGCCCCTGCACCTGAGCCGTTCCCTTCTATAATACGGATCAAGATCCTGACAACCAGCTGGCTCCTGCGCCTAACGTACTGCATCCGATACAGCACATATGTGCCACGCTCGTACAATGTCACACCGCCTTATCCTTGCGCTGTGCGCCTGTTCACCTTTTCATTGACCATCTTTTTGACATAACTTTGCTGTACTAGGCGGCAATTTTGCAGTACCACGGTAGCTATTCGGTACTATTGTGGCGATGCTAGTGATGAGAGGGTTATTCAGTGGGACAAAGCAGTTAAGGGGTGATCAGAAGATGTCTAGTCTTTGCCCTTGCACCGTTCCATCCTAGTTCCGATCAAAGCCTTAATGAGCCGACAGATCAGCTAGCTTCAGTAATCTGAAGGTGCAACTGGAAATCTTCCCTAGCTACCTCTTGAATTCTGCACTTCGTGCAAGTACATTTCGCTTCATGCCTGTTCATCCATCTGTGAATTGGCTTTTAGTTTGCAAAAAGTTAATCCCTATACTAGTGATCTTTTGTTTTGCAGAAGTCCGTCTGTCCGTGCTACCTCTGTTCAGTGGCACTAGTTCAGTGTGTGTCGACTCGACTGTACTAATTTAGCGCCTTTCGGAAACATTTTAGAGCATCTTCAATCTGGAAGGAGAGAAAGTTGAAGCTGTTATCATGATGAATCGAAAGTCAAAACTGAAGATGTTAGGAATATTAACAGCCTAAGGAACACTGAAAAACCGAATATGACAACAGAGCATGTGAATATTACTTTCAATTTTTTTCCCTCAGATATTCATCATCCTTCACTCCAATAGCTACAAAGATATGAAGATTAGGATGAGAAACTACCATAAGATGAGTAAAAGAAGCTACTGAAATTTTGGAGGAAAAGTTAGCGAAATCATAAGTACCAACGTTATAACTGTGATACTACCAATTTTCAGAAGTACCTTTTTTTCATTGCGGTACTACCTTTCCTCGGTGAACAGTAATTTCAGCACAAGTTCAAAACCAAGAATCGATAGAACTTTTAATCCATAGATCCAAATAATATGAAATTTTGCAGAGATCTTCTCTAGGGTATTATGAACCTATTCCAATAAAAGATCATAAAAATCATGGACAAAGTTGAAATCTTTTTTAGTTTGTTGAAAAGTTGCACCAAAACCGAGCCAAAACCAAAATTGGTTAATACAACTTGCTCGTGGGATGATGATGATCAAGAAGGGTCTAGATATATTCCCACATGTCACAACAAGTTAGATAACAACAGAAACCAAGCCAAAGACCCTCGGATCAAGAGATGGACCAAAAAGGCCAAAGTCAAGTAAAACCGAGTTTTCTTGTGAATCTTGCTATCAAAGTGCCTAGATGGGTGGAGATGTATTTCCAAGGATTATCTCCATCTCTTACACGTCCTTGCCACAACAATATCATAAGAAGAAAGGAAGATATATCAAAACCAACCAAAAGTCAAGCACATTAATAAAAAACAAGAGGGACTCAAGAATTGCGCAAAGATTGATGTATTGCTTACTTGAGAAGGTAGATTTTATAGCCACTCCACCTTAGAGAACATAAAGCACACAATGTACTCACTCTCAAATCCTAACCCTAAACCTAGAGAAAAGAGCATAAAAGATGGGTTAGATGGTTAAGTTTACATGTCTCCATCGCAACCCCCTTTTATAGGTGGGTAATCAGCCACCTATTCACCTTAGTGGACACTTTCCACTATTACAATGGGGAAATCTATTAACCTCACGCATATGGGTTTTAATTATAGAAGTTCACTTGTGCACGCTTTTCAAACCGCATAAGTGTGTATCCACTAAATCTTTAGCCTTGAACCGCCTTGATCAAACTAGCTCCACCTTAACCTAAACCGCTCTCCAATGCATCGCCCATGCACCGTGGTTTTGATCCAAGATAGTTTTTGGTATTTTGGTCAAACTACCAAAATACCCTTTGTTGATCCGGTGGGGGGACAGAGCACATGCAAGTCTATCTCATCTGACCGACGACTTCATCGATGCTCGTTAAAGGGTGGGGGATAGAGCGTATGTGAATTTACTTTGTCCTATCACCGACTCCATCCACACTCGACCGAAGGGTAGGGGCGGAGCGCACACGAACCTATCTCATCCTACCACCAACTTCGTCGACGTTCATTCGAAGGGTGGAGAATGGGCACGTGTGAACTTACTTCGTCAGACCACCGACTCCATCCACTCTCGTCCGAAGGGTGGATGACGGAGCACACGTGAGTTGATCTCATCCTATCGTAGCCAATGAGACACCCACTTTGTCCGCGTGGAATTCGAAGGGAAGCCCTTCAAACTAGCACCATGGAGCTGTAAGCTAACATTGCACAAGTTTGAATACTGAGCATTGCCTAGGCACTTCGGCTGGCATCACGTGTCATGTAAGGACACGAAGACCAACACATTGGCAAGGGCACCCTCTGAACAAGCCACCCAAGAGTAGATGGCAAGGAGCGCGATGGCATTCAACATCAGTTGTTGAAGCTCCAGTTTGTATAAGCGGAGGAGATCGCCCATGAAGTGTGCATGGGGATGTGAAGTCCAGCATTGAAGTAAGCCATAAATACCAACGTCCTTCCATGGCCATGGCACGTCCTCGTCAATGATGAGGAGGCAAACAAGCTCGTAGGAAGAAATCTTACCGTCGCGCACGAGGGACTCCACTAGCTCGTCCGTCGAGATCAATGGGCCGAGTGTGGGGACGAACATGCCACCGGCCTTCTCTGACGCCTTTTATTGATTTCCAGTGATGGCCTTGGAATGCTCATCTTGACCAACGTGACTGGTTGACGGAATCGACGTGCCACGACGACCACTCCGGGCACTTCCACAGCCCATCTTAGGTGGCGAACGTGTGACAGGGAAAATGCAAATGGACAAACCTCGATGGTGAACAGACAATGATGACTAAAGAAACAAGTTGCGAGCAATAGGCATAAGACAGGAGAAGCAAATAAACCGAAAGGTCATCAGCATGGTGCTTAAGTACAAGTCGTGACAGAGGCATTTAATGCTGACTCTGTAATCGGTGCGACGACCCAAGTCTCACGATCGGAAGGGATAGCGTCTCCACATGTAAACCGCCACGTGTAAACCCATCCTGGCTGTCACACGCGCCAACACCATCGACGATAAAAAGCCGGGAAATTAAAGAAGCGATAATCTAGTGGGTCAAAGCGACAGAGGAGGCCAAGTTACAATTGCCATGGTCTCAGCCCACTGGAATCGAGGCCCTTTACTATGAGAGGTTACTATTGGGGGAATGGCCCCTACCTTGGTCCAGTCGGTCCACTACACCAAGAGGCCCATTAAGCATGTAACCATGTGGCTAATCCAAAAGGGCTATTACAGGGGAAAAGGACATATTTGCCCCTATAATTGTAGATCCTGATAAGGGTGTTTGTATAAGCAACCTCTCTATGACTATAAATATGTGCCTCAAGGTGTCATGAAGGAGATTTCATTTTTTGTGAGAGAAAGGGCTATGTAATAGACCACAAATTTGTGTATACATCTTTTACATCTATCTCCACGGCTTCTCAGGCTTCGGGTAGCCTATGTGGTCTTTCGGCGGCTTCTTGGTCATTTAGATCTCGACTCCTCCTAAATATAGTCCCGATCTATTGATCGTTTTAGACCTAATCTCTCCTAGTTTAGTCCCGGTCTTGTCCGCCTCACAATAACGTGGCTCCGGAGTTCTACAACCAACAACAACAGATCAAGCCATCACGTAATACCACACAATACATAAAATCATCAATTGGCACAATTAGTCTATACAATGCACCAGGTAAAAAATGCACCTAACCAACGGCACCCATATCATGCCTACACTCAACTAACTCAGTTAGAACCAATAAAACCATCAACAACCGGTTAGACCATCAAGCGCAGGCCAGTTTGACTGCCCCATCCACCCCGAGAACAGGGGAGTGGTCTGACCGCGGTTACCAAACTGGTCAGGCAGGTGGCACCTCGGCCGGTATAACCGCCAACCAAAGGCTTGTCATACCGCCACCTCCCTCAGTGCATCACTTGACAACACCCTCACTGGAAAATAGCTACCGTCGGCTTTTTCCCGATTGCACCGCAACCCCAGTATGACCGCCACCATGGCCGGTCACACGCGCGACTGGCCACCGATTGGCCGGTCTGACTGCCGCTGGCCAGTGTCGGTCTGACTGCGGCCTGGCCAGTCTGACCGTGGCCGCAATGTCAGGTCAGGCCCTTAACTAAATAAAGCAACTGATAAATTATAAGTTCTCAAAAATCAAATTCAAATCCAACAAACTCTCTAAACCAAAGATGAATTACTCATTGTAACTATAAATTGACCTCTACGTAGTCTCACAGATTGCGCTACACTGTCCCGTCTTTCTACTATTTACGGAGCCGTAATGCTTAAGCTTGCATGGGATGCCACGGTTGGGCGGTTGGTCGACTTGTGCCTTCTTCCCTCGGGTTACCACAATTGTAACCACTCCGAAGTGACTTCACATCGAAACAGAACAGAGGCATGTGTGCCCTTCAGCAATAAAAGCCTCACATGACACTGTGTTTAGTGCCCAAGACCACATCATGAACAGCCTAGTATAGCTAGCTAGTATGAAGGCAGTCCTGGTCCCTGGTCAGCTAAGTTGGTAGTAATAGAATTTGAACAGAGGTCCAATGGCGATGATCCAATGCAGTGGACGATTTGGTGACTGCGGTTGAAGTGCTCGGGGAGGTTCAATGCGTAATGCCAAATGTTTTCATCTTCTGAATTTCTGATGATGTGATACTGACTGATTGATTGAGCCCATCGGTGGTGGTTGATTGGTACTTGTACCATGGGGCAGTACTTGTCAAAAGCTGGCATCGGTGATCACGACCTGATGCTAACGAGAGGGGCTTTGATGATCAGTTTCCGTGACTGAAAATCATGGTGAACAATCGACTGCTTTGATGATCAGTTTCCGTGACTGAAAATCAATCGACCAATCGCGCTAACTTGTACTAGCTAGGAGGACTCGGGAGTTGCGACCGAAAATGAGTATCATTTGTGTTGATGCTACCCTGAAGAACTCTCTGAATAATGTCGCCTCTTCTTCGAACTTTCCACCCCAAATTCGATAGAAAGATAAGCCGACTATCCGCGTCCGCATTAGAATCCGCGGAAACGTGCCCTTAATTTGCTAATACGTATGCAATTGGAATTGCCTTTCCCTGCTGGCAACCACCCGCCCACCGGCATCATCGAGTTTCGTTGCCGGCGCAAGCATGGAATTCCTGACCCGCGCACGGCACCACCCACACCCACTTGTCGCTTGTAATCTATCGGCGGCCATCGATGGATCCAAAGGAAGTAAAAAGCCGACGTTTCCTGCCTTCTAAGTTTACCTTGGCTAACTAACCGGCCATCGACGCGCCGTCACCTTCTACTCGATCGAGATGCAAGCATTTCGCTGCTGCTGCCTCACACTTGGTTGCTCCAGTGAAGATCTGTTTTTTTTTTTTGGGGTCTCTGAGTGAAGATCAGATTCACATTTCAATACATGTGGATTATGGTTTAAGTCGTATGAATGCGAACTTTTCACAGTTTACTTTCTCAAATGTAAGTTTCGGTATTTTTTTAAATCTTCTGGTAAATTGTTTTTCAAATCTTTTTTGGCAAATTGTTTTGGTGCAACTAAAAGTTTATGAACTTTATTGTCCTTTTACCGACTTGCAATGGATGAGGTGGTGGGCCTGGGTCTTTATGCTCTTCCTTTAAGCTCACTCCTCTAGTATAGGCCTATAGGGCGGATGCATTGCTTGGCAAGTTCTAGCACGGGCGGCACCGCTGTTTTGTTCATCTCTAGTGAAAAAAATGTTATTTTGCTCTAGGTCCACAATGTCGTCGTACATAGCAATATAGCATCTGCACACTTAGGGTCATATGCCATGTCCTATGATACACGCTCCAATGTGAGGGACAAGAAAATTTAAGGAAAAAAAGTTGCTCGCAAAACTAAACATTAGAGCAAGGACTATAAGACTTCCACATCATTTATATAGTACACATTAAAGCTAGCATTCTAAAGAATGGGTCTATAGCAGCTATCTACAAGAGTGTCCATGTCATCAACTGTCCTACGTGGAAGATATTAAATGAAGAAAGAGAACGCAGCTCTCTACAGCTCTAGAGATAGTCTATAGCGCCAAACGAGGCAGCCTCCATAAATTCTGTGTGTGCATGTAAGCATCAAATAGCTATCCTTATAGATAGTTCTTTAGAATGCTAACTTTAGTGTGTACTATATAGATGATGTGGAAGTCTTATAGTTAGTTGCTAGCTATAACCATTGGAGATGCCCTAAGGATAGCTATTTGATGCTTACATGCACACACAGAATTTATAGAAGCTGCCTCGTTTGGCGTTATAGACTAGTGCTTAAGGAAGAGTTAGCTCGATTTTTTTGCATACTCTCTTTCCTCCACATAGAATATATGCTGATGTGTACATGCATATAACTAGCTGACTCAAACCATTAGAGATGCCCTTAGGATAGCCTTAATACTAGAATTTTGGTAGAATAGCCATTTCCTCCAAAAAAAAATGACTAAGTATGAAGCTAGAAAGGTATTAGGCCTTGAGCCTTGAGTTAATCAAATTTCACCTGGAGAAATAGGTCCTAACCAAGGTTAATACCAGTGTTATGGGTTAGGGCCAGAAGCTATAGAATTTCCAAAATCCGAAATCCACCTCCCGTCGAAAGTGTATCCTCCGCCTTTCAGAAGGGCATAGTAACATGCCTTTAGGTACTTCATGGCCGTTTGGGGAGCATTGAACAAAACGGATTGAATACAGTGAGAATGCATTTAGGCACCGTTCGTTTCAACTTCAGTTCTGACTTTTGCATTCCAGTTTACTATTATTTGATTTTGTCTTTTTTTATGGTTTTTAGCTTTTTATGGGCTTTTCTGCTATTTCTTTTTTTCCCGTATTCGTTTGCATTATCCGTGATGGGCTAACTCTTTTTATTTTTAATTTTTTAAATTTAAATACGCCAAATAAGTCACCATCAGTTATAGTATAATTTTAATTAACTATAAATATAACTTTAACTATAAATTAACTTATTTTAGACAAACTGAACGCCCCTACTCTCATGAGATATTCGAGGCTCGCACTCTCTCCAACTCCTTTGACCTCGAGTGTAAAATCCCTGATGAGACAGTATATTCGGGGTTGTCACTCTCTCCATCTCTTTTGATCTCGAGTGTAAAATCCCTGATGAAACAGTCCCTGGGACCATGCATTTTTGTGCCTTTTAGCCCACTTTTAAAGTGTTATGGTTTTTGACTAAAATGACAGTGACAATTAGCTTTTATAAGGTATTTAATTAAAAAACACCATTATATCTTTAGATAATACAAAGATAGAAAAGAGGGGAAATAAAAAAGATCGCGTTAAGAAGCCAACATATTCCAAACGACTTTTAATATCAGAAGCCATAAACTATTTGACATAGGGCCTTAAGCATTTGGAACATATTTATCAATAACGTATTGAAGGCTATATTAGTTTGATTTTTAGAATGATATATTTCAGTAACGGTCCATATTGGATTTTCGGATTTAATATAATAATACATGTGTATATATATTTATAAGTATGTATTTATTTAATTATATTAATAATTATGTATTTATTTAATTATATTAATAATAGTACTATCAAATATAACATATAGTTCAATAGACGGTATTATCAATTCTGCCTGTATGGCGGGTATCAAGCTGGTATTAAGGCTGGTACGATATGTAGGACTACTTTTTATTAGTTTAGGTGACAATATAGTACATACCGGTCATATTGACCGATAACAACACGGTCTTGACAACTCATGCATAAATTCCAAAGGAAACCATTTAGGGGCCACTTAGTTCGGCTGAAATAAACTGATTTATAGCTAAAATTGTACTGCAGCTGATGGTAATTTATTTGACGTAATTAAATTTTAAAAAATAAAAATAGAAAAAATATTAGTCTATCACAGACAATGCAAATGAATACAAGAAAAAGAAAAGACAATAAAGCTTAAAAAATTAAAAAAATAATAAACTAAAAACCAGAAGAAATGTGCTGCGGTGCCTAATTCTTGCAGTAATCAAGTAAAAATCCCATGTTCCAAAGGTCTCTGGGTCTAGATTCCTCTCCCGTCCTGGATCCAGATTTGTAAAAGCTGATCCTGGCTCTGCCTACATTGTTCGAAAACTATGTGCTTCATTGTTCAAAATAATCGTTCAAACTTTTTAATAAGAATATTTAGTTAATAAAACACACTTTGGCGCAAAAATGAAAAAAATTCAAACCAAGCAAAAGAGAATTATGTGCGGAAGGTTGCATCACATCACATATGACCGTGTCAGTTATACTTCGAAGACCAATCTGGAGAGAGAGAGAGAGAGAAAACAATAAAAAAAAGAAGGTTACGCTTGGAAAAGCTTGAAAGACCTCGGTGTATCTCCCACCCGCCAATTAATGCTTCCTCGGGACCAGCACAGCACATCACTTCAATGCAAAGAACAACAAAGACCCGAGAAGAAAAAAAAAAACACACACCTTGGAGGTGGAGGAGGAACTGCAGAAGCAGAGCGCGAGGAAGAAGGCGGACTGGGATCCCTGTGGGGACCCACATGGCAGCGCCCTGAGCCTAGCTACCCACCGGACTCCGGCGGACGGCGCCGGCACCGAGATGCCGCCGCGGGGGTCGGCTCTGCTCGTCATCGCGCTCGCTGTGCTCTCCATTTATGGTATGTTGTCGAGATTTCCTTTCCCCCTCCGGGCTTCTTGCCCAGGCGTCTTTCTCGAATTCGGGTTGCAATGCCGAGTAGAATTCTAGTCTGGTTCGCGGCCTTGCAGTGGGATCGCCTCGAAGAAGAGGCGTGCGTGGCAAGTTCCCCATGGTCATGTGGGAAAAAAAGAGGTTTGCCTTTGCTTCATGGAGCCGTTGCTCCGGTGATTTGTCTCAGAGCGCATCTGAACCCAGTAGGGATGGACAAGACGTAGATGGACGTTTCTTGCCTCCTTTCTCTCTGCCTTTCCTGGATCAACTCAGGCTTAGCATCTGAAAGTTGGAATTTTTATGCAAATGTGTGGCTTGCATTGGCGCCGCGGCGATTGGTGGTATGCTTCTCCTCATGCCTGAGTCGCCGGGTTTAACCCGGCGCGTCTGAATACAGCATGCGCTGCACTGGTGGGTGTGGCATTTGTTGTTAGTTCTATTAAACTCGAAATTTCTAGATTTTGGTGCAATGCCTGGCGAGGGTTTTGGGCAGGATCCGTTCTGTACGTATCTTCTTGCAGAGAGCTGTCATTGCACTCTGCGTCACTCAACAGTATACATAGTGCAAAACTCCAAATGAGGGAAACAAAACGGCGTGCATTTGCATTGCAATTCCCTTTCCATTATACAGACTTTCATTTTAGTTATAATGAAGCCCAAATTCTATGTTAGCTATATTGATGTTTGTATGCATTGTGCAAAACTCCAAATGAGGGAAACAAAACGGCGTGCATTTGCATTGCAATTCCCATTCCATTATACAGACTTTCATTTTAGTTATAATGAAGTGCAAATTCTTTATTAGCTATATTGATGTTTGTATGCATTGTATGGGTTCAAATTTTTTTTTTCTGAATATCCTGTGCAGTGCCACTGGGAACAGCAAGCTCAACAACTATTGCAGCATACTTATTTGGATTCTGGAGTAGAACACATCGGCATTCTCTTCCTGCCCCAGCTCCAGCCCCTTCTCCTGAACATCAACGTAAGAAGAAATACTCATGAGTTTTGTACACATGAATAATAATACAGGTGCAACAAGCACATACTTTTGTCTCCGCTACCTATTATATGTATTTTCTTTGTATAGTCTTCCATTTCAATGATATTGTTTATCTAGCATTCTTCATATAATTTATCTATCCTTTTGATTCTCAGGTCCCATTATTAGTCACCCAGTGCCTAGGCATCACAGAAAAAGGCCTCATGTTGCCCCACCTACTTCATCATCATCAGAGAGACAAGGTTTTTACTTTTCTCCACTTACCAATAGAGTGTGCAAACCTTATTGTTAGTACTAAAGAACATAACAATAATAGGCATGTTTGTTACTGAAATTTAACAGATTGCAGTGGAACAACTTGTCCTGCTCCTCTCACTTCTACTCCAATTGGTTCCCCCTGTGGTTGTGTATATCCTATGCAAATTCAACTTGACCTTGGAGTAGCACCATATCAGTTGTTTCCAAGAATCGATGAGTTAGAAATTGAGATTGCAGCAGGTACATTCCTGAAGCAGAGTCAAGTTCGGATAATGGGCGCTGGGAGCAGTATTCAAGATCCTGAAAAGACTACAGTAACCATTGATTTGGTACCACTAGGTCAGAAGTTTGATAGGACTTCAGCCTTACTGACTAGCAACAGATTTTTGCAAAAGAAGGTGCCAATAAAGTCGTCTATTTTTGGTGATTATGATGTAATATATGTTCATTACCCTGGTGAGTGGTATAATTGTTGTTGACACATCCACTTCACTAGCATAATGGCCCTGTGTTGCTTGATTTATTTAATCATAGAAACATCGCAGGCCTTCCTTCTTCAGTACCTAATGTTCCAGGATCCTTGGGTCCAATAAGCAGTAATGAGTACCCCTTCGGTGCAAATGTACACAGTAGAAGACATCAGAAGATTAACTCTAAAATTGTTGCCATAATTGCTCTGTCAGCTGTTGTGCTTGTTTTGACATGCTTTGGCATCGGCATCATATGGAAGTATAAAGGATTTGAAAAGCCAAATGGTACTGGTCATGTTTCAAAGTCATCAATAACCAGAAAAGCAGGTAAATCTTTTAGCAACCCTTGTACAATATACTATTTTAATGTGTTGTATTATAGCCATTTGCATTTAGGTTAAGTAAACTGCGCATTACATGGTAGTACCTGAGTTTTTTTTGGGGGGTGGGGGGGGGGGGGGGGGGGGCAACGGCTTTTTACGCCTGCGCCAACTCAGGAATCAAACCCAGGTCAGGTGATGCGCACTCCTGACTGTCGTGCTCCCGCCAACAGGAACTCATCCTAGTCCCTGTTAGTCCTTGCCTTAAAAGCTAAAACTGCTTGCTCTTTTACTTGTTTTTTTCACTCTTGCTCCATTCATTTCTTATGCAACTCCAGTGATTGCATCGGTTGACCGTCGTTCTTGAGGAAGAAGAAAGAAGGAACAAGGAAGAGAGGAGCCAATTTGGTTCGATTGAGTTCGAGTTTGTGTTTCTTAGTGATCCAAGATGCTCACCACTAACAGTGGGGTCATTACAATGTATAGGCAATACTCCTCACTTACATCCCGACTGTACCCGCCCTTTCATACACCAAGCCACTCCACTAACTTTACTCTCACCTAAGCACATCACACCCTTAGACACTGACTGTGGTCCTGGTCCCTTGCCTTCTTGCCTCACCTCCCACTGAATCAGCATTTGAATTGACTTCTTTCCTCATCTCCCCCTGTTTATTCTCTGCTTCTCATCTTCTGCTTGTGTGATGCGCCATTGTTTGAGGCCACAGATAGCAGGGCACGTGAGAGTGTGTCATGCTAAGTGGCAAGCAGGCTCATTTGCATTGTATGACTTTGGTTTATTATTTTCTGTACCATATTGTGGCACCATAATCTCATTATGTGTTAAGTTAATAAACAAGTGAGCAAAGATCAATGCCTTGAACACTGGTGCATCCTAGGCTACTTCTTTTCTTGGAAGAACTAGTACCCTAAGCTACTTCTGACTTTGCTACAATTTCCTAGCAACTATGCACCAGGAACCATAAAGCCTCATTTTCAGATTGTGTAATTCCCTTGATGTTTGTAATAACGTGTTGTTTCTTTTTCAGGTATGAGGTCATCATTCTCCAGTATGACCAGCTCTACAGCATCTTTTGCTTCAACAATAGCAACCTGCCCGTCCACGGTTAAGACATTCTCAATTTCTGCGCTTGAGAAGGCCACAGACAACTTCAGCTTCAACAAAATAATAGGTGAAGGGGGGTATGGACGTGTTTATCGTGGTATAATTGAAGATGGAGCTGAGGTTGCTGTCAAATTGCTTACGAGGAAACATCAAAATAGAGATCGTGAGTTCATTGCAGAGGTTGAGATGCTAAGTCGTTTGCATCATCGCAATCTTGTCAAGCTGATCGGTATATGCATTGAACAGAGCACAAGATGCTTGGTATTTGAGCTTATCCCAAACGGAAGCGTGGAGTCTCATCTGCATGGTATGTGAGCCTATGTTAATTTGCATAGCATCTTAACAGTACTTTCATCAAGTGTTTTTAAGAAACAATATACTTGCTGTGATCTGCCTAGTTACTTCTGTTTTGATATTTCAGGTTCGGATAAAATGTACGGCCCACTTGATTTTGATACTAGAATGAAAGTAGCCCTTGGTGCAGCAAGGGGCCTAGCCTACCTGCATGAGGATGCCAATCCCCATGTTATTCACCGTGATTTCAAGGCTAGTAACGTTCTATTGGAAAACGATTTCACCCCCAAGGTTGCGGATTTCGGGTTGGCGAAGGAAGCATCAGAAGGGATTGATCATATTTCTACTCAGGTCATGGGAACTTTCGGGTAAGACCTGTACTCTTGTTCTCCTGCTGCTATTATATCATTCCAGAGTACACCACACTAAATTTATTTTAGTTCTTGTTAAAATTTGGATCAATTCTTTGATCCTTTGCAGATACGTTGCCCCAGAGTATGCGATGACCGGGCATCTCCTTGTCAAAAGCGACGTGTACAGCTACGGCGTGGTGCTTCTCGAGCTCCTATCAGGGCGGAAGCCCGTGGACATGTCCCAGCCACCGGGGTCTGAGAACCTCGTCACCTGGGCGCGCCCTCTCCTCACCAACCGGGAAGGCCTGCAGCAGCTGATAGACCCGTCGATGCCGGCAGGCCACGACTTCGAGAAGCTGGCCAAGGCGGCGGCCATAGCCTCCATGTGCGTGCACGTGGAGGCGTCGCACCGGCCGTTCATGGGCGAGGTCGTGCAGGCGCTGAAGCTGATCTACAACGACAACGACGAGACCTGCAGCGGCTCCTTCGGCGGCGCCACGGAGGAGTCCCCGTGGAACGACGCCGCCAGGCCGCCGCGCCTGGGCCAGGCCTTCCCCCGGGGCTCCTGCCCGACGATGGACTACAGCTACCCCTCCGACGAGGCGACGGCGCGGCGGCCGCGGTCGACGTCGAGCCTCGTGCTGGACAAGGTCGAGTCCCTGGCGATGTACGACTGGTCCGGCCCGATGAGGACCAGGGGGAGGAACTTCTACAGGCTGAGGGGGAGCATGAGCGAGCACGGCCATCCTTCGGAAGACTGCAGCATCGAGGGGTACTGGATGTAGCTGAGAATCACCCGCCATGCCTTCGGTTTCTTGTTTCACTAAATTGTATAGCTTAGCTGCTGGCCTGCTGCTTGATGATATTTTGATGCCTATTCTGAAGAACTCCTGGTTCTGATATTTTAATGTAGTGGATGCATGCGTGCATTTTGGTCGAGAACTTCGCTTCCTCTAGCGCACTGAGTTCATATATCTAAATTCAGATGGGCGATAAGTTAGAACTAAAATTACACAGCACGGCACAGTATCACGACCCGAACCGTAGGATACCAGGATCTTGCAGGTTGGCTTCTATTCAACTGCGATTTATGGTTTTTGACTCTAGCATAATTACTTGTAGAAATAAATCAAACGTCGATAAGTCAATAAACCGAATGGCTGTCCTGGTAGTCGCTTCGAAATAGTGACGAAGAAGCTATCTTATTTATTTGTTTAAGAGAAATTATAAACCTAAAAAAACACAGACCAAAATAATTGGTTCATGAGACTATGGTGCTTGGAAGTCTTTAAAAATTATCAACCATTGATTTACAAAAAGGGTATCTTAGGTATAACTACTCTAAATCGTAAGGCCATTGGCCATTGTGATTGTTCCATATGCTTAATTGCTCTTCTGATCTGGTTAATTCTGCCATTGGTCCTGCTTGGCCATTCGGGCATTCGGCCATTGACAGCCATGATTGAATCAACACAAGAGGAATGAAGGAGAGGAATTGTGTGATGATGCCATGACGATCTTGTAAATTACTCAATTGATTAATAAGTAATTTAACAAACGATTCATCTGCATGCCATTCATGGCAGCGGCGCCGGCCATAGCTTTTGTGTTGCCATTTGACATCGCCATTAATCAACAAAGTCCTCTGCTTTTGGCCATTAGAAAAGGTAAGCACGGCGCTTTCAACCGAATGGATGCTTTTTTTAAGTAAAACGGAGGACGCACATATGTATACAATCCACACATACGTCCTAATTCACATATACATAAGCGTATTCAGTAACACATATCTAACTAGAATAGAGACCTATATCTCACAAAACACAAACACATATTTTAACTATTAAACGCACTTATATATACATATACTCTTTTCTTGGGACCTAGTCTAAATGAATAAGTAGGAAATCCATCCGAATGGATTATTGAGCACTTTCCTTCTATGTTTTATACCTTTCTCTCTATTTTTGTGGGGTCTACAAAATTACCTATCTAATCTTTTATCATATTTTTAAGTCGGTACTTCTCCTGTACCTTCTATTAGATGCCTTTAATAGTGGATTATTGGATTACAGCTAATTAATGGATATTATATTGTGCTAGAAGTATTTGTGGTCGCTGTGGTGCTAAACAAGGATATTGAAATGCTGAAAGTATTGCTATTGCTATCAATGTAAATGTTGTGAATGGCAATGCAACTATTGCAGTGTATTTCTCCGTGAAGTATATGGCCAACTGGTTGGGTGGCTGAAGAAATGCGTGAATCTTCCTGCCATGGATTCATGGGTATGATGATGCATATGCTACTGGCTGGTCATTATTTGTTTTCTCGATGCTATTTGCTGCATCAATTATTTGTCTCCTCGATGCTTCATTTTTTTGTGTGTGTGGAGAATATGGAATAATTAATGGATGAACAGATATCTTATCTTGCCAAATGAGTAAGCAAAATCGAATGTTGAAGACTTACGAAGAAGATATCATTAATACCATTTAAGTTCTTCCCATTGGCCTTGGAGAAGTACGTGAATTTTTGGCAGGCCTATGTGCATCAAGTAATGCTTTTATTTGAACTCGTCTGAAAATTTTTGTTCCTTCTCTAGATACTCAGGTTTATACGATCAAAACACCCCATGATTTAGCATGTATGTTACAATCTAGAAGACTAGAATCTAGTTGTCTGGGATATTTGGGACAATTGGCAGATTGTATTCTCAGTTTTAATGCAGTCTCCCAGAATTTTGAAAGCTGTCCATTTCTTTAACAGACTAGTAGTTTGCACATGTTAACTACTGTTAGTCGAAACCCACTTACTCAAATAGGATCTCTTCTGGGGCTTTGCTTGATAAGACCGATCTCATCCGACTTACTCGAAACCCTCTTCTTCCACTTTGTTACCAACTTCCTTCTCCTAATCCTTCCATTGCAGGGTACAAGTATCCTTATGTAGTTCTACAACTGAATGGTCAAACTGCAAAGAGCAATATTAAGTAGGCGTAACCTTTTCATTTTCAGTGTATGCTGGAGCCTGGGAGTGCTGCTCTAGACAAGAATCTCCTCGCTATATTAAAACAATATATGCAATAGATATCACTTCTTGCATTTTGGAATATTTTGGCGACTAATGGGTTACTTCCTCGATAATAATATTTGATGCGCTTGAAGATTGTTATTTTTTCCATCATTGCTGCAGATTGTGATTTCAGTAATTGATCAACGTAGGACGAAGGAGCCAACATGAAATGAAGATTACACATTTAACATCAGGAAATCTCAAGAAAATCTACTGCAGGTATGGACAAGCTATAATTTTCGTAGTCCTAGAACTTAAGGTGTATCATTCTACATTATGTGCCTTGTTAACCGATTGGCCTTAGCCTTATTAATCTACAACTGTCTCAGCAGATTAACTGCAGGAGACTATAATGTAACGTAAATTCATAGTGATATTGGACCCGCTCCAAGTCTTATAGTCAGATAATTTGATTATTGGAGTATTAGACATTGAAACATTGAATACCAAGGATGATGAGCAATCAAGGAGGTTGAAGGCGATGATCAGTTTAATTTCATGTCCTGTGAATGGACCATCACATGAGAGGTGAAGAAGGATGAATAAATAGGAAAACCTAAGGGTATTCATGAGGAGAACCCTAAGGGTGGAACCGACGGAGTAGCAACAATCCTCAAAGACTGTTGTGATGAAGCAACAACAACTCTCAGAGGATGTTGTGATACAACCAGAGGAGGAGCAAGTTCCGACAACTATTGAAATTGTTGACTCATCTGATGATGAGTCCTGTGCTATACCAACTGCGTCTAAGATAGATGATTCCAATGACTTGCCTATTGCTCAGCGGAAAGGAATACGGCCGTAAAGCCCCCGTTTAGGTATGGCTATGAGCATGATATAAGCAATTATGTCTCTTATGTATCTTTGTCTCCTGCATATAGATCCTTTTTGCATCACTGAAATATATAGCTATTCCGAAAGATTGGAAAGTGGCAAAATAGGACCCTAAGTGGTATGATGCTATGGTGAAGGAGTTGAAGGTTCTTGACAAGAATAAAACTTAGGATATTGTATATCTTCCGGTCATCTTCAGATCAGGTTTCTCTACTTTTTTCCGATCATAGATCGGATTACATCGCACTGCCGACCCGTCAACGTTCCTCGACCCTAGACTTCACTGGCTTGGCTTTGACCTCTCTGGCGCCTCCTCTCCTCCGATAACATCTTGGCGTGATGCGGTGTGTTCGTCGACACAGCCCTCCCTCCACGGCCTTCTGAGCGCCCCATCAACCGTCGTCATCACATTGGATCATCATTGCCGCCTTATTGTCTGTGAGTATGAGCCGTCACACCACCGGGAGCCCGCACTTGTGGTAATGTCATCGACATGCATAGGCTACCGCTGCATCGCCCTTTTGGGTGCCCGTGGTCACCATTGCCATCGTCGATACCACCTTCCACGTCATCTCCTCTACCCCCGCCCGTTCTAGATCCAACCCGACGACACCTCGGCCAGCCTTCTCTCGGCCTCCTCTTACCTCTCCCTCTTGGCCGACGATGCCACCATCTCCAGCTTGCCCCTGCCTTCTCCGGTGCTGTCGCTTCCGGATCCGACCTCCTCCGCGTCGAATCCGGCGATGCCTCACCCAGATCTGGCCTCCTCCTCGCTAGATCCGACCAGCCCCCTCTGCTTCATCTTTGACTACGGTCGAACGACCGCAGCGGGTCGACCACGCCGCCCTCTGCTCTGCCTCTCTGCTTCTTTCTCTCATCCTCGGGTCGACCACGGCGGATCGACCATGGGCACCAGCTACCTCGACGTGGCTCCCTCCTCCACAGCTACGACTATAATCACCTTACTCTCGGCTACCTCGGCAATAGAGGGCTATCATTAATTTGAGCAAACTCATCGGTTCTCTCTACAGTCATCGTGTCCGCAATGCCATAGTAGTCATCGATGCTTTCGCTGCAATTGCGGAGGGATGTCAGTCCAATGGTTCCCCACCTTCGGCTTCCTCTCCAGTCTGAGTCGGCTTATCGAGCTCTCTTCCTCGGCATGCTGCTCTTCCCCTGCGGTAAGATGCTGTGGAAGGCTTGGGCGCCAGCAAAATGCAATTTTTTTGTTTGGCTAGTGTTGCAGGGTAGTTGCTGGATGGCGGATAGGCTTCAGCGCCGAGAGCTGCCTTCGTGCTCGTTCTGTCATCAAGAGATGGAGACCCCCGCACCTTTTCACAGCTTGCACCGAGACATGGTGGCTTGGCAGGCAACCTTAGCAGCGGTCGGATTACAGGTGTGCCTACCGACCAGTGCCGGCCCTGGGGGGGGGGGGGGCGAGCGAGGCGGCCGCCCCGGGCCCCCAAAGTGTCGGGCCCCCAAAGTGACTGGGCGACTCTCATCTGCTAAAATTATTGGTTATTCATAACACCGTTCTACTTTTGGTCATTTGCATTCTCATGCTACTTTGCAGAGTTTTTAATCATTGACTAGAGCCTCAGAACAGATCACAACTGGCCTTTGTTATACCGTCTAAAACTACCATGTCTAATTTTGGTGGATACCATCTTTGATTTTGCTGTCTGTCTAGTTTTGTTGACCTGTTTTGAAGTACTTTTGATATATATTAATTTCAGGGACATAATTTTGGAGGCTCAATCAAATGAGAAAATGATGTGCCACCATGGCTTATGCCAATTATCGACTCTGCATGTTCACAGCCATAAAATTGTATTGAGCATCGGCTGTGATTACCTCCGGGCATTGTTTCAATCTGGGATGCATGAGAGGTGAGCCTTTTGTTTCTCAATATATCAAAAGTACACCAGGTTATGTTTACATTTTTACATACTAATAATCAGCGCTTGTTCATATTGCTGTAAAATCTCCATTGCTACATTATTTTAAGATAACTGCAGTTTTGTTGGTAATTTACAAAACTATTTCATGTTTGTTTCAAATGACTGATAAGAACCATGCGTGCAGCTTCTCTGACGTTATTAGAGTTCCACTTTCTCTCTAGATGGTTCATCTGATGTTGAGTTAAATGATCTAATTTCTGAGTTAAGTGTTATGCAATTAACTTTATCAGATAAACCACTGTCTGCTATAGAGATTTTTGAGTTTGTCAGAGAAGCGGATTGTTATCCTAATATTTCTATTGCTTATCGGATTTTATTTACTATGCCTGTGACTGTGGCATCAGCTGAAAGAAGCTTTTCAAAGTTGAAATTGTTGAAGAATTATTTAAGGTCAACAATGTCTCAAGAGAGATTAAACGGTTTGGCAACTTTATGTATTGAGAAGAAATTATTGGATGAGATTGATATCAATACCATCATCAATGACTTCGCATCTAGAAATGTTAGAAGAAATTTTTAAGGTAATATCTATAAACTCTTTTATATAAATTTTTCTTTAATACATAACATATTTTAAGTGTTTGTTGCTAATGCACTATTCGGTGCTAACATGTGAACTCTGGATTTGGACCATCGGATGTACCTCAAACGGCTTGGATCTTTGAAGGTGGAAGCACCCAAGCCACTTATACGTTTTTTCAAAAAAAACCCCTACCGGTTCGGTAGCTTTTTTCCGGCCCATGCCTCTCCGTCTGCCTCGCGACGCCTGACCTTCCTCGTCGCTCCCGTCTGCCTCACGCGACGCTGACCTCCCTCGTCGCCTGAACCTCCTCGTGCTACGGCGCCTGTTCCGCGCCGTTTCTTCTCTCCCAGCGCCGTTCCGCGCGAGCTACGTGAGGGCAATCAGATCGGATCTGTTGCGTGGAGATAAAGCTGATTCAAGTACAACACTTTTGTTTTTAGCATGCATGTTAATTTCTCCGTTTTGCATGTTCCGTGGAGATCGGATCTGTCTGTGTGCATTGCATCCAGATTGGGTACAGCACTTTTGTTTTTTGCTCCGTTTTTTGCTGATCTTCAACTCATTCCGATTTAGACCTCAATCCAATTTTTCTTCGTTCGGATGCAGACACAAATCTCATGTGCAAAATAGAATGAGTAGATGGATCTTCAAAGCTTGCAGGATGCAGAGTATATTCATATATTGTCATCAAGGTTGGCTAGACCAATGAATCAGATGTTAGTTTTTGTGACAGTAGAATAAATTGCAGAACAATAGATGATCTGATAGACAAACAATAAATCAATTATATTCATATAAGCCAGCTTTTAAGGTGTTTTCTCAGTAGAAGGTAGCTAGTCAAGATACCTATACATAACATCTCAGTTACTTCAGATTCCAACCTTAGCAAGGAAACATAAAAAACTGTTTTCACAGAATGTGTGTCAAAATTAATATGTTTTGGTATTTGGCTCTCAGGGATATCCAAGATAATCTATATGATTCCTCCTAGTGGTCAGATACAACATTATTGGCGCACAGTAAATAAGACCAGCATATGTATATGAGACAGTGTCGGACTGTTAGTAATCTGGTTTGTAGTCTATATTTGAAAGCCTACAGGATTTTCTTTTCTGCTAATTTGTTGTACTTTCAGATGGGATGAAGTCAATTATCTGCATCATATTATATTTATATTAGGTTTTTTATTGTTTCCTCTGACACTTTATTATATTAGGAGGCATGGAATCTGTGGCCGATGAGAGCGTGGCATTGGGATTGCCAAGAGAAGAAAATCTTGAGTCACAATCTATCGCTCAAATTAGTTCACCTCCCCACCAGTTAATTCATTGTGGTACCCCGAAAAAGAGCGGCATCACTCCATTCGTAGTAAGTATCATGTTGTGTGCATGTGTTTTACCCTATATATCAATCCATCATGCTTCACACTTAATCCTTATATTGCAGGGTTCTTCTTATACACCCTGTGTTGACGCAACTATCAAGCCATTCGAAGGGATGGTTTTTGATGACTTGGAAGCTGCAGAGGAATTCTACAAGACATATGCACATTCAGCCGGATTTGGAGTCCGTGTTGGTCCACATACGATTGTTAATGGTGTCATAAGATGGAAGCGATGGATGTGCTCTAGACAAGGCTTCCGATCTGAGAAAGGTAAGGACAATAACACGGAGTCAAAGAAAAAGAAATATGTTAGAAAGCTAAGTAGGTGTGGATGTGAGGCAATTTTAGCTGTCAAACGCACTGCCGACAATAAGTTTAGGGTGGAAACATTTATTGAATCTCATACACATGAGTTGGTATCACCTAGCAAACAACAGCTGATAAGGTCTAATAGGAAAGTAAATGAGAAGGCCAAGTGTACATTAATCACATGTCATAAAGGAGGCATCGGCACAAGCGGGGCATATAGATATCTTCGTATTAGTGAGGGTGGATTTGAGAATGTAGGATGCACAAGGAGAGACTTGCAAAATTATCATAAAGAGTTGAGAAGTTGTATTAAGTCATCGGATGCTCAGATGTTTATTGATAACTTGAGTAAGAAGAATGACATACATCCTTCATTCTACTTTGATTATGTTGTTGATGACAAGGGCAGATTGGTACATGCATTTTGGGCGGATAGTACATGTCGGAAGAATTATGTCCATTTTGGAGATCTTGTGTCGTTTGATAGCCGTAATTGCCCTTTGAGGATGACATGAGCTTCAAAGCAGAGTAGGTATGTTTGTATCCTTATCAGAAAAGTCTGTTTCTGTAGGTGTAATCTTATTCTTATTATTTGCAAAGCTTACTGAGAAAATCAACTGCAGGGTTTGAGGAAATCAACTTTAAGCATGCACACTGACAAGAGTCACCTTCTACAAGGAGATGCCTGTGTTCTGCCTACAAGGAGATGCCTGTGTTCTGCCTACAAGGAGATGCCCACAGGAAGGCCTTCAGTTCGCCAGTCATGGTAGGTTTTTTGGTTTTAGTTTTTTGTCTTTGGCTTATCTAGAAACCAAAATAAACAGAATGGTTTTTTGAGTCTGTTGATGTATGCGTCTTTCACATCAACATCTTCATTATCCATCGCTGTCTTAAAAAAATACAGTTAAAAGTTATCGACCATAGCATAAAAAATCAAATCCTTAGTCTTCTGGTGCATCTAAAAGGAGAAAACGCGAGGGTCTTCGAGGCGAAGTCGATGGATGTCTATCAATTCCACCAGGACAAGCTTGCAGAAGCGGCAATGCGGGCAAAAGCGGGAGCGCGTTAGGGTTAGCCAATCTGGGGCTTTAAGGCTTCTTGTGGCCTTCCGGTTGCTTGCGTCTTTAATCTAATGCTCTTTGCTCATCGCTTGCGGGCGCCAGTGTGAGTACCGGAAGCCGTTGCCTGTTTGTAAATATTTATCCTAAACTCTGTTTTAGTTCTTTTGTTACCTCCAGCTAATGAAGTAACACACAATGCTTCTGCTTGTGCTAAAAAAAGGTTCTTATTAGTTCTTCCTTTTATGTTTACAAAGCCCACAGGACCAACACGACGTCAAACCAAAGTTGCTGTAAAAAAGCAACATGAATCTTGCGTTTGGTTTGCCTGTTCTAACCTATTTGCATAACAAACTCACGAATCAAATCTACTTTTCCTTTTTCCTCTGTTAATCGTGACGTGGTTATAGAGCAGTTTCCCTGCTAGACAGTGCCCTCACAGAGCCGTAGTCGCCGCGCCGGCGGCTCCCCAAGACGCGCGCCTCTCACCCCGGCTCACCGGCGCCGAGCGCCCGCCCCCCTGTGTCTGCCTCTGCGTCTAGCGAACCTAGGGTTCCGAGTGTTCGACTGCGTCGGCGTGCCTGGGCAGGCAGCAGGCTAAGGGCCTGTTTGGAACAAAGGAATTTCACAGGAATTTTACAGGAATTTTGCAGGAAACAGTTCAATTCCCGCAGGAATCGGGAAAAATTTCCGCATTCCAAACAGGGCCTAAGTCTTCCCAATTGGGCCTCCAAGGCGGCAGCCCGCTAAACACCACGGCCCAGGGATCAGGCACTCAGCCCACCGCCCAGGTGCAGCTTCTTCCTCCTGCCGAGAGAGCCTCCAGCCGCCCGAGCGCCTGTCCTTGCGCCGCCGCTATGCCATAAAATCGACGCCAGTGCTTCGGGGTTACCTGAGGCCCGGCGACTGGAGGTGGGGCTGGAGCCCCAACACTGGCTCCGCCTCTGTTTAGGGATGCTACTGTGTATTTATTATCTTTGTCTAGATCTATATCCACACTATTAGATAGGTTACGAGTAAGAAATAATATATATATATAGATTTAGGTAAGAGGAGGGTAATAACCATTTATCCATATACATTCAAACTTAAAATTAAGAGTGCACTTCGACTATCTATAGTTTTAGACTACTCATATTCAGTTATAGTTTCTCGTAAAAGCATATGGAAGCCACCTGTGCATTTATACCCATCAATTTAGACAGAGTAGCTCCATACACATATAATCATTTCCAACAAATTTTAGTCAATTTCGTAAAACTTTTCTGGTGCGAACGCGAAGTTAAAATTCCAAGTACTGAGGTTTTACGAAAACCTCCCATAAAAGCACATGAGGCCCACATATGCGCTTAGCCTTACCAATTTGTATAGAGTACCTCCCTACACGCAGAATCATTTCCAATAAATTTTAGTCGTTTTTGGTAAACTTTTGTAGTGTGAACGTGAGGTTGAAATTCTAAATGCCGAAATTTTATGAAAGCTTCCTATAAAATCATATGTAGCCCACATGTGCGATCAACCCTGCTAATTTGCATAGAGTAGCTTCCCTACACGCAAAATCATCTCTAATACATTTCAATTAATTTTAGAAAACTTTTATGGTGTGAACACGAGGTTGAAAATCTAAATACCAAAGTTTTATGAAAACTTTCTTTATGAGCCTTTTTGACTTAATCTCTCCCTTTCTTTCTCCTTTACCCATTAGGTTATCCAAACCCACTAGGTATACCCTCTTCCATTTGGGCATGGGTAAATATCACTTCAAATAAGTATAAATAAAATTCGATATAGATTTAGGTTGCCCATATCCTACCCAGTGGCATCTCTATCTCTGCTCCTAGAGTTGATTTAAGATTCATTTTCGTATCATGATAGCTTTTCAAAAGGTCTTGGAGGGTGTTCGTATTGGTTTTGCTGATGTTTTTTAACTCGGCTAATGGATTTTGGTTAAAAATAAATAGTAGTAGCTGAAAGAAGTGATTTGTACCGATAATTTTTTTGGCAACAGCTTATAATTTTTGATTAAAAATAAATAGAAGTGGCTGAAAGAAATGGCTTTTAGAAATAGGGGATGAGTGGTATGAAAGTGAGGGAGAGATACGTGTGCAAGACGGGAGCGAGAGGAATGGGTTGCGCGATGCACCCATGACCACTGCCTTATTTTTGAAGCGAAAGAAGTGGAAAAAACCGATTCAAGAAATCAAGTGTTTATGTTGATTTCTGGCTTCTTCAAATAAAAACCAGAAATAAAAGCAAATGCAAACACTCCTTCCGCTTTTAGAATATAACAATTAGTTGAAAATAGTTTTTAAAATATAATAATAAAAGCTTACGCGAACTGTAATATTCCTATAGCTAACTATGGTCCCATTCAAAAAGAGGTTTGGCTTCTGGCATCTAGTTTTTAGAAATTGGAAGTCGTTTTAAACGTATTATATTCTTACCATGGCATTTTACCTTTTTTCTTTGCATTGTCCGTAGAGATATAACGGTTTTATCTCTCTCTCTCTCTTCTTTATTTTTCTTTAATTAAATGCATCAATTAAAAACTAACGATTGCTACAGTATCTATTTTAATAAAAAATCATTTAAAAATCCATTTTGAATGTGACCTATAGTCCAGTGACAATAAATCACAACCACACCACAGAGCAGAACAGGGTACGCGAAGCAAACGACGGTCGAGAAAATATTGAGAAACACGCGCGCGCGCGCACACAAAAAAGGGCAGAAATCAATCCAAGGCCATACGCACATCAACCAACCAAATGCATACCGTCGTTTGTCGCATGCCAGCTCGTACACACACGAAGTACACGATCGGAGAGCCACCACATCGTTAATCGCGTCCAGCTACACCGCGCCTCCGTCTCTCCGGATTCGCCAGGATTCCGAGACGGCTCCACCCATGCCTAATCGGAAGGAGATCCCCGGCCTGGCCACCACCGGAATATTCACTGCCGGTGGGCCCCATCCCATCCCCATGCCTCCCGGGTTGCCCTGCTCCTCCTCCCTCTTCACAAAATAAAGCCCACCTATTTGCTCCTCTTTTTTATTTTCCGATCTCCTATAAATCCGACGCCACCGTTTGCCCCCAACCTCCCGCGCCCACATCGCCCTCTCGCCGTGTACTTTTCTACTCTGGTGGAGGAAATTTGAGGGGCGTTCGTTGCTAGCTAGCGGGGGAGGAGAAGGAGGGAGGGGGATGTCGACGTGCGCGGCGGACCTGGCGCCGCTGCTGGGGCCGGCGGCGAACGCGACGGACTACCTGTGCAACCAGTTCGCGGACACCGCGTCGGCGGTGGACGCCACGTACCTGCTTTTCTCGGCGTACCTCGTGTTCGCCATGCAGCTCGGCTTCGCGATGCTCTGCGCGGGGTCCGTCCGGGCCAAGAACACCATGAACATCATGCTCACCAACGTGCTCGACGCCGCCGCGGGCGCGCTGTTCTACTACCTCTTCGGTTTCGCCTTCGCCTTCGGGACGCCGTCCAACGGGTTCATCGGGAAGCAGTTCTTCGGGCTCAAGAACATGCCCACGACCGGCTTCGACTACGACTACTTCCTCTTCCAGTGGGCCTTCGCCATCGCCGCCGCCGGCATCACGTCCGGGTCGATCGCCGAGAGGACGCAGTTCGTGGCGTACCTCGTCTACTCGGCGTTCCTCACCGGGTTCGTCTATCCGGTGGTGTCCCACTGGATCTGGTCCGCCGACGGGTGGGCATCCGCCAGCCGCACGTCCGGCCCGCTGCTCTTCAAGTCCGGCGTCATCGACTTCGCCGGCTCTGGCGTTGTGCATATGGTCGGCGGCGTCGCTGGGCTCTGGGGCGCGCTCATCGAGGGCCCCCGCATCGGCCGTTTCGACCACGCCGGGCGCTCGGTGGCGCTCAAGGGCCACAGCGCGTCGCTCGTCGTGCTCGGGACGTTTCTTCTGTGGTTCGGGTGGTACGGATTCAACCCTGGGTCATTCACCACCATCCTCAAGACGTACAAGCCCTCCGGGAGCATCCACGGGCAGTGGTCGGGCGTGGGCCGCACCGCCGTGACGACGACGCTGGCCGGCAGCGTGGCGGCTCTCACGACGCTGTTCGGGAAGCGGCTCCAGACGGGGCACTGGAACGTGGTGGACGTCTGCAACGGGCTGCTCGGCGGCTTCGCGGCCATCACTGCGGGGTGCAGCGTGGTGGACCCGTGGGCGGCGGTCATCTGCGGGTTCGTCTCGGCGTGGGTGCTCATCGGGCTCAACGTGCTCGCCGCGCGCCTCAAGTTCGACGACCCGCTCGAGGCCGCTCAGCTCCACGGCGGCTGCGGCGCGTGGGGGATCATCTTCACGGCGCTGTTCGCGAAGCAGAAGTACGTGGAGGAGATCTACGGAGCCGGCAGGCCGTACGGGCTGTTCATGGGCGGTGGTGGCCGACTGCTCGCCGCGCACGTCGTGCAGATCCTGGTCATCGCCGGGTGGGTGAGCTGCACCATGGGCCCGCTCTTCTACGCGCTCAAGAAGCTGGGCCTGCTCCGCATCTCGGCCGACGACGAGATGGCCGGCATGGACATGACCCGGCACGGCGGGTTCGCGTACGTCTACCACGACGAGGACGACAATGACAAGTCAGGGGTTGGTGGGTTCATGCTCAAGTCCGCGCAGACCCGCGTCGAGCCAAAGGCGGCGGCGGCGGCGGCGTCCAACAACCAGGTGTAATCAATCAAGAACGATGCATAAGCAGAAATTAAATGTCATATTTGATCCCATATTTTCCAGTACTTTTTGGGAAAATGATTTGCCGCTCTAGATCTGGTGTGCTCCAAGATTGTAAAGTAACAGCAGGACGAGGTTACAAGTGTTCTAATTTTGCCGGGGTTTTCGTGTACATGCTTGCGTCCTTAGAAATGTGTGTGCCGTGTGGATGGAATCGGCAGGGCTAGGGTTTTTCTTGTTAGTAACGATGTTGTTTTTGTGGTGGAATTTCATGATCATAGGGGTGTGGCGGACCGGTGGTCAAGATAGGTGGCTATCGAGGGTTGAAAGAATTGGTGGGCTTTTGTCCTGCGGCCTACTGCTCTCTTATCAAAAACTTTTGGCATGTTTCCTGGCTAAGAAAAACTAAGCGACGCTATACCGTCACATTGCTTTTTAATGGCTCCGCTCCTGCTCCCTTGTCTCTTTCACAGTGACTCGACTCCTTTCTCCCCACTTCCTCTTGTTCTCCCTCCTTTCTCGCCGCCATCAGTAGCGGAGCTAGAGCAAAACGGAGGGAGGTGCAACGGGCCACGCGTGGGAGCATAGGACGGTGGGAGAATGGGCTGGACAGGGCGAGTGAGGGTGTTTGTTGGGCTAGAGGTACACCATATTGGACCAAGGGGGTGCACAAAGGGTGAATGTTTACTAGTAATAACTAAAAAAAATTTTGGACCCGGGTTCCTGGGAACCCCCTCTGGCCCATTGGGCTCCGCCCCTGGCCGCCATCATACCCTCATTCTCCTCTGCAGTCAAATCCAGCAGTCTAGACAGGCGCCGCTGCCGAATCTATCATCGAAAAAGGAAAATCCAGCTCTCCGTTACGAATTCACCCTCCCCTGGGCATAGAAGGAGGTTGGAGGGCGGTGGCGGAGGCAATGGGCGGAGTAGGAGGGCGGTGGGCGGAGCCGGAGGGCGATGACAACAACAGCTATGGCAGTTAGGTTGGGCAGGATGGCACGTCGGGGAAGGGTCAGAGGATGCATGGCGAGCCGGTGGCGGCGCCGTCGTCTGCGGGTGGTGGTGGAGGGGGCGGGGTGGTAGAGGAGGCACGTGGAGTTGCCTGGAGCGGCGCGGCGACGGCAACCGGCGATGAGGAATCACTTATACCATTGAAAGTGCTACCAACGGTATACCGTTGGCTACCTATGTCCTTCCTGGATCCAGTGGTCTCAGGGGTGTTCGTTTTATATGGAATATTAGTTATATTTATAATTCTCTACCAAACATATCGTATTTAAAATTTCCCAAGACTTCTTTTATTGGTTTTCAATTTATATTGAATGAGTACGGGGTTTTAGCTGTTACCTTAAAAAGATAATTGATTGGACTTCTACTCGGCTAGCCTATGAAAAAAGTTACTAGTATTACTTGGTTATCAAGATGCAGGTTTGCATATATAGATTAGGGACTGTTCTTTTTTGTGTGGATTTTGGCTTTGACTTCTCCGAAAACCAAAATAAACAGGACGGCTTCTCCTAGTCACTTCTCCAAACGGCTTCTCGAGGTTAAACTATGTGTGTCATCCGCATCGGCGTCTTTGCCCTCTGTAGCTATCTTGAAAAACACAGACAAAGCTATCATCCATAACCCAAAAGAATAGGATCTAGTTTTGACAAGTCAACAGCGACCAATATAGAATGGAAGAAAATCCAGTGGGAGAGAGCCTTTCATCCACTGTTGATCTAGCGTGAGGCCTACCGAATCAACGGTGGATGAAGATGAAGAGGGGCCTCACTTGACGTCCTCCCCCATAGAAAAGTGCTTCATATAGAATGGTCTTACAAAAATGAAGTGTCTTGGCTTTCTATTTTCACAGCTGTAAAGTTGAAAGAAAGAAAAATTGCAACCAAGCTACTCCTATATCAGATTTCTTTTCTTTTCTTGAATTTTTGAGCTAGAAAAATGGGGCTTACTCTCTCTTCAATAAATCTAGAATCAAACATGTGACTTCTCCATGCATGGCCGGCGATGTTAGCAATGCATCTTTGGTATATTGTAGAGCAATAATCCTTTTCGTTTAGTACCACTACCTGACTACCTGTTTAGTTAGCCTTTTTTGGAGAGAAAACTGTGCTAGAATTCTAAATTTGTGTTGTAGCTATTAACCAAACAGTATATGATGCGATGTGTGCGCGTGTCTTCTTATCGCTGCCAACTTCGTTGACCCCGAGTCTGAAGGGTGTGGGGAGGGCCGTGCGCGCACGCCTCTTCGTCTCGCCGCCACCTTCGTTGACCTTGAGTCTGAAGGGTGGAGGAGGCAACACGCGCACACACATCTTCAGCTCGCGTGCCTCTTTGGCTCATCGCCGCCTTCATCGACCCTGGGTCCAAAGGGTGAGGGACACAACGCGCGTGCGCACTTCTTCATCTCGCCGCCACTCTCGTCGACCCCGAGTCCAAAGGGTACGGGATGGAATGCGCACACCAAAACTTCATCCCATCACCGACTTCGACTGCATCGGCACTTCATCCGACCGCTTCGAGATCGAGACTTTGTTGACTCCTATGACCACCTCGTGGTCGCACCTTCGGCGACCACGTCACGCCTTGTAGGACCACCTCATGACCAACTTGTGGTCATCCGACCACCGTCGTCCGCATCTGCGCGTCGACTGCATCATAGGCACCAGCCTGACGGGGCACCTAGGCCTTCGGCCTAAGACTTCGTCGACCGCGTCTAGGACCCGCTCAAGGTTGGAGCATGACCTAGGCGCGCCGGCTCAGTCTCTACCAGGAGATTCCACGACCATGTAAAGATCGGTGAAACACCCTGCTTCGAGAGATTTACAGCGTCCACACCCCTAGGGGCTGGGAGCTACCAGCTGTATTGGCTCGTCCATCACACCTGCGTACTTGCTGCTGGGCGACGAGGCTGGGCCAGGCTGGTCCAATTGGTCACGTCAGCTTGCCCCGCGGGACCTTTGTGCTTGCTATCGAGAGAGTACTGTTGTTGGGGTGGCTCACCCCCCGGCGACTAGGACTTGCAACTGACCCAGTATGTAATAGGCCCAATAATATAGAGAAATGTACCAATATACCCCTACCTTTTGTAATTATTAAAAAGTATGATGTGAATTTTTCATCATCTTATCCCACTCATGCATATAAACCCCAAAAGGGGTATGAGAGGGCAAGATCCGCTCATTCTTGCTCACCAGCTCTCTCTAGCCAGTCCGCTCATATACTGTTTGGTCAGTAGCAACTACAATTTGTTTGTAGCTTGTACTGTTGCTCACTATTTAGTTAGTTAGGAAAGTGAGGTTTTCGGTTTCCTTGGTATGGCTTTTGACCAAACGAAATTCTGTCTAATATTGTTGTGGGATAATCTCTTCTTTTCAGTTTCCAAAAGCTCATTTTCATTTCTTCTACAGTAACTAGCTTTTAAACTAAGCGTCTTTTCAAGACATAGTCTGTAAGTTAATTGTAGTATATATTGTAGTAACTTTATTTATATTGGCCAAAAATATACATGTGTTTCTATTTCTCCATACTCTATTTCATAAACAGCTAAAAAGTCATAAGTCGAAATAAAAAAGAACAGGCCGAAGTTGATGTTCCTTTTTTAGTTCTTTAGTTTCATCCTATTGTATTGTTACTTTCTTCCACGAGAGCGATCCACAGTTCAATTATGCAGTACCACAGTACATAACTCTCTTTCATTGATCCTGCCAAATAACACGCTAGTAGTTCGAAAGAGATTGGAGAGTACAATAAGCACGTCACCTCACCTCGTAGCTAGCTTCCCCTCGTGGCGTTCCCACGAAGTTGCAATGTCAGGACAACGCAAGTAACACACTGGTCTGCAGCACGCTGCATAAACAAAAGTAGCAGTAGCCAGTAGGCCTATGCCATCATCCGACTCGGAGGAAGGAAGGAAAATGAAAACAATAGAGCTGTCACTCTATCAAGATTCTCTACGGGGATGTAGATCGAAGGCAGTGGAAAAAAACTAGGAATAACTTTTGGAGGATAGGAGAAATTTGTTCTGTTTCGTTATCGTGGCAGAAAGGTGACAAGCAGATATACATGGCCAAACATCTTCTCAAAAAAGGCGACAAGCAGATATACATGGGCAAACATCTTCTCACTAAAAGTTTCGATCTCTTCTGTGCCTAGATTAATTACTCCCTGCTGTTATTGAATTAATTACTCCCTGGTGTAATTGGATTTCGTTGGAGGTATTGAATTAATAAGCGATCGCTGGTACTATTCCATTAACTAGGAACTATCCTCAGGTGCAAAAACCGCTTTCACCTTTCCGAGCTGCACGAGCACGGAAAAGGACATGGATGCACTTCCCTCAGAGCGGGAGCTCCTTTCGTGATGTCACGGACCAAGAGCTCGCACTAGCTCGTGCACCGGGCCGCGCCTTTTGCCCTGCTTTTTCCCACGACCGAGGCCGAAATCGGCCAATCGGCGCGTGCCGTGGTGCGCGGCACGCACCGTTCGGGCGGGTCACGAGGCAAAACGCACGGGGAGATTAGCCGGATCTGGCCGGCCTTGGGACGGGAGACGCGGTGCGCCCCTGCCGTTTCGGTGGATCACGAGGATCCCAGGCTACCGGCGGCCAAGAGCGACGGCGCGCGCACGCCACACAGGATGGCGAGCAGAATAGCTTTTAAGTCCCCGCTCGTTTCAGTTTCAGTTTCTAACTTTTTTTACTATTTATAATTTTCATATTTTTCTAAGTTTTTGGTTTTTTAGCTTTTTTATCAGTTCTTTTTTCCCGTATTTGTTTACGTTGTCCATGATGAGTTAGCATATTTTTTGTATTTTTAAAATTTTTAAATTTAATTACATCAAATAAGTCATATTCAGCTACAGTACAATTTCAGCAGTTACAGTACAATTTCAGCCATAAAACACAGCTTTTTAGCCCAACCGAATGGAGCCTTAAATTTGCTCTTGTTTTCTCGCTCGCTCGCTCGTCGTCGTCTCTTCGATCGATCGATCGAATAATTGGCTGCGCGTTGGTTGCATCCCCCGGGTGGTGCCGGTGCGTTGGGGAATGGTGAGCGCGTATTATTCGCGGGCGATAATGTCGCGTTACAGCGTGCTCAGGTTGTAAGTTTGTTGCTTCAGCAGATCCTCCCGTCGCGTGCACGTGTAGCAGCGGTGGTTGGCTTGGAAAGGCTTCCAATTCAGCGAGAAAATCTGCTCTTGCGACAGCCTTTGAAAGTCGGTTTAAGATAATGAAGGATCGAGTCCTGAAGGGATTCTTGTTCAACGGGAAAATCTATAGCTAGCGACAGCCTCTGCAACCTGGAGAGATAGGATTCGTTTAGTATTGGACTTAGTATTGGCGTGTTCTCTATTTTATTTAGAGCTAATTTCAAACGGATGAATTTCTCAAAACCTTGCAATTACTGGGCATTAGATTGGACTCTTGTCCAGTACGAACCCTCACCGTCTCACGATAAGGTTGGTCACAGTAACACAATTCCACCATATCGACTAATAAATAAGCAGGGGATATGCGGGGTAGGTGGGCGTGAGGTATCACTAAGAGCAACTCCAGCAGGGCCCCTACTTGAGCCCTCAAACCTCATATTTGAGGGCTTGAAGCAAAAACAGAGGTCCAGCAGGGCCCCTACTAGAGCCCTCAAATTTGAGGAGGCCCTCAAATCCCCCCACCAGCCCTCATTCCTGGGGGCTCTAGGCCAAGCCCTCAAATCACGGTTGGAGTCGTTTTCCTGCGCGCGCTTGGTTGGAGTCCGCCCAATTCGATGCGCGGTGGCGTCTAGCTCCCCCAGTTCGGCCCGGATGGTGGCGCGGCCGGCGTCCCCGGCGGCGAGATCTAACCCTAGCTCCGGATCTGGGACCACTGCTTCGGCGACGTGCTCGACGGTATGAGTGGTGCGGAAGCGGGGGGAGGAGAAGCGGAAGTATGAGTGGTGTCGGCGGGGGCGGTAGCAGCAGTTCGGGAGGGCGGTGGCGCGGGCGCTGGAGGCGGCGGGGTTCGACTGCGCGCACCGCTCGGCAGTGGACACGCTCGTCGACGTCCTCCTCCGCTATGTCGTCCACCTCGGGAAGGCCGCGGCGTTCCACGCTAACATCGCCGGCCGCGCGCTCGCCAACGAGTACGACATCATACAGGCCCTCGAGGAGATCGGCACTGACTTTGACGGCTTCGCGGGGGCGGCCACCTCCAGTCGCTGCCTTGTCGGCTCGGGAGTCGTCAGGGACCTCATGGCATTCGTCGAGTCCAGGGACGAGGTGCTGTTCGCGCGGCCGCTGCCCAGGTTCCCGTTGCCTCGCGTGAAGCGGCAGCTGGCGGCGAGCTTTGCGGTGGCTGGGAGGGAGACTGGGATGAGGCACGTGCCGGAGCGGCTGGGAGCAAGAGAAATCCTTTTCTTGAGCCCGCATTGCCGCATGGGGAGAAGGAGGCCTCAGAGTTTGATATGCCACCAGAACGGAAGAAGCTAGAAGTTACAACGTGGAAAGTAATGCACAATTACACGCAATAGATTTTGGCCACACGTATGCGCAGATTAGGATGTCTGGAGTGCAATAGAGGGAATTGAGAAGTATGAGCCCTGTTTTGAGGGCTCCTGCTGGAGTGCAGCTCAAAAAATAGGGCCCTCAAAAGTAGGGAGAGCCCTCAAATAAAAAGTAGGGGCCTTGTTTTGAGGGCTACTGCTGGAGTTGCTCTAAGAGACTGAGAGCAGGTACAATAAGACTTAGTCAGCAGACTATAGCAAATATAATATCAACCAAATCTTACGTGGCAGAGAGAGAAAGGAAGAGAGAGAAGGAAGCTGGCTACTAAATTACAGCTAGCTATAGCACGTAAAAATATGCATTTCACTCTCTTACACGTGGGCCCAAATAGTTATTGTAATAGCTACCTTATTGTATAAACTATTTTTTTGAAGGCTATAGATGAAATGGACAAGTGTTATAGCCACTAGTTGGCTATACTATTGTACTTGCTCTGATTGTGCTAGCTACAAAGGAATCCATGTCAGCATAGTCCTATGTGGAGGGGAGAGAAAAGGAGAGAGAGAGCCAAGCCGACTCCCATGCAAGAGTCAGGCTATAGCACAGGAAAAGATGCATTATCCATGCATGTACCCATAGAACTAATTGCTATACCCATGCATGTATTAAATTATCAATACCCATGTATATATTAAATGATTGAGAGCTCTTGTGGAGACAACTTATAGACAGCTTATTGTATGAGTTGACTGCATCATTATCTTTTGATGACATGGAAATGTATTGGAGGTAGCAGCTATCTGTACTATTAAACTTGCTCTAATGCGCGCAACGTGCGAGACGCGTTGCGACAAGAGGCAGTCCGACCACGACGCCCTGTTACGACCGCATGCGGTCCGAGCACCATGCCGCCGCCACCACCACCATCCACAAAAAAGAAAAAGCTTTCAACTCATGATTTTGAGACTTGCAAGCAAAAAATTTAAGCTTTCAATTCACGAATTTGAACCGTTTCAAGTCACTTCAAAACCTTTCAACACAAAAAATAATAAATTGAAAATATTTCAACTTTCAATTTCATATTAAAAAAAGAGCTTTCCATTTCGGATTAAAACTTTTGCTTTCAGGATTGAGAAAAACCTTTCAATTAAGGAGTGAAAAAGATTTCAATCCATGAACTTTCAAGCATGGATTCAATTTCCACCCCAAAAAATTTCCCCTAATTTTCAATTTCAGAACTAGGGTTTCCACGGACTGTGAGCCCTCGCCTCCTAGTGGTGGCGCTGTGGAACCCGACGAGGAGGGCCGATCTCCTTGCTAGGTTGCTTGCTCACGATGGCAACATGACTAGGGTTGAGATGGATCGTGTGTCTAATAGTAACAAATCTATGATTTTTTTAATCACATAGCTTCTTGGTTTGCACGGTATAAAATTTTAATCAGTGCTAGTATAGCCTATCCGTATCTTAACACTTCCCCAAATCCCCAACCTTTAATTTCAAAACTAGGGTTTCCACTCACTGGTGAGCCCTCTCCTGGTGGTGGCGTTACGGAACCTGATGAGGAGGGGTTGGAGGCGCCAGGCCAACCTCCTTGTTAGGTTGCTTGTGCAGGACAGTGGCGCAACCAGGGTTGGAACAGACTCGCTACGGCGGCACTCATGCATAGGGTCGGCTGCATAGGCAGCGCACGTGTACGGCCGGCTGCTCTCTCCTCTCTGTTTGTTGGGAAGAAGAAGAAAGGAGCGGAAGCGCTGAAGCGAGAAAAGAATCCATGCGGTGCGTGCATCCTGGGCGGGCCTGCATTGATGTCAGGGTGTGCGTTGCAACGCTCGCCCGTACGACCGTGCCTTTGGGTGGACGTGAACAGTTAGGGCTCGAGAGTCAAGACCCCGTGGAATCGATCTATCCCTGTTGTTGAGTTGATGTATGGAGTTGTTGAATTAATCATCGGTTCATGATGGGTTGATTTTGGATTGGAGCGCACATACATGCATGGAGAGACCACCGACTGAATAGGAATATGCGTGATTATGGTTCTGAAAGGGCGAAGATGGTAACAGTGGGGTGAATTGAAAGGTGTTTTGAAATTTTTTTCTAAATATTTGTAATTTTTTTACTTCAATAGGTACATAGTTATAAAGATTAGAATAGAAGACCACAACAAAAACCAGCGATTAGAAACACTGAAAACCCAAGAAACATCAGCAAAAATGGAACTATCATAGCTAAATTTACGATGCTACCGCTACAGTAACTGCGGTATTTCCACTGCTACAATAAAATTAGGATAAATAGTGTTTTCAGCATGATTTCAAAATCTCAAACTGAGAGAACTTTTGATCCGTAGATTCAAATGACATGAAAATTTGCAGTGATCTACTCTAGGATGTCAGGAATATATTCCAATAAATGATTATGAAAATCATGGTTAAAGTTGAGATCTTTTTTAGTTTGTTGAAAGATTGCACCAAAGCCGAGCAAAAACCCCAAATAGTGAATACAACTTGCTCGTGGATAGATGATAGCCAAGATGGCTCTATATGTATTCCCACATGTCACAGCGAGCTAGAACAGCAAAGAATCCTAGCCAAAAACCCTCGGATCAAGAGATGGACCAAAGAGGCTAAAATCAAGCAAAATCGAATTTTCTTGTAAATCTTGCTATCAAAGTTCCTAAATGGATAGAGATATATTCTCAAGGATTATTTCTATCTCTTACATATTTTTGGCACAGCAAAATCACAAGAGAGAAAGAAGAGAGAACAAAGACAACCAAAAGTCAAGTACATCAATCAAAAATAAGAGAGACACAAGAGATGCAAATCGATTGATGTATTGCTTACTTGACAAAGAGTGCACAAGGCACTCACTTTCAAACCCTAACCTTAGAGATGAGAGCACAAGAGATGGGTTGAATGGTTAACCCTATATGTCTCTATCCCAACCCCTTTTATAGGTGGGTAACTAGCCACCTACACCCCTTAATGGATCATATTCACTATTACAATGGAGAAACCCGTTAACCCCCCACACACAGGTTTTACTCTCACAAGTTTACTTATGTACGTTTTTCAAAGCGCATAAGTGCGCATCCGCTAAACCCTTAGCTTTGATCCAACTAGCTCCACCTTGACCTAAACCGCTCTCCAACGCATCACCCATGCGCTGCGGTTTTGATCCAAGATTGTTTTCGGTATTTTGATCACACTACCCAAATACCCTTTTTTGACCCGGTCATCACCAACCATTACAAGCAATTGCCATGCTTGCCACGTGTAGGTGCACCACTAGCCTACCATGTGTCACTAAGTCTCTCCCGTTCCGGTTCCACCAAACCACGGCTCACTTAGACCGTGCAAGCTACATGGCGTCATCCCACCGTTCGAACTCGTCTTTAACATTCCTGCGGCCTTTCTTGTGCCATGCTTGAGCTCACTGTCTCACCTGGCATCCTCGATCGTTCTAGGCATCAGCTCCTCTATGAACCTAGCCCTTATCCTCGCCGTTGACCACGGTTGACACCAAGCGACCCTGCACATCCAAAGACAAAGAAATCGTTTTCAGGCACAAGTTCTTCACAATTTGATTTATATTAGCTAAGACATGCATCATGCACCCTTAATCCAAGACCTAGGTCTAACCAACTTAATGCATGACTTAATTCCCTAAAATCCTATTTTTCTGGGAAGATCGGAAGTACCGCACTTATCATGTTGGTACTTACGCTCTGCGGTACTACCGCTCCCCAAAGCAGTACTTTTGCACGTTAAAAACCTCATCTGGACCTCTCTAAAAAAACGTACAGCAACTCAACCCGGTACTTTCGCCGAGCGGCACTACCGCACTTATGCATGCAGTACTTCCGCAAAGCAGAACTACCATACTAATACCTACGGTACTTCCGATTTTTCTAACACTTCAAAAAAAATCTAAATTAAATGCAAATTTTGCAATACCAATTGATCACTCCACAAACATTACAATGGTTCATCACAACAGTATCATGGACTTTCTCATATGATCCTCCAGGTTTTGCTCTAAAGTCTTTGGTTTGATTATTTGGAACGCGTCGGTTTGTTAATTTCGTTTGTTTCTTTAGCTTTTTTTTGCTTCATTTTTTTTGCATTGTCCATAAAAATATAATAGTTTTTTTCTCTTTTTTTATTCTGAAAGGTTAACAACCGTTGCATTGCACTTATAGCCAGAAACCAATAACTAAAACCAAAAGCTGGGACTTTTAAGACGGCTGGAGTGGCTCCTATGCTTGCATGCAGCACGAGTCCTTTGTTTTTCCTCAGGTATCACCTGACGTGACCAACTTATTCGCTCCCGGGCTCCTAGGAGGTGTTGGCAATTCAATGTGCTGCCCAAACATTCGGGAAGCCAAGCTTAACATTGTTTCCAGTGGAACGGAGCTTATCTTTTTGTGGCGGGTTAATTCTGCGACAAAACGGTTTCGTGTGCTACTCCAAACACCGTCCAAGTGTACGGCTTGTTGCCGTGTGCTTGCAGCTGAGCTAGCATGCATGCAGTCGGTTTTGTGTGTGATATGGCTCTTCTCTCGATGAATTGAAAACGAAAGGGGCAGCGCGATCACACAGTCTCAGTTTCCAAACATCGAGATTCAGTTTGTCAATTGCAAGACTTACGTACGGTTCTTTTTCAAGCGCAAGACATACGGTTATTTTTCAGATTGGGACATGCCGGACTTTTTATGAACCAGCTGAAAGTCGAAGTCCAGAGCTTGGTCGAAGGGCAAGAAATGGAATGGTCACGCGGGCATGTACGAAATCCGGTACTCCCAATGTTCCAAAATCGTACAAGCTTCCAAGTTCCAACGCAGTGGTTGCCATGCTGCCACACGCTCAATTCAGCCTTACGGAAGTACACTTTTTGCACGGAAAGGGGCGGCAAATCTACATAACTGATGCAGCCTCTATCTGAGATTTTTCTTTGTACTTTAAAAAGATCGAGTTCAAGTTAGCCTAAGGAGTCCTTCATTTCGGTTTAAATTTCTAAATTCTAGCTTATTTTATACTATTTTTAATTTTATTTTTTTTAGCTTTTTTAGTTTTTTTACATCTTTTTTCTCGTATTCGTTTGCGTTGTTTGTGATGGACTAACCTATTTTTTATTTTTAAATTTTGTTAAATTTAGTTACGCTAAATAAACTATCATCAAGTATAGTGTAATTTTATCCAACTATAGTATAATTTCAGTCATAAATCAGCTTATTTTAACCCAACTGAGCGGCACTTAAAAAGTGGGCAATATAATTGACCATTCCATGCCGGTATGTTGACATCCCTAGTCCTCAAGGCGTACTGAAGTAGTGAAATATGAAGCAGTTGAAGCTAGTAACTAGCAAATGTGTACGACTACGGGTGTGACAGTAATGTTATTAATTACTCTCAATAAGCTTTTTTTTTTCAGTTTATGACTTATAGGTTTATAACTTTTTGTAAATAAATAAATGAGACGACTTCTTTGCCGTCGTTTCAAAGCAGCTTATTGGGATAATCTTTTTAAAGCGGTTTATTGGCATTTGTTTCATTCGCACAAACGCTCACACTAGGTTCAAAAACTATCAGTTGGAGCCAAAAAGAACGCATCCATAGCTATCACTTTCCCACCTAGACTGTATCTACAACAGCAACAAATTAAGTTATCGACTGAAGTATAGCAGTAGTAGAGTCATAGAGATATTTCAAACCGTTCACATAAATGGCGCAGTAGTTTTTTTTTCCAAAGTTGGTTCCAGACATCTGTTTTTGTAAATTTATCCCTCTCCCTGAGCTCGGCAACTACGGCAAAAGACATGTGTCATCTATTGTGCTACGGTAGCTCGGTAGCATCTACTGAGAAACCAAGGCTCTGACACTGCCGAGCCCTCACAAATCGGTAGGTAATTAGTTTAATCATGGTTAACATTAATTAAGCATCATATTGTATGGTTGACACTAATTAAGCATCATTAACACTAATTAAGCACTGTGCGCCGCTCACGTCCATCCGAGCTGAAGGGGGCGAGCTATAATTACAAAAAAGGCATCTGGAGACTATTTTTTAAAATGGCTATAATACTATTTATGTAAACAGTTACTAAGTCTACGCCTCTATACGGAACGTTGAGCTTGCATGCAGTTAACGCGAATTGCATCGAGAAGAGGCAACCGAAGTAATTGCGACGACGGGGCGGGATCTTCCATGGATGCACGCTGCCGATGGCTGAACGCACGGTCAACCGGTTGTGAGCCGGAAGCAAACCCGTACGGTTGGATGATGGGAAAATCATGGCGATGTGTCCTTTTCCAGGCTCGGTCTGCAAGTTGACGAACTGCAGATCGAGCAGAGCTACTAGCTTTTCCCCAGTGCGGGGGCCATGGAGTTAATTTGCCGGCCATGTGTGCGCAGCAAAGTTTGAACCTTGGAATGAAACTGCTGAAGAGCTCATTGTTGACTTGATCTCTACGTGTGGTTAAGGGCTTAATTAAAGGCTCCATGCGTCCATGGCCATGCTTCGTGTGTTCAGATGGATGGTTGTTCGCCGAAATCTTTGTCTGAACTGCTCATTCTTTGATCGGACGGCTCTACCGGTTAACCCGCAGACCCCACACTCCCCAATTTAGTCATGGTATGTAGGTGTGTGCCGTATGCATGGGGCAGCAAATGGACCAACGATCGAACGGTCTACTATTGCTGGTCTGTACTCTCTAGTCTGTCGCGCAGATCACCGGATGGTCTTGTGCAACTGCACCATGTCTCACGTGTTCATTGGATTTTGCTGGCTTCTTTCAATTTTCTAGCCAAAAGGTGGCGATATACAGAGAACAATCGTGGCCCACCTGATTGAGAAATGGACGATCGAGAACCAGAGGCTGAACTCGAGCAGCCAACCACCCGCTGCCTCTGATAGCCTATCTGCTTTCTGCTTTCAGTTATCAGATTTCCAATTGGAAGGCTGCTGTCAAAAGTCAACAACCACCTAATCCTATACAGCTTGAATATCCTTGAAGAGAGCTTACATAATGCTCGTAAGATCCCAGCCTTGGTAGGCCTAACGTGTTGGATTTGTCGATCTTTCGCAAGTCAGCATCTCTGTGTGTTACGCAACATCAATCGGCGAGAAGAAAAGCTATCAACTGTTCATCCCAGGCATAGAGTATAGTTTTTTGTTCTTCTTTCTCAACGTTCACGGCTGTCGTTTTGCTCGCCAGCTGAGGCGCTTTCTTCTGGAGATATTTTCAGATGTTCAATCTGTCGAAAGCTATACTGTATTTTCACTCTATGCACTGCTCTGCAGTACAAGCTTCAACTTCGTTGCTGAAAGCGCTGTTGACATGAAAAGGATTGATACTTGCAAGTGAACAATGAAACAACTAGCACTTCCCTGACTTTATCTCCAGACTTGTCAATTTGCCAACCGGCCCAATAAAATCTCGTAACAGTGGCAGAGCATGCAGCACTGAGGGATATGCAACCTCATCTACATGGATAGGATAAGATTGCTAAAGATCTCCAAATTCTCATTCCATGTTCCTCCCTCAGCATACAAACCCTCCCCGCCATCCTTGACAACTTGACTGCCAAAAAGCAGAGGCAGGTTTGGTTCAATGGCCTGCGTTAGAAATTCTCACAAACATCACCCATACTGTCCAATTGTTGACACTTGACAGTCCGAGTACGTTGAACCCTAGAATGTCGTGTCCCCATCTGGTACTCAATGGCTCAGAGCTAGTAGAGCTGTTGGCTCTGAGCTGCGAATGGCAGTTCTCCAATAGTAACGAACCGAATTTAGATGCTGCGGAATATTACAGAACGATAAGATTTTCGATTTGCTGCAGTTCAACTGTAGCCTAATGTAATGGACAAGGAGCAAAGATGTTTGGACCATGATCTCCTAGTAGCGCAGTGCAGCCAAAGAATCAGCAATCAAGATAAGGTCCCAAGGAACCCCATGCAGGTTTGAACAGGAAGTATATTATGAAAACTTTTTGGCGGTTTTAAGCCCACTTGAAATCAACATTGGGAAGTTCCTTTCGTCAAAGAAGAAGAAGAAAATTCACTTTGGGTATTTGGAGGTGTGGTCTTCGTCCCGTGGCCTGTGACCGCTGTGCTGACCAACCCCGGTGTATTTGGAGTTTGGGCCATGTCACACCTTTCGCCGTCGCGCGCATGGCAGGACACATTCTTTTCGGTCCACCTATGATTTATACTTATGACCACTTTTAAATAAATAAATAAATAAAATATTTTTTTATCGTTTTTTATAGTTTATGGTATTCAGATTGTTTATACAAACTCATATTCTAGAGACAAAAATCACCGGTCACAGCATAAGTGTAGCACCCAAAAAACAAAAAAAATTTCTCTCTAACTGTTTCTCTCACTCCCATGTATATCTCACCCGTTATCTCTCTCACGTCTCTAAACTCTCTCTCTCTCTCTTCCTTCCCAAAAACTTTCCAATCTCTTCTTCACACGATGCGGAGCCGCGGCGGCGTGGTGGCGCAGCGGTGCGGAGGCACGGCGGATCGGAGCGCGATGGCGCGGTGGCTCTTGTGCGCCGAGGGGCGGGCGGTGGTGGCCAGCGGCTTGGTGGCAGCTGGCGGGCGGCAGCGGTGGCAGCCAGTCATTGGCGGCGGTGCGAGGCGGCTTGGCGGTGGCGGCCGACGGCTGGTGGCTGGTGGCAAATACTCGGCCGAACGGCCGTTCGCGTGGCAGAACGTGGTTTCGCACTGCTGAATGGCTGTTCGCTCGGCCGAACAGCGTTTCGCTCAGCCAAACGGCCGTTTGCGCGGCCGAACGGGCTAGCAAACCCATTTCCGCTCCAGTCAAATTCATTTATATCTGATCAGTTGCCTTCATTCCATCCTGTAGGTTCGCACACAGCTGTTGATGGAGCAGTTGGGCAGTTGTGCATTTCGAACCCGTCGTGCAGCATGTCCGTCGAGCGTGCTCAAGGCAAGTACCTCGCGACCGTGACCTTTCCATTTCATAAATCACATGTTTCCAGTTTACTCGTCACCTTGTCATTGAGTATAATTATCATGTCACTCATGCTTGCTTGACTAATATCATATCGCTGAAATCACATCACTACAGTTACCTGGCCAATTTTATATTGCTAAAGTTACCTGGCTACTAGCGTATCACTAAATCTTATCTGGTCAATATCATATCACTAATATTGTTTGGTTATTATCATATCGTTCATGTTTGCCTGTTCATAGACGTTTAATATTGTATGCATGCCATGATGTTCTAGGTTATTTTATTTCATCAGCTACTATGTTAATTAGGATGCTTAGTTAAAATGTCTTAGAGATCATGCTTTAATTAATGTTTTAGAATCTATGCCTAAATTGTCAATGGGGGGTAGCATATGAACATGTTTGAATTTAGATTTAAATTATTGACATTCTTTTGATATTATGGTTGTTATGTTTTAGTTTCCTAATATTATGTTTCAATAATTGTTCGATGTTGTATTTGAGCCATGAAGGATGTATATATTAAACCTGTTAATCTGGTTAATAATCATTTATCACATAATAAAACTTGATTGGTTGATAACATTGTGTGAGCTATACTATAATACCTCTTTAGGATAATTCTTATATCACTATCACCTTATCATTATTCCACATCGCTCTCATGTCAGGAACTATGTCTCTCCATTTTCAACCCTAGCATCTCTTTTCACTTTTCATAACTTAATCGTATTCTTATCCTCGTCATTTCCTAGTTTCCTTAAAATCATACTATATAATCTGTCCATGATGTATCAGTTATCTTATCACCGTATTATCATTCCCTATCATCCTCGTATCGGGAATTACATGTCTTCATTTTGAACCTTAGCAAATTCGCTCACCTTTTCTATTTTTATCTTAACTTTCTCTTAGTTCCTTAAATTCACACCATATAACATGTTAATAATAAAACGATTACCCGGCTTGGGATTATCCACATATAGGGGAGATTTCCACCCACCTGGTAACGTACGGGGGGCCGTACACTCTTGTTTCTCAGGATATTACACCCCGTCGGTGGTTATACAGTCGAGAACGACGGCGTGCCTGACTATTCTCGTATAACCAGGTATGTGGGGAGTAATCGCCAGTGCCTTTGCCACAACTTGCTAAATAACTATTTCGGTTGACCAGATGACGGTTACCTGGCCTAGGGTCATCCACATATAGGGGAGATTTTCACCCACCTGGTAACATACGGGGGGCCGTACACTTATGTTACTCAGGATATTACATTCCGTCGGCGGTTATACAGTCGTGGACGATGGCGTGCCTGACTATTCTCGTATAACTGGATATGAGGGAAGTGATCGCTGGTGCCACTGTCATAACTTGCTAAATAACATTTATCTTTAATATCACTGTTCCTGTGAGCTCTATCTCCAATCTATATTAGTGTTTTCGATAACCTAGCTTTTGAACATAAACTGTATCAATTGCTTGCTTGTTTGCTTTGCTTGTCCTTTACATATCTTGCTTGCTTACTTGACCTTTTTCACGCCGTGTTGCGACCGTTGTTGGGTACTTGCTGAGATTACCAAATTTCACGCTTGCTCTTTTCATTCTCAGGTAAAACGCCAATGGAGAGATAGCATCATGTATGGGTGGGAGCACTCGAGTTTTCAGCACCGTGGCTTGCCACTATTTGTTGTTTTATTCGTTCTTTATTTGGTTAGAAGTGGACTGGTCCTATTTTTCAAACATTTATTTCAGACTCTGTTGATTCTTTAGTAAATTACTGTTAAAGGTTATTTACTTGTGATTTCTATTATTGCCTTTATTATTCATTTTTTCGCTTTTATGATAATGTTATATAGTAGTATCTTATATCAGTATGTGGAGTGCTACAGTTAGTAATCAGCCGCAGCCGAAAATAATAGGGTTATAATGTAGTCATTGGCCATGAGATGATTGACAGGACTAACGCTATTCACTACGAGTCAACAACTAACGGAGGAAAAGAGAGTACTGATCAAACATGACTGCATCGCAGTGAAGGAAAACACCCGAGTACGTACACTTCATCACAAGAAATAAACTGAACACCCACGACTGTTACACGGCACAGTACAATTTTCGTACAAAGAAATATCCTATGCCTAATTAATTAACTAAGCAAGCTTACAAACATACTGCTTGCCAGGGGCGGAGCCAGGATCCAGACAAAGGGGGGCCGACCCGCCAAACCGCCAAGGCGTCGGCGTCATGGGCCCTGGGCGCCGTGTGTCGGTAAAATTAAACATACACATATATAATTAAACATACGTATATATATTGTCATATAAATTCAATCATAACACATATGGCAAAATAATGTAGCATACGTCTAGTAACACAAAAGAAATGTGCTTTCATTACATCTCCACAAACTTGAATTTGTTACATCTCCACTAACTTGAATTTGTTACATCTCCACTAACTTGAATTTAGCACGACGATTACCAACTAGATCATAAGATTTGATCATATCATTGGAACTAATCTTGGCTGCCAATTCCTTTTCAATATAAAAAAAACTATCGATCGTTCTTAATCTCTTCATCTTGAATTCTTGATCAAATGCTAAATGCCTAAATTGAAGGTAAAAATTGAAAAGGAAATTAACCATAGAATTAACAGCGATTTGTGATCTATGATTGTGAAACAGTGAAAGGAATAAATAAATAAACTACTAAACATAGTGGATTGTAGAGACGTACTGTACGTCTGTACCTTGGCACCTTTGGCTTGCCCGCTTTGGATCTTTGCCCGCCCGCTCGGCACTCGCGCTCTGCGCCTCTGCCTGACTGCCTCTGTAGCTCTGCTCACCTTTGCCGGCTTGCGGCACCTCCGCAGTCCGCACTGGTCTCATACGGCGTGAGATGGGATGGGATCATGGATTCATGGGAGATGGAGATGGGATCGCAGTATCACACCCAGGCGGCCAGGCCCCAGCACGCCGCGCGGAATACGGGAGGTCGGGAGCAGTCTGTCGATTCGCATTCTGATTCCGTTTCCTATTTTGTTTCCGTTTCCGTTTCCGGTTTCCGTTTCCTATTTTGCTGGTGGACTATTGGGGGAACTGGTGGACCGTGGACCATTGGGGGGGGCCAGGCCCCTGCCCGCCCCCCCTCTCTCCGCCCCTGCTGCTTGCGATCATAGCAGAAAGCTACACTACACTACAGCTCTAGCCTAGCGAGTAGAGAAACGAGGCATGAGTAATCAGCCGAGCCGCCCGGGTCTAGCTCGGGTGTGTTCGTCGCCTGCGCAACCTGCCGCCAACATCCTATTGTTAGATTGATCTCTCCCAGATTAGCCCAACGGCTAATTTGGACCTTGATCACGCGCCTTGATCGGGGGCGCTCAGCCCAATAACTGGCTGATGGGCCCCCGTCGCGCTGCGCTATATAAAGAGGTGGGGGCCGGCGGCTCGCGTCACGAGATTCGCCTGAGCCGTACACCCCACCGACAAAACCCTAACCGATCACAGAGGGTGCGCAGTCAGCGGCGGGAAGCACCATCGCCGTCGACGTCACCGGATCTACGCTGCCGCCGCCACCGACCTCTTCCCCGACCGTCGTTGCCCGTGCGCAGACTACACCGACGAACCCGAGATGGCCACCTCCTCCTTCACGCCGTCGGACGGTCAGTGCCCCTACTTCTTCCTCTCTCTCTCCCTCAGAACTAGAATCCCCAGGTGCGGAAAAGAAGAACCGACAATGGTATCAGAGCCACGGGTGTAGAGGGGGTCTTACGGGTGCCGCCGGCATCGCCGCTTTTCCCGCGCCGAGGGCCGCCGCCGTTGCCGCCTCTCCCCGTCGCGCAGTCGCGCCTAGCGCCGCTGTCGCCGCCTCGGGCCGCCGCTCGGGGCCGTGTGCGCCTCCCGACGACGCCGCGCCGCGCTCCGCTGGGGCCGCCGCCCTGCTGCCCCGAGCCCGCCGTCAAGCGGGGGCCGCGTGCCGCTGCTGCCGCTCCCGCGCCGCTTCTGGCCGCCGTCGAGCGGGTACCACCCGCTGCCGGCCGTGCCCTGGCGCCGCCCCGCGCCGCCCCTCCGGAGCCGCCGCTCGGTCGCCCCGCCACCCGTGCGCCGTCGCTCCCTTTTCCCCAGATCCGAATTTTTCGGATCCAGCCGGCTCAATTGTCTTTAGGGTTAGGGTTTTTGCCCTTTAGTTTTGGCTGGCGCGGATGGTGGCCGTCGGATGGGATCCGGCGGTCAAAGTTTTGTTGGGCTGGGGAGTGAACTGGGCAGCCCGCATGCGTTTTGGGCCGCGCGGGGAAAAAGAGGCCGGCACGCCGTGGGCCGTGGCCAGGCCGAAAGAATGGGCCAAAATGGCCGTTTGAACAGTATTTTTGTTAAATGGATTTTAATTGTTTTCAGAAGCATTTATTGTATGAAAATTGAATCAAATCTCTGTAAATTTTTGCACCAACGTGTTAAATTTCCAGAGATTAAAAGAGTATAGTTATGATGCTTCTGAAATATGAATTATTTTAGAATAATTACAGTTTCCGCTGCAAAAGTTAAGATTGAATGATTTTCATTATTAAATTCGAACCAACGGGAGAATTTAATTTTGGAAAAATAGATAAAATTTCCAGAGATTTATGATATTGTTATTTTCTGACCAACGTTGTTAATAACAGTATTATAAATTTTTTAATGATGATTTTATGCATTATTTCTATTTCTGCCCAACGGTGATGTAGATTTAATGTATGATAGAATTATTTTTAAATTGTATGTCGTATTTTTGACCAACGTTGGAAATAAGGCATATAATTTTGATGTTACGTTCTCACTGTATTTGAAATTATTTTTCAGGAGGATACAACTTGATGAGTTGTATTAGAGAAATCCCCACTCTCAAAGGTGATAATTATGGAGAGTGGAAGAAAAAGATAGACTTAGCGTTTATCTTGGCTGAGGTGGACTGGGTCCTCACTACAGCACGTCCCACTGAGCCTTTGGCGCCAGTGAGGGAACAGAATGAGGATGACACTGCATGGCAGAAAAGACAGAGGGATCATGCTCCCTTACAGATGTCTTATGACCTTGATTATAAGAAATGGACCACAGCCAACAAGAAATGTATGGCTGTAATAAAGAACACAATTGAGCCTGCGATTTTGGGCTCAATTGCAGAGTGTGACACTGTCACTGAATACATTGATAAAATAAAGAGTCAGTTCACTGGCTCTTCAAAGACTTATGCTACACAGCTGATTAAGCAGCTGGTAACAGAAAGGTATTCTAGCGGTGGCAATGGCATAAGAGAGCACATTCTTATAATGAGCAACTTGGCATCTAAACTTAAACCGATGGATTTGGCTCTCAAGGATGAGTTCCTTATTCATTTGGTTTTTGCTTCTTTGCCAAAAGAGTTTGACACTTTTGTTGTCAACTATAATATACAGCCCGAGAAATGGGACATGGAAAAGTGCATAGCTATGTGCGTGCAAGAGGAGGAAAGAATCAAATCCTCACATGGTGGTTCTATCAACTATGTGAAGGATAACAAGAAAAAGAATTACAACAGTAACTCCTTCTCAAAGAACAAGGGCAAAGCCTCTGTACATCAGCCTCAACAGAACAAATTTGCTGTAGACAAAGACCAGTGTCTTCACTGCAAGAAGACAGGACACTACAAGAAGAACTGTCCTGATTATTTAAAGATGATAATGGCAAAGAAAGGTGAGAACATTATTAACTTTATTAATGAATGTCTGTATGTGAAATATTCGAAATCCACTTGGTGGATTGACTCAGGAGCAACTGTTCATGTTGCTAATTCATTACAGAGATTCCGTTCGACGAGGACTACGCAAAGAAAAGAAAGATGCATTAAAGTTGCAAATGGAGTCGAAGCTGAAGTTGAAGCCGTTGGCGATCTTTCATTAGAATTAGCTAATGGCTCCACACTTTTACTTAGAGATGTCCTTTTTGTACCCTCTTTACAGAGGAATTTGATTAGTGTGTCAAATTTGGACAAAGATGGTTATGATTGCAATTTTGTAAATGGCAAGTGCGAAATAATGTTTAATAAAGAATGTGTTGGTCTTGCCATATTACAGAATGAGCTTTATTTGTTATCATTGTGTGATGATGTGAATGTCGTATGCGATAATGAGAACGTTGCGTGCGAGAAAGTGATTGAATCCTCGTCTACGAATGGAAACAGAAAACGAAAGAGAACTCTACATGAGTCGTCGAAATTATGGCACTGTCGTTTAGGCCATATTTCGAGGGGGAGAATAGAAAGACTAGTAAAGAATGATATTCTTCCTCCATTAGAGTTCTCAGACTTAGAACAATGCAGAGAATGCATTAAAGGAAAATATGTAAAGAAAATAAAGAAAGACGCTAAAAGAAGCACAGAAGTTCTACAAATTATTCATACAGATATTTGTGGTCCTTTTCCTGTGAAAAGTGTGGATGGATATGACTCATTCATAACATTCACAGATGATTACTCCCGTTATGGATATATTTATCCAATCAAAGAAAGAAATGAAGCCTTGGATAAATTCAAGATATTTAAGACTGAAATTGAAAACCAACACGATTTAAAGATTAAGATAGTCCGATCTGATCGTGGGGGGAGTACTACGGTCGACATACCCCATATGGACAAGTTCCTGGACCTTTTGCAAGGTTTTTACAGGAAAATGGCATAGTGGCCCAGTATTCTATGCCGGGCAAACCTCAGCAAAATGGAGTAGCTGAAAGACGCAACCGTACCCTGATGGATATGGTGCGAAGTATGATGAGCTACTCCACACTCCCATTGAGTTTACGGATGGAGGCGTTGAAAACCGCCATTCATATTCTCAACAGAGTGCCTAGTAAGTCGGTGCCCAAAACACCGTACGAGTTGTGGACAGGAAGAGTTCCCTCACTAAACCACTTACGTGTGTGGGGGAGTCCTGCTGAGGCTAAAGTATTTAACCTAAACCTTAGGAAACTTGATCTCAAAACAGTAAGTTGCCATTTCATTGGCTACCCTGAAAAGTCAAAAGGTTATCGTTTCTACTGTCCAGACAGATATACAAAGTTTGTAGAAACGAGACACGCTGTCTTCTTAGAGGATGAAATAATGAGGGGGAGCATGGTAGCGCGAGAGATTGACCTTGAAGAGAAGCGGGTGTATGCGCCCACTCCGATGATTCAAGAGCCATTCTTCACACTACCTGCTGTCGCTGCACCGACGGTGCAAGACACTGTGGTGCCAGCACCTGTTATTGTTCCTCCCGTGGCAACAATGAATGAGAATGAAGAACTTGTTCTTCAGGATCATATAGAACCCATTGCCACAGATGAGGGGGAGCAACAACAGCCTCAAACAGTAGATGTACCAAATGAGGAGGCCCCGAGGAGGTCTCAAAGAGTAAGAAGATCAGCTATTTCTGATGATTATCAGATTTATCATACAGAGGAATTTCAAATGGAGGATGATCCCACCTCATTTGAAGAAGCCATGAGAAGCGAAAATTCCTCAAAATGGCTTGAGGCCATGGAAGAGGAAATGAGGTCCATGAAGACTAATAAAGTCTGGGACTTGGAAATTATTCCTAAAGGAGCCAAAACAGTAGGCTGTAAATGGGTCTACAAGACAAAGCATGACTCCCAAGGGAATGTAGAAAGATACAAAGCGCGACTTGTGGCAAAAGGATTTATGCAAAGAGAAGGGATTGATTACAATGAGACCTTTTCTCCAGTCTCATGTAAAGATTCCTTCAGAATCATAATGGCATTAGTAGCACATTATGATTTAGAGTTACATCAGATGGATGTAAAGACGGCATTTCTTAATGGGGATTTGGAGGAAAATGTTTACATGGCACAACCGAAAGGTTTTGTCATGGAAGGAAATGAAAGAATGGGATGCCGCCTAAAGAAATCGATTTATGGGTTAAAGCAAGCTTCAAGACAGTGGTACTTGAAGTTTGACAGTACAATAAGAAAATTTGGGTTTAAAGAGAATGTAGAGGACAACTGTGTTTATGCAAAGTTTAAAGATGGGAAGTTTATCTTCCTAATCCTGTATGTGGATGATATCCTACTGGCTAGTAGTGATGTCAGTCTGCTACTGGAGACAAAGAAGTTTTTGTCCTCAAATTTTGATATGAAAGATCTTGGTGAAGCTTCATTCGTTCTAGGGATCGAAATTCACCGAGATAGAAACAAAGGGGTATTGGGACTATCACAAAAGACATACATAGAGAAAGTCTTAAAGAAATTTGGGATGCATAAATGCAGTCCTTCACCTGCACCTATAGTCAAGGGCGACAGATATGGGGATTTTCAATGCCCCAGGAACCAGTATGAGATCGATCAAATGAAAGCGGTTCCATATGCTTCAGCTGTCGGAAGCTTACAGTATGCTCAAGTGTGCACACGCCCTGACTTAGCATTTGTTACCGGGTTACTTGGCAGATTCCAGAGCAATCCTGGAATAGAACATTGGAAATTGATAAAGAAAGTCTTGCGTTATTTGCAAGGAACAAAAGGCCTCATGATGACATATAGAAGATCAGACTCACTCCATATAGTGGGGTATACAGATTCTGATTTTGCGGGAGATGATAGAAAGTCTACATCCGGATATGTGTTCACTCTCGCTAAAGGAGCTATATCGTGGAAAAGCTCAAAACAAACCGTCACTACATCGTCCACAATGTATGCCGAGTTTGTAGCATGTTATGAGGCTACGGGGCAGGTGAACTGGCTAAAGAAGTTCATACCCGGTTTAAAAGTGGTTGACGACATCAATAGACCACTTAAGTTGTACTGCGATAATGAACCCGCAGTAACGTATGCCCACAACAATAAGTCAAGTGGTGCTGCCAAACACATTGACATAAAGTACTATGTTGTGAAAGATAAAGTTCGGGATCAAATTATAAGTCTAGAGCATATAAGTACCGCAAAGATGTTAGCGGATCCGCTTACTAAAGGCTTACCACCCAACGTGTTCAGAGAACATGTAGCCGGCATGGGTTTAAGGGAAAGCCTATGATTCCTGGACTAAAAGATGGCCCAAAAGATTAAAGTAACTATTTCAGAACAAGAAAGGTGTATTGTAGCTGTTGAATCTATCGGCGATTGACCGTGACGATGAGACATGTTCTATACACTAATCTGTGATGGAATGAGTAAAGTCAAAAGTAATTAAAGTTAAAGCATAAAGGAGATCAAGGGGGAGAATGTTAGATTGATCTCTCCCAGATTAGCCCAACGGCTAATCTGGACCTTGATCACGCGCCCTGATCGGGGGCGCTCAGCCCAATAACTGGCTGATGGGCCCCCGTCGCGCTGCGCTATATAAAGAGGTGGGGGCCGGCGGCTCGCGTCACGAGATTCGCCTGAGCCGTACACCCCACCGACAAAACCCTAACCGATCACAGAGGGTGCGCAGTCAGCGGCGGGAAGCACCATCGCCGTCGACGTCGCCGGATCTACGCCGCCGCCGCCACCGACCTCTTCCCCGGCCGTCGCTGCCCGTGCGCAGACTACACCGACGAACCCGAGATGGCCACCTCCTCCTTCACGCCGTCGGACGGTCAGTGCCCCTACTTCTTCCTCTCTCTCTCTCCCTCAGATCTAGAATCCCCAGGTGCGGAAAAGAAGAACCGACACCTATTCCTAGCTTGCTGTTTCAGTGCTTTGGCCACTGGTTCTCCTTCATGGCGAAGCATTTGGAGCAAACGGTGTGCAACGTGTAGATCGTTCATCGTTCACCAGGGGCGGCCCCCTACCGCCGGCTGGCCCCGGCGGTGCCACCCCTGGAGTATGTGGCGCCGCTGGAGCCCAGGCTCTCCAAGCATGAGGTTTGTGGATGAACTGTTTACTTCCTTCTTCTCACGCCAGATTGTATATTTAAGGATTGGTTACGCGGTGTTGCCTTGATAAAGCCATTGACTTTGGAATGCTCATGTTGTTGTTATTGAATTGCTCTGATTTCCGAATTGGCAATCTAAAATGCTTTTAGCAATCCTTTGGAACCATTTGGGTTTTGAATGCTAATCATTCCTTGGGGAAATAGGCTTTTTTCAATGCATTGCGACTGATTCCAAATAGCTATGTGGCTTCACAATGCTCGCATTGGTTTTGTGAGTTGGTTCAGATGCAAGTTGTGCTTTACTTTATTTACTTTACTTTGATTATTCTGTTGAAGTATAGGCTTTGGGTTTCTACATTTCTTTGTGATTGGTGAATGCTAGCTTTCATGTTTGTTGATTGCCGCAACTCCGTTTTTCTCATGTGTAAGGTTTTGGTCACTGTTGTTACCATTGCAAGCAATCTGCACTGTGAAATCCATTGTTGTGGTACATCCTGAAAAACTCCTTTACCAATTCTGTATAATCAGCTTAGACTATATAGTATTACTCTGTATTGTTGAAAACTTCAGAATCACTTTCTTTTGTGTTGAAGACCTTGCATGTTGCATTATTTTAGTGGGAATTTAGAGTCAAGGACCAATGCTTGCCCTGATTTCCTCTCGTTCTTGCAGTCCTACAGCACTTTAACTTGAATTGAGAGTTAGGAGGTGTTGGTAGAATTGTGATTAACTTTGTTCTTTCCTACAACTTGTTTAGGTTTTTTTGGATTGTATAGGAGTTCTAAGATAGTCAATATCGTTTTTTAATCTCTTACTGGCTATGCAGTAGGCTATTGTAGGTCAAAAACTTAGCATTCGGTAAATTAGTAAGCAAGTCTCATTAGTCCTCTTCTAAATTTTGATCCTGAATTCCCCACTATCATTCGCCATGTGCCATGTCTCGGGCCGAGAAGGGAGAAGGTGCCGTCTTGCAGCGCCTCCACCAGCGTTGCAACGATGATCAACTCATCCAGGAGCCTTCCGTTGCGGACGTACCAGTTTCCGATGGGAAGACCGGCCGAGCTGCTGGCGCCGTCGTGGAGCGCCTCCGGCGTTGCTTCGGTAGTGGCTTCGTCGTCAATGGTGGGGAAGTCTTCTGGGTCTGCTCCTCCGGTTCGGCCTCGTCGATGATGTTTTCCTCGAGGAGCTCTTCGATCGTGTGGACGATGTGGCTGCAGCCAGCGTCAAGGTGGCGTCTTCGTCGGCCTTTCCTTCAAGTCCGAGTTCGACGCCATCGAAAGCAAACGCGCATGAGCCGGCTGCGACCGCACGCACACGCGTGGAGGAGTACGCGAGAGAAGTTGGCAAGTTTGACGTGCGTGAGCGCGAGCAGGGAGAGATATAATCGAGAGCTAGGACACCCAACGCCTCCATGACAACTTCGTCGGCCACGTCCGCCGTTGCCATCTCGTCCATGGCCTCTTCGAGCTCGCGGAGGAAGGTGCTGAAGCGCAAGACTTCCAAGACAGCTTCATCGACCACAGTGGCGGATCCAGGATTTTTAGAATGGGTATTCGGACTTCGGAGCTAGGTTGTTTGGAAATGTCGATACCACGACATATTGTTCCCCGAAAACACCGATACAATGATCCATGTGAATTTAAGTTGCAAAGATACATATCCAATTACTCATTCTCTTTCTCATTTCTAATTCTAACAATATTTGGCAGCTCTACACCACAGAACAACTATTTATAGCAAATTTCGTAAACCATCAATAGTTTCATTGGAAGGGTGTCTTTTCGAAATTTTACTGAAAAGAACCATAGTTAAACATCAAGCCATACTTACAGCAACATCTAAAGTAATTGGCAGGGAGGACCAATATTTAATGGAAGGACCAAACAACCTAATTGGTAGAACCAGCAGAAGTAGCAATAGAAATACTTACTCACTGCACATGCTCTAGCCATATGGCAAATGCGTTCTTTTAGCATGAAGGGCATGCTGCACTTCTGGAAGATTGAAATAGAAGTTCCTTTTGTAAGTCATGCAAACATCCACTCCTACACTAATTTAGTCACTTGCGTTGGACAAAACTAGGCACATATCAGGAATGAAAGGTTCTAAAGTACAATATTGTGAATCATGAAAGAGCAAGCATACATATTTCCGTAATCATAGCTCCTGCATCACGATTGATGGGTAGCAGACATCGAGAATAACATTGGTGAGTTGTGGTACATAATGCCCTGCATTAATGTTTATAAAATTCACTCACTATACAAGACAAACAAATTAAACATGAACTTGTAAAACAGAACTTGCACTTGAAATACTTTTCCACCTGCATAGCTCTCTCCACTTCTCCAGTAAGAAATAGCCCTCTTGATCTATAGTCAAGAAACTTCTTATACCATCCCAATAGAAATCTGCACAAAAGATAGACTATGTGAAGTTGTGAATTGGTGATGATTGATGAATGATGAACACACTGACAATGAACATTTCCAGTCAGACATCAATAGACAAATGGCGACACATGTCATCCACATGAAAAATTCTCAGATTTAGGGAGCACAGAAGTGTGTGTTCTTATATCTAAGTCAATTTACTACAATTCTCTTAACTACAGACAAATTGGCCAATTCACAATTGCATAATCAATGGCACTATCTCTATTACTCCAATGGCACACCAAGTCACCAAGATTCACATTTTAAGGAGCACATCAACAGACAAATGTGCACTATCTCTGTTACTCCAATGGCACACCAAGATTCACAATTTACTACAATTCACAATTTCACATGGTCAATTCTCTTAACTACTACAGAAACTAAGATTCTGAGAAACATATTGACCTCTGGGCAAACATCCCCAACAAAAAATTAAACCAACCTGCACTGCGACCGGGTGGAGTCACGGAGGTCGGAGGGAGATGAGCTGATGAGACGAGGGAGAGCCGGAGAGGGACTGCGCTGCGGCGTGCGGCCCCTGCCGATTGCCGGACTGAGCGGCCGAGCCTGAGGAAGGAGCGCGCTAGCCGCCGGCGCCCGGGCGCCAGATCTGAGAGACAGACGAGGGAGAGGCGGAGAGGGACCGCGCTGCGGGCTGCGGCCGCTGCCGATTGCCGGACTAAGCGGTTGAGCCCGAGGAAAGAGCGCCGAGCCGCCGAGCGCACCAGCTGCCGCCGCCCGGGCGTCAGATCTGAGAGCTAGGGTTGGACTTGAGTCGCTCACTCGCTCGCTCTGTCGCAGGAGAGATGTGGACAAAGACTGAAGACGGCGCCCGACTGAGTCGACTCGAGACGGCGTGACTGCACAAGCCGCGAGTGGGCCGTGGGCTGTTTGGGCGTGGGAGACTGAGATCGGAGGCAGACTGCGGACAGCGCACTGGGCCGTTCGGCGGTTCGTCCGGACGTTTAACCGTAGCCTGTGTTCAGAAGCTTCCCTGAGACCCAATTACTAATATATACATATACTATATCTAATATATAGCAGATTTTTTGTAAAAAATTTTAGACATTCAAATGAATACCTATAAATTACTGTAGATCCATCCCTGATCGGCCACGTCCGCCACTGCCATCTCGTCGATGGCCTCTTCGAGCTCGCGGACGAAGGCGTTCAAGCCCAGGGCCTCCAAGGCAGCTTTATCGGCCGCGTCCTCCGTCGCCATCTGAGCAATGGTCTCCTTGAGCTCGCCTGCGAAGGCGTTGAAGCCCAAGGCCTCCAAGACGGTCTCGTCGTCGACGGTCGCACGTATTCCTCTGCTCTCTCGCGCGCTGCGTCGATGGTCCTCGTCGATCGTGCGTGGGTATGAATGAATTAATGCGCGACAAGAACCAAGCACAGGCTACGTACGGTAAGTTCTAGCCTGAATCAGAGCGAGGGATCGAGAGACAAATGGCCTAGATATATAGGGAAAGGTCGTGCTGCCGGTGTCGTGTGCAGTGTGCTTATGCCGAGTCCGAGAAGGAATCTGTTCCCTATCGGAAACCGGAATTGTCTGATCTGACGGGCGGAGATGGCACGCACGCACGCACGAGTGCAGTGATCCCATGATCCTGATCCTCCCCTGCTACCGAGTCGGACTCGGATACTTAGCTTTCTCCAGAAATTAGTTTTTAAATACAATATTTTTTTAAAACGGCGTCTAAAAATTAATTATAATGGACGTTGTCCCGACTTTATCTATATCAACCAAAATCGTATCATATTATCTTTTTTTGTACTTTCTCTTATAAATAGATAGAATTCAAAATTTTAAACTAAAGATCAAAAAGCACAACATAAAACAACCCACCAACTCCATTTTTGAGCTCCCTACTCTCTCTCTCTTCTTACTTTCATTTTTGATCGTGTAATCCATATGCGATACAGTTACATGAAAAATCGAACTCCGTATGGGCAAGAGAAAGGAGACTCCGGCTCATGGTTCCAAATACCGGTAACCGGTCTTACCGGCGCCGACCGGAAGAAAAAAAACTGCCGGTTTTTTATTTAATTCAAATTTAAACTTTTGAATATAAAAATTAGTTTCTCTAATGATATTTACATTGTTTAACACTAATAGAATATATTTAGACCCAATGTTGTCAAATCTATTCCTAAAGCAAGAGATGCTAAGTCTAATATGATCTCAAACTAGAAGTTTGACTTGGAGAATTTAGTGGTCTTAGTCCAATATTTTGGGGTCCAGCATTCTGAACCTAATGAAACATAACTGATATTACCACTCCTTGTATTAAAGGGTCAATGTAAACAGTAAATTTGAACCATGCATCTGAATGATACATGCCATGTGAAAATGGAAACATATCAGAACCATGACAATGCAGTAGATGTTGATTGATAGATAATTGTTTTAAGGAATTCCCAGTATTACTTACTAAATTAGCACCTTGCTGGTGTTGCTGACGATTTGGTGGGTAGCTACTTCCTAAATTAAAGCCAATTGACCTTGCCATCTGCTAAATTATATACTTGTCTGAAAATGATTTCTAGCCATAGTAAGCATGAGAATACCTCATCAAGCCGACATGCCCTGACTTTTAGTTGATGTCTTATATGAAGAGTAGCAATGCCATATATAAGACATAAGCAAGAGTTAGGCTGCAGTCTTCATACTCAACTTTATTAAATACTTCATTAAATATTTTTCAATCTTCATACTTCATTCTATTTCCGGTAACCGGACCAGTAACCTGTCTCCTCCCGCCCCGCGCAAAAAATCCATTTGGCAAAATTTAACCGGTTTTTTTTGGGATTTCCGGTAACCGGCCGGTTACCGGTACCGCCCGGCGGCCGGGATTTACCCCGATTCTGATTTTTTGATCCTTGCTCCGGCTTGTCGAACTTGCGGTGAGCCCGTGGAGCGAAATGTTCAAGCGGGCCGCTAGTTTAACAGGCCGCGCACACGGACACATTTACTCGGAACAAAGAAACAAATGTAGACTGGTGCCCTGTACAGAGCTCGAAATGTTCAAAACTCATCTTGGAAGAAGCCAACTATTCATCTTGCGAACTTCCAAATTCATGTGGTCGAAGCAGAAGTTTCATCTAGCCCGTTGGACAACACCTAAGGCCCCAACACAGGCTGCAAGTTTCCACCAGGAATCGTACTTTACAACATTCGGGCGAACTTGGAAAAAAAGATATATATTTAACACGCAAGAGAATTCAAGATAAACTCTGATAAAGCGTGTACATGTTTACATGGATCATGTTAATTGTTACAATGCACCCAATGTGCTTGAGTTTCCTTGTTCATAGCTGGTGCTCGGGTAACTGATTCTAAGTTGTCTTCAGCTGCAAAAGATGATATCCACCTCAGTCTGGTTTCCGCCTACTGATAATTTAGTGCCTTCAATTATCTATCAGGCCAAAAATATCGATGAAGGCAATCTAGAAAGGAATTCTGGGAATCTAGTTGAAGATGTACAGGCGCGCCTTTTCCATCTGTCATTTAGTCCCTCTCTTTCGCTTTTCTCCTGTCCTTTCTCTTTTGCTCTCGTGTACCTGAAAAAGAAAAGCAGAAATTAAAAGGTGGGTGTGCTCTGTTTATACAAAGTTTGGACTGTTTTTTCATTAAAATTACGGGCATGATTGCAGTGTAAACATAAGCTTCTCGGACAGAGCCAGGTGACATCCAATGTCCATCTAACCTTTTGAAGGTAGCATGATATGCAGCCTTTACATGTAAAGCAAACGGGCATGTGTACTACACATGAATATACAGTGGCGCAAACATGCATATTCGTCACTGTAGACTGTAGTTAGTTCGTAATTGAGTAGTTGGCAGGCTTTTTGTTCTTTCCGTTTCTTTTCAAATATTCAGAAACAAGTAATGGGCACTCACAACCAATGGCAAGGCATAACTGCAAGTGAAGCAAAAAAAGAAGGGGATGGTGAAAAAAGTATACGTTTCTTTTCTTCATGCTTCTTCTGCATCCAATTCTTAGCAAGTCTTCGCTTTTCTCTTTGCTTGTCCATGTTCACACAAACCTGGAAGCAAAAAATCACTAACAGATAAGAAAAGTAGCAGCAAAAGATGCAAACAAAAGCAACTAATCTATGGATTACATACATCCACAAATTTCAAATTTGGTTCTTGCTACAACGTACCTCTTGCCCAGAATTCTGAAGAGCTTGCAAGGGTTCCACACGATCCTGACCAATAACGACAAATCGAGACCCTTTACTATCATTCTTACCACTTTTACCGTTTAGATTCCTTTTGGACAACTCTTCTAGTTGCTTCTGAAGTAATGGCGAAACACCAGCCTGAATAAGTGAATTAATGGTTTTAGTCAGAGAACACAAAAAGGATCCTCTAGTCTGTTTAAGGTACTATAATTGTTCCAGAAATATGTTCTCAATGTCAAAAAACTAACCCCAGCCAAATAGCGCCGTGAGAAAGTCTTAGGCTGCAATGGGCGTTGCAAGAGTTCATTCAAATCCTACAATTCAAAGAACATTGTAAAAATCATGAACACCAAATAATAGCTTAGTCTCCAAAATTTTACACCAGATGTATAACCGTACTACAATCTTCATGATCATTCAAACCTGTTGAAGCTTCTGGAGTTGTGCAGAAGTTGCCTTTCGTTGCTTGTGACCCTGTACACGTTCTTCCTCACTGTCACTGGCCTCCAATATCAATCCCATGGATTCAGCATTCTTTTGAAGCCAGGATTTGTTAACATTTTCCTAAAATTAATCAGACATCAGTGATTAATTCATATATATTAGAAATTATTTAAGAAAAGGCACGAAAGTTAGTGAGCAGGAGGCCTTGCCTGCGAATTTTTACGTGCAATCTTGTCGATCTGCCTAGCAAGGGACAGCCTATTCATTACTGCAGGCATGTAAGAATGGTCTACAGGAAACTGCTGGAGGTTCTCCTGTGGTTTTCATTAGATGGTTATAAACTTGCTGAATTATCAGCTAAACATGAAAGAAACAACATACACTAACATAATCTGAGAAAGAACCATAATAAAAGTCTGCACCACCCTGAGTGGTTGAGACAAGAGTGAAAAGTGCACTGCTACAGTGGTATGCAACTAGGAGGAAAATAGAAGAGCAACTGGCATGATATAAAGTATTGAAAATGGTGCCCACAAACAACAATTATGCCAAGCCATGAGAGACCGAATACACTGCATAGCAGCATATGCAGGTAACCCTTCACAAATGTATGAATATAAAGGAGAATATCTTCAGGACTACCAGCGTCCATCCCTTCTTGCTGACAATGCAACCAAATATCATGGTGCCAAGGGAGGGGAAAAATCTCTGAGTTACTAAAGAGTCTAAGATGGTGGTATGAAAGAAAATTAGTATTACCTTTGACAATGACTTGCAAAGAGAGTAAAACTTGGCCTTGTCAGCAGGAGAGATTAACGCAATACTGCAGCCAGCTAACGATTTACGTGCTGTCCTTCCACTTCTGTGGATATAAACCTAAGGGGCGGATCAAAATTAGTGAGCTTGGTCTCACAACATCTATATCTAAAACAAGTGTAGGTTCAAGAAATAAACAAAGCACCTACATCAGTTGAGTGCGGCAACTGATAATGAATAACAGTTCGGACATCATCAAAATCCATGCCCCTTGCAAAACCATCAGTCGCGACCATAATTGAATTTTCACTTCCACGAAAACGATCCACGGCCTAAATGAAGACAAAGAATAACCAAATGTTTTCTCTTACAAAAGGTAGAGATAGACAATAATACAATGGAGAGTAGTTAGCTGTGTTTCCACAGGAATAAGACAGATATAGAGGTCAATGTAAAATATGCAAAAATGCAGGTATCTATAGAGTAAAAGGTAGATTGTAAAGGAACTGAAGAAAAAAAGTAAAGCATTCTCTTATCGCAGATTCAGTTATTAGGTGATTATTTTAGATAAACGTTAGTACGTCACTTACAAAATAGCAACATCCAAAACAATGGCGTACAAAATAGCATAATTTTCATAGAGTGCCAGTGGGTTACAGAAATTCTACCCTAATAACCGTTAAAGTAGAATAGATAATGTGCAAAAGATATGCAATTGGGCTAATCTTGAACCAACAAGATGCTGAGCAAACTGAACGACAATTCCAACATCTTAACAAATATTAAAGTACAATGTACAATTTTATGCAAGAATCACCTTCATGCGAGCCCTTTGTTGCATTTGAGCATGATTTGTCAAGACATTAATTCCAAGAATGCGCAAGATGGAAGAGATGTGCCGTAATGCAGCGATTGATGTGCAAAATACTATTGTGCAGCCTTGCCCATGAACACTTAATATATAATACAGGTAGGCATCCTTAGCATCATCACTACACCTGTAAAATAAGCAAACAATAATCATCACTACACCTGTAAAATAAGCAAACAATAATTTGTAAGTGTGCCAAACTGTCAATTATAATTTTTGCATGCAAAAGTATAAGCCGGCACAAAAATAGTTGCCATTATAACTAAAATATTAAAAAAACATAAGCAAAAAAGGTATACTCGATGAAAGATTCTTCCAGTTTCTCTGGCAAGATCGAAGCCTTTGTCAGATCAACTATTTCTGCATTAGGTTTCATACCGGCCTGCTTCGAAAGTGCCTCGATAGAGCTCACATCATCAGACACCGATGCCTTTGAAGTAGATAGGCCACGCTTCAACTTCTTGCGAAAATTAGCTGAGAGTGCAAGTGTGGCTGAGAACACAAAGGTTTGCCTCTTCTTTATTTGCAAAATTGGCACAGTTTCGCAGCTTGGCGTTGTTCTTATAGCTTGTTTGTCAGAACCATTAGTCAGTGGAAGCATCTCAATGATAGATTGTAATTCATGGAAATGACCTCGTTCGATCATTCTGTCAGCCTCATCCAACACGAAGAATGACAACGAATGCAGCTGAGTGATAAAGAGGATGATTAACATCATGTCTTCAACATAAAATAACCAGAAACTGACAATTACAATGAGTAGAAGGTTATACTAAATTCTATATAGGAGCTTCTGTTCTACATCACTCTCTTTTGAAATATAAGACTTTGCTGTGAGCTGTCCTACAAAAGTTCAGTTTTCTATTGGGTTCTTTCATCCAAAACTTAAGAATAGTAGTGACAAGAAATACTGAAAAGTGTATTATATACGAGTTAGGTTCGATCATAAATCAAAAATGAGATGGAAATCGTCATGCTCAAGAATACATTAATACATCCAGTAGGGCTTATAGGTAGGGAGAAAACTTTACTCGTTAAAGTTGAGCATTTTTTTAATTCACTCATGCAAAACAATCAAGTTCAGATGAGCTTATCTTACATGACTCCACTTAATTTGTTTTTGACGAGAATGATTCCATTTAATTTGTTCTGGATACCACATTTCTATGGGTATGAACTATGAATGTTGTATGTTGATGATATACTAAGTCGGCAACATGCTCACTGAGAAGTTTTAAAACATATCCTTTCAGACGTTCAGATACTAACCTCAACTAAGTGTTGGTTGCCTGTCGACATAAGCTCCCACAATCTTCCTGGAGTTCCAACAACAATTTCAGGTTTCTTTTTCAAAAGCCGTTCTTGTTTTTCCATGGATAGACCACCAACAATAGGAACAACCTGGATTCCTAAGAACTTGGCTGCTTCTTTTAGATGATCGCAGACCTGTCAATGAGAATTGTAACATGTGCATGACAAAATACCTTATATTCGAATAGGAAGATTAGGTGACTGCTTGCCCAGAAGATATTCTAGGGCCAATAATAACAAAATTTTAATTCAATAAACTAGTGAAAAGTTTAATTCAATCAAGCAGAAGACAATAAGGGCGACAGGATGGACAGGCTATTGATTGTAACAGTCTCATCAAAATTTTATATTCCATGCTAAATGTAAAGTACACTCTGTTAGGTCACATTCTTGTACCTGTTTGGCGAGCTCCCTGGTGGGTGTCAAAATAAGTGCACGAAGAGGGCCTCCTCTAGAATTTTCCTCCGCTGCTTTTTCATCTTCTTGGTGTAATCTTGTGGCCTTTTCTCGTTCCTCAAGAAAGCGTTGCAAAATAGGGAGGCCAAAAGCAAGTGTCTTACCAGAACCTGTCTCTGCTGCACCAATAACATCCTGTTGCAGTGTAAACATTAGCACAATGACCTAAGGCTTGGAACAAAAGCTAAGAAAGTTCATGGATAACTGATTACTGAACTTAACTATAGAGGGACCAAGACCAGCACGACTAGCTTACAATAATACATCTATTAGACAAATAATAAAAGTGACAAGCATAAGAAAATACCTTGTTTTGAGTCAAGAAAATAGGTTATCAAGCTAAATAAAACTTCGTAACAAATAGCATATAAGCAGGTCAATAATGAAAAAGAACTTCATCATTTTCACGTAGGAAAATCTAGTGGCCAGTGGTCTACCAGTTAACATTTGACAAACCTTGCCTTGATGAGCCGCTGCAGGAAAGCAAGCCTTCTGTATAGGTGTTGGTTCTTTGAATCCAAGTCTGCGCATTGCCTTAATAAGAAGGGGATGCAGTCTTAGCTCTAGCCAAGCATAAACTTCATCCTCACCCAAAATCAGCTCCTCATTGTTATCTTGCTCCATATTATCATTGTCATCTTGCATATCTAGAAGCACACAACAGTATTAACTATTAAGTACAGTACTACAGTCGCACTGCTGATCCAACAAGTATTGCAATACTCCTGAACCACAAGCTGAAAATGGAAAAGTAAGCACCTTCCACATTGTCATCGGCTTCGTCCTCCTTGCTCTCGGAATCCTTCTCCTCATTGTCATCAGCTTCGTCCTCCTTGCTCTCGGAATCCTTCTCCTCATCCTTCACCTTCCTCTTCTTCCTGTTCCTCCTCTTCCTCTTCGCCTTCTTCTTAGCCTCTTCCACACTCTCAGATACCAAATCACCATCGCCATCATCCCCTCGCTTCCGCTTCTTCTGATCCTTCCCAACCTTCCTCTCACCTGCTCCCACATCCTCTACGACGCCCCCGATGATCCCAAAGTCGGCCTCGTCGATCTCCTCCAACTCCAGGAACCCTGCGCCCAGTCCCCAAGCCGCAACGTCAGAGACCACATATAGACACCGAACCAATGTGGAAATTACCAGGCGGGAAGTTCAATTCCTTACCTCCTTCCTTGCCGCCAGCGAGGACGAGGAAGGGGTCCTCCACCATGGTGGCACCCGAGGATAAGGAGGAGGAGGCGGCGGCTCTCTTCGGTTTTTTCGTGCCGCGCTTCCTCTTGCTCTTAGGTCTTTGGTTGGCCTCCTGAGGCGGAGTGGAGGGATCCGACGACGGCTGCGCCGGCGCTTCGGCCATCGGAGACGGAGGGGGCGGGAGGAGACGGCGGTAGTGGCGGAAGAAGGGGAAGAAGAGGCGAGGGTTTTGGCTTCGGCTTTGGACTTACCGATCTACTTGGGCCTTTTAGGCCAAGCACAGACGGGCTTGGGCTCCATGGGTTGTTATCTTACGGTTGGGCCCAGCATAAAATTGTGGCTGTGCTTGCAAGGTGTCCAGCCGAAAAGTAGACTAGCTGCATGTGCGCAGCTTCGCGCCGCGGCCCATTGGAGGTAACGCGCACACACGCGGCAGCGAAGGAAAAGCAAAGCGCGCGCGCACAAGTTTGGTGAAGAGGAGAGAGCAAGCAAGCGCACACGCATCCGCCGAACAGGGAAAAACAATGACGTAGATGCAAGGAGAGGCCAGAGAGTTCTCCATGTTTAATAGAGGGAGTATTACAAGTCAGGTATAAATAAGTCTCTTCTGATTTTTTTTAATGAACAGCATTGCTACCGAGGTGTAAGTCTTAGTCCGACACATCAACGGAGATCGTCAATAATCTACTTTCTATTATCGTGATCATCGGTAATTATGACACGGTTGCAGAATACAGGGTCTATGACGAGGAAGATAAAAGAAGTCTAACACGTTTGTCCACTCGATGACTTGATGGTTGCTCTATCTTGTTGCTTGTTTGATGAGTTCTTTCCATGCAACTCAAATTCTACTCACGCATGCTAGTTTTATGTACTTTGCTGTTTATTAGCTGCTGTGTTTAAGAAATGGAAACCCGGTTATGCTGTATGTTTCTTTCTTGAAACATTGTTGTGTTGTGCCATAGCTTATTGGCTACTTAAAGCTTGCATGTTTCGTTAGACTCAAGTTGATCACGCAAGAGTATGCTAATGATTTCTGTCCAGGACCTACTTCACGTGATAAATTTTCTAACTTGATAGTTAATCGAAGGTTCGTTTTGTATGTAAAGTGAGGTGACACAACTGAACAATTTACTTTTGAACTTGTGTGACAGTGCACTCTTAATTTTTTAACCTCTTCCATAACCATTTGAACTTGTGTGGTTATCTAATTTTTATTTGTGATTTGTATGTATTAGTGTCTGTCCAAAAAATGCTTGTGGAGTGTGGACATAATGTTTTTTGTTGTATATTCTCCTGTATTGACTAATGAGGCTTTTTCTTTTCTGTCGGAAGAGTTTCGGTCAGTTTGTGTTGGTAATCTTTCGCCGTCCACTTCAGTCTTCGATCTCGAGAAGGTGTTTCAGGCTTTTGGAAAAAAAATAAACATGATGGAGTTGCTATACGAAGTCGCAAGGTTTGTTGCCTTGTATCTAGTGCTTTTTTTTCTTTACTTTTTTTGGCTTCATACTTCCATGCACTGGTATGCAGGAGGCTGGAGTTTTCTTTGGCTTCGTTGAGTTTGAAGATATGTAATTCTTTGAAGGTGAGTTTCAGTTTCTCTTAGCATGGTACACTTACGCATTGTAGCACAATCTATGCTGGTAACCCTGGATTCAAAAGAAAAGGGGGATAGAAAGAACATGCCTTGAATCACTTCATACATGATCTACATTGGAAAGTAGTTTTTTGCATGCTATTCTGACTTTGATGGAGGGCACGCCATCTGTGATTGCCAAAGTGGAATCCTAGAGCCCCACGGGTTTTTGGAATTCTATAGTAAAATAGAGAGAAAAATCCCAATATTTTGCCCAAAGCCCAAAAATGCATAGGACACAGCTCACAGGCTTCTGCTCTGTGTGTAGTCAAAACCCACAAGGTCAACTCTTTGATCCATAACTGCATGCCAGATGCGTAAAATGATAGACAATGCATTATGAAATTTCCATTTTCTATTCATGTTTATGCCGCATGCTGGTAATTAGACGTTCATAGGAAAGTAAGAAGCAGGGTGGTGTGTGAATGCCATCTATATCATGTCATAATATACCTGAATGCTATCTTGTTCTGATGATCTTTTGTATTTCAGGCATCTCCAATAGAGTTGACTGGGCGTTTAGTACATGAAGAGAAAAGGCCTAACTGTGGATTCCCTCGTGGTAGAAGTAAGTATCTATTCTGATTCCCTCCTGACCACATAGTTAAGCAAATTTATTTTTGGGCTAATTCCTTATATACCATTCGAAATTTGCAAAATCCCTGATTGTGAACCCATATGTCAGTGACACAACAAATGTCATGTGAGGGATGATGCAAACTTTCGATGGCAAATAAGGAATTGCCCCTTTATTTTTCAACATCTATGTACCAACTGTTGTTAGACAACCTTTTGTATTAATAGTTTTAGGCAGGGGCAGCAAGAAAGCAAGGTTATATCAGTATCTGTACTGACCATTAGACCGGTAATACTTATGCTTGAAATATTGAATGAGGTTTCCGAAACCTCACTATTTAGAGAGGATATATAGGATTCATGTTATCCAATGTGATAATATTTTCCTACTGTAAAATGCCCTATATACAATGACATAAAAAAATCATCATAATATAAAATCACTACTTCCAAAGAAACTTGAAAAAAAAACCCCGTAGAATGTACTTTTGTCCAATAACAGAGTTTAATGAACAAGGTTTGTCTTTGTAGTTTCCGTATTTATTTCCATTTTAGGGATTCTAAGTATAGCGTCTTGCTCTGCAGGACGGTGCGAGGAAGAACTGTTGATTTCTCAAGGGGTCAATTTGGCGGGCGCTATGACGGGGGATTATGCTACTCGGTCAAAGGGAAATGGGTACCAAAAGGGGATTGTCTAGATTAGCGACACGTGGTAGCAGACATACAGATTCACGACACGTGGCAAAAAATAAAAAATACTTAAAAAATCCAAAAACTACTGAAAAAATGGTAAGTATTTTTGAAGTACTTAAAAAATATTTTTATTAAAAAGTACTTAAAAATATTTTTACAATTTTTAAGTATTTTTTGTTTTTTTTTTTGCCACGTGTCGCGAATCTATACGCCTGCTACCACGTGTCGCTAATCTAGGCACCCCTGCGTATAGCTATGTATAGGGGGCCCTGCACCTGAGCCGCTCCCACCAAAAGGAGGGGTGGTCTGAACAAAACCTCAGCTGCCGTGACCTGCAAAAAGGGATCAGTGTTATCATTGGATTGGTGTCCGTTTGAGAACATTAAAAAGCTTCTAATGTCAATGAACAATGTTAGTAATTTTCCCTGGGTTCTTGCCTTGTTCTTGTAGTATTGCCTCATATATTGGTAGCCTACTTTCTACGGATACATGTTTTGCTTCAGCTCCGCTGCAGGCAGCTTCGTGCAGCATTCAGCAAGGCTGCGGTTGGCGCTGTTCCTGCACTGCAAATGGCATGCTTAAGGCTTAAACCTGTGGTCCTTTTTCTTACCAAAAGAAACATCGGGGGTTATATGGCCAGCGGCCGACGGCGTAGGTGAGGGCTGGCGTTTGGCTATGAAGGATTCATGGTGTGATGTTGCTGAACTCCTGCGCTGGGTGGCAAGTAATTAAAACGACCCAGAAGCGTGCGGGATAAATGGCTGACAGCCGGCGCCCTTGAGTAGTTGAGTGCGTGGCCTCACATGGCCGGCCACCGCCTTCAGTTAGTGCTCAGCCGTCTCGGCTCTCGCTACCTTCAGAAATTGCCGGCAAATTGTGACTTAACGCGCTGATGCAGCAGCTGTATGTGTCGTTCTTACTCCGGATCGGTAGACAGTTCGTTCTGCAATCTACCTGCAGATGCAGCTATTGCACTTGCAGGAATGCACCAAGGCCTGTGCGCGCGTGCCCGCCCATCAAGGTGCCATTCTCCAGTGTCTGAAGCCAGCATGGATGAGACTCCTCATGCAGGTTAATCCCAATACAAAAGCACTTGCGTCTATTTTGAACCAAGAAAAACAGCACAATATCTGTCAGTTCACCAAAGTTTACAGGACTCTCCTACAACCGCTATGTCATTTATTCGCTGGTTCATTCAAACACATTTCGCCAGTTCCATACTAATTAACATACATGACAAGTCGTTAGCAAGCCTCGACTCTGTCCGTGGCCGCCGGATGATCAAACGGCCGCAGAAGCCTGCACCGTGTCCAGATGCTCACCATCTCCGAAACCGAAATCGTCGTTCTCGTTCTGTGCCCACAGGAAGCTCGCGTACGCTGCAAGAACATGGCTGCCAGAGCCGGAACACGATGCCACCACGGTTAGATCTCAAGCTTAGGGATTCACAATATAAATAAATAAATAAATATACAGATATATTGATTTTTTTAGAGGAGGTGTCTAGGAGATTTAAGTGTTTTTTATAATTAGAAGTACTCATATTTTTTAGAAACCTAAGTGGGTGTGTGCGTGTATATATATAGATACAGTTTTGCTATTGCACAAGCGACTGAAATTTTTTTTATGTTTCAGTCACCTGAAATTGCACTCTCAATGAACTAAAATTGCAGCCCTCCTCAAAAAAAAAACAGCTGCAACTTTAGGTGATTCACTTCAGGTGACCTGAAATTGCACTCTCAATCAACTAAAATTGCAGCTCCCCTCCAAAAAAATATGTGCAACTTCAGGTGATTCAAAGTGTAACTTTAGGTGACTGAAAGATAAAAAAATTTCAGTCGCCTTTGCAATAGTCTATCCCATATAGATATAGTGTTTTGCAGTACGGCCAGTACTACGTAATACTATGCGTATAGTGGACTGCGACCGACCTGTCCTGTGGGGCAGCCTGCACCGATTTCTGGAAGTAGCTGAGGGATCTGTCTTGATCACGGTGCACCTCCCAGACCAGCTTGGCGTACTGCGACATGATCTCGCCGTCGCTGGGATCGGCCAGCATGGCGCGCGAGTAGTACTCCTCGGCCCTTCTGGGGTCTCCCTTTACCTGATCATCAGTTAATAACGTCACAGAGTTATGCTACAAAGTAATCAAATGTTAATCAAGGCCTGTGTTGATAAAGAAATGCACTCAACCTTAGAAATTTTTGTACGGATAACCCATTTTTTATTCGAAAATACAGAAATATACCAGCGACAAATTTTTTTACACAAATAGGCTCCAGTCGCTCAACCATTGGGCGACTAGAGTTTATCGCCCAACCAAAAAGCGACTTATGAAGAATCTGGTAACCGTTGGGCGATTAAATGTGATCGCCTCCCCGTTGGGCGATATAGATTGAGTCGCCCAACGGGGGGGCGACTTCATGTGAATACAGCCCGACGGCCAGGGCCTCTTTTCTTCCCCACGCCTGCTCGCCAATCTACTCTCGGCCGCGCGAGGAAGAGAGAAGCAGAAGAGAGGAAGGAAGAGGAGGAGAGGGGGAGGGGAGGGAAGAAGAGAAGGAGAGAGAGAGGAGAATAAGCCGCGGGAATTGCAGGTATTTTTCTAATTTTAGAAAATTTGTTTAGATAAACTTAGTTTACAAAATTTAGTGTAGATATTTAGTTTGCAAATTTAGTTGAGATATTTAGTTTAGAAAATTTAGTTTAGATATTTAGTGTAGATATTTAGTTTACAAATTTAGTTTAGATATTTAGTTGAGATATTTAGTTTAGAAAATTTAGTTTAGAAAAATAGTTTAGAAATTTAGTTTAGAAAATTAGTTTACATATTTAGTTTAGAAAATTAGTTTAGATATTTAGTTTAGAAAATTTAGTTTAGAACATTAAATTTAGAAATGTAGATGCAGTTTACAAATTTGGATGTACAAATTTAAATGTAGAAAAATATAGTTTACAAATTTAGATGTACAAATTTAAATGTAGAAAATTGTTGTGTCGAAATTTTGTATACTATTTTTCATGTATTATTGTAGAAAATGTAGTGTACAAATTTACATTTAGATAATTTTGCAGTTATGACGGGTGACTGGCGGTACCCGCTGTTGGACGAGCACTTGGACCGTATGCACCGCGCTTCCCGTCGTGCACCGCCACCGGGGAGCACAGACGAGTCGACCGAGCTAGGAGTGGTCCGGACACGCACACCTCGTGTGGCCTGGGGACTCGACCCCCGTTGGACTGGCAGGTTTGCACTACGCCAACGTTTTAGTATTACCATAAGAACATTTCATGCTGACCTTCACTTTATTTGCAGGCTGCGAGATGCCGGACTTCTCCCTCTTGCCCGGATGGTGCAGGCCACGGATGAGGACGGAGGTGCCTTGGCCGGGGAGGGGGACGAGGCGGGCGTGGAGCGATCACGACGCTTCCCGTTCGACCGTTCCCTGCTGACGGCTTTGGTGGACCGTTGGCGGCCCGAGACGCACACTTTCCACCTACCAGTCGGGGAGATGGCGCCGACCCTGCAGGACGTGTCCCTACTACTTGGCCTTCCGGTCGCGGGAGACGCTGCCTTCCTACCGGAGGCTCCCGCCGAGTGGCGCGATGACCTGCTCGGCAGATTCCAGGGGGTCCTTCCACCGGTCGGTCACCACCACATCTTCGACGAGAGGCAGAAGCATGGACCGACGCTGAGGTGGCTGGCACAGTACCGGGTACGTGGTGCTTCAAGTCGATCGCGTCTTCGAAACTCTTATTTGTGCAATTACATACTAATAAGAACTTTTCGCATTCAGGTTGAGCGCATGGTTGCAGATGCTGACGATTACCAGGTCGCGCGCCACCTGGAGGCTTACGTGCTGTGGCTGTTTGGTTGGGTGCTCTTCACCACCAGCCACGGCAACACCGTTGACGCGCGCCTTATCGCTTATGCGAGGGCGATTGCCGACGGCGAGGCCGACCAGATCAGCTGGGGATCGGCCACACTTGCCGCGACGTACCGCGGCCTGTGCGATGCGTGCACGAGGATTAAGGCGAACTCGATCCTCACGGAATGTCCCCTGCTGCTGTGGTCGTTCGAGCGCTTCAGTCTCGGACGACCTGTACTAGACGACATGAGTCCCTACGAGGCCGAGATGTACCCGGGGGGAGACATCGACCGGCCGACAATGGGTTCTATTTGGTGTCATCGACGAGTGAGTTTTATTTTATCATAGTCAACTTATTAACGATCGTCGTACTAAACAATTTGCCTTTCTTGCAGGTACAGTTCGCGCACGTGCAGGTCACGCGGGCGTACCACCCCTTCGTGGAGCAGTTCGACCGCCTCGCAGACTCCGACGTGCGCTGGGAGCCTTACGCAGAGGAGGCAGTGCAGGCCCGTGCTCCTGACGGGCTGTCTGCACTGTGCTGGTGTGACCAGGCTTTCTGGCTAACCCGTCGGAAGCTCGTGTACGGCATCTACGTTGAGGACTACGCACCGCAGCGAGTCATGCGGCAGTTTGGGCTGCGCCAGGCACTTCCTGTACCAGTCGGGCCGCCGATTCCGCCGCGCGTGCACGCGTGAGTGATCGCTTCTGGTATTTTTGTACGTACTTACTATTGTGATCGCAAGTACTTACATTACGTAATGGTTCCATAAACAAGCACAACACGAGGGGCGTCAAAAAAGGCACGGACTGGTCCAGGAGGATGCAGCTCTGGATTACGCAGTGGGAGGGTGCGCTGAATGACCACGTGGAGGAGGACCGGCCATACGACATAGCCGACTACGTGGAGTACCTCATCTGGTACCAGGGGCGGACTCGTACCAGGCTGGTACATGTCGTTGACCCACCTGCCCCACACGTCGCCGCACCGACAGACGCGTACCCTGCGCACTTTGCACGCCACGCGCCCACGCTCACATCGCGGTACGTAACTTGTAATTTCAAAAATTCTCAAATGGCAATATCGTTTCGATGATGGACCATTCTATGTCTTTTTGTCCAGGCTGACGTCGGTGTTGCGATGTGGTCGGAGTCCTCCGCACTAGTGCAGAGGTGGGGCACAGGTGGGGAGTTGACCAGCGAGGAGGCCGTCAGCTTTGCGCGACGGATGGAGGCCGGGTGTAGACGTATCGTCAGCCTACTGTCCTGCATGAGGCTACCGGTGGTCTCCACACCTACGCCCAGTGCACCCCGACCACCAGTGCCACCCCGACCAGCGTGGCACTACTCCGGAGGTAGTACGTGGACACGTCCACCTCCCCCGGACCAGCCAGGAAGTTCTGCTTGGTCACGGCCTCGTACACCTCCTACATACATCCCCGGCTTCCACACGGATGATTTCATGGCGCCATGTACGGGTACGCATCGTCCGATCTTGTTTTTATCCTAAGACGACATGCAATGAACTAACGATATTACCATTGCAGGTCCTTACCAACAGCAGGGACGCTTCTCCCCGGGCCACATCGAGGTGGACCAGTTTTTTGCGGACTGGCCTGGGCCGTCCTCCGACGCAGCACCGGAGGTTCTCTCCGGCAGTGGCCTCCCCGGTGCACCGGAGGCCACACAGCCAGAGGTGCAGCTGACTCCACCGGCGCAGCCGCGGGTGCGAAACCCACCTGATCGTTTTACTTTTTCGGACTCTCGTCACCCGCCTCGTAATCCGTTGCACCGGAGGACGGCCAAGCGGGGCCGTATGGCAGGACGCGGGCGCGGTGACGGAGCACCTTAGGGTGGGGAGTGAGGGGTGTATGTCATGCATGTAATGGATAAATACGTGCCATGTTACTGCGTTATATTATAAAGTTCATTTAAATTCAAACAATGCTATTATCTCTTCTTTTCGTATAAAAAATTATTTCTGCGGCCGAGAGTAGATTGGCGAGCAGGCGTGGGGAAGAAAAGAGGCCCTGGCCGTCAGGCTGTATTCACATGAAATCGCCCCCCCGGTTGGGCGAATCAATCTATATCGCCCAACGGGGAGGCGATCGCATTTAATCGCCCAACGGTTACCAGATTCTTTATAAGTCGCTTTTTGGTTGGGCGATAAACTATAGTCGCCCAATGGTTGGGCGACTGGAGCCTATTTGTGTAAAAAAATTTGTCGCGGGTATATTTCTGTATTTTCGAATAAAAAATGGGTTATCCGTACAAAAAATTCCTCAACCTAATGCTAGATGCACATAACCTATCAGTTCTGTCTAGTTTTTTCTTCAGGTTTTTTGTTCAACTATATTCAAATGATCAATAGGACAAAAAACCATTTATCTAGACAGGAAATCCTGCGTTTCAAACGGGGCTTAATCAATTCTAGTCCCTAGTCTTTTTTTCACAGCAAAATGTAAGAGACTAATGCCATTCTTTACGACGTCCTATTGGCCAATGGGCATTGTGAATCCTTCTGGCAGAAAGACGAACGTAAAAGTAAGCAGTAACAAATTCAGTATTGAGTAGTGACAGATCATACCTCGTGCAGAAACTGCGCGTAGTTGCGCAGGATCAGCGGGTTGCCCGGCTGCTCGTCCACCATCTTCTTGTACTGCGCGTCAAGCGCCACCACCTCATCCCGCAGCCGCTCCTCCACGCCATCCACCTTAGCTGCGGCAGTCTTGGACTTGGCGGCGCCGGCGGTGAACAGGCCGGAGGCAATGCGGTCGATCCCGAGGCCCCTCGCCAGGAACAGCGGCAGCTCCGGCTGCTCTGGCTGCACCGTCTGCTGATGATCTTGCTCCTGCTCTTGCTCTTGGTGGTGTGGTTGGGCCGGCGGTGCCTTGTTGAAGGTGTTGTAGATGGAGAAGGAAAGCTCGGTGTGGAGACTGGTGGTTTTATTGCTGGACTCGGAGGATGAGGGGTTGAGGGAAGGGAGGTTGCTGTCGGAGAAGGCTCGGCGGAGCTGGAGGGAGGAAGGTGACGAAAGGGAGGAAGAGAGGAAGGAATGCAGGAATGGCGTGGAGGAGCTCCTTAGCAACATTCTCTCTCTCTCTCTCTCTCTCTCTCTCTCTCTCTCTCTCTCTCTCTCTCTCTCCTCTCTGGGTGTTTTCTTGAGGGAGGACAAGGCAGCTGAGAGGCATCAATCCCTCGAGATCTCACCTCTCGTGTCTTGATTTATATCACAGATTCACAGCAACCGTGTTGTTTATCGGTCGGCAGATAATTTTTTGTTGACCATCTAAAGCGGTAAAGCGTGTTCAAGTGGGTACATGCACGTGAATCGTTATCGAATTTACAAGAAACAAGCTCGAGATCGACACCGTTTGCTTGATCTAGAAAGAAAGAAAAAAAAACCTTCAATCAGGCTTCATCCCCACAGATCTCGTGACCTTTCACGGCTTACTTTCAATGACGATGCATGCTTTTCAAGCCTACTTGTAACGCAACGTGCGTGTGCATTTGTTTTCCACTGCAAGGCAGAAAGGAAAACGAGTCCTGGAAGCGTAGCTCAATTAACTCGCTTTTGCTTTGTTTCGGACAAGAGGAAGCTAGATTAAGGCCGCTCGGTTAGGCTGAAAAATAGTGACTTTTGATTAAAATTGTACTGTAACTGACTAAAATTATACTGTAGCTAAATGTGGTTTATTTGGCGCAATTAAATTTTAAAAAAATAAAAATAGAAAAAAATATATTATCTCATCACGGACAACGCAAATGAATACGAAAAAAGAACCGATAAAAAAACTCAAAAAAAGTCAAAAGTTCAAATTTAAAAATAATAAAAAATAAATCAGAAATTAAAAATTCAAACCAAAATGAACGGACATAAAACCATTTGTCATCCACACTTGGCAGTCTTGGCCTTCTTATCAAACGATCTTATCTGATGGCGTAGGTCATCTGCAAGCGCGAGAGCCTCGTGGGTATGCACGATGCAGCCAGCTAAACATCATCGGCGTCCGGTTAATGTATCTCACGTGTCCGGCCTTGACTCTGTGGCCATATCTATCTTCTCTCAAGTCGAAAGCCAAAAGTCCGGTTTAATGTATCTCACGTGTACATGCAGTGTAAGCCTGAGTTCTCGGCTGTAGGTCATGCTTGTGAACTGCTTTTTCTTAGGGGACGTGTTTTTTTTAATCAAATCAGTTCAGGACTGGGAACGGAGTAATGGTGATAGCTGGGCAGCTACTGTCGATGATCGATCGAATTAAGCTAGCAGGAACAAATTACCACGTTTGTTTGTTTAGTTTTGCTATCTAGTAGTACGAGCAGCAATTTTAACCGTGCGAGTAAACATGCATCGCCGCGGCCTGCTGAGAATCCGACGACGACGAGTCCAACAACGGAACGCTCACTCCCGATTGAGCTCAGTCCTGAATGAACAGCGATCGATTTCTTCCCAAAAAAAAATGGCGCCAGCTTCATGAAAATTGCACTGATCAACTCGGTTTCGGCTTCTGGCTTATTTTTCACTATTTATAAGTTTCGTCTTTTTCTGAACTTTTGGCTTTTTGTTGAGCTTTTTTGCCGGTTCTTTTTTTCCCATATTTGTTTGTATTATATGTAATGGGCTAACATATTTTTTATATTTTTATTTTTTTTAATTTTAATTATGCTAAATAAGCCTCTGTCAGTTACAATGCTTTTTTCAGCCAGCTACAGTGTTTTCAGCCATAAACCATGAGCTTTTCAGCTGAACCGATCACCACCTTAAACCCACCTTTTTGAAATAGCACTGTGTAACTACACACCGACAGGCTACAGCAAAACCACCGCACAAGCTCCGCGCAAGATGATCGTTCAACAATTTGTCGGAACAAATGGTGCCAAAAGAAAAGGGAGGACTGTGTTGTTAAAAGAGCATATCATTCAACCAGCGTGAAGCCATTCTTGACATACTGCAAACAAGAAAATGGCAGGTCCAACGCGTACTCAACCATGTTCGATCTCGACAAAAGCTTGCCAAGAACAAAATCCCTATGGCTAAGCCCCAGCCGTGCACCACTTGTCATCGCCTTATCACGGCAGGCAACGAGAGTGATGTTGCAGAGCCAAGGGACAGCCGCTGTGAAGGCCAGCCCGAAATGCTGCTTGTATGCCCTGAAGACTTGGGAGACACGCTTGCCCATGGGAAGCATGCTCTGGAAATGGGCGTCGTTTTCCACACCAGCAGCTGACAACACTGAATCGGAATGCAAGTTCACCACCACGGTTCCTTGAACGGGATGGACTTTCTCCTCTAGGTTCTTCAGGAAGGTTCCATCTACATCCCAGAGCTTGCGAGGAAATACGTCGTCTCCGTCATAAGCATGGATGAAGACTATATCATATACATTGCTGTCATTGACAACGAAATCTTCAGCATCTGTATATGGAGGAAAAGCTGGTCATGGATTCCTCCCCATAATAGCTCATCACGTCAGCAGGCTGCATGGACTGAGCGGATAACCCTTTTGCAGATGACGCGGGGAAACCCATAGAATCAATTGAGGCTGAAATGACGACTGGATCAATTTCCACAATGTGGATGGCAGCCCCTGAAAGAGATGAAATGCGTTCAAGCATTTCTATGAAGTTGAGAACCGCAGAATTTACAGGCAGAACTACAGTAGGGACAATATGCTAGGCCAAATAATTCATCAATGATCTGACTTCAACCAGTTTTGAGCAGGGAATGCATATTTTTTTAATGAATTATTATGCATTCAGGTGCAAGTTATTAGTATTGCACTTTTGCCGTCAAACAAACCAGGTGTAGAGTTTATAATCAACCAAGACCAGAAAGTGAATACTTCACTACAGTGTGCAGGAAATAAAGCATCAACAAATAAAAAATTCCAGTAAGAACAAACTCGGTAATAAACATTAGTGAAGCTAATGGTAGTGCTTACCTCTGAATTTGCTGGCCAAAAACAATGGTAAGCTGCCGCCACCATGGCCGATACAAAGAATTTTCATAGTGTTCTGCCCAGTAACTGCTCGAGGGAGATCATAAGAACAGCAAGGGAGTGCTGTTAATCATGCTGATACCATACTCTTAATATCTGTAAATACCAACTGTGAGATGCGTTTGATGGTATTGAAGCAAAAGATAGAACACAAAAGCCAACAAAATTGCTTGACTTTCGCATATAACAGTTAGATGCATGTGCATCTACTAGAAAACCTTCTTGTGATCATGATGGCATCTAACACTTCCAGGTAAGGAATAACCATGGCAATCATGTTACTGATGTCTTTTGACTGGTATATAAGTGTGTGTATACTAGTGTTGTGTGTAACAAGGATTCTTTCTGTGTTGTAGATTAACAGATATAAATGATGCTAAACAATGAAAATAACATGGACATATTGTCATCATCATGATTGGTGAGAAGATGGTACAAGTGAACTCACAAGGAACTGTTAAACAATGCGGTTGCTGCATCAAGTACAATGCTGTATCACCCGAGGACCTGTAACAGGCCATTACTTTTGCAGTACTTTGCCTTGTATGATCGTTAAAGCGCATTACTCGCCACTGGTAGCCTAGTATCTTAAACTGGTCAGCACCGGTTGATTCTGGGTATATTGTTGCATTTCTTTCTTGAAGCCATCTCTCCATTACTGGCCACTGGTCGCTGGCCTGTCACCACGTAATAATTTATGTTTCAATGCGAGTACAAAACAGATTCGACTAAAATCTTCAAAAAGCATTAATATTCTGTACAGTAGTGCCACATACCCACGGTGATGAAAAAATTGACCATATACCCTCCATTTAGATGGAAATTGAGGATTTACCCTCCTGGCCCACATGTCAGTGACTTATGATGACCCCACGTGTCATTGAGATGTGGGGGTAAATCCTCAATTTCCCAACTAAAGGGAGGGTATATGATCCAATCTCCCCACGGTGATTCATGATAAGTAGCATAGGGAGATTAAAACTAGGGGGAAAAGTTGAAAACGTCATACACGGCGTCCCGTAGCCGAAACGGGGGATCAAAAGTTATAGCAATCGAGGAACACAAAGAGAGGAAACGGGGAGTGATTGAAACTGCTATAACTTTTGATCCCGTAGCCGAAATTGCTCAAATTTTTTCTGAAGGCTTTTGGATCAATGAAGAATATCTCCACCAATTTTCACTATTTTTGGCGAAGGTTTGGTCCCTGTCGCTCAACCATTGGGCGACTACATTAAAGTCGCCCAATGGGAGGGCGACTGGATGCAGTCGCCTAATGGTAGAGCGACAGGGACAGAATCGGCTTCTGGTTGGGCGATAGGCTCCAGTCGCCCTCCCATTGAGCGACTTGAACCTATTTTTGTAAAAAAAAATTCCCGCGGATATATTTCTGTAATTTCGAATAAAAAATGGATTATCCATACAAAAAAATTCCCCAAATATTAGTCGAACTGTAGACCGTCGGGTCTATCCCCGTAACGGCCTGGTTTTGGGTAGGACGTCCCGCAACAACTTAAAAATTCAGTTACAGACAAAAAGTATCATATCTACTTATAAATATTTTAAAAAAATTAATTTAATTAAAATAAAATCCGACGGTCAATTTTAACAATTATAAAGACGTCCAAACCAAAAACTTAATTTACAATCAGAAGAATCAAAGAAAACTCAATATAAACGCTTGAGTGCGGTCGCAACTCTAACACAAAAACTTGTAAAATCATTTCTTCTCTTATCTCTATGTTGATGTAAAATGAAGCAAAATTAAGTACAACCAACCGTACTCAACGAGTCACATAAGGAAACGCTATTTAATTACATGACAGGATTTCCAAAGGATGGGGATATAGTGATTTTATTAAAGAATTTGTGTATGTAATTTTATTTGTAAATATTTTTAAACACAAAAGATCAATAACTTCTTAAGGAATTGAGATTTCAAAACTTGATTTCCAGACTTCAATATTACTAAATCAATTCCAAATCTACTTATGTTTTGCTGTTAGAATCACCTATTAAACAACGCTTCATTTACCAAAAACATAGCGTATTCGAATATCATTAAGTTATGACTCTACAGAGCTGCCCAGTTTACCCACAAGATCTTTTAACTCCCGCGTCCGGGTTTAAGAAAACAAAGTTTTTCACTGCTCAATTTTTTATATAGCCTCTACCTAGTAGGTGCTATTTCCCAACAAACTCGAGTGGCTCACGGCCTCGCCCGATTTGATATGGATCTATTGTTGTTAAGTATTATTATACCCCCTTCCATACCATAAAAACTCCCTCAACCTCCCTTCACCCTTTGTAGATATTTAATTGAACTTGAGCAGCTACTAAACCAGATTTGATGGATCAATGCTTGTGATTGAACGATCACTATGCTCTTTACTTGACATAAGGTTCTAGTCTTTATATTTTCATCGAGGCAACTTCCATCCACAAATCCTTGTTTCAGTGCCCATCGGCACTACCACCTTTCCGGTTTCGCTCATCTGGTGTTGAAGGACACTAAGTCTTGCTAAGACTAATACCATGTAACATAGGCAAGAAATCCTTCTTGGAATCCTACATGTTGAACTGCTTCAACACTTTGTCAATATATCTATCTTGGCTTAATCCAATTAGCCTTTTAGTTCTATCTCTATATATCTTTATGTCCAAAATATATACTACCTCTTCTAAGTCTTTCATAGAGAAACTATTTCTTAATTAAGACTTGCCAGATTCAAATATAGGAATATCATTTCTGATCAATAACATGTCATCAATATATAGGACCAGAAAAAATAAATGCACTCCCACTAGCATTTTGTAAACATAAGGCTCTTCTTCATTCTTGATGAAGCCAAACCCTTTGACTACCTCATCAAAATGAATGTTCCGACTCTGAGAAGCTTGTTTCAGTCCATAGATAGATATCTGAAACTTGCATATCTTTCTACCATTTTGGGGATCAACAAAACCCTCAGGTTGTGTCATGTACACATCCTCATTTAGGTTTTCATTTAGGAAAGCCATTTTGACATCTATGTGCATATCTCATAATCAAAATACGCAGCAATAGCTAGAATGATCTGGACAGACTTAAGCATAGTGATGGGCAAGAAGGTTTCATCATAGTCAATACCTTGAATTTGTTTAAAACCATTCACCACCCAATCATGCCTTGTGGATATGAATATTTCCATCAATGTCTATCTTTTTCTTAAAAACCCACTTGCACTTAATGATTTTACATTATCAGGTGGATAAACCAAGTTCCAAATTTGATTATCATACATGGATTGAATTTTGGATCTCATGGCTCCAAGCCATTTCTCAGAGTCCAGGTCCATCATTGCATCCACATAAGTCTTAGGCTCATCATTTTCTAATAATAAAATGTCATGTCGATACCTTATCGGTAATTGGCGTGGCCTTTCAGACCTACATGGAGCTGGTGCCTCTTCCACAAGTTTTACAACATCTTGTACACTCTGTAGAGATTCAGTAGGAGTTGAAATATTTTTCAGATGTCTCTCAAATTTCTTCAAGTCTCACTATGCTCCCACTAACTCCTTTTGAGAAAAACTGTTTCTCCAAAAAGACACCATTTCGGGCAACAAACACTTTGTTCTCATCTCTTTTATAAAAAATAATATCCTTTAGTTTACTTAGGATATCCCACGAAGAAGCATTTATCAGATTTAGATGTGAGCTTGTCAAACATCAAACGTTTTATATATACTTTACATCCCCATATTTTGAGAAAAGACAACCCAAAATGCTTCTCAGTCCATATCTCATATGGTATCATTTCTACAGCTTTTGATGGAGCCCTATTTAATGTGAACACAGTTGTTTCTAGAGCATAACCCCAAAAAGACAATGGCAGATCATATTGACTCATCATCAACCGAACCATGTCTAACAAGGTCCGATTCCATCGTTCAGACACCCCATTCCATTAAGATGTTCCTGGCGGAGTTAGTTATGGAACAATTCCACATTGCTTTAGATGATCACTAAACTTATAGCTCAAATATTTACTTCCACGATCTGGTCGTATGGTTTTAATTATATTTGCCAAGTTGACTTTGTAGCTCATTCTAGAATTTCTTGAACTTTGCAAATGATTCGAACTTATGCCTCATTAGGTAGATGTATCCATATCTACTAAAGTCATCGGTAAAAGTTATGAAGTACTAAAAATCACCTCTGGCTGTTGAGCTCATTGTTCTACATACATTCGAATGTACTAAGGCCAACAAGTCAGTTGCCCTCTCACCAATACCAGTGAAAGGTGTCTTAGTTATTTTGCCAAGTAAACAGGACTTGTTTGTTTCAAATGATTCAAAATCAAATGAGTCTAGAAGACCATCTTTATGAAGCTTCACCATGCGCTTCTCATTTATATGACCCAAACGACAATGCCAAATATAGGTGGGATTCAAATTATTAGACCGAAACCTCTTAGTATTAATGTTATAGATAAGCACATCCTCAAAATTTAAAATATATAATACATTTGAGAGACCATGTGGTCATGACTCCATGTGAATGATGAGTAATTGACAAAGGTTTAGGATAGTCAAGTTTGGATTGTGTGGTCGGATCATGTCGTTGCAGGGTGCAATGGGCTAGGTCGGACTTTGGTCAAACTTGGTCGTATGGGTTTAGGACGCTTATTCTTGGTTTCGACAGGTTTGGACTTCATCTGTGGTAAGTGTGATGGTATTTACGTTTTCATGTATCGAGCGGTGCTATTTGACGTGTTTTTTGTCTATGTGACTGCAGGACGTCGAGTTGGAGTCGTGGCGAGACACGGTGGACCGGACTAGGCGCAGGTGGCGCTGAGGTCAGAACGGTCGGGATGTGTCGAAGACGACGTGGACTCGAGGTGGTTGCGAGGCGTGCGAGGCAAGGAGCGCGGAAGCTTCCCGGAAGGTGCAGGAGGGGCGAAACGGGAATTTCGCAAGGCTGCACAAGCGGGAGCGGGCTCCGTTGGACGTAGCGGGCGTAACGGGGCGGAGACCCGTTAGCCAAGCACTATAAAAGGAGAGGAGGGGCTGCATGCCCACTTGAGCACTTGAGAAGGAATTAGGGTTTCCTTTAGTCAAAATAGGCTTTAGTGGTTGTTTTGGCTTTAGGCTTTAGTGGTTGAGAGTGGGTGGTGGAGGCAGAGGTGTGCTCCCTGCATGTCCCCATCGATGTGTTTCCAGAGTGCTCTCTTCTCTGTGTGTGTTCCTCCCCAGATGCATGTGTAGCTCTTGGTGAATTAGAGGATTGAGAGAGTGAGGAGATGGATTGAGAGTCTTGTAATCGTGTCATCTATCTGTAATCATGGTATCGTGACTCCTCTGTATTCCTCGCGTGATATGAATGAAAATCTGAAGTTTTTCTTCTGTTCGTGCTCTCTGTTCTTCGTTGCTTCTTGTTGGGTGATTTTGAGCTTTCTTGTTTTTGAGTTGTTTCTTGTTGGGAAGGTCCAAAATGGGTTGCTCTATGTTGGGATGATGCCTCAAGATCATTTGATCAAGTTTCCCAGGAGCAAACTTGGTTTAATTTCATATTTTCGTTTTTGAGCCTCCCCTGTTTATGTGTTGCCTTCCTAGGTTTTGGTGCTGTTCTTGATTCCCTTGTTGAGATGGCTTGAAATTTGGTATGAAGAGTCCAGAGGCTATTAATTAGCTACCCTCAAAATTTCATAGCCAAAGGATCAACGGTTGGGGAGTAATTTGATTTTTGGCTCGGTTCTTGCAAGATTTCAGATTTTTGCCCAAATCTGAAATTCTTGTTTCTTAGAGGGGTTTTCTTGAAATTGGCTCTTGGTTTAGTCTTCTGGGAGTGTTCCCTAGCTATCCTCAAAGTTTCCCAAGCCAAGAATCCAAGAATCATTGCGAATCTCTCAGTTTTCAGAAAATCCCGTTTGCTGTTTTTCTCGAGAGGTACTACCGCTCCTGGAGAGGTACTACCGCTCAAAGGTACTACCGCTCGGACCAGCGGTACTACCGCTTGAGGCCAGAATTTTCCCGATTTGATTTTTCTCGCTTGCTGGTCTCTGTCTTTGTGCTTTTCCTGCTGCTGGGGTGTCTTGTGAGCACTGGTCTTCTACCTTCATAGCCCTCATAGCTATTGGAGAAGAAGATACGTGTTGGGGGCGATTTTAGAAAGCAACATTCACCCCCCCTCTGTCGCCATTTTGGTCCTACAAGATTTATCAATGGAGCATGACCAAAAACCATATCATTCAATTAAATTGAACAAGAATTGTTTCTTTATTCTGAACTCATAAACTTCTGCTCCCAAATATGAAGCAGAAATATTGTTTTTTCTTAAGGCAGGAACATAATAACAATTATTCAATTTCAAAACTAATTCTAAGAGTAGAGATAATGGTAAAGTGCCAACAGCCAACGCAACAACTCTGACTCCATTGCCTAAGCGAAGATCGACCTTGCCTCTTGCCAAACTCCTACTCCTTATCAGCCCCTACATGGAATTACAAATATGAGCAACTGATCCGGTATCAAATACCCAAGGGCTAATATGAGAAGTAGCAAGATTTATTTCTATAATATTTATACTTGAAGTAGAAGTCTTACTTCCCCTCTTCTTTTCTAGTTCCGCCAAGTACTTCTTGCAGTTCTTCTTCCAATGTCCAGTCCATTGGCAATGGTAGCAAATGGCATCAAATGTAGCATCAATCTTAAGTTGCTAAAACTTAGATTTGATACTTGAGATCTTATCTTGAGTTTTGCTCCCTTTTTGAAGTTGGTAGTCCTCTGAACCATCATCACTTGATTAGAGTTTTTCTTAATACTCTTCACTGCTGACTTGAGCATCCCATGCAACTTGGTCATTGACTTCTCCATGCCATTTATATAAAAGTTCAAAATGGCCGGCTCAAAGCTCGGAGGGAGCGACTAGAGAATCACATTTGTAGCCAACTCTTGGCTAAGGGGAAAATCAATCTTTTACAAACTCCCAATGTATCTATTCATCTTGATCACATGAGGGCTGACCGGATTTCCTTCAGTTAACTTACACGCAAACAATGATTTAGAGGTGTTGTACCTTTTAGCCCTTGCCTTGTTCTCGAACATGCCTTTAAGACCCACAATCATATTGTAGGCATCCGTGTTCTCATATTCCTTCTGAGGCTCAAAGTTCATGGTGGCAAGCATGAGACAATTAACATCAAGCGAGTCATTGCAACATTTCTCATACTCATTCTTTTGAGCAGGAGTAGCATCTTCAGCTAGTTCATCTGGATATGGAACCTCTAGAATATATTCCTTCTTTTCTTGCTTGAGAACAATTCACAAGTTGCGATACCAGTAAATGAAGTTTGTTCCATTTATTTTTTTTTCTTTCTAAAGAATAGATCGCAGGCTAAAACTGGGTGTAGAGGAAGTAGATGGCGACATTGTCTGCAACATAAAAAGTATATGCAAAAATTCAACACTATGTGTGAAATCTCCCATTAAACAATTTAACAAAAAATACTCCCACTATCAAATACCCTCTAATAATATATAGTGAGTCAAGATCCATATTTCACAAAGTCCTAGTGAGCTTTGCCATCACTGCTAGAAACCTAGCGACGTAGGTAAGCATCACTTGCTAATTACATCACATGTGACTCTTCTTTGTTGAGTGACATTCATATGTCTGGGCCTCAACACCATGCCACTAGACCCAAAACCATTTTGATAGCCTAGTCAAGTTAAACCAATATTATGCATGAAGTGTCCAACACTTTATCTTATCTTATTGAGATAATTAATGGCACCCTACTTTGATAGTTCTATCAGTTAATGATCAGAATCTTGATAGGTGCAACTATTGAAAGAGCATCGAGTTTTACTTAATTTTCTAAATGGATACTATTCTATTATGTTAAAATCACCTAAGATAATAATAACATGAATAATAGCATAATAGGAACATAAAAATATTCACAATTAAATCATATTAAATTGTAAGATAGTATGGCTCTTAGCATGACAATCTCCTTCACTACACTTCCTGTCCACCGAGCAATTAATGTTTGAGTTCACCACATCTATCTATTTAGCTATTACTCTTAACAGCCAATAATAAATTACATATGAAAAGTCAAACATCATAAGTCGACATGCAAGCCGTTATACAATACTATGTAGTCCATAGCTATAAATCAATATGACATGTAGGCCATGAAAAACTCATACATGCATCACATACACAATGGGCCACACTTATTCATACAACTCTGCAAAACGAGTTATATGCGGAATCCAATTCTATCACGCGATATGAATACATAACACCTATAATGCGTGATATGATTACCTAGCATGGCGGTCCCACGGATAGATGATGCCGTTAATAACTCCTACAAACAGTATAATCATATAAATTTTTTAGCAACATTCAGAGTGGATAAAACTATGAAAAAATTACACAATCAAACACATTGTATTAGAAGATTGCATATAAAATTTCATAATTTTTTAGACTCATTTACTATATTTAAAAAATTGAACAAATAGTACATGTAAATCATAATTAAGGTAGTTAATTAAGCCGCTTAATAGCTATCATCTGGTGGCTGGGCGGCAGAGGGGAGGACCGCACGGTGGCGTGCAGCTTTCGCGTGTTGCACGATTGTGCGGCCTTTGCGCTTGCACGTTGGCCGTGCGGCACCACCACTGTCACCTCTCCACGGTTGTTGTCTGGTGGCCGTACGGTAAAAAGTAACATTTTTGCTAATGCCATATGATTATCATCATTTTTGTAAAATACAAGATCAAAAGTGCCTAAAACTCCCCACAGCTAGATAGACACGTATTGTGTATACTGCTGCAGCACGCTCATCAGCCGGTGGTCGTGCCCCTCGGTTCCCTCAGGATGGTTCACATCGGGCGCAACCAGAGCTCGAGCCAAGTCCGCATGCATAGAATTATCATTGCTTTTCTGACAAAACCATCGCGAATTTTTTTGGACGGATCAGTGCGCGGAAGAACCGAAGTACTCACAAGGCTTTGGAAGGTGCCTCTCCTGGTCTGCCTGGATCGGCTGGTCCGCCGTCACCGGCGCCTCCTCTGCCACTGACGACATTGCGTCGGTAGGCGCCAGCCTCCGCCGTCATAACTCTCTCTCTCTCTCTCTCTCTCTCTCTCTCTCTCTGAAGTCACAAAGCTAGGTACGCTACAAATGCATGACGAGAGGTTCTCTCGTGTTGTGCTCTGCTTACACACGAGGAGAAGCACGGACGGTGCAGTGCAGCAAAACCAGATTCCGAACAATCATGGCGTTTTTTTAGAGGAACCCGGCCTAGGTAACTGGTTGCAGCCCAGCCAGGCAGATACGGTCCACGGCTCCACGAGTGGACGCGTCGCCGCGGATGAGCGAAGCGCGCGAGGAGAAGCTGATTGGCCTGGCCGTGTGATGCTTCACGCGCACACGACACGAAAACACGAGCACATCTCGGCGAAACTGGGTCCAGAACCTCCGCCGCATGTCAGCCTGTGGATGCCGTCGACGAAACGCCCTCGCCGAGCGTGGAGAGAACCGAAGATATCACCGAAACGCGTAGGAAGGATCCGGCCGAGTCATCTCCCTGCATCAGGTCAGACGGTATCTCTGTAAAGTCCGCGAGATACCCCTCTCTCTAGCTCTCTCCGCGTCGTCACCCACTAATCCAATATTATTTTACTCGCCTCGTAAACATCACGGTCTAAGCGAAGTTTAACACTGACCATTATGTTTGTTTCTGTTTAATTTTAGGCGAAACCGATGATGATTGATTTGTAGTTGCTTCTTGTGCTCCTCCGTGGTCTTCCACTCCAACCTCTCTTGCCTGAATCCAAGGGAGTTTGCAGATTTACCGGCCAATTTGCTTGCTGGTTGCAGAAAAGGTGAGAACTTCTAATCACAAAATTTACCTGTCATTTTTTAGTTCCTGTTAATTCTCGTGTATAATTTCCTTTTTTTTGCAAATACGTATTTTTATGGCCTTAAGACTCAATAATCACTTTTTGGAAAGAAGACTCGATGATCTCTCGTTCCATCTTCCCGCTTGTCCATCAAGTTCGTGCAATTCGAATAAATACTGTTGATTCGTCGAGTTGATTCCTTACTACAGCGTGGTAATCACAGACTTAGGTTTCTGTTTCCGATCGATTTATGGAGTTACAGTAAAGCTGAACTGCTTGAAATCTTGTTACGAAACTTTGCTGTAATATGTGCTTATTCGGCACCATCTACTAGTCGAAAATTGTCCACTGTCCAGTAGTATCTGCTTGGCGAAAGATGAGCAATTATCTTTACCTAAATTTATTTGTACGCAGGGATTCTATAAAAAGACATTTGTTTCCATGCAAATATGTAATTCTTACCGCTCTATATGTTAGAGTGGTGGTAAATAGATGGATTAGTTTTATTTTCCTTTTTCCCCAGATTAATATGAGAATTTTCCTGCTCTATGTAATAAAAGCGGATAGTCTTTTTTCTTGTAAAGAATGTTACATTAGCATCATCATATACGCAATAGCAAACAAATATGCAATTGCATAATTACCGTAATTTAACAGAATTATTATACTGACTCCAGTTATCGACTACATACATTTCGTTTGAAGACTCCTAACTGAATTCGGCCACATTATAACCAAAACCCATTTGAGTAGTGCTTCTATGATTTTCTCTCTAATAAAAATAGCACTAATCTCAAAGCAAACGAAGAGGTAAATAACATCTATTCACTATTCATCATGTTTTAAAAATTGTGCAAATTGCTATTAAGGAGAGCATGGAAGCACCTCTCAACCTGTTTTCATAGAGTTGGCATATCAGGAAATTATCCTATATAAATGTTTTCTCTATGCTTCTTAGAAAGTTGAAGATCTGAACATGTCCATTGTTCTTAGCAGATAGAGGAGAACTAAGTAGCAGTCACCAGTCGAATGCCATTTCGTCCTGAGTCCTTGTCTACTTATCGCATGAATTTGTGGTCTTTGCCTGGTAGTACTGGAGCACTTCGTTCCTCATCTATGGCAACATCTTCAAGTCATTTATCTTCAGTCTTTGCGCATGGACAGCATTCTAATTTGACACCATCAATTGTGCATTCTTTGAATGCTGGAATCTTGTCCTCTGACCTGATATCATACCCTGGAGTACCGGCTCAAGCAACCCGTTGTGCAGACCCACTTGGTGGTGTACAGAATGGAAATGTCAGGGACAGTGTTCAGAGACAGCAAATTCCTGGCTCTGTTAGAGGCCCCAACGAATTTGACGATAGCGATGAATGGTTACGATGTTTGGCGAATGGAAATTTGGATGGTATTATTGCCACTGATGTAACTGCAGATTTTCTCCAAATGGTAAGTGGGCTCAACAGCAGCAGTAGACTAGTATTATATTGTTTAGTTGATCATGAAAGTGCCATTGATATAAGCCATGAGATTTCATGTTATGTTGATACGAGATTCTTTGAGTTGATATGTTTCGCTTTACTTAGGCTGGATCTGCACCCGTTTCCTCATCTCTAAATTCTGAGAAATGCCAGCCTATGACCCATCAATCAGTTCCATCTAATTCTCGGCAGTTGCATCCTACCATTTCTCCTCCATCAGCTACAAACATACACTCACCCAAGAGGACCAAGGCACGCATGCGATGGACTGTGGAAATGCATGACCGCTTCAGAGATGCCGTCAATCAGCTTGGTGGCAGTGACAGTAAGTTCACAGCACTATGGCCACTTTCTTTCTCCTACAAATTTCTATTGACTTTGTATTGCCCTTCATTATTTTTTACATCCGCAGATGCTACGCCCAAGGCCGTTCTTGACCTCATGAAGGTCGAAGGTCTGACTCGTGATCAGGTGAAAAGCCACTTGCAGGTATGCTATTTCCTGTTCCTATTCCATTACCGGGACCAGAAATATTTCAGTGTTAGTGTTCTTCTAACTAAGGGTAATGCTCACAACAGAAGTACAAATCGGCTCAAGTTAAGCACCACTCATCTGAAGGTTAGTTGTTGCTGGTGGTTCAAGCTTGTATTGTGCACTTGGTTGAACACCTTTTACAATTGAGCTCTGGTTCGGTCCTCCCGGAGGTGTAGGAGGTGCTAACACCTCCATCAGATCTGACCGTCCATCTGCTAGGGGCAAGATTGTACATTCATGTGCACCCGCGTTGATTAGATGGTTAAGTGGTGAAAAAATGACGGCTGAGAGGGGAGGAACTCAACTTAATAAACTCGGTGGGCATGCGGGACAACGAAAAGGTTTGGCGGCGTTGTAACTATTCGGATGAAATTACTTCTTTGCCCACTTTACCTAGCACCACTCCTGCACACCACTCAGAGACACCGGAGGTGTTAAGATCATGTGAACCGTTAGATAAACTATATTGGACGGCTGAGAACAAGCGAATGTACCGAACCAGAACTCTTTACAATTCCCCTCATTGTTGACATCTTGCTAATTTTTGAAGCATAAGTGAATTGCTTATTTTTTCTCATCAGTTTAAGTTTTTGGGTGAACTGTCTGCTGCATGAAACTCAATATAGTATCAGCTTCAATAGGTCCCGAGTTCAAGACCTAGCTAGCGCAATTAAAAAAAATAATTGCAGCCCAATTTTATTCCACGTATTAGGTCTAAAAGAGCCTACACGTGAGGGGAATATTGAAATATAAGTGAATTGTCTATATTTCCTTATCAGTTTAAGCTTTTGGATGAACTGGACGATGCATGAAACTCAATACTAATTCATATTTTGTATATAATACCCATTCAAGTCATTTATTCATCAAATTGTTGCTTGTATTCATCTGTTACAGGCACATCAGTAGAGACAACCATGCCTACTGAAGTGGTACCATCATGTGTACAGATGTGAGTCGATGAGTCATAAATACTTTTTTAAGTGAAATCTATTTTTAGTTTTGCTTTTGCTGATGTGGGTATCTTCTTACGAAATATTCTATTCTAAAACCAAACACTAGTGACTAAAACTAAACTTTTACAAGTAAAAGATTCTTTGGTATGATTCTGATAGCTGGTCGTTCTGCCTAAGCTAATTGATTGTGTAAGTATGTAACCTTATTACATTTTAATGGCCAAACAGTTCGTTTTTTTTTTTTGGCTCTGTATGACTATTTAAGTTTTCTGTGCAAGAAGTATGGAAGCATTTGCATTGCGGGTACAGATGGAGTTTCAGAAGAAGCTTCATGATATGGTCGACAAGACACATCATGATTTAATGGAGGTGCACTTTTGTTGAGTTTATGCTTAATTTTTGAAGTATCAAGCCCAATGTGATCTATTCCAATTTCCAAAATACTTTCGTGTTGCCTTTTGTGGTTTTGCCATAGATTCACAGCAGGATGTTCGAGAAACATGTGATGAATCTCCATGAACTTGAGAAGCGGCGAAAGCTCAGCGTGGACAGCATGTCTCATCTCTCCAGCCCTGCAGCAGCATTAGCCTCTGCTTCAGCAACTCTCCCGGAGGATCGCTCAAACAGCAATGCAAAGTTAGATGCAGACGGTCATGTGTCCTCGACGGTTGAACTGCAGAGGATGCCGGAAGCTGGTTCACATGGCGATGCAGGAGCATGACCGTCTGTTGATCGAGTTTTCGCCGTCTGCTTCTACGTACTTGGTATATTTTTGTGCATTCTAAATAACAGTAGATAGTTAAGGGGAAAGACTACAGTGAAACTATATAAATGACATAGCTGTATAATAAGTTGGGAAAATTTGTTGAGTAGCACTGAAAGTTCACTGCTTCCGGAAAATACCACCAAAAGAACCCGGTTTCGAAAATTACCACTAAAAGATTCAACTCGCTTCGGGATTTAGCACTCTGTTAATTTTTCATGTTGACGATGTTAACAAAGACAAAAATGCCCTTACCTGCTTCTGCTTGAGAGATTCTAGTTCAGCTTCAAGCTTGCTCAGTGTTCTTTGGAGGCCTTATAGGCCGCCGCTTGTGGGCGGCGGAGGCGGCGAGGCGAGCGCTCGACCCAGCCATCCCGGCCGTCCCACTCGCGGTGGCCGATGACCGCACCCCCCGAGACCGAGGCCCTTGGGAACAGCGGCGGCGATGAGGAGGCCTGGCCCTTGGCGCCGACCCGTCTCCCCGAGCGGCGGCTGCGCCGGGTTCGCCCACTTCCCGGGGCCAGCCCACCCGTCCGCGCCGCGGTGCGCCGCATCGGCATGGATGCCCGGCTGGGGCAGCAGCCGCTGGGGCGTTCGCGGATGCGGCGTGGGGGCTAGGGGACCGTGGGGGCGGGGGCTGGTGCGGCTTCCGGTCGGGGGTTCGGCCGTCGGCCAAGGCGAGATCTGAGCCGCCCCTTGATGGATTTTCCACTTCGTTTTTGCCTTGTTATGGTTTGGTACGCTCACCACTACCACCTCTCTCTCTCTCTCTCAGCTTCTCTGCGTGTGCGTGTGTTTACATCTCCAAACCCTGACCCTAAACAAAAGCGAGGGCTTGGTGCCGACCCATCTCCGAACGGTCGCCGCTTCCAGATCCCCACCTTAAGGGGCCGCCGCCTCCGAGCAGTGTGGGGGCAGGGAACCCTAGGGTGGTGTCTGGGTCGGCTCCCGAATTGGCGGTTTGGTCGTCGTCCCGAGCCCGGAGACCGAGTGGTGATCGATGGCTCTTTTCGTTGCTGCGAAATTTTGCTTTGGTGCTCCTGGAATAACCACCGTCGCCATCATCACCACCTCACCCTGTTAATGCTCTTCTCTTCTCTCTCTTTCTCGGACTGGAATTGGCAAGTACGTACCCTCCTGTACCTCTGGCCCCCGTTCCTATCTATCTAAATTGGGAGATTGGATCATATACCCTCCCTTTAGTTGGGAAATTGAGGATTTACCCTTCACATCTCAATGACACGTGGGGTCATCATAAGTCATTGACACGTGGGTCAGGAGGGTAAATTCTCAATTTCCATCTAAATGGAGGGTATATGATCAATTTTTTCATCTAAATTTTGTGAATGGTGATTGACCAAATTTGGTCACTAACCCTTCCCAATATTGTTTTGTATTGGCTGGTTGCGCAACAGCGCAGCGGTGCCGCCGCTCGGTGTCCGTGGGACGGGGGTTAGGGTTTGGGGTCGGCGGAGCCGACCGGTGTCCGTGGGACGGGGAGGGTTTGGGGTTGGGACTGCTGCCGCTCGATCAAAGACATGGTGCCGCTCGGTCTCAAGTCATCAGGGGTAAAAATGACAATACGAAAAAGGGATGGAGTGCCACACGAACGGAAGCTAACAGAGTGCTAAATCCCGAAGCGAGTTGAATCTTTTGGTGGTAATTTCCGGAATCGGGTTCTTTTGATGGTATTTTCCGGAAGCAGTGAACTTTCAGTGCTACTGAACAAATTTTCCCTAATAAGTTCTATACTACATATCATATGCTTGGCATGTTTGAGTAGTACAGTACTACAGTGGCAGGCTGTATCATCGGTCCGTAACAACACTCTTTCAACTCTACAAATGGACGTAAATATAGGAAGCTGGCTAGATGGCTTGACGTGTGGGTGAGTACCTGACCCATCAGGTTCAAGTCTTAGACATGACGATCGTATTCACCGATTTTTGGAGTACACATGCGCGAGTATTCAGTGGAAAAATATGTGCCCACGTTCTGTGCAGTATTGGATGACTCATAAATTCCAGGCATACATAGAGAATATGCACACGTGTGTGTATGCATGGATGATGTGACTATGTGAGTATGGTGTGTATTGAGTGTATGTGCCCTTATACTCTAAAAAAATAGATGTAAATATATGCCCATGTTATGTTTGATGACGTCCTTAGTTCTATTGACAATAAGGAAATTTCCAATGAAACCAGCAACTACGCGTTGCCGACTATTAGACTTGGCTAAATAGGCCGCCCAGTATGACCCGGCATGGATCCGTGTAGGCACAGCTCGGTTGGCCTAGTTATCTAAATGGGCCGTGACGTACTGACCCACGGGCTCAGCTTCAAACCTAGGCATGACCTAATGAGGTTTTGGGCCATGTCGTGTCGGCCTAGACACATGTAGCATAATGGGCTAAGGACGGCCTGTTTAGTACGTAGCCCGCTACCGCATCCTCTTTTTTCTCTCAGTCTCTCTTTGTCTCTCCTGTAGTCCCGCTTCCCTCTCTTGTTCTCTCCTTCTCCAAACCGCCACTGCCACCAATGGATCCTGCCGCCCGACGCTCTCTCTAGGCCGCCGTTGGTCACTTCATGTTCCCCTCCACCAGATCTATTGCGCCTATCTTCCTCTGGCTCGGATCGAGCTCGCGGCGCTCTCCCTTGGCCACCGCCGGTCCTCGGTGGCCTTGGCCATGGCACCGACGAAACCTTGTCGATGGCGAGCCGGCCTCAGTCCTTTGCCACTGTCGTGCAATTCGGTCGCAACCGCCACCCACCTCCCGGCTCGCCCCCTTCCATCGCCTTTGCCACCGTGCCACTCCGCCCGCCCCCACTAGAGCCACCTCTGTTAGATCGAGGAGGCTGACTAGAGGGGTGAATAGGTGGTCTAAAAAATTATTCTCTAATTAATTATCAATTTGTACTTGGCTAAATCAAGCAAATAATATGGAAGCTTAACACAAAAAGGTTTCGCAGAAATAACGCCTAAAGCAACCAGGTTCACCTAAGTGCACCAACAAGATAAGCATATATCAAGATTTATAATTCTAGAATGACAAGCAATCAATTAAATTATATAAATATAAATTGCTTAAATGTATATTGAGCATAAGAAAATAAACCATAATTGACACGGTTGCTTTTTATCGCGGTGTTTGGAGATTTGTCGGTCTCCCCTAATCCGCATTGAGGTTAGCCTAAACGAATTGAGCAGGCTGCATGAATTAAGCCGAAACACCTCAATCCACTAGTGGTAGCTCTTCTCCACTCCGGAGATGGTGAGCACCACACCACTGAAAATTCGTCGGGCCGTCTCACAAGCTTCTTGGGAAGATAACCGTGCACGACGCCTCCAACACCGTCTAGGAGTCAGCAAACTCCAAGAGTAATAAGTCAAACCCCTCGCTTAACTTTTACGACATGCAACGAATGCACGATCCACCTCTGGATGCAACACATACAATCTAAAATCTTTCTTCTTGCTCACAAAGTGCAACACGTGCACAATTGAGAGGAGGACCTCACACTAGCTCAAGAGAGTGAAATTGAGTGAAGCAATACTCTCTCCAACTGGCCACAAAGGGGTATATATGCCCCACACCTCAAAACTAGCTATTGGGATAGAAAAATAGGATTTCCAAAAGTACCGCAGGTAAATAACCGGTACTTCCGCTCCCCTCAGCAACGGTCAGAAAACTAGCCACTGCAGACAAATTCGGTAGTTCCGATGTGCAAAGTCTAGTACTACCGACTATTGGAAGTACCGTAGCACTCATGCAAAACTACCGATTTCTTCAGGGACAACAAGACTCCACAAAGGCGTCTCTTTGGAAAAAACGTACCACTACACAAGTTAGTCGTTCCGCAAATCAGAAGTTCTGCTCGCACAGAGCCGGTAGAATCGCTCGTTGATCGGACCGCTCACATAGAGCCGATCAGACCACTCACGTAGAGCTGGTCGAAAGTACCGATCATCGACTACGCTGGTCCCTAACCACGTTGGATGGTTCTATTAATCAGGTGTCACTCAGGTCTCCGACCACGTTGTCCGTTCGACCACATTGGTCTCCAACTACGCCGGTCTCCGACCATGCTGGTCTTCGACCATATTGTCCAGATTGACCACATAGGTCTCCGACTACGCTAGTCTCCGACCACATTGGTTTCGACCACTTAGGTCTCGACCACGTTGACCATAACAATTTTCAACCATGTCGATCCTCGATCACACAGATCTCTGACCACTACGTCGATCTTCGACCACATTGGTTTCAACCACTTCGATTTTCGACCACACAGGTCATCGACCACGTCGATCTTCGACCACATTGATCTTTGACTACTCAGGTTTTCGACCACTTTGGTTCGACCAAGTCAGTTCCGACCACTCTGGTCCTCGACCATGCAGATCTTTGACCACCAATGAACACGGTAGTTCTGTGATTACAACACCGATAATTCCATTTAGCGGTAGTTCCATAGAATACACTACGGTAGTTTTGATTTATCTGAGAAGTGTATATACTTCAATAGATTTTGCAAAAACACATTTGCAAACTGCAGTATCATGCACTTAAGGATTATCCATGATCCCAACAAGTTGCACTACATATTTACACACTTTTATAATCATAACACAAATTATATATATGAGCTTCAACTATTTGCAAAACACATTTGCAAATATAAGCCTTATGCTACAAAGAATGCAAATGTGAACTTCAAACACTTTCAAAACACATTTGCAATATGTAGTCCCATGTTACAAGGATTCAACACATGAGCCACAACTATTTGCAAAACACATTCGCAAATACAAGTCTTATGCCAAGGAGGGCTAGAGTAAGCGAGGTTGAGCTATCAACACATGATGAAACTCAAGCTACTAGACATGACCCCTACTAATAGTACGATAACCTATACTAGCAACCCGGTCTTTCAACCAAACACCAAGATCAGTAAAAGATTAGGAACACATTCTTAGTCCTAGTTACCTATATCTTTGTCTTAAGTCATAGTCTTGATATGCATCAACTCATGATGCATCCTTTACTTCAACTCCATCAACACATGATGGATCTTTACTTGACATGATGATCAACACTTGATTATCTCCTCTTGAACATGCATGCATCTACCACTTGACTTGATGATCTTCAACACATAAAGTCATCCCAAGTCTTCCTCATTTATAGAACATAACATATTCATCTAACACATGAAAAATGTTAGTTCACAAAATAATTATCATTAACTACAAAACTTCACCATTAACTCATAATGGAGGGATTAGACTCTACTATCTTCCATTTTTGGTAATTCATAACAATCTCAACAAATAATGAGAAAAAATTCGTTTGCTAGTATACATCATGTATACAACACTTATATACCCTAAGATAAATTTTTAAAGTAAAGGTTACTTATCCGGTTGTCATTAGCCATCCAACTAATAAAATATAATGGAATAACTAGATGACAACCTGATTATGAGTATATATGAACTACACAAGCTATATATAATCAAGGAATATATTTCAAAGTAAAAATTCTTAATATGTGGAAATGGAATATGGATCAATACTAATTAAACCACAAAACATAGAGTGAACTCCCCTAAATGTGTGTATACAAGAATGTATTGTGAAAACATATGCACATATTCAAGTTTAACTTATTTGATGAGGTTCATTCTATATTTTAGATCCGAGGAATGTAATAAGATAAGAATGTGATATTGAATGTATACCTCTTATGTTTTTTTTACCTTTTTCATCCAAATGAGACTAGGCAATATTATAATCAATAAATATAATTACCACTAAAACCAACTTAATAGAGTTTGAATTTACACTTGTCTTTCTTCTCTTTCTTTGCTTTTCGAAAACAGAATTGAACCTAATGACCGTCTCTACCATAATAGGTGTAATAATATTTGACTTGATGAACAATAGTATCTTTATGCTTTGGTTCAAATTCTACTTCAAATTTTCTAGGCCAAAGAAGCTTAACAATCTTAGGAGAATTATTTTTGGCATGCTCAATAGAATTAAATTCTAGACCGTGATTTTTCACGCTTATCATATTCAAAGTCTTCTTGCCAAAAGAGAATCTCTCTAAAGTATTTTTAAGATACTCATTTTTTTTAGCCAACGAGGGATAAGTTGTTCAATTAATAGGTTCTATCATAGGATTCTTGGAAGCCCTAGATGGAGCAAATCTTTCTTTTTCAGCAAATTCCATCAACTGCCTAGTTAGAGCATCAATTTCATTATTTAACTTAGGGCAGTTAGAGCAAGAAAGGTTTTCATGATAAAATATTTGTTGAAATGATTCCTGAGATGACATAAGTTTAGCTTATAGTAATTCACACTTAGAGCAAGATTTAGTTTGAGCATTTGAAATACTTGACTCTAAACATGTAGAAGAACTAGATTTGAGCTTTTAAATTTCATCATTTGTAAGTCTTAACTTTTCATCACAAGAGTCATGACATATTTAATTCATCAAGTTTAGTATTTACATCACTAAGTTAAATCAAGTTTGGTGCATTAGTTGACCTAGTAGTCTCTAACTTATAATGTAAAATATGACAAGGCTCACATAATTCATTATCAGAAATAGCACCTCTAATTCTATTAATCTCAAAGTTTAAGCTTTCAATGATGAAATTATTTTCTTTCAATTTCTTTTTGATCTTTTTTTAATTCAATAGCAAGTTTAATTAAACCATCTTCAAGCTGATCATACGACGATCTTACCTCATCGAGATCACTGTAGGCGTTATCATTGTTGTTGCTTACCATTAAGCACATGCCCGTAAAGTCATCATTCTTCTTTTTATCAAGACCAAGAACTTGACGCAGCAGCCTCTCTGATGCCATAGCAATCCACTCTTATACCACTTGTAAGATCGATTACCGCAATCAGAGGGGGTGAATGATTGCCTCCGCTTTCTTGGTACCTGAAAACAAAATCTCAAGCCAAAATAAAAAACAATCAAACTTATAGATGTAGATTTCAACCACAATACGTTCGATTGCTCGCTTGACCCCTTTACACATGCTTGATGAAACCTCTTTTGCACGTAGTCGAAATCTTCCTTCGCTCGAATGCTTAGACTGTTTGAACTCTTCGACAGCTAGAACGTTTCGACTGCTCAAACGCTTCGAGTGATCGAACGCTTCAACACCAATGAGCTCAGAATGAGAACAAGCCAAAAAAAACAATGCTCAGGAAACACGTAGTCGGTACTGATTAACTTTTCAAGAATAGATCTAATCTTTTATTTCTGAATCAGGTTCTATGACTACAAAGTGTCATCACGGCATCCCTCAAACCCTAGCAACCTTGGGAACTTAATGGCAAATTTATTGAGGTAAACATATATTTGCTTGTTTGCATGATATCATTCAATCTCGTTGATTTCTTTGCTTCTTTTGATAAGGACAATCTAGTTAGACTTGCATAATTTTATCTCAAGGGCTCCTCAACTACTGTTTTGATTCATCTTACTTTCTAACTTGATTTGTTTATTATTGATGTGCGTAGAGATGAAAGATTTAGAAGTGTGAAGAATATTGTTGAGATTTTTATAATGCTTGTTGAAACAAAGATGTGCAATAATTACAGTCTATTTGCTTCTCAAGTTGTTGATAATCATTTCCATAGCATCTACAAGAGTTGAGCAAGTCTTTTCGGCAATGAATTATGTGAAAAACAAACTGAGAAATACCATAGGTGATCAATATTTGGATGGTTGCTTGGTTACATATATTGAGCGTGACTTTTTTCTACAAGTTAGTGACAATGATATAATCAACCGCTTTCAATCAATGAAGGAGCGCCGTGTGAAGTTGTAATTTTTTACTAAAGTATTTTGTATTTTGATTATACTTCATAAAGTTGTAGTGTTACATTTGAAATCTTGTGCTATGTACTTTGAATTTTTAAATTAGCAGTTTTACACCCCTTTTACTTAAATCCAAAATCTGCCATTGCGCTTCACAATTAACACAACATACACCACTAAGTCAGCCTACCCATTGCAGTGTCAAGGGGCGCTTTAGGTGCCTTACTAGGACATCATTTGAAAAACTTTTATAGATCATGTGTACAACAAGTACGTGCACGCACGCACACATAACACCACACTCACACACATCCTCGTGGGTGTGTCTAATACACACGTTTGAGACGAGACAGAGACTGAAGAGTCTCACAGAACACAGACATACAATTTGATCATTGAATACATCTACAAACACGTGTACTTAAAAGGGCACTATCTAAAAATGCGCGTCATGGGCTTGAAGCCGAGCGGGCAACATCATTTGGAAAACTTGGTCACCATCCAGGTGCAAGTTTTTCGCTTGGCTTGTCACCCATAAAAAGAATCCTTACGGCCGACAAGTTAATGCTTCGCGGATGGCCAAACAATTGTTTCTGCCCGCTCTGCTACCGGCAACCTGGAGACCTTGGACCATCTTCTCCTGCACTGCTCTTACTCCTCCAAAAGGGTATGGGCGGACCTGGCGCAATGGGTCGGCATGCCGCGGGACTGTGTTTACTTCCTCCTAATCTGGCGTGTAACCCGTCTTTGTACAGTTTTCTTTCCTACCCTTACACGCTTCCTTTCTTCCTACGCAGGTCCCGCTCCAAATAGTTCATCTTCTTTTAGCTTGCCACGTCTTAATTTCGTCCTTTTTTTATTTTTTATCCTTTTGTAAGGTTCTGCTTCCATTAGTTCAAAAAAAGAAGATAATATTAGGTTTTCATAACCGGAGATTTACTGATACCTCCTCTTTTTTCCCCTTTGATTTACTAATACCTCTTTTTTTCCTTCTAGGAAATATATTGGCCACGGAGGCCAGTACCTATAAACTGCTACAAATTATTGCTACTTAGGATCCAAAGAATTTAAACAGATGCAGGCTTCATGGTACTTCTTCCAAGGCTTGTAGTCCTTCCTCTCGAGCATCCTCTCCACCTCCTCGAACTGCAGGCCCTTGGTCTCCGGCACGGTGAAGAACACGACGACGAGCGCCAGGAACGAGACGCCGCAGAAGAGGAAGAAGGTGGCCGACGTGCCCAGCGCCTTGGTGAGAGACAGGAACGTCTGCGTCACGATGAGGTTGGAGACCCAGTTGGCCACCGCGGCGATGCCGCCGCAGATGCCCCTGAACCGTAGCGGGTATATCTCCGAGTTGACGATCCACGGCACGGTGCCCATGCCGGGTGAGTAGGAGATGATGTACGCGCCGAGCCCGATCAGCGCCAGCCACCCCAAGTTGTTCGGGCACCCCTCCGTGTAGAACTCCCGGTGGTCGGCGCGGCACGTCCCCCGTGACCCGCTGTTCAGCGCCAAGCACGCGCCGGGAAGAAGCTGCACGTCCAAAGATAAACAACAACCAAAAGTGCTCAGATCATTAGCGATTCTGACAAGATCAACATGCAGTTGCACAAGCACAATGCTGCTGAGAATGACATCTCAGTTTTATCGAGAGGAAAAGAAGCGGTAGGATTTACCTTGTCTCCCTCGTAAGCACAGAATCCGCACGTCGACGCGGCCTTGAGGCAGTCCATGCAGCTCCAGCGGGCGTGCGGGCTGAACTCCGGGCACGTCTGGTTGGCGAACTGCCGCGTCTCCAGGTCGCTGACGGGCGGGGAGTGGTGCGCCGCGCCGAGGAACGTGCCGCCGAGCACGCCGAGCCACAGAACGATGCCGACCAGGCTGATGAGCATCAGGCGCCTCCGGCCGGCCCGGTCGACGAAGAACATGCTCACAATCGAGCCTACAGCGTTGAGGCCCGATGTGATGAGGGAGAGCTCCATGGCCATGTTGTTCGACGCGAAGCCTGCCAGCTGGACGATCGTCGGGCTGTAGTACATGACGGTGTTGATGCCGACGAATTGCTGGGCGACCTGCGCAATGACGCCGGCCATGAGCCCCCGGCGGACAACCTTGCTGCCAAGTGCCTTCTTTAGCTTGCCAAATAGGCCCTGCTCGCCAATGGAGCCCTCCAGGAGTATCTCATCTTCAATTGATTGCCGCAAGGCATCGATCTCTTGTTCTACCTCATTCGCAGGGTAAATCTTCCGCAAGATGGCGGTAGCTTCCTCTTTCCTATCCTGTTTAACCAAAAGAGCACAACCTTTTAGTAGTTTTGAGCACATTTTTTATAAAAAAAAAGAGACAGATTTTCATCACAACATTTTAAGTTGACAATTAAAATTTGCCACAAAATGTACTGTGTACATACTAGCCTATGTAGGCTATGGTACCATGTTTTGTAATGAAATACCAACCTTCCTGTATAGCCACCTTGGTGATTCAGGCAGTGTCAACATTAGTATGAACTGAACTAGAGCAGGAGCTCCTGCAATGCCAAGCATCCACCTCCAGGTTCCCGGTACCTGACAGAAGTAACAAAGATAACGTTAATGCTAAAGCTTGATAAAAAGATTTGAATGCTTATCTGATAAATGATAATCAGAGTTCAATGACAGTTAGTTAGCACCTTGGTGAAGGCCAGATTAATAAGATATGCTATGAACTGCCCTCCGGTGATGAGGAGGCCATTTGTGCTCACAAGAGCACCTCTGATTCTAGCAGGGGAGGCTTCAGAAATGTACAGAGGTGCTGTCATGGAGGCCATTCCAACCCCAAGACCAACAAAGATCCTCCCAACAATGATAACTGCAGGTGTTGGGGCAAGGGCCATGATCAAGGCACCTATAAAGAATAGAACATCGGCGATTATGATGGAAGGCCTCCTTCCAAATTTGTCATTCATCCAGCCACCAAATCCTGCTCCGATTATAGCTCCAGCTACAGCCATACTCACTATTGTTTCCTGTTATTTCAAATCAGCCATGCCATCAGATGTTAACCACATGGAATATTATTTTCTGAAGAAAATAATATTACAGAAATTGAAGTTGAACCAAAGTGCAAGAATCGGCAAGAAGCCACACGTACCCTTAGTACAGTGTTCTTTTCCACCGAAGTAAAATCATCTCGAATGTACAGAAGTGCTCCAGATATGACACCTAGCAAAAAAAATTGTTAACAAGGAGAAAATTTTGTCATCCAAGTTGCATTTCCAAAGTGCAGGTAAACATGTAGAAACAAAAGCATAATCATGATACTTCGAAAGTAAAAAAAACTAATCATAAAACAAGGAGCTTGGTAAATAATTGGATTTCACATTTTTTTTAGAAGAGCAAACTAAAGGATATGACTAAGGAAAAATGGAACAATTGATGATTTAGACATTGAAACTACAATTTTTCCCTTAAGAGTAAATTGCACTATGGGTCACCAAACTTGGACAGCTGGTTTAAGTAAGTCACCAAACTCCTAAACTGCATATCTAGGTAACTGAATTAGTTTGTGTGTCACTCTATATCATTAGTACACCAGTCAAACTATGACCAATGAAATGTCACATTGACTTGTGCCACCATGGCACCTGGTGCATATGAGTGCATATGATGACATGCGTAGCCACTGTAATTTGAACTAATCCGCTAGTTTTTTTTGGCCTTTCACAATTTTCACCCTAATTTGAAACACCTATGAGTTGTGGCGCCCGAGGCGATCATAAGGGTGATGACACGTGGTGTTGTCTAGATCCTGCAATGGTGTTCCTAGCAGCAACGAATTGAGACTGAGCAAAGTCAGATATAGTGATAAGGGGCTCAAGTGCGGATGGCAGGCAGGGAGGCTGAAAGGGGAGGAGGACTAGATTTGTGTTTTTTGCAACTAAATGTGTACTTTTTTTGCGTTGATGTGTGCCCCATGCCACAGTGGCACAAGTTAACATGCCATATCATCGGTCGTACCCAAGTTGGCGTGCTAATAACCTAGAGTGACCCACTTAAATGAGTTTAATGACCTAGCTATGCAATTTGGGAGTTGGGTGACCTACTTAAACCAACTAAACAAGTTCACTAACACACAACGCAATTTACTCTTTCCCTTAAAAGGATTATATATATTTTCTTGACTTATACCACAAGAAGTCCATGCAGGCTACAGATTTCCTTTGCAGTACTAATTCCAGGAACATCAAGTTATCAACTAAATTTGCTGCAATCAAGTCAAAGGAACTGTTGTAACATGACTACAACAGTGGGTACAAGGTATTCTTCCCTATAGGAGACAGCCCAGAGGTCTAAAGATAGAGAGAGCTAGTGATAATGAGCTAATCCCCCCTCATACCCCTCTTAGAGGTTTATATACATGAGTGGGGTAGAATGGAAATTTTCTATCCTACCCCTTAATAATTACAAAAGGTAGAGGTACATTAGTATATTACTTTATACTGTTGGGCCTATTACATATTGGGTTAGTTGTAAGGTCTAGTCACGGAGGGTTGGGCCACCCCTACAACAGGAACAAATGTAAACATCTATCTACTATGCTTGATGGATTATAGCCTGACTCATTAGTATTACAGAAAAAATAACAAAACCTGAACATAGACAAATTTCGGTAAATTAGTTTCTTTGTAGCTAGTCATGTAACAATACCTGTATCATATCCGAAAAGAAGACCACCGATGCCAGCAGAAAGAACAAGCCGAAGAATGTAGGGTTGGGTCCAAATCAGCCGCAGACACTCCTTAAATTCAGCCTTATCTGCTACAGTCGCACCCCCTTCCATTGCATTCAAGGAACTTTGTACAACTGAGTAGGTTCAGATGAACTTGGTCACGCACTTCACTGTATTAGTGAAACAGAAATTCATCTGTATTAGCACAGAGACAAAAAAGGGGGGGGGGGGGGGGGGGGGGGGCTATATGCTTTATAAAGCTGTGGTTGTGTAGAAATTGGAGTATGAAACTATGAATCACGATATGGAAATACAGTTGAAATCTTTAAGTATAGTGATTTTTCCTCTTCAGAGAATAAATGCTTCATATTACCAAGGTTCACTAAAACAAATTGTTGTGGTTACAGACCACGGCGTTGCCAGGGGGTGATGTGGTCCGGACCTCCATCGCAATGCCTCCCGCTCCATCGTTCATACGGCTGCCGGAGAGTCGTCTTTGTTACCTATTGCGGCCCCATATGCGACCGCTGCCATGGGGGCGGGGGGCTTCGACCACCATCTCCCGTGCTCTCGCCACTGCAGTCTCGGCCGTAGTACTTCTCTTCTGCTTGGAGGTTGACATCGTCGCCTTCCTCGGTGCCATCGCACCTCGATGTCCTTGCATCGACTTGTAGCTTCTATGCCGGTCCCCACGGACGACGTTAACTGTTGTGGTTACATACCAAATAGTAGATAATGAGGGCTACGGACAGGCCACAGAGGAACTACCTGGAGCCTACAACTTATAGTAGGGAGAGGTATAGAGAATGTATGCTAGGCTCGTACTACAACCTAACCTTTTCTCACAAAAAAATGGATCCTCCACCCCTTATGGCGCGTTAAGGAACGTATTTACAGTCATGAGAAGGTTGTTTACATAAATGATCTTATTGGGGTCTGCGATAGTGAGAGTAAATATATCTTTTTCCCTGTCATAACCCTTTTGGGTTGCCACACGATTATATGTTTAATGGGCCTTTTAGCACAGTGGACCGATTAGACTAAGATGGGGCCACTCCCCCAACACAAACATCTACATCGTTTAGGATTAGACATAGAATTAAACTCTGAGCGTCAATATCAACCAGACAGCCAGGGTAGAATTGAAATAGAATCTGGATGTGTAGGACGACAAATGAGAAAATTGTGATGCAAGAGCAAGGAAAGAAAAATATCTCCCCAAAGTGTACCATCCCAATACCTTCACATGGGAAGCACAGAACAATTTTTTTCTTCAAGAACCGGCAGAAGATTTGCGTGTCATTGTATTAAGAAAGAAGAAGAGGCGGGCCAAATGCGACCATAAACAACTCGAGGACAGCTACAGTCCATACAGCTGAACTCGTTACAACGATTGAGATCTGCTTAAAGGAATATTCGACAACAAACAACCAACACTTAGCAGAAACTAAACAGCTTATCTATGCAACTAGCACCCGCTGCTCTCCACAAATTACACTCTTCCTTGATCTCTTTAACAAGCCGCGACAACTCCTTGCAGGAGCTAGCACAGAACAAATTTGCTATTTTCTCGACAAAAGTCTCGTCTTTTTTAGGATGGCTTAACCGGCATTGCATAGAATAGCCGTATACCATAATCCCCAAACCCAAGGTTCAAATTCGCGTAATCTTATCTGAAAGACCCACTCGCGGAATCTTACCTTGCCGTGCCAAATATCAACGAAATCTCAGACGATAAGATGTACAGGAAAAACTAACCGACCGATTCTTTTAGGTATTGCATATTTTGTTTGTAACAATTATCTAAATTTAAAAACTGTTGAATTAGAGATCTAATAACCTCTTTCTTAAAAGAATATTTTTTTAGAGAAAGCAATTTGTGGCCGTTAGATATCTAATCTAATGATAATGAACCTAAATGATAGATAGAAAAAAAACATCCAAAAAATATTTATCAAACCTTCTTTTTATCTCCCCCATACACTAACCGCACTAGAAAAATAAATCTTTTCATAAAAAAAAAACCAGTCACAAACCTGGATAGGAAAACTAGGGGAGAAGAGAACCCCCACAATATTTCCAACCTTCCCACGCGAAGCAAATCCAAGAACACCCACCCACCAACGACGAAGCAGAACCAAATGCCAGAGAACTCACCGAGAATCGGAGCAAGCGAAAACCCAACCCGTCGAGAGCCGCGCCCAAGCACTCTACCTCCCACCTCCACGGACGAGCAAGTGGCAGCAACACCGCGGCCCTCCGATTTATTGAGGACGCCCCCTCCCTCCTCCTCCTCCGCCGCCGCCCCGCGCACGCGAATTCAATGCGGGCACCATTCATTGCTACATATTGCTATATATACAATTGGTTCTATATATTGCTACATGTATGTTATATTTCTATTATGCATACCGTCAATTTTCCTAGGAGCAAATCGGTATAATTTTGAAAACAAGTTGAAATACACATAGAAACAAAATAAATATAATCTTCAAGGAACGTAATAAATTTAAAATCAAAGTCATGATTGATCTAAATCAAATTTTGTACAAAAATTCAAATCAATTTAAATTTGGGAATAAAGTTAGTATAAATTTTAAATTTGAGAGGAAGTCACTATAAATTTGAAATCAACTTGGGATACACATAGAAATAAAATGAATATAATTTATAAGCAAGATCATAAATTTGGATGCTAAGTCAGTCATGATTTACTTAAAGCAAATTTTGTCCAAAAACTCAAATCAGTTTAAATTTGGAAACAAAGTCAGCATAAAATTGGGAGCAAATCGGTATAAATTCAAAAGCAAAATGAGATACACATGGAAGCAAAATGAGTATAATTTTCAAGCAATGTCATAAATTTGGAATCAAAGTCATGATTTACCTAAAGCTGAATTTTATACAAAAATTCAATTTACGTGACAAAAAAGAGACAAGGCATGCTTTCCTAGCTCTCCATGCAAGCGACATCCCACGATTAGCTTGCTCCGATCCAACGGCTTCCAGTGGCGTTTGTGCGCTCAAACCAAATCGTACACGTGCGGAATCAGGACTTCTCAATAAGATTCAGCTAAAAGTCAAAAACCATACAAAAATAAACATCCCTCTATCTTGCGGCTCGCAACGTCACGTGGGGCTCAGGGGGTTTAACTGGTGTAACTTCTTGATCCCTTTGACTCATCGGATTCCTTATCCTCCTACTCGTGTCTCCGATAGAACCACTTGCCTTGACCGAGCTTCTTAGAGCAGGTACAATAAACCATGTCAGCTTGGCTTATAGCCAAGACAACTCAGCAAAATCCTACGTGGAAGAGAGAGAAAAGAGGAGAGAGAATGAACTTGGCTTCATAGGTTGCGCCGAGCTCCAGCACGGGAAACTATGCGTTGCAGCCGATTTAGCGCCCAACTAGTCGATTAGGAGGGTCCCTCTCGATCCGGTGCGCCTCGCCTCCTTCCTCCCTCCCACAGAAACTTTCCCCACGCTAGAGCGCGCCAAATCCTCTCCGCCTCGCGCCAAATACTCTCCGCCTCGCCAAATCGGTGATTTCACGCGCCAAATCCTATACTCCCGAAGCCAAATCGTCTACTTTCGGTGATGATTTAAGTTTTCCCTGCTCTCTCTTCCAAGGTTCTCCATCCGTGACAATACTTGGAACAAATCTGATGTCTCGCCGGTCGAAGAGGGAAATGGCGCCGCCGCCTCAGCCATGTCCAAGTTCTTCTCCGCCCGTCCACATGTTGCCTCTGACACCACCAGAATCCTCCACGCCTGGGTGTTTCCCTGCGCCACCAGCTTCCAGGAACACCACGCCGGGGTCTGCAGCTCCCGGCCCTTGGTGGTGCGGGCCGCCGGTGCCCCAGCAACGGTGGTGGTCTGTGCCTAGCTGTGGTGGTGCTGCTACTGCGTCATCTTCCCAACAGGCCCGGAAAGATGACATCGACTCTGATCTAAAGGAATGGCAAGTACCTCCTGCAGTGCACATCTTTGCATCTTTATTTTTTATATCAAATATATTAGTGGAAAGTTGGAAGGTCCTCTTGTTACTAGTCTTTAGATTCTATAGCTTGTGCTCCTGTGCATGCTATTTAATTATTGTAACTTTGTTTGTCGTAAATCAGAGAGGAATTTACGATTTTCGTTGCCTGAATTAGAGTCACGAATTAGAGTCATAAATTGATAAACTGTGGATGCTAGAATTATTTCCAAGTCATTAGTGTAATAGCTGCTCATGATAGTAGCCTCCTTTTGTTGATCAAGTTTCAGTTGCACTGCAGACCATGTTTTATTCCTTAAGCTTGTAAGTTTGTGTCCTTAGTCTATCTGATGCTATGAACTTGGTTGTAAAAGCTATTACTATTATATTTTACCAGTGAACAATATTATTGCTTATTTGCTTCAGTCAACTCCTCCTTTGATTTATTTGTGAACATGTCCATAGACCTGAATGTGCCAGCAACACAAGTAACTACAGAGATATGTTTAGTGTCGATCACAAGGTCCAGGTGTACTTCAATGACTTAAATACATGAGTTTTTTTGTACAGCCAAGCTATTGTATTGCTTGTCTCTTGTGTTGTCTCAAGATTACGTGGACTTGGCTAATAGCCAAGCTTATTGGCCTTGCTCTTATAGGGTCATGGCATGGGTGGCACGCCGACACCACGTAGCCGAATGCAAGTACGAGTTCGCAGTGGGGTCAGAACCTGGAATTGAGCCCGACTTGACTCAAAGCAGCATAGTTAGGGGTGTCAATCAAATCTGAATTATCCTTTTTTTTATCTAATATCCATATCCAGATTATTCGATTCTTGTTCAATATATTAAGACTCAAAGAGTGTTAATCATATTTTTATTATACATTTTATCTGGTATCCGTATCTAAACTATTTGATTTGTATTTGATCCGTAGACACCCCTAAGCATAGTACACTGATGTCGACTGTTGCAGTTTGTTGCATGCATGCATGGAACTTTACTTAGGTACACATTGAAATAGCGTACATATTTGTTGCTTGGAATCTGCTGGAACGTACAAGAATGGCAATTCGATCAAGAGCAGGGGCAGACACAAGAGGAGGGCTAAGGTAGGCTGAGTACACTCTACCTCTGGTTGGACCATGGGTACCCCCTTCACCCTCAGCCATCTATGCCTCTGTGGGGTGTCATGGATATAGGTAGAAGAAGAAGGCTAGGGTAGGTGAAGAAGATTTAGGAGATTTCGACATCAATTACCTTGCGTGGGTCACACCAATGTCAAGTCTAATGTTGTGTATACGTGCTAGCCCAACCACACCAGTCTAGCCTACCAAAGTCTACATATATCTTTCTTTCTTCCCAATCCAACTAGGCAATCTAACTAGGCAACCATTGAAGGATCGAACCAATTCCCCAACTGTAATTGGCTTGGTGAAGATGTGACTCACGCGACACGAGCGGCAACCCTAGCATGGCGACGGGCGTGCAATGGCAATGTGTGGGACGTGCATGGGCATGTGGCGGCGGAGTGTCTCGGGCATGCCGTGTGCGGCGAGCAGCTCACACGGCCGGTAGGCGTGTGGACTGCGAAGGCAAGAGACCAAGACACAGCCATAAAATTTTTGCTTTTTAGCCCAAAATTTGAAAGTTTTCTACATATGGACCCCTGAAGAAAAAATTTGTAAAAATGGACCCTTACCACGGCGCCAAAGCATATGGTGCACAGGGTACACAGTGCGGCGCCATATGCTTTGGCGTCACTCGTGGCCACGTAGGAGCCACAGTGGCACAGCACGGCGCCAAAGCACATGGTGCCGTACTATGTAGCAATGGCGCTAACGGGCGTGGCGCCGTGCTCTGGGACTTAGCCGGAACTTGCAGCTTTATGCAAGTTAGATACTACGGCGCCAAACAACCTGGCGTCGTATGTAAATAGCCCGGCGCAAGACTCCTTGGCACCGAGATGTTCACATAAGGCGCCAGGGTGTTTGGCGGCACATACGGCGCCAAAGGGTCCGACGCCGTACTTAAACATCTCGGCGCCAAAGAGTCTAGCGCCGTGATACCTAAACCTGCAGAAAAACAGCAAAGTTTGCTGTTTTTTCTGCCAAACATATGCACATACACACATATACATACATTCACATATAAAAAGCTGAAAACCTAAATAACAACATTGCATAACTATCAATAAGTCTCAAAATATCACATAACTATAAATAAGTCTCAAAATATCACATAACTATAAATAAGTCTCAAAATATAACATAATAGGTCTCAGCGTATAAAATAGTCAGCCTCACTACCTCTTGGCCCTTCCCTTGCCCTTGGCCAGAGCATCACTCCCTGGAGTATACGTGCTCGGGGGACGGGCCGAACGACGAGGCCGCTGTGAAGCCTGAGTAAACGGTGCGTCGGGCATCTGCGACATCCCAATCTCATCGTGGGTAGGGCTGGAAACGAGCCGAGCCGAGCCGGCTCGAGCCAGGCTCGGCCGAGCTCGCTCAAAGCTCGGCTCGGCTCGTTTCGGAAACGAGCTACGCGAGAGGCTCGGCTCGGCTTGACTGGCGGCTCGAGCCAGCTCGCGAGCCCGAACGAGCCAAAACGACTCGCCGCTGCCGGACCGAGCCAAAACGACTCACAGATGCCACCGAGCCAAAACGGCTTGAACAAGCCATTTTCAAGCCAAAATGGCTTGAACAAGCCAAAACGGCTTGAACAAGCCATTTCAAGCCAAAATGGCTTGAACAAGCAGAAATAGTGTATGTTCATATCTCTTTCCCTGCGGCCTGAGTGATCCTTCACCAAATTTACAAATTGATACCAGTCATAGATTATGCAGCAGAAAACTCCAAACATCAAATTTACAAGCGCGATCTCCTAACGAGACAGTGCAGCAAAAAACTCCACAAATCAAGTGATGAAGGGCGGAGCGGCCGAATGGCCGGAGGGCCGGCGCGGAGGTGGAGCGGGAGCGGAGGGCCGGCGCGGCGCCGAGTGGAGGGCGGAGCGGATAGCCGGAGCAGAGTGCCCAGATCTAACGGAGCGGAGGCCGGCCGGAGCGGAGGGCTGAGCGCCCAGATCTGGCGGAGCGCCGAGCGGAGGGCGGAGCGGACGGCCGGGGCGGAGCACCCAGATCTGGCGGAGCGAAGGGCCGGCGCGGCGCCGAGCGGAGGGCGGAGCGGACGGCCGGGGCGGAGCACCCAGATCTGGCGGAGCGGAGGGCCGGCGTGGCGCCGAGCGGAGGGCGGAGCTCCCAGATCTGACGGAGCGGAGGGTCGGCGCGGCGCTGAGCGGACGGCCGGGGCGGAGCTCCCAGATCTGATGGAGCGGAGGGCCGGCGCGGCACCGAGCAGAGGGCGGAGCGGGAGCGGAGGGTCGGCGCAGCGTAGAGCGGAGCTGCAGATGGCTGGCGTGGCCCCGAAGGCCAGAGGCGTGGACCGCGCGGTCGACGCGCAAAAGACGGTGGGGGAGGATGTGCTGTCTGCTGTGTGTGGAGGAAGCAAACGGGAGGGGCCGGATTGCCGAAGCCAAAAGGGGGAGGATGTGCGAGTGGGCGATGATAAGGGGCGGGTGTGCGATCGGCGCCTGGGCGGATTGCGAACAGCGAGCCAAAAAAGCTCGCGAGCCGGCTCGCGAGCGGCTCGAGCTTGGCTCGTTTCTTTTGCGAGCTACGAAGCAGGCTCGGCTTGGCTCGAAAATTTACGAGCTCGAGCCGAGCCGGCTCGGCTCGTAACGAGCTCGAGCTGGCTTGCAAGCCTCGAGCTATTTTTCCACCCCTAATCGTGGGTAGATGCCTCCTCGTCCTCATGCTCCTCCTCGTCATCATCCTGCTCCGCCTCGTCATCGTCGTCATCGCCCTGACTGAAAGTCGGAGTGCGTGACGAGCTCCTCGTGGACTGGCGCCTGCCGACGTGTGATGACGACGCTGCAGCGGCTGAGGCACTTGAGCGCTGGGAGGCCGCTAGTATGATCACGTCCGAGCGTGCGCGGCAACCACAACGACCTGCCGCCCGACTGAGGCGACGTTGAAGTCTCTGCAAGTAATGATATGTCACAATTGTATACATGCTGAATGGATCTAACTTAACAAATTATCTTCGTACCTTCAGGAAGTCCCTCAGGCGGCGACTCTCGCTGTCCAGGTCGCCAACTGGGTGGCTGAGAGCCTTGTCGATCTCCCACACCGAGGTTTGGAGAGAAGTCCCCTAAAGAAATAAGGAAATATAAGCAAGTGCGAGATAAACGTATTTAACCAAAGTAAGTGCAAGTATCATACTTTTCGTACCACTCGATCGAGAATCGGAGCGGCCTCAACCACTGTGCCCTCCCTCGCACGCCTGTCATACGTAGTGTCCTCGTCCTCGAATGAAGCGAGATCCACGTAGTCGACATCGGTCCACTGCTGCCTCAGCCTGTAGCGGGTGGTAGTGTGGTACCAGGACAAGTAATCCCGGAAGTTGGCGTTGCTGTGGGGGGTATTGTCCCGCTCGCAGTTGTCCTCCATCCTCCTCCACCACTGGACGTAGTCTCGGTGGTGATGAGCGAAGTTCGTCACCTTTCGTTGGCGGACCCTGTCGAACCTGTAGAAATAGCAGATGTCAACAATAGGCGTTAGAGTACGAACCAACGGAATTTTAAATAAAACAAAAATTGTAACTTACTTGTGCAACTCAATAGAAGTCGACACCTCCTCCGGGGGGTAGAACTGCACGAGGTGTAGTAGGTTAGCGACCGTGTGAAGGCCAGCACGGCGAAGCAACGGGGTGTAGCGGTCGTCATAGACCATCAAGTTGAACCCATCATGGGTTCGAGGACGAAATATGTGAATCTCCTGAAAATTGATATAAAAGTTAGTGGCGTCATGAAAACACATGTACATTTCGACAACACACATACCTGGCCGTCCTCCGTGAGCCTGCCGCAGTGCTCTCTCTCGTAGAACTCGTCTAGCAGCCGATACCTCGCCATCCTGTGCATTCAAAAATATGTTAACAAAAACCGATATACCATATCGGATAAACTTAATTACTAATATCACTAATATCTCACTCAAATTAAACCCTAAAAACATACCTATTTCTAAATATTCATCAATCTCACTCAAATCAAACCCTAAAAACATACCTATTTCTAAACATTCATCAATCTCACTCAAATCAAATCCTAAAAACATACCTATTTCTAAACATTCATCAATCTCACTCAAATCAAACCCTAAACACATACCTATTTCTAAACGTTCATCAATCTCACTCAAATCAAACCCTAAAAACATACCTATTTCTAAACGTTCATCAATCTCACTCAAATCAAACCCTAAAAACGAATCTATACCCAACCTAAAACCGAGCCAAATTGAACTAATTTCATCTAGGGTTTCAAATCTTGCCCCACGAAATGTACCTCAAATAATCCATATTTATTGAAAAAAATCAAGGGAGGGGAGGGATCTTACCTTGCTTGCTCGGTTTGGAAGCAAAATCGCGAGAAAAACCGATGGAATGGAGTGGATTTGGAGGGGAAGAGAGGGGCGGCGGCGGCGTGCTCTCTGTTTGAATAGAGAAGAGAGGGGGAAGTGAGGGGGTGGGGGGCCGAGGGCCGCGCTCGGGGTTAAGTCCCAGAGCACGGCGCCACGGCCGTTAACACCGTGTTACATAGCACGGCGCCAAGGGGCGGCGGCGGCGTGCTCTCTGTTTGAATAGAGAAGAGAGGGGGAAGTGAGGGGGTGGGGGGCCGAGGGCCGCGCTCGGGGTTAAGTCCCAGAGCACGGCGCCACGGCCGTTAACACCGTGTTACATAGCACGGCGCCATGTACTTTGGTGTCGTGCTGTGCCACCGTGGCTCCTACGTGGCCACGCACGGCGCCAAAGCATATGGCGTCGTGCTGTGTACCTTGGGCGTCATATGCTTTGGCGCAGTGATAATGGTCCATTTTTTCAAATCTTTTCTCCAGGAGTCCATATGTAAAAAACTTTCAAATTTTGGGCTAAAAAGCAAAAAATTTACGACACAGCCGCGCGGGAGCAGATTTGGTTTGACCACTTCAGTGGTATTTATATTTTCACTATATTTTTCTTCTAATTATGTATGATCTTGGATGACGTAAGATGGTTCTATTATTGTTTCTTTCATTTTATCTCATTAGCACTCTCTAAAGTTTAGTCCTAGGTTCGTCACCGATTGAAGGTGTTTAATTGTATTCCTTTTGTAGCACCGCACAGTAGGTAACACGGCAACCAGCTATGGAACAAACTAGGACTAGGGTAAGTCCATCCGAATACGCACGTGGCTAATTTAAGCATCAAAGGCAAAATCGAACTTTCACGGTTTCACCTATATATATGGTGATATCTTTTTGCTACGACTACTTGTTTGGCACTGCGTGTCGCATATCTCAAGGGTCCAATCTTTTGAGCTCGTGCCCAATGGGCAATAGCGATATTTTATTTGTACTACGAGATAACCACCCGTTCTAGTTAGTTGCTTTCCGGTTTCAGCTTGTAACCCTGGGCAAGTGCCGTCCCGGCAAAATACTACGTGTCGCATATCAAAGGTCATGCGTATGTACATCTTCTGATGTGTACTGTTCACCTCTGAAGGTCTTCCTCTGATCTCAGCGCATCCCGTGCCTTCTGCGTCCACTCACCTCACCAAACGTCCAAGATCGATCGAGTCGTGGCAGCGAAGAGCCGGCAACCGAGCGCGAAAAGCAGGTGCACCGTTCGTGATTGCTGCATCTGTCCAGTTTCCGTGACAAGCGTAGTTTCACTTCCGGCTCCGGAGCATTTCGCTTCAGCTGTTCCGTGGGCGTACGTACGTACGTACGTCAGGCGAGAGTTTGGCAATCTGTCCGCGAGCTGGCGGCATTGCGCGCTACTCGTGCGGTGTGGAAGCTCGCTTACCGGCCAGCGCGTGCGACGTGCACACGCCGCCACGATCGCTCGCCTCCCGAGTCCCCGGCAGATCGCGCCTAACTATAGCCGTGTTTTTTTTTAACACGGATGGCTTTTGCTATGATAGATGATTTTTGTTTGTATTTTTAGGATGATAGTGTACCGTAAAAATGTATACGGTTTTAGATTTAAAATACCGTTTAAAGAAATGGTTTTGAAAAATCACTTAAAAAAATCTCTACTATTATATAAAGAGAAGTTGGTGGTCGTCGGTGCATTCTCCTCTTTCCTCTCTACAACCATCCGATTTGATCTGGATCATTCATCTCTCTTCTCCTCTCTCTCTCTCTCAGGATACAACCGTCCACCCCCTCCACTTTCCCTATCTCCTCACGCATTCTGGCCACCATTCTCTCTCTGTCGCTTGCTCTTCAATGTTTGATGTGTGAAGTTGGTCAGACAGTAAGTTCCTTCTCACTATTTTTATAACTTCGTTGTAACGTAGGGATCTCTAACTAGTCAGTCTATATATTTTGATTTTAAAGAAACAATAGTCAACAAACTATAAAAGGCAAAAAAGACAGAACATGGAATGATCATTCCCGCCCCCACGATGGCGAGGCCCCCGGCGCCGGAGCAGGGCAGAGGCAGAAAAACTACAATGATATACCGGTTACAGTACTCTCCTCAGTCTTCCGACTATTAAAAAAATAAGTTTTGCACCAGCCGGGAATCGAACCCGGGTCTGTACCGTGGCAGGGTACTATTCTACCACTAGACCACTGGTGCTATCGACGTGCTTGATGCCTCTTTAATATAGATACTAAACTGTCCGTGCAAAAAATTAGCCGCACATTTCTTATGCGGCCAAGGAATTTGTGACCGACGGTAGTCATAGACATTTCTTTGCGTGAGTTCTAGGAAAGTTGCTGCACTTCTGATAAAACTATCATCAGGTATGGACTGGGTTACGAAATGATTCATGCTCTCAATTCTTTCCATAAAAAAGGGGTCTTTCGCACGTACACATGTTTCTGTCTTTTTTTTTGTTTTAGTTTATAATTTTTAAACTATTCATGAAAAAGAGTATAAAGTAATAGAAACTCATATACGATATTAACCGATATAAATAAAATCGCTTTAATATATACTATAATTAACTTGTACAACCCACCTTAAAAACCACTCTATTTAAAATATAGTTACTGTAAAAAAACCAAAAATAGCTTTTAGAAACTAAAAAGAAAAAACCCATAGCCTAGTAATTTGCACGTGGGGATAGGCTGCGAATATTTTTATTAAATCTTGCGATGGAAGCATTATCTGAAACGCAGCTAATTGATTGGCCCTTTATGCCAGCTGATGAATCTTAACAACAAAATTAATAAGAAACCTGGATATACATAATGCTGCAGTTAAACCCACAAAATATTTGAGTATGGTTCATCGGTATAAATGCACAGTAGCGCATTGGCAGTTTGGCACAAAAGGCAGTCAGAACATGACATGGCGGCCTCTCGTTCGTCGATACCACATCCAACAGAAAATGCAACTTCTTCGTGCTGAGAAAAGAATAAGCACGAAAACTGAATTTCCTAATTTTATGTAATCCCAGACTTGCAAACTGGGCATAGCTTTTTTCTTCTCAGCCATTCGTCGATACACTGCAAAGTGCAAACAATTTGACATCAGATGGGCAACAGAATTAAGTAAAGATCAATGGCATACAACAATCAGAATGCATACTTCTTTATGGAACTTGTGAAAGCATGGCAAATGGCGGATGGTATCTCCGATAGAGGGATTTTCAAGGCAAACTGCACAGGGCTCTTCGATGCTATTCGACTGTACGAACCAGAAAAATCAGAGAGGTCTAGTTAGGACTCTCCAGAGATAAAAATCAGAAAACAGACTTACACTTGATGAGAAAAATTTTACCTGAACTACTGATTGAGGCAAATTATTGATCTGACTTTCTGAAGCACCAGTGTGCTGGTGGTTATTTTCATCCAATGCAAGTAGTGCATCATAATCATTTCTGCAAGGAGAGCTCCTTCAGTAGAATTTTGTAGAATTTGTTTGTTTAAGTGAAAGTCATTTAAAATAAGCAAAATTGTATCAAATTTTACATTTCCTATGCATATTCTATACTAGCACTGCTGATTTTCACATGCGGAGAAGAAACTAACCCAGCGGAAAGAGGTAAAGAAAGATTAAATCAAATATATTATTCAAGATGGATCACCAATCACATAAATAGAGTATATGACCCAACTACACAATTCAGTAAAATTGCTATACTAAAACATATGATGGAAAAGCTATATGTAAAATTTTCCTTCTGAGCAAATAGCTAACTGAATAACACCATGTAAGCTGGTTTGAGCTCTCAAAATACTCACGTAACATGAAGTACAACAGGAAAATGCCACTTACAAATCAATATTAGGTTGAATGTGTGGAGCAGGATATCTGGCAAGAACAGCTCTCTGAAAATTTGTCAACTAGAAGCTGTTAATAATCTTCAAGAATCATTTCAATAAAGATATCACAAACAGTAAACTCAATGAAGATTTTACTGGATGTGAGGCTATCATACTACACAATTGAGTTTAAAGAGCAGCTGCTCAAACCATAAAACGATCGAGTGGTTACAAGCAACAAATTTATAACACAAAAGGGACACTAGACAAATCCATGATGTGGTTCAGTACTCCAAGGAGATGAAATGCAACCAATTTGATAAATCGTGAAGTTCAAAGCATCTATGAAAAAGTTCAAATGAAAGCAAAGGTACAAATCATCAGCTGAAATCAGTGTTAGAAAGTTTTTCGCACAAAGAAATGTTTTGATGGCTATGGATGGGCATATAAGTGCTCCAGTATTTATCTATAACTTCATCTTATGCCAGTTGACACATCCCACATTTTACAACAATTTAAGAAGTAAAGCTGAGTTAATGCAGATGACATGGAAGCAGAATAAAATGGAAGTTTTGTCTTTTTCAAACTGAAAGATTTTGAAAATTTCAGAAGTGATAAGATTTATAGGCAAAAGAATTATAAGAGCAAGAGAGAAAGCAATACCAATCCCGAAGTTATTGGAGCAGCATTCTGCACATGGGAAACCATACTGTTTGCCATCTCATATCCAACCCTAAAAGCATGCTGAGAAGCACTTGAACGGGTTGCCCGTGCACCTCTCTAATCAATAAAAGATAAGGAAAAGAGAAAACATGTCAATTTCAACAGACAGACAATACATACAAGGAGCTTTGTCATAAAGAACACTTTGCTCTGTATGGGTCCATACAAAGTAAACAAGGTAGTTTGACCTGTTATGGACAGGATGAATTGCCACCCAAGCATATGCAAACCGAAAGATTTCTACCCTACCAGCATCTTTCAGATGTTTATGGACATAAAGCCCCTACAACTTCACTTTCAGCAATGTGATATCATATAGTTGCTAGCAAAGCTAACAGAGGTGCTAGTTATGTACGAGCTACGTTTGGGAGCAAGCAAACATACAGGAAACCAATCAAAGAGCAAAAAAAAGGCAAACCAACATCTTCGAATATGGATGTCCAAGATATCAACTAATTTAGAAAAGAATAACGACGAGGTAGGAGCACTTACAGCATTGTTTTGAAACCGCCTTACAGTTCTAGATGTCCGCTGTGCATCTTCTTCGTGCTGAAGTGACATTGCTACGATTGCATCAATCTGCTTTATTAGAAATCGAGAATCTCACTGTAAAACTCATCACATCTTGAAGAAGTTGAAGGGGGGACGAGGGGGGATCATCAAGAATTACCTCTTCTGTAGGAACAACACGAGGAGTTTCATTGTAAAGCTGCTCCTGAAGTTGGCGAGCCAATAATTCATCGGACTCCAACTGTGCTGTTACGTTAGGATCTATCGAGGATCCATTTCTGTAGCCACTTGAACTAGGTCTAACTTCAGGGGAAGATATGTCATCAATGTCTATTACAGGAATATCATGACGATGAGTGGTATGATTTCTGCCAGCTGTTGTGTTTGAAGATGCAAGGCATGAACCTCTAGGTTCATCAAGAGAGCTGGAGCTTTCACCAGGATAACAAGAACTTGAGGTGTGTTTCCTCTTTCCTCTACTAATCCTTATTGTTTTATTCCCCAAACTTGCAGGCCGTACTGTGGTTGCTCCATTAATTGAATTATTGCTGTCTCCTGCTGCAATGTCATGATCCTGATTAGATGGTCCAGGATATCCAGATTCTCTTCCATGACTACCGGTCGCCCTACTCAATAATGACACAGGAAATTTACTTGTATGATTATGTGTTGTTCTCCAACCTTGCTCAGAACTTATACCAGCGCAATCATTATTTGCAACAGAAGAAGAATCTCCTGCAGATCTTGGACAAACCCTGCAATAGCAGAGGTGCAATTAAAGATTCTAGATATGTAATTCATATTCACTGTTCTAAAAACGGGTCTACTAGACCATATACTAGCCCGTATACTAGGATCTGGTGCCCCTACCGTTACCACATTATGGCCGGTTAGGCCGAATAATCAGGCTCGTTAGGCCCTATAATCACTATTAGGTGGGTGACCGAACGAATACTGCATACCGCTTTTTAGAACACTGTTGATATCTAAATAGTATAACAAATTAATTATGCATGTTTGTCTGTCCAACAACATGTGAAACCAGGCAAGTATTCATTTCATTTTAATGGAAGGTATTTTGCTGAACAAAGTAGATTTGACAACGACTTCTCCTACTTTTAAAAAATCAGTTGGATTTCAAAATACTCTATTGAGCTACATGCACTAAAACTCCATTCAATCAATGAAGTATTACACTACAACCCAGGATTGACCCTATTGCAGTGTTTTAAAAGAAAAACCCATTGGCCAATATTTTGCACTCATATTGTTACATTATCCTAGTTATAAAATGAAATGAAATCCTACACAAAAAAATGAAATGAATTGATGACAACTGTATGAACAAAGAGATAGGACATACCTTGTATTAGCCTCTCCAGTCTGCTCAGTACCCATGACATCATGAATAATTTCTTTTCCTTTATTGTTACTACCTTCAGAACAATTACTGTTGTTTGCTTGAATTGTAGCCTGTGGGATTACCTCCCAAGCTCTGGCTGTTCTCAGCTTTTTAGCTGCCTTTGTCTCCATATTGATTACAGAGATCAACCTATCATTCATTGTGTTTCCTTGCTTTGTTATTGTTGGCGAATTATCGGTAAGATCAATCACATTTCCTTTCTCAAAAACATCAACCAGAGGATTTGGATGGTGTAAGACTCCACTTGTAGAGCACATTTCCCGGTTTTCATCAACTTTTACACTTCTATTGGCTATGTTTGAGGGAGATATACAACCATTCCGGACCAGCTTTCTTTGACCCACACGCCTTTCAGGAACAACACATGGTGTAGGGCTTGAAAGCCCCATGGCACCCTTGTTAGTGATCGCTTCCCCTTTGTCCTGACTGGGACTCAATCCTGAACAAACATCAGCACCCACTACTTCCTTCAGCCTATTAGAGGTGCTAGTTCCCATCCTATCACGCGGTTTTCCCACTGGAATAGTAGGAAGACCTGATCCCACACCAAGAATGTCCGCATTCCGATGGCTTGCATCTCGCTGACTAACCTCCCCTCCTCTGATTTGGAAATTATGGCTCCTTCCTTCAGTGCCCCTATAACTGATGTGATTTGAAATGCTGCTGCTCTGATCCAAACCAAGTTTTTCAGCCCCATTCCCATCCTCAACAAATGTCCCTGTAGTCCTATGTGATTTTCGTGGGGATGGATTTGCTTCAAGATCTTCTGCTATTGGCAGCAACCGTGCCAATTCAGCTTGTCTGAAAATATTGTCGGCATCTAAAGGTGCCGGCAGCACACTATGTGCATTCCCTCTACTTGATTGACCCTGGATGGAGGTATTCCTGGTCTTAAATATAATTCTGCGGCGGGGTGGTAACGGATTCCCAGCTGCATTTGTGATGCCTCTCCTAGCAGCTGGGCTTGATACAGGACATGTTGACTGCTGTATTCGGTCAGGAGTGTCAGGAACCTCAAAAATGTGATCAGAGTTCATGTCAACCATATTGTCGCACCGCAAGCAATTTCGGTTGCAGATAGCTTTCCCCTTCCCCCATTACATGTCAATTTATGATTCAAAATTTTCTCCACTGCTTCCTGCAACATGCAGAGAAAGATTACAAAAAGAGAATGCCTACCTTATTACAAGAACAGTTTAGGGAAAATTTTAATCTACAGAGAAATAGCTATTACATGTCAAGAAAATATGAGAAAAGGGAACTAATTCGATGGTGGTGGCACAGAGCTGATACCAGCAATGGTGCTGCAGTTGGTTGTGGTCACCAGGGGTAGGGAACGGGAAGAGTAAGAGGCAGGCAAGGAGGACAGCATGGAGGCGTCAAGGGCCAATGACAGTGCTGAAGACGAGGGGAGGTGGTGGCAGGGAGACCAGCGGGTAGCACTGAAACCAGGGGCAACACCGGTGGCCACCACTGTGCCACGGGTAGGGGCCTGTGGGTGGAGAGGCGCTGGCGGCCGTGATCTGGTCGGAGGAGATCAGGAAGGGAATGAACTAATGAAGTATAGGTGGAGAAGAGGGAATCAGCAACAGATTGACCCAGATCATGTGAATACTTTCTTTAAAAAGCATGCTTTCAGAATACTCAAGCCTAACCTAGTAAGATAAACAGTTTAAATGAAGATAATAGCAATTGACAATGACCAGTGAGCAATTCAGGCATCTGGCAACTTCTCCCAAATTTTGAAGTGTAAATACTTTCTGTTTGTTATGAACCCTGTCGTTTACTTGAGTAAATGAAGACATGTTGATTAGATATTTTATATTTATAAGGAAATCAGCCTCTAAATTGTACTACTACTATCAAAGACTCTAATTGAATCGACTCAAAGCATAAAAAAATCACAATGTAACGTATAACTCCCTCTGAAATCCAAATATAGCATCTGTATTTCACATTTTCGCCCATCCCAGAATTAGCAGCAGATATACATAAAGGGTGTCGTAACATCAAATCCTTAAATCTTAAACTGCGCCCCAACACTTATCTGGTCTGATCGACTAAAAACCGAATTTTTCCTAATAAACCACCCGTACTTGCAGTTACGCAACCTGAAACACATGGAATCAACCTAATTATTAACAAAACCCTAAAAATCACGAGGACGGCGAAATGGTCATGCCTTTCGAAATCCAACCAAGAAATCAAGAACTAGTAAAGAACCCTAAAAAACCCGTTTCCCCCCAATCTGACGGGTAAATATACGATTCCAAATCGCCTACGTGCCCCTTCAGAGTTGCGAGATTGGATCGGGAATCCCCAAATCAGACGAATCTAGCGCAAGAACGAGCCCACAACAACTCTCCTAAACAAATCGCGGAAAGTAACCCCATCATCATGGCCTACCTTGGAGCAGCCCAACTAGAACAGGACTCCGGATCAGCGAGGGAGGTGGTGCTCCCGATCGCCTCGTGCATCCCTCGTCTCGCTCTCTCGGATTTTTACCTCTCCTTTTTTTCTCTTCTGCCGGCTGGTTTTTTTTTTTTTTTGTTCGAGCTTCAAAAATTAAAATTATCTCTGCCCCTTGTATCTCTCGTCTGCGCCTCTTCTCGCTGCCTCTTGTCGGAGTCAGTGGGCTCTGGTGAATCCGTTTGCGACACGCGGTGGTTTCGATGGAAGGTGCTCGTGAGGACAGATGGGCCGGCGCGGTGAGAGGCCAGAAAAAGATTTGGGCCGTCGCCCAGCATCCATCGGTACAGACGACTTCTTTTTATTTTCTTTTTTGCATTAACGTGCGCGTTTTTTTTTTTGAGTAAAGTCCATTACCGGTCTTTAAACTTTTTATGCTGTGTTATTCCGGTCCATAGAATTTCAAAGTGTGTCATCCCAGTGCCTAAACACTCTTTGGGTCTCAAAATTAGCCCGTTACGGGTCTTGGCTGTGTCATCCCGGTCCTTAAACTTTTTATGTTGTGTCATTCCGGTCCATGGTTGTTACCACAGTAATGGCACACTTTGAAAGTCTATGGACCGGGATGACACACTTTGAAAGTCTATGGACCGAGATGACACAGCATAAAAAATTTAAGGATCGGTAATGGACTTTACTCTTTTTTTTTAAGAACACGAGTGTGCACCCTACCTAGCCTACACTTGGAATTATGGAGGACAGGGACAAATAGGGATAAATACGCGACCTCACGGAGGGCTTTATTTTTACATTATCTATTGGAGTGCGTTCACGTGTGCACAAACATAAACAACTTGTACTAACTTGTTGGATGAAAGTATGAAACCGAACCAAAGGCACCATATGGGTGCTTCTTGGTATGAAACAATTAGCATAAGCCAAAACTCATGCAACTTCAGGCCGAGACTAGCCGTGAACAATGCAGAAATGTACCAGCATGAATAGATGGGCAATAACCAACTAGCTTTCTCGCAATTATTTGCAATGTACAGACGCAAACAAGCCAAATTTCTTGCACTTCTGTATCCGGCACAGGCAGGGAACATACATCTCCGCTTCAATGTACATAAAATTCAATTGGATTCTTGCTACACAAAGTGGAACAACGCGTGTTGGTAGCGCAGTGCTTAGAGGGGGGAATTCTCGCAGCCACACTTCAAACAAAGACTCAAAACACATTTAACTCTTAAATCTTTCAAGGCTTGAGTAAGCAGCAACAACTCATGCAGAGGATTTATTCAGAGCCCTATCCAGCCTGACATTGAAGGGAGTCGAGTGCCAGTTCACCCTTCTGTCCTGCAACGAATCATTGAAGGATAAGTACACCATTCAAAAGTCTCAATAAATGTCTGACTTGCGTGTTTAGTGTACCTCTCGGTATTTGCTTGTTGTATTGGGGACTCCATTGGTTCCTGAATCAGACCTAGAAGAACAGTACGCATTGTCCTGTTTTGTGCAACTCCAGTAACTTCCCACTGTACCCAGGATTGGTGCCGCTTCACGATTATGGCTTGGAGACCTTCGCAGAGATGATGTAGCTGATGATTGCTTAAGATCATCGGCAGTCAAAGCACCCAAGACAGGCCTTTCCTCCCGGCTTACTGAGGACATGGAACGGGGGGATTTACCTTGCGCCTTGTCCACTGTTGAGTTATCTGAAGAAACCAACCAAGTCGAGAGGCTTGCATCCACAGAAGCTTCCCTCTGGATAGAGTCGCCAGGGCTTATCTTTTTCTGTGTTGCAAGCTTAGAACCTGGGCTTGCACCTGCGTCTGGCACTGAGTTTACATTCTCCTTGTCCATTTTCTTAATTGGTGCAGCTTGGGCCTTAACTTCCTTCCACTGTGACAGATTATGAACTGGGTTCAACACAGGACAAACAAACTGGCTTCTATCACGGGGATTGTTACCCTGAATTAGAGGGCTCTCTTCCTCAGCGGAGTTACCGCTGCTCTTGGGTGCAGGGCTGCTGACTTCTTGCTCATTTGCCTGATCCTTAGACATTGGCAGTGAGAATAGAGACTCATGAGACTCGTGCTTGCTCTCTTCAGTGTTCATTTCCTCGTCATCCACTAAATCAATCTTACAATCCACAAAATCCTCCTCTTCATCACTACCATCACCATAGTTGTCATCCTCGCCATACTCATCCTCATCCTCATCATCGTTGTCTGTGCAATTCCGGTAACGATGATTCTCTGGGAGCACGACAGCCTTCTGCATGTGTTTTTCATCTTCATCTACCATCTTCTTGACAGGCTCCGGTGGTTCCTCCTCTTGGTCGAGCAGTGTTGTGTTTTCATATGTCGTGACATTCATGTCGAACATGACTTTCTTCTTGCCACTGCCACGGCTCTCCTGTTCGCTCACCTCCCTACACATCATGAAAGATGGCATTTTAATAGGCACATAAACTGCATCATAATTCAAACAGAAAGGATACATCACTTCATTCATCTACCTGAGCTCCAGATCAGGAGTACAAACAACAGCTGCCACCACAGGTGAACATTTCACCGGGAAGCTTGGTGGTGTAACTTGCTTCTCCGACGGCAACGAGCGTGCAGGAGATGTCTTCTGCTCACTCAACTCCCTGCAAAACAAACCAATAGTAAGAAACACGACAGCAAACACAAGTTACAGCGAAAATCTGGAAGCACGCGCATATGGAATTAGCATCTGTAGGCTGCCGAGCACAAGTACACACGGGCAGCAGCGAGCGTAAGGCTTACATCCATGAGCGAGCAGCCAAGCACTACGGCGCTTCTCAGCGGCATTTCAGCAAACACCTGAGCTGCAATTCTCTCCTTACCGGTCATTCTCTCGCGCATGAGCGAGTGGACACACACACATAAACATTCGAGCACAGAACAAAAATGCACAAACGCGCGAAGACGACGCAATGGAGGATACACGCACCTCAGCTCCATGTCTGGGCCTGCGCTAGCGACCACCTCCTCCGCGACCTCCACCGGCGGCGGCGGCAAAGCCTTCACCTCGGGCAACGGCGGCGACGCCTCCTTCGGCACCACATCCGCCGCCACCGACGCCTTGCCGTTGCCGACCAGACTAACCTGCGAGACAAATCCAAAATCCATCAGGAACCCACCGCAATCAGAACGCCCTAGCACGGTGTCGGATACCCAAAATCAGGAATCTCACATGATCCGGCCGCGGCGGGGACCTCACCGGAGACTGCCTCCGCGACTTCCGTCGCCGGCGCCGGCGGTCGCCGCCACCGAAGCAGGCGAGGAAGCAACTCATGGAGGCGGAGATTGGGGGGGGGGGGGGGGGGGTCTGTACAGGAGTGCTTCGATTTGAACTTTTTTGGGGGATTTTTGGGGGGTTTATTTCGGCGTCGCTGGTTTCGTTTTGCTTTGGATTCGTCAGGAATCTGACCGTTGGCGTGAAGGCCAGGGCGCGGCGCGGGGGGTGGCCACTGGCCGCAACTGATGAAGTGATGAGTGATGGCTGATCTGATCGTTTGAATTATCGCGTGGTGGGACCCGATGTTAGTGGCTGCTTATTCAGAGTTTCAAACTGGGCAATGGTTAACGTAATATTAATGTATGGCGCAGCCAATAGTTGGTAGGGTCTAGTGTCTGGGTTTCACCAGTTGGTGGTTGTACGTCCATTCTTTCTCAACCGCTCTATTCACTTCTCACTATTCTACACTGTCCAACCGATCAGAGCAACTCTTTTCTATAGCACGATTCTCTATATATTCAATGAGTTCCGTTGCAACGCATGGGTACGTAGCTAGTTTATAAGTATATTGGAGTATGGGGATGAAGCTTTAGCGGTTTAGCATTGAGATTATGAACTTCATGAGCTAAAGTTATGTTAACTAAACAGGCTAAGGGGCCGCTCCAATTGGCTTTAAGCCACAGCTTTCAACTGCGATTGTTGACTGAAATTATACTGTAATGATCATTAGTTTTTTTAAGTCATTGATTTAAAGGAAAATTAAGAAAAATAAAAAAATTAAAACACCGTTATATCTCCACAAACAATGCAAAGAAAAACAGGAAAAAAGGAAAAGCAAAAAAAGCAAAATTAAGAAGCCAACATATTCCAAATAGCTTCTAGCTTCTGGAAGCCGAAAGCCAGAACTCAAAGCCGGTTGGAGCGGGGCCAAGTATTGTAGCCCTATTATGGAAGACTAGTAAGTGTCCCAATATATGGTACTTCAAAATAATATTCATGATAGTCGATCCAATCTCATGAGAACCACAGGGCAAAGGCTACGTTAGCCTCGTTTTCGATTCCATTTCCAGTTTTATTCAAAATGATATTGGAAAAAAGTAGCATTTTCACTCCTATTTTCATTCCAAATGATAGTGACAAAATAAGTCTCACAAAACATGACACAGACATGGCAGGAAAAGGTCTCGAAAAAATAGGTGCTTTAGAATTATGGGTTCTACTGCACTGATGGTCTTAATCAACAACTGATTATCAAAGTTGAAAGTGAGTTTAGGTACCTGCAAAACAATGACAATATAACAACATAAATGCCAGTCACAGTGCTAAAATATAATGTACCAACTTTGTTGACAACAGCTTGCCGTTCGGATTCCAGTTTTGCCAATCCCCTTTCCAAAAGTATCAAAATAGCAAGCAATGGATCATATATCGAAGGGTAGAGGTCTTTTTGTCAGGATGAACCTTTCAACCTGCTGAGCCTAGGAGGACTTAAGGGTGTTGCCATCTCTTGCCTGAGTTCACATTAACCTAGCTAGTGTGCTTTTGCCTGATGGATGAGAATGCACGTACCGTTCAACTTTTTGAAAAAGGCGGTCATCTCTGGATTTTCAAAGAAAGGCAAAATATGTATTCAAGAAGTTAAATAATAAGCATTTTGAGTACTTGTGTAATGTACTTGCACTGGAATTGTTGACCGTGTGTCATCAGCCCAAGTAGGACCGTAGGAGATAGAACTGAAAACAAACAGCTCGAGAATAAGAGCATTCTAAAAATAAATCCTCCCCATTCTCAAGCATTCCACATCAGGTATCCCGTAGTACAGATTATGAACCCTATTAGCTCAATATGAACCAGGTAGCTATAAGAATACTTCTAAGATTTATACGATAGCTCTAAAAAAGATTGTTCTGATATAACTTGACCAGGTTTGGTAACATGAATCACATATACCTTCTACAAATGTACTTGATCAACAATGTAGTGGTAAAGGATGTATGATCAGTATATGCATTGATAAGTCATGAACTGCAACATGAACTGCTTGTATCCAAAATTGATCAAGGAGAGCCACAGACCCAGTAGCCCCATTAACAGCATAAACAAGACCTTCTTGTACACAATTAAATATCGCATGCTAACAGCATAAATAAGGTTAGTTCTCCATAAGAACTGGTGCGTAAATAAGACAACCTCTTAACAGAAAGATATAGATTTGTTAAAAAAATCCAATAATTGTACTCATAATCAACAGCAAGATGTAATTCTTGCATACATCTCTTAACTCCAACCGTTGCCTGATCTTTGTGTAGTCTGTCTAAATTAAAACTATAAATCTGTTAGGGCAGAAAGGAAAAGGAGAATGATGAACATGACACAGTTTTGCAATGAACAATGGGCATCCCTTGTTCCTAGCAATCAGCCCAGTGCTCCGAAATTCCATCTTGATCCCTCTCCTAATGCAAGCAAGCTGCTACAACCCCACACTGTACCAAACCAAATTATCGAGCATCAAACTAGCAAATAAGATGCATGGATCACCCCATTATAACTTGTGGCTCCAGCATGCTCAAGACAGAATGTTGGGGCAGTAGCCCCCACCTTCACCTATTCGGCCTGCTGGGCCAAGAGGCCCATTAGACATGTAAAAAGACATTTGTATGTCTAACATAGTGAGCCATAGTAAGGGCATTCTAGTAATCAGGTCGTAAGGCTATGTATTTATAGCCCCAGGGAGGGGGTGAGGACGACAGTTCATTCTAGACCCATCCTCACCTCTAGTATAGACAAGGCAGGTTCTGGACAGCCCTTAGTGGCCTCCCCTAGCCTCCTATTTATTGTTTGGCCCGTAAGCACAACACATAACATTGCAATATTAAGAGACATTTCAGAAGACTAAATAGACTTTTCGGGTCAAAACTCAAATCTCAAGAAATTGCTTAAATCTCATCCAAACATCCTCAAATTTTGCATGAGACTTGTTCAAGGTATTAGGAACCTAAACCAAGCTAGAATCACAATGTTCTTAGGTTCAGGTTCACTAATTTGAAAAAAAAACAAATCTATGTATCAAGAACACCCAAAACCTTAAAATCTAAATTAGTTCTTGCTTGAAGAGATTTTAATCAAGAGGATGATCTAAATCTACTCTACATGTCATAGCAAACTAATCTAGGTATGGATTTAAAACAAAACTATCTTGACCACGAAAACCTAAATTTGAGCCAAGAACAAACAAAACGGGCTTGATCTCAAATCTTGCTATATGAGTGATTTAGATGGGTGAAGTTTGATCGATAGACTCATCTTCTATCTCTTACACATCATGGATCACAACAAGATCAAGAGGGGATAAGGAAACACCAAAAACTAAATCAAATCAAGATTTCAATACTTGAGCAAAGAGGACAAAGACTTGGATGAATTTTGGATATCTATTTATACTTGAGGATTAATGTTTACAGCCACTCACAAAGCCTAAGAATGACAAAAAGTTTAAGACAAATATCCACAACTTATTTATCAAAGGTTCTCTCTAAAACCCTAACTCTCATCCACTTAGCTTCCTAGAGAGCTAACCCTAACTCTCTCTCTCCACTTTTTGGCTTAAATAGGGGAGGCATCCCTCTCCCTAGCAAATCCTAACCAACATACTAGTAGATACCATCTACTTATATGGGCTAACACGTTAACCCAACACCATATCGAGTTTTATACTCACGCATGCACGCTTCTCAAAGCTGCCTTGCACTTGGATCCAATAGCACAAATTCACCATTCCATGGCCCTCATGAAGACTCATTGATCTAATCTACTTAGGCCATCGCCGCAGTTTCGAAAACTGTCACTTTTCCGATATTAGGTAATTTAACAAAATGTCCCTCTACCATCTTTCCACAAAGATTCCCGTTTATTTGCCTCAAAGCAACCTCGTGCTTCATCTTCAACTACATGTGACTCCAATGACTTAGCGTCAAGCCTCTCAAGTATCCGAATCCCACCGAGTTATTCTCGCTTGCAAAGGGCCTAAGTTACTTAGCACGTCACATGCCTCTCCATGCACCATGATGGCACTTGGCTTCTCTAACCATTCTAGACCTCATCTCCCCCTGAGCTTAGTCCCAACTCACGTTGTAGTTGCTCGGCGTGTCCACCAATGATAGCTCCCAATCGGATTCCTTATCTTTTCGGCTTGTAACTACTATGCTAGCCTCAGTCATCTTCTGGCGGCACCTTGATAATCCTGGACCTCAGCTCTCTAGCATAGTCTTGATTCCTTGACCACTCTAGACTTAAGATCTCCTGGCTTACTCTCGGTCCCATCCACCTCAGCATGACCTACCTGTGGAATTCTACAGCCAATAACAATAAGCAAACCATCATGTAACACTGCGCAATACAAATCATCAATTTACACAGCTAATGAACCAAGAACCCTTACATTCACATCAAAGCATATCCACATGCTTTGATACGTAGCTCATAGTGCCTAATGACTAGTCATCACGTTTTCACACATTCGGACTCCCCCAACTGTCTCTATGTGCATCGGCCTCGTCACTCAACACACTACATGCACCAATTCGCATATTCATGATTCTTGTCTTCTCTATACTTTTCGCTTGAGTCATGTAGCCTTACCTAGACTTACCCGACCGAATGGACCTGAGCTCTCCCGCCTAGTCCCGATCCTTTAACGTTGATCGCTAGCATTCTCCAAGCCAACTGCACATCAAAGAACCAAACAACCATGTTGAGCACAAGTTCCATGCACTTTACTCACATTAGTCAAAACAATACAACGTGCAATATATCACAACAAAACATCGGCACCTATGTCGTACACACACTCAACCATGCTCCACACTGATCCCAACCCTAGGACCAAACCTTAAACCAAAATACATAATTTTAGTATCAATTTGCAAAAAACCGGTTTGACCGCCATTACCAGGCTGGTGGTGGTTTGACCATTGGCACCATACCATTAGTGTTTGACTCGTTTGATCGCTTAAGAGCACCAGAAAACACTCTATTTGCTTTTTTGGTTAAAATCTATCTAGTTTTAGCTCAAAACTCTATTTTAGGTGACACCTTATGCAAATGCATCCTCAAATATGCCTACACAAGTATTTGGTGCGTAATTTTTAAAAACCATATGGCCGATCTAATCGCTTGCCCCATGACGGTCAGACCGACATCCCCATGACGGTCAGGTTGCCTTACACCTGACAACAACTCCGAATATTACAAACTCACAAAACCAAACTCAAATTTCAGCAATATTTACATAACAAAGTTAAATATTTATCACATGCCATAAGGTGTCATCTAAATGATTTAACGTATTGTTCGTGCACCGGGGAGAAAATGTGGCTCAGTTGGCACTTGCTGAAGCTGCGACATCCAGCTAGAAGGAGAAAGGAAGAATAAGGACAAAATTTCCTAAAGTGAATTTGGAATGAGAAAAGACCAAACAAAATTATTTTGGAGTGGTATTTTCCCTATTTTGATGCGTTGAAGTTGTATTTTCCTAATCCAATTTGGCCTTTTTCTTAGGACTAAACATCAATGATCGAGTGCTTTATATTTTGATCTGAAGGCCAACGCACGCTAGATCCAATGGTTCCTCACCACCAGCAACCCACGGTTTTGTTTTGTTTTGTTTAATTCCCCACACCCACTCAGGGAAAACTTTTTCGGTTTGGGAAAAATTCGAAAGGCAGCGAAATGGATGAAATGGGCGTAATTTCGTCCAAAATTTCAAACAATATTTTCAAACACAGTTTGAAGTCTACGCCGTAATCTGTGTGAAAGCAGAACAAAATTGAACCAAAAACCGGACAAAAGAAGAGCGAAATATGGACGAAAAATGACTGAAATCTAGACGAAATTCACTGAAACTTTGCTACAATTGTAGAGTTAACGGTTCCAGAGAACTAATTAGCTTTGTATGCAAAACATCAAAGTAATTTGTTAACTTTTATCTCGTGGATAACTAATGTTAAGCATGAAGTGAAATGAACAATGATGATCAAATGTTCTATTAGGATCACTCATCCATAACCACCATCATATTCAATTGTCCTCAAAGTGAGCACACTTCTTTAAATCTAGTTTGATTAAACTATAATTCAAGTTGCTATATAACAGGGCTTAGTTTCTCACAGTACATTAATGAGTGGAGTAACACATAATTGTTTATATATCTCTAAGATAAAGCCAATTAAACCCCCATAATCCTTCTTCATGCACAAAAGATACCAATTAGACAAATGCAGTTTGTGATGTCCTTCAAAATCATTCCGCATATAATTTGCCATTTGTGTGTTAATAATCAAGGGCCCAATTTGGAAATTTCACGAAAGCCGGCAAGTGAATTCACATGCTAGCTAAACAGGATTTAATCAAGACTAATCTACCCCCATAGGAAAGCAGTTTACCCCTTCAACCTGCTATCCTGTCCAGAAAGTTGTCCGAGGTTGAATACCTTCTCTTCTCAAATTATCAACCAAAAATGTTTACAAACTGGTTCATTTCATCCTCCTTAACATCTGTGAGAATTAATTAACTTTTGTGGAAGATAATCCTCGTTGTAGACAATTGTTCAAAACAGGTAATTACCCACTTTAGATTAATAGCTACAGAAGCATTTGGGCATGTGATCTAAACATGGTAACAAACTACAAACTAAACGCAGGAAAAGCTATACAGGATTGAGATATTGAGATTATCACCTCTGCAAACTCAGTGAAATCTATGCAAGTGGGGTGACTATCATGACCAAGAAGCCTGATGCGAGAAACCTATAATCCAATGAAAGAAGGGAAGGAAAAAAATTCACATAACTTTTGTGCCCTTGCAATATAAATAAGCTAGAAGAGTAAAAAAAATTTGTTATATGATTGTGTTCTGACCTTACCAAAGTAGACTTGGCAAAATTCTTTCAGAGTCCACTGTGCTACCTATAAAAATATAACAAGGAAGAACACCTGGAAACAACTGTGTGCAAAAGAATCCTTAAGAAGAAGGAAAATTAAGTTCTTGCATACACTCTTATGGATGTTAGTACAATAGACAATACTTGAACACATCTCCTTTTCATATTCAGTCTGCACAAGGATTAAACATGATCATAAAATGTTACATGTATTGCTTCATCTTAAGAAAAACATAGCATGAAAAAGGATTTCACGATTATGCTAACCTGAGGTAGAAATGAAGGGTTCACAGGCATAAATGCAGTCTGGAAGGTGCAACCTTCATAGGGCAAAGGCCAATAATGACTCCATCAAGATTTAGTGCAACATGAGCTTCCTCTGAAAAGGTTGTAGCATTGTCTTCAGATTTTATTTCATGAACTTCACTTTGTATTGATCAAAGACAAGATTTGGGTCAGCAATAGGCAACTTACCCTCGTCTTCAAACTCTATGAAAGTGAAGCAAAGACCAATTGTAGGGTCTCTGTTGACACGGCATATCACTGAATTTTGAGGTGTTCAGGACATTGCAAAAAGTCAATCATATTACACTATTTATGTTATGATAGCACTTCAAATTTGTAGTCCCAAATGGACCATTGCACTATTTATTTGATCACAGCATCACCATCGCACAAAGGAATCATAACACTTTCAAATTTGGTCAAAACATTATCTTCGCTACAACCCAATAAGAGGACCAATAATTCGTTCATAGCAAATATTTTCTTAAAGTGATGTAAATAGTTGGATGATTACTTTAAACATGCTGAAAAATAAAAAGCGTGCTACAAGCATATCAGGAAAACAACAGGGAAACATAGGTTCTTTCATATCCAAGTTAAACACTTTTTCTTTCATATCTTTTACAATGTGGAGACTATTAAAACATGACAGAGAAGTAAGGAGCTCAGATAAATTAGCATCTACATCAATCCAAACCATCTGAACCATAATCTAAGAGGTCTGACAAATCATGATTCATGACTCATGAGTGTGAGCTCCATGGAATAATGGTCCACATATCAGACTATGTCAGGCAATAAACACAGTAGTAAAGTTCTAGTAAAAAACAACCTGTGCAACAAGCTAATGGCATTGCATACCTGGGAATTGCAGCAACTATAGATGGAAAGGCCAGCTTCTCTTGACGCCTTTGCTCCTCAAAGCAAAAAACATAATCTCTGGGAATAGAAAAACACAGATCCATTAGCATATGTTCATATGTACATAGATGATGAACACCACATGTCGTTTAGTATTGCCAAACTGTACTAGATTCAAACCCCCTCCATAATATCCTGAAAAGAAAAGGAGACAAAAACATATAAAATATTGCATTATGTTATTCAGTAGGCACCAGCCACACCACAACAGAACACAATTTTCATTCGAGGAAAAAATGTGGAAACTTTATACAAATCATAATCTTGCCAGAAAGTAACAAACAGACGTAAAGCAGAGCATTCATACCTTTCTTGATGATTATCATTGATCTTTATAGCCTGACCTCAATGTGAAGACTGAAAGAAATTTTCTTGTATAAGTAATTCTATTTTTTAGTTGGATCAAGTAAGGAAGCAATAATAAGACCAAAAAGGATTTTCTTATTGCTGAAACAGTTGTTGAAAATAGACTTGGACCAGATGTTCACAACACATAGTACATGAAGTTCAATGATTACAAAACACATTAAGATAACATTACAAAGCACATTAAGAATTTAAAATAGCATTGCATAACCCACAAGACCAAATCATCCATTGCATCACAGATTCACAGGCAATTGCACTAACATCATCCCTTCCCTAGCAACCTGCCATTACGAAGAATGTAAGAAAAAATCTAATTAATAGAGATAATATTATTGTAGTGGAAGAATAACTAACTATTGGTATAAGCTAATTAATAGAGGCTTGCGAGGTCTTTTTTATTTTTCTTTGACCGGTGAGCACATTGCTCCTCAGTCTCTGTCTCTTGGGTGTCCTCTATCTCTTGGGTGGCATCTCCTCCACTTCCATCGCCACGATCATCATTGTCATCACTCTTGGATGAGGTCTTCTCAAATTCCTCATATTCATCATTGTCATCACTTTTCGTAAATTCACCACTGCCCACTTTCCTCTTTTCATGTTCTCCTTTCTTCCACCATGAGAGCGCCTCCTCGTTGAGTTTTGACGACGTATTTCATCAAGAATGACCCCAAGATGGGTGACCACCCTCATCCAAAATCGAGTTTGATTCACTCATCGACTTATTCAAACAATCCATAATTGGGTTTCCTTGATCAAATATTGCGGCATCCATCATTATTACACATAGATCAATGTCTTTCTCTTCATGTTCACTCTTGTTTTATTGGATGATCAGCTTTAAATTGTAATAAACATAGACTAGCTTGTGCAGCTTCTCATAACCAAGCCAATTTCTCACCTTGATGTGAACCAATCAAACGTGCTCCAATTACGCTCACACCCTTTGGATGACATACATTGCGACACAATTCGCATGGCATACTTCCTCAAGAGTTTCACTTCTTTTCCATACTGGAACCACCAAGCCGCTAAATGAAAGCATGACAAATAAATAAAGGGAAGTATTTTTTAATGTTCAATAATCAAAATGAGTTCACTTACTTGGCCTAACTCTGGATGCTCCAAGACGTGCCATCACTCCATCAAACTTCCCTCTGTTAGCATGAAAGAACTCGAATTGAGCCATTGCCTCCACTGCAACCTTAGGTGACTCCGTCATCCTCCCTAATACATCTATTAATGCTTTGACATATTGGGCATTATTGCTAAGGTTGGACATGTAATGCCCTTCAGGATCAAGGGCTGTAGCTATATGATAAATGAAAGAAACCAATTATTTAAATGCATGACAATTAGCTAATTCACAATTTCATATTATTATTTTGTTATTACCTGCAAGCATCATTGTGTCATTGCATAGATAGCTAACTCTAGGGGACACCTTACTCATGTATGTCTCCAATTCCGGTGTTCCCTCATCAAGATGGGCTTCCATTGCATGCATCACATTCATAATTATTGACATGAAACTAGAAACTATTCCAAACTTTTGTTGGTCAACATACCGTAATACATAATATAGTGGCTCAATTGCATCTAGGACCCACTTGAGTTTGCTCCGCCAAGTAGTACTTGTCAAATTTTTTCTACATAAGCGTAGTTAGGATCACTTTTCCAATCATTGTCCTTCCATTCTTCCGACACCATCCACTGTCGAAATTTGTTTTTCCTATCCCAGAAACTCTAAAGGAAGATGAAAACAGTTCCAAAGTGGGTGCCATTGGGTCAGATCAATTCCCTACTGATCTTCTTCTTCATCTCATCATGCAACCCGTTGTGGTTATAGAAGAATCTACAAATTCGTTTGGCACTTGTCACTACTTGTGCAATCTCCGAGAATTTACCTATGTCCTTCAATATAAGGTTAACAGTGTGAGCTGCACATGGCTACCAAAAAATATGGGGGGGTACTCATCGATGAGTTGGCCACATGCTTTCTTGTAGTTTGATCCATTGTTTGTGACAATTTGCATAACTGACTTGTGCCCAATCTCATTGACAACCACCCACTTGATCTCTGCGAACAAAAAATCTGCATGGGAAAAGAAGACAACATAAATCAAAGTGCATGACAATGGATGAGAAATATAATTACTAGTAGCTTTCTCCACCTGCATTTTGGATTTGACCGGTTGCATTGATGGACTTATGGAAGAACATATTCTCACCGCAATACACCATGAAATTGATGATGCATATTGTGGTAGGTCATATCCATAAGTCACACATGATAGTCACACCATACAACTCTATTTCCTTATAGTTGGCTTGCAAGTATGTCCCATCAATTTCACTACCCTTAAGAAGGTGCACCACTGGACCTAGATCTTGAGTCACCTTTAATGTTGCTCGAAAATAATGGCAGTTGGCCTTCCGCCCAGAAATATCATTGGCATAAAACCATTTTGCCAAGCTTGGCCAAGTTTTTCTTTCGATCTCTTGTTCATCGCAGTGTCAATTCTAGGCTAGTTGGGTCCTCTGCCATGTGACAAGTCTGAATCAATTGACCCGCCACCACTACCACTACAACTAGTCCTAGCCTTGCTAAACATGGCGGTAATCCTTCCACTAGATCTACTACCAATACTACTACCAACACCACTACCACTGCCATTGCCACTACCACTACCAGCGTCATGTTCAAATCTACCACCCCTCCTCTCCACTGCTGAAACTGAAGATCTCTCAATGATCTCGACAATGCCAATTTTATTTCACCCTCTTCCTTGCTAGGCACATCAATTACATCATTTTGCTCTATGTTCTCCATAAGCACACGTTCAAATCTAAGGCTGCACTCTTTAACTTCTCTTCTCTTTTGCTTCCCACTAATCCAGGTCTTTCTCATTACATCACGTACTTCTTGCGGCACACGTTCATAAGCTCGCACTTCACCTATTACCCCAGCCAGATGCTCCCTTAGCTGGGTTGCACCTCCACCATGCTTCATCCATGTGCAGTACTTACACGTGAAGCCTTGAATGCCAACTCAGTTGCCATGATTCCACACATTGGTAATATCTCTAATGTATCATGGATCCATAAGGTGATGCCAATTGCCAAGTTCACTTTACTCATGGAAATACAAAACTAAATGTCACATCTGGATCATCTTGCTCCTGTGGCATACATTACTCATTCTTCCATAGCCATTTTGATTTTGCTAGTATATATTAGTTATTGATTTGTTGCTCCAGTAAGTAAATGTTTTTTTGTCAACTCAATCATGCTCAAGTGAATACTGAAAGTTATCTCCATATCTCAAATTCTCAATCACAGTTTATTTACAACTCCAACCTCCAAGTCATTCATCGTTGAACAAGATAAAAACTTTTAGATAACTGTCGATCAATCTACAATAAAAACTTTTAGGTTAATACTACCTTCCGTAGCAGTCGGTGCCGGTGGAGCGTCAGCAGGCTCATCCACATGTGCAGCAGCTCCCCTTCAACTCCCGACGCCTACATCCCTGCCGTAGCCATTCCTTCCACTCCCCGTGTCGCCACTTGCGCCATCCATGCCGCTTCCCCTGCTATGAGCCAGACTAAGGATTGATGATGATCACATGTCGGATTTGCAATGGGAAGCGTATAAGGGGTGAAGAGACGCACCTGCTGCTGCTCCTCCCTTTGCTCCAAATGGCCGAAGGGGAAATGGGGAGTCGATACCGGAGGTGGTGGCGATGGCTGGTAGCTACAGCAGGATTTTTAATTCATACAACTTGAGATCACATTCACATGTCGGAACTGAAAGAGCAATGTGAAGTGCATAAGGATTAAGGAGTGAAGACTGGAGAGACACACCTGCTGCTACCTTTTTGGCCGAAGGAAAAATGGGGGATTGGGGAGCCGAGTAGCTGACACCGAAGTACCAGACCGGACTATGGAGGTCCGGAGGTGGTGGCGATGGCCGCCGCATCGAAGAGATGGTGCCTTAGCTGCCAATCTTCCCCACCTTGGCCGCTGCTCGGTGGAGGATTGGGATGGGGATGGCCACCGCCCTCCGCTCCTCTTCCTTGCCTTGCCCGCCGCTCGGCGAAGGATGGGGATGGGGATTGGCCGCCCGCCGCTCGGTGGAGGATTGGGATGGTGATGGCTATCGCCCGCCGCTCGATGGAGGATGGGAATAGGGATTGACCGTCCACCGCTCGTTAGAGGATGGGGATGGGGATGGCCGCCGCCCGCCGCCCTTCTTCCCAGCCTTTGCCGTCGCTCGCCGCTTGGTGCTTGGTGCTTGGTGTCGGTGAAAGATAGGGAGAAATAGGATATTAAGGACTAGGGTTAGGGTTAAAAATGGGGACTGGTAGGTGGGCTGGCCTGTGCTGGCTTATGCGTGGCAGCGTCGTCGCTCTCGAATTCAAGTATGCACGAATTTTTTGACCTGGCGACGAAATTTGGACGAAATTGTTAACACTGCACCCACCCAACCCAATGCCGGTCGCCGATCCGGCACGATGCCTCCGGCGCCCGCCCCCGCCCCCGCCCCCGCCCCCGCCCGGACGAGGCCAATGCGGCCACTACTAGCAGTGCCGACAGGGCCAGGCCCGCCATGGTCCACCGATCGGCCTCCACCTCGTTGACTCCGCCGCACGTTGCCATCCTCCTTTCTTCGTCATGCTCCAACGCGCCAGAGCGAGAATAGGGCTTCTGTCGCCTGCCTTATTTGCAAGTTCCAAGCTTGACTAGCCCTATGTAGTTAGTCCACCGCATTCTGGTATGCCACTCGGTGATTTCTTTGCCTAACATTATTGAACTCGTTGATCATAACGACGCTGATTAAAGTGACTTCACGGACCTGTGAGGTATCTGGGAGGTTAGAGCACTGGGGAATATTTATGCTCATGCGGGAGATTTCTGCAAATTTTTTACATTAATGTAGGTACTACTGGTATCTTCCTATGAATCTCTTATAGTGATCACTTGAAACTATATATGTGGCTGGTATGCCATTGTTACATACTCTTTTGATACGTCGCTGGAGGAAACCAAACATTTTTTTCAGTGAATTTTAGTACAGAGCTTAACATGAATAGTTGTGGATTTGTTTATAGAAAAGAAACGAGAAATGGTTGTGAAAGTGGGCAAGAAGTAGGTTTTTGGTGGCCATTATGTTAAGATTGAACAAACTTACTACTCAAATTTAGAGCAACCACAAAAGCTGAAAGAAATGTAAGGACCAGTGGAGTTCTTGGATTACCTTGAGCTCTAATGCAAAGGGTTCTGTAGCTATTTATAGCTTGAATTGCTTGCCTCAATTCCTGAGTCCTGACCATGCACCTTTTTTTTTTTTTTGCCTCTGAAGATAACTGATATATGATTTGACAATTTTATAGTGAACCTTAATACTGCAAGGAAGTTAACAATTCATACATTACATGCATAGAACTGGATAACTTAGCTATTACAATGCAACTGCGTAACTTAGCTGTTACAACGCAACTGGGTGATTTAGCTACTACAATACAACTGGGTAACTTAGGGTTTTCTATCCGTTTATTCTTCCTTTTAGGACATTACAATGCAAACTCTTCTCAATAAGGCTAGCGAACCAATAAGCATATCTGACACTCCTGAACACTGAAACTTTAACTTTGCATCATTGTTGAGTAACATGCAACATTTAAAGGCATCTGCCAGGATTCAGAAGAATCAAGCTTTTGTCAGAGGAATGAATCCATGCTTAACAGCTGCTGACCATGTCTTTTCAATGTCCATCATATCATCTCCGCACTCATGCATGTCCCAACCTTCCAGAGCATGCACTATTCCAGCAATGCGCCATGCACTCATCACCATTCTTGGCAGCCAATTCTGTTCATACAGCCAGTAGTGTAACACATGTTAATGTCAATCTCATTATCTATTTTAGGCTTGGAGAAGAAGTTCGTGTACATCATATGATTCCATTTTGCTTAGCTCAAAATCTACACAAACAGGTAATGAAACCATAGTTGCCATATTATTATTACCTCACAGGTGTGGACGTTCTGCATTGTCTCTGGGATCTTCATTGCTGGGCTACTTAAGTAAGTGCAATCCTTGCGTGTCTTCTTAAGGGGAAACTGTGATGTAGGAATAAATATCGTTCCTTTTGATGCCCTCTGTTGTTGTTTATCATCTATGTTATCTCCTATCCAGATCTGTTGCAGTGAGATTGTCATCATGAATATATTCTGCTTGATGGAGTGTTTATTCGTTTAGTTATTCATACTATGCTAGTTACATAGATTTGCCTAGTAATTTTCTTCTCATTTGGTGGTAGACAATATAGCATAATTCGTTAAAAGCAATAAATGTGTGAATGGTGTTAACATGGTTTATAGGTAAAGCATTCACGTTCATGTGATCCTGTCATGTCTCTACTAGTGGTAACCCCTTACTATGTATTTACTCTAGAATGCTTCGTTAGGATTTCCATCCCTTTTTTCACATAACTTTTACCTGAGGTATTTCATCACTGGAGAATTTCAAATAGACAGTTCTACTCTCTGGAACTCGCAACTTGAGCATGTCATAGTCCTTCTTTTGATTCATGATTACCTGCACAAAATTACGTTGGTGGGTGTTTGGAAAATATCGAGAGCCAGTCTTTTAATGTAAGAAGATCATTTTATTAAAAAAAATGAGCTACTAAACGATACTAAAAGTTGATCCAAGGCAACCAAGTAGTAGGCTGATAGTTGTACCTGAACGCCTCTCTCACATAAAGCTGTAGCTGTGGCATGGGCCACCTTAGAACTACATCCACAAAGGAAAACTTGCTTTGTACCTATAGGGATGCTCTTGAGCACCACTGCAGTTGCTAAACCACTTCCATCAACAAGTCGTATTCTTAGATTTGGATATTTTTGTAGAAATAGTTCACCACTTCCATTGAGTTGTTTAGCCTGGACCAGCAAAACGAGGGTTAAACTCATCACCAACTGGTCAATCATTACACTTTGGATAAGACAAAATGAAAAATCATTTTTAAGTTCTCTGCTTGAGCAATTTGTGTGTACTGTGCATCTAACTTTTGTAATACTTTTAGTCAAAACCCTATTGATTCCATGACCTTGCTTGAAGTAATCAACAGACAACAGGTTGTTCGTACTTGTATTTGAATGTCTTCTGATCAGATCAGAAGGTAAGTATAGAAAGGGAATTATGCGAGACAAGTATGGTCATCATGCCTGATTTAACAGCCCTAGACTGAGCACTCTGACCCCTCTTCCATCAGCATCTAATATTGCCTTCTCAATTAAACTGTTGATGAATTCTCTCTCCCAAATCAAGCCATACTACATGGGAAGAAAATGTTAGCACTTTGAAAAACTATTAAAGCATAGGAATCATACAGCATGAGAAACCCATTACTTGGAAGTTGTATCTTGGTATTGCCCACGTTTGCATCTTGAACTTCTTCAGTTTGAGTCTCTCAATGACAAACGCAGAAGATCCATAAACCCATGCCAGTACCATTGACAGCCATGCCACGGGCCATATCATCCACCTATACCATACAGGGTTGTCGGATGGTCTAGAGGCTATGGAGGCAATCCCAATCCTTAGATGATAAGTCGACTGCAAGGTGGTCATATGCGTCAAGTGAACAAGGTCTGGTGTTTCCTCTGTTCCTTTCAGTGTTCTCTCATACAGCTCGTCACTTGAATTGTCCATGGTGTTGTATATGTAGTCGTAGAACGGCATAAACAGTGAGTAGTTTGTACGGAACTGGGTATGATGGAGAGAGTGAAACCTGTGGAACAAATGGCAATGGATAATTTAGCTCATGCTTTGTGAAGCTATGACTAACCATTTAGATTTGCAATTGTGTGCAGAATCCACTTGTCAGCTTTGACTAAGAATTCAATGGATGATTGGATCCCAAGTCTTATCACCTGGTAGTATGTTGACAAGATTGTGAGCTTGATGTTAAACTGTTATACTTACGATGGAGTATACATGAGATACTTGAGAGGAGGGAAGACTTGGAAGATCCACTTTGGCACCAGCTCAAAATTGCAGTGCCCCATATTATTCATGAAGTCGATGTAAGCGATGTACAAGACAACGGCAAGCACAGAACCACAGCCCATAAAAATTGGTGTCATCATGGGGATCGAAAATAACAGGAAATAAGCCAAATGTTCAGCAAATGGATGGATGACAGCTGCCAATCATGTGGTAAAATTGCATCAGAATTAAAGACAGTTGTGCATTAACTGCATAAATACTGCATCAGCATACTTTCTGCAACACAGGAACTCTAGTTGTTAATATAACAAGCATTTAGCAATTCATTACAGCAATACAAGTGTGATGTAGGCAAATTTGAAGTAGATTGGCTGTCGGAAGGACCAACAGTCTAACATCTCATTTCAGAACTGTACTCTTACAGTATCGAAAAGCTGTCCGTGTAGTTTCATGCTTTTTTCTTTAGACATATATCTATGCTTTGCAATTCTAATGCCCACAGCCCAAGTTGTTCTCAAAAGAATTTAACTGATGCTATGGGTAGGTTGACAAGAATGTCCATAGTACTTTGATATCTTCTAGCACCCTTAGTAAATGCTCTAATACAAAAGACAATTTCATCTTTTACTGTTTTACTCTCTTCGAGCCATTGTTGCCCAAAAAAATGATGGTAAAGTAACAGAAGTATTATCTGTATAACTAATATAAATCATAGGTGCATTGACAAACATGAAATCCAGGAATGGCTTTACATGTGTAAAAGTGCAGACACCTTAACTTACCCTTTATGAAATACTAAAATAATCACTATGATATAGTGCAAGGGGAGTGATACATTTGGATCTCATCGTAACAGCATGTGGTGCTACTTCAGTAGTGACAAACTGGATGCGTATATCACATAAGAAATGGTGACATTTTTAGCATCTTTTCGCTATCTGTCAATGCATACTGAATTTGATCTAAAATGTAGCACTCACGTGCTCTTTTTATTATTTGCAGGAACTGTAAGGTCTTTTGAGCCTTTGATGTGGTGGAGATGCTTTCAGCCGGCACTTATCTAGTGGTCCCAGCGGTTTTCAGAAATGGATTGGGGAACAAAGGACATTGATGAACTGAACGATGTAGGTCAAAAGCATTAACATCATAGTTCTGGAAAATGTTCTAAAAATTATCGTGTTTTTCTTAAAGCAATCAATAAAAAAATGATCAACTCCATGTGCCTTAATTCATGTGGACTGTGGTCGTTCTTTATTCTTATGTAAAGTTCTTGAATTCCTTGAGCAGTGACACTTAAGGTAATTGCGGGTCTTATGAAAAATGGGTTCTTGCGGGGTCCTCTTGCCTGTGCGTAAGTTGGTTGTGTCATTGTGTTAACCCTAGTTCTGAATGCTGTTACTTACAGGTTATGGGTTCAGTGACGATGGAGGCATGATGGTGCGAGTGGTAGCGCGAGTAGAGGAAATGGTGATGCAGTGCCCTGTGGAGCCAGTAGTACAGGAACTCAACAGGCCCTATGTGAAGCAACACGGTGATGATGGCTCCATCAGTTCTCCACAATGGCATGAGGCTGACATTCGGGACTGCTGCATAGGCCAGGTAGAACAGCAGCCCATTGAAGATGATCTGGTCATCCCTGTACAGAATGGTATTAAAGGGTCACTTAACATTGCAAGAACAGGTGTGCGTGTGGTGGAGACTGTGTTCAGCAATGCGAACGATTACTTGATCATCAGATTCCAGATATATGTGCTTGTGCGAGTGCTACAGAAGTGGATCGCTGTGCATATGACTTACCAGGACCGCTCCCGGTCCACCTGCTCGAAGTCAATGCTGCGGTCAACGATGAGGTGTTTCCTGCGAGCGGTCTGGTAGCGGGACAAGCTGATCCAGATCTGGTTGTGGATCATCCTCAGCAGCAGGGCGGGTAGCATGGTGGCGTATGCCGGGTCAATGTCTCCCCACCCCTTGGTAGCCACCCTGTGTGCCGTGTGCACCGCTGCAGGAGCCAGGACGAGGTACTGCGCATGGATAGGACATTGGGTCAAGTGCTGGACGATAGGAGTAAATGGAATGAATGCATTGTCTGTAAAAGGTGTTTCTCAGATCCTTGATCGTTCAGAAGTTATTGCTGTGGCTTGAAGTTTGCACACATATCATCTTTTCGAAAGAAGAAGAAGAAGAAGAAGAACTTTGCACATGTCAACTGAGTTGGATATTTACAGGCTACAGCTACCGTCAGCGATTCAGATCCGGTGCACAGGGACAAGGTACACAAATGGTTCATGGTTCCATGACAACGACGTGAGTTATCTGACTTTGGGAAAAGGCTAGTCCAAAGGCACCTGAAATTTTCAGGATTGATCACTGGCCACTTAATATTCAGCCAAATAACCTGAAACATCAATGAAGGATTTGATTTTGGTTGTGATCAAAATGGCTTGAGCTTTTGGCTTCAGCTTATTTTTGCACTATTCATAAATTTCGTCTTTTTCTGAACTTTTGGCTTTTTTTTGAGTTTTTTTACCGGTTCTTTTTTTCCTCGTATTTGTTTGTATTATACGTAATGGGCTAACATGTTTTTTCTATTTTTAAATTTTTTTAAATTTAATTATGGTAAATAAGCCTCTGTCAGCTACAGTGCTTTTTTCAGCCAGCTACAGTGTTTTCAGCCATAAGCCACGGGCTTTTCAGCCATTTTGATCACAACCAAATTTATTGGGCAGACCTTTGTACAGTAGTGGTGTCATACTCAGTTTATCCACTGTACCAGAGCATGCGAAAGAAATTTCCCAGGTTATATGGCCTTATCATCTACTCTCTAAAAAATGTTCGGCCGTAATAGGGCACCATGATAATATGGTCTACTTCCATCGTTTTACTGAAGTATATTGTGTTCCTTAGGCGTTAGCAAGAGTTTGGCCAACATTTGGTATCAGAGCCTAGGTGTCTAACACCTCCTTAGACCTCATGGTTGCAGATGTGTACAACCAATGTGTGAGGGGGAAATTGTTGGGAATAATCCCACATTGGTTGTGGAAGAGGAGAAAGCACAACTTATAAGTGTGGGGGAGCCCCCACCCATTGGACTAGTCTTTTGGGGGGAGAAGGCCCAGTACCACTTATAAGGTTGTTGCTCCGTTGCTCCGTGGGCTTGGTTGTGTTCCGCCCATGTGGACCTGTGGCCCGGGGAGTAAAAACTCGGCTGGACCTGGCCGCATACCTAGGTCCAGCCGAAGAAATGAAGGTCCTTGGCATCTCGATCATTATTGTGAAGTTAAGTGTCCTCTTTTATTTTCTTCTCTTGGCCACACAAAGAAATGAAGGTCCTTGGCATCTCGATCATTATTGTGAAGTTGTGAGCATTATGTCCCCGGGTTAAGAACAAGAACATTCCCTCCTTAATTTATAAACCCAAAACGAATATCAGAAAGGAAAAAAACAGTGGTAGGTGAATAGCAAACAAGATATCAATCGTATGTAAGGACAGGATCGAGCGTTGGCAACTTTTGCATACCTTGAAGCTGCCCATCCATTGCCATGGCCATTCAGTCAAAGGGCCCGGCCGTGTTGCCATGGTGAAATTGGTGATGGGTGATGTCCTTCCTTTCTTCCAAAGGTAAGCAGCTTCCTCAGCTAGCTCTGCTAAGCGCTTCAAGCTCCGGTTGCATTTATACGCATGGACAGTTGGACTTTACAGAAAACACCTCATAAGCAAGGCTGTTTTCAAAAGCCCCCATAGAACTCATTTTGTGTTAATCACCTCCTTTAAATGTGTTAAAAATTCAACCCTAAATATTTCAAAGTAAGTTTGAACGTCTACAAGTTATAGTTCATTTAGTCTAGCAACCAGCAAGTAAGTAACCACAAGGCAAATGGGAACTAGAGCACCCAAGGTAAGAGCTCGAGGTTGGTGTAATACCAGGAAAAAAATGCCAGTTAGCAGTACACCTTACCTGCCTTTTGCTTCTGCCAGAGGGAGGTGGCAAGCTGCATGCTGGCCCTAGCGTGCATGTGAGCCACTTGTGCCATGCGTCCAGCAGAAGTCAACCCCCCCCCCCCCCCCATTTCATCACCTCTGCCACAGCTCAGGCCACAATACTCTTCTCCTTTTCTTCTCCCAAGGTAAGAGCTCGATGTTGGATATCTAGTGCAAACCAACAACGAAGTGCGACCATGGTAATTATTTCCGTTTGGGCACGAAATCAACATAAAAATTCAGAACAAAACTTCTCAACTTATAAAGGTGTTTTTGCAATTTCTCTTTTCTATGACCGTGCATATTTATGGGGTTTATATACAATGTTCAGATACTAAAAAAAAGATCGGGAGAAGAACAACTTAGACAAGAAATCCTAGTGCCACGGCGACCTTTGAGGGCTTAGACTTGACATGTATAACGCATTTGTTAGCGCTGATCCGTCGTTTGTTCGTTACGCGCACACATTTTGTATTTTTTTGATAGCTTGCTTGGTCCGTTATACTAGCATATAACAATTAAGTATGTGTCACCTTGACTTGTTAGGCCAAGAAATGCTTCAGTTTTCATGCGCTGAGATCACTCGAGATGACCCAATCTTGCTTCTTACCCTCCGAACAATCTTTGGCATCCTACGTTCACCAAAAGCGACCAACCAGCATGTGCCCCAAGTTTTTGCAATGCTGAGAAAAAAAAAGATAAATCTTTTTTCCCATGTGCCTACATGATTTTTTTCTTCGATTTACCGGTCTTTATTTCTTCGCAATATTCACTGCTCCAGCTGTCCTTTACTGTGACGTCCTTGCAAGGTACAATTTGGACACAAGTATGTGAGACCTCATAGATGTGCAGCTCATACTTGTAGGGTGTTTTGATCACACAAAACCTGCTTGCTTGCCGATGACTTTTCTGTTAGGAGAAGGCTTCGGTCTCATACTGTAACTCTGTTCGTGCTGTTCTCTTTAATTTCTCTAGTCGAATGCAAGAGAAATAGTAAACAAAAGAGCCACTCGGGAACGAGAGATTAAAAATATGGGTCTGATGCGACCTGCAACTCCAAATCAGTCAAGTCAAAGTACAGAAGCTTGCAGTTCATAAAAATAAAGAACCAACCGGCCGGTAGAAGCTTAGAGATCAAGGCAATAAGTCACTTCTACGAGGATGCACAGGTCAAAATGGAAGCAGCGTTGCCATGCTGCGATTGCGATAATTAAGTATGTGTTTGATAACAACAGGAAGCTGCCAGTGGTAATTGCTTCTCAATTCTCATGCGTACCTTCTACATGTGGTGACGTGCAGTGATAGAGCATTAGATAGATAAAATGCCACTGTGCTTTTTTTAGAAAATGGAAACGAGGTTCCAGCCTCTACACCCCGAAGAGGTGTACACAGCTAATTCAATACATCCAAGAGCACTCAAGCTCAGCTCTCTCAAAAGAGAGGAAAACAAAAGGCAAATCACAAAGTTCAGACAAAAGGAGAGGAACCAAGACTAGGCTTCAATTCTATTCCGGAATTTCCATCCAAACTTCGCAAAAACCTCCAAAATGACTGATTCCAAGTGCTTAAGCACGATAAAGTAGTAATATACATATATAGGTGTTTATCTATTGTTCAATTTTTCAGATTTTGTTTAACTTAATTTTCATTGGATTACATGCACTTCAGGAACTGTACTAATTACAAATCAAAACTCTGACGTATGACAGCTGAAATACTCTCTAGCTAGGCACCGTACAATTAAGTTGATCCCCAGCCCAAAAAAGATCATCGTAGTCAGCATGTATGGGTGCTTAGAAAACGGTAGGTTGCACCTGATAACATTAGGAAGGTGCACATATATCTATCCTTTTCTGATGTGCTAAACCAAACCAAATCCATCCTTATCTGAAGATCCTTCAGATTTTCTATGTGTGTACCTAGCACTGTACTTCCTAATACCCATACATGAAAAGAACATGAAACTCTTGTATCACCTCTTTATCTGAATGCCCATTCTCGGGTTAGAAAAGTACAGTTAGCATGTATCACCATGCTTGTGGGCGTGTTATGACATGCGCATTAAATTTTTGTTCATCCTCCCAAAAACTTGAGTGAAATTCACTCTAGTTTGTGGTACTTGTGCTCCTTCCTGTGCGGCATGGCGAGTTTGGGCACGGCGAAGCACTCGCACTGCCGCCTGAATCGGTCCAGACCTTTCACCCTGATCCTCAGCCGCAGCCGCTTGATCTTGTCGACGACGGCTTTGAAACCCTTCTTCAGTTTCTTGGCCTTCGCAAAGTTGATCAATCTTCTCTTGCTCTTCTTCCTCACTGCGATACAAAAGCTTGATGAGCTCATCAGTCAATTATTAGTATCATATCAGCGCTTCTCTCTCTCTCTCTCTCTCTCTCTCTCTCTCTCTCTCTCTCTCTCTCTCTCTCTGTGCGAACACGTTGATGGCATTACTGAGATCATGGTGTCAGAATGTGGATGTTCTAACTTACTAGCATGCTAGCTGTACTATTCCATCATTCTCACTGTAGTTTTTCACAGGATTTCATGTGGTCACTCCATGTATGCATGCTCAAGATAGATAGGTGGTTGTCCTTCCTATTCATGCCTTACAATGGCTGAAAGATAGTAAGTAACCTGCATCTGCATATCCGTTTGCATGGTCCTAGCAGCAATAATGCTACCCTTTGTCATGAGCATCTGGGACTTAGGCATCACTGTAGGCTGTTTAATAAGCCGGTTGTGATTAATATGATTGGAGCGCGTGAATTCTGTGTACCTGCACTTGATTGGCATTTGTTTCGGACGTTGTTTATGGATTAGCCTTTTCTGATCCGGATATCATTTGCCAAAAGCGGTTTGCTGACTGGATCAGCTTAATTCAACCGTGGAACTACTCACAACTAACACTCTCTTTTTCATAAATAATAAGTGGGTGATCCACATCACCACATGTGCCAGGTTGCGGTATCTAAGGCTTTTTTGAAAAAGAAAGCGGGAGGCTGCAATTCTGTTTTAGTAGAGAGTGGAAAATTGTAGTATCCAAGTAAAATCGCGCACTCATGCAGTCATGCTATAATGCGTGTACCTTGTAATTTCCTCTTGTCATCGTTTCCTCCTAACCTTGCATTTTGGATCACCTGCAGCTCGATGAAAAATAACACTCATGACAAACTTGGTTTCAGTTATGGGTTGAAGTCTGAAGAACACATGCATGCACACTTGTTCTTTTGGAACTATGGTATATGCATTTTACCGACCAAATTACACGACCAAGTCTTAATTCCCGAAGGATGTTGTGCAACATGCCTATTCTGGAGATTTCAAGTCCATACCTCCGTCAGGGTTTCCAGCTGCTTTCTCATCCTGCTCTGAATGTAACTCCGGGTGCACTGCGAGGTCGACTTTTTACCGTCGGTAAAACTGTTTCCTAAAAGCATGGACCGACAACATACAATCGACGCTGGGACCAACCTTGATGTGGTATTTCACGTAGGACTGGAAGTTCAGCAGAATCCACGCGGTTTTGGCCGCCTTTTTCCCCTTGACGTGCCGCGAGAAAACATCTGCAAATCGAAGCATCCGTCACGTCAGGTCCAACTTCTTCAGACGAGCCTAAACGGGAGCCCACGCTGCACGAGGGCCGCGCACACGGGCACGGCACGACGCGCCGCGGCGCCGGCCGGGCGCAACAAAGTCGATGGGAATCACCGGAAGGGAACGTACATACCGAACGACACGAATCCACCGTTGGTGGTGAGGTGCTGCACGTACTCCCCTCGCAGCTCCGGGGGCGGGATCGGCGACCAGCTGCACTTGGGCGCTCTCGAGAACGAGCTCCCGACATCCTGTAGCTCCTGCCGTCATCTCACTTCCTTCAGGCTTCAGAACACGCGAAAAGCAGCGAAACTTAAAAACTAGAATGCGCAGCACGCAGGCGTGTGAATCTGTTCTTTTTCAGCTTTTGATTTCAACTTTTAATTTTTCTACAATAGCTAGTTTTTAAACGAAATGCCTGTTCAAGATAGTATTTACTAATTAATTGTAGTACATACTGTACCGACTTCATTTATATCGGTAAAAACCGCACGTGAGTTTCTGTTACTCTGTAATCTCTCGTACGAACAGACCAAAAGTCACAAGCTACAGTCAAAAGTTATAAGACTCAGCCAAAAACAACAGGCTCTATATCGGACACCCACCTGGAAGAACGAGGTCGCGATAGCCAGATCCGTGTCGTCTCTGAAACGCATGGGGAATATGGCGTTTATCTTTCCCGGCTGCAGGCTAAGAGTCGCATCAGTAGCGAACCAAACTATGCTTCCATTGCTCTTTTTTTCTTTCTCACGAAGCATTGTCTCCGTGGGACCTGGGGAAGTGAAGAGCCGAGCAAGAACGTACCATTCTGCTGACGAAGAAAGGGTCCCTATGGTTGTACACGAGCTTCATCGTGCCGGATGGGCCGAGGCTCCCTAACATGTCCTTCAGCTGCGAGCTAAGGATGACGGATTGCAGCAACGATATCTGGTTAATAGCCTTGACGCGATCTATGCAAAGCAACTGCTGTTAGATGGAATCTGTGTCTGTCGACTACTGCATAGACAGTCCCAGATTTGTATCACCGAAGAACTGAAAGAAGGTGAGAATGCTCATACCTTTTGGTCGGGTAAGGCCAGAGAAGTTCAGTTTCAGTGTTAAGGCATATCCTTCTTTAGGTGGCTCGATAATCTCTGCAAATTTGTGATACATTTTTCTTGCCTCCTGTACTGTGGATTCAGACAAGCCGCTCGAGGGTGAAGCCTCATGAGAAAGAGATGGTGTCGATATCGACAAGTATATGTTCTCAGAATCTGACGTTGAAGCCTGCACGATCATGCAGATTGTGAGTGCTGAGAACACAAATACAAGGTTGTTCTAGGTTTTGTTTGGTACAACAAGATATATGGCAATTTTCCATGTGCTCTATATTTGTTTCAAGCTGTTGCATCAATGGTGCTCCAAAATGTGATTACCTGTACATGGTATCGAATTGATCCAAACTCAAAGAATGTGTGATCAACTGGCATTGGTCTTTCAGCACTGCAAATATCGAAACATAAATACAGTTTATGACTGATGATAGTGCGTCAATGAATGTAGACGCCGCACAACTCAAGCACTGAGGTGCACCAAATCCATGGAAAACGCCCGCTTATAACATAATAAATCAAATGGCATCAATTCCTTTTTTGCTGAAGATAGTCGAATGTTGCTGTACTTTTACTAGTCAGTATCCACTATCCTCGTGTCCAGAAAGAACTGACAGTAAACCATTGCTCAAATAAACTCTGTTTTCACATGCAAAATGCAAAGGGAAAGATTAGCCAACAACAACGCACCTCTGCAATCTCGTCAGGATTTCTACCAGCACTTGCGATCCGCTGTTGAAGAACGCCATGACGCTAGCACTGTTACTGCTGAGGACCCATGGGCGGCTCCTTATAAAGGACCTGGTGGGAACAGAAAATGGAAGTGCAGGTGCTGCTTTGACACCATTACACCAACAAAGGACATTGGTGACTGCCTGACCGGTAAGACTTGACAGCCTGAAGGGGACCTCTCCTGTTGCTGGTAAACTGCTCCTGAAGCAACCTAGTGATCTCAGCCATTCCCCTTGCTTTGTTTCCAATGCACTCCACAATCATTTCATGCTTTTCCCCATTGCTGTAGCAGTGAATGATTAACTCCATAGCTAAATGTGGAAATTCTTGAACAGCACCCAAGCATTCGATCTAAAACAAACAGTCCAGACTAAAATCCGTCTAGTAGTTATTTTTTAACCCTGAACTCCGGCAGATTTTAGAGTGAACCTAGCCTACAAAGTGTCACCTTTCATCTTTTTTGCAAAAGAAAAATTAGACCAGCTGCACCTATCGGTAGGTGAAACATATGTATATGACCACCGACAGTAAAATGGAAAGAGATACACCAAGATTATTCGGATTTAATTGTGCGCTCAAGTTACAACACCTGGAAGATATTTGAGATCAAGAACAAAACACACCCTAACTCCTAACCTAGGTACAGTGTCACACCGTCAGTTGAACTGTGCAGGATGCAATAGAATCCAAAAGCCATGTATGAGGAATAGCCCTGCAGCCAATTGCTGCTGCCAATTCTTCAGCCTCAGCCATTCTCTTCTTGAGAACCTCATTAAGGGTGTCTGGATCACTTCCTTGCGGCGGCTCCATGCTGTAAACAATCAAGGATGTGCTAGAGAGATCAGCCTTGTCCAAGATCGATCCCCCTGCCGTGGCAATCAAATCTTCAAGGTGAACCTTGTATGTTGGCATGAAATGGCCACTGAAGTAGAAGGTCAACCCTGCAAACAGACTTGGTGCCTGGAGAACAAGAAATATATGCAGTCAATATTCCATGAAGATTGAAGTTGTAGTTTGGCAGATTTTCTCAGAGAATTTATATACAAACCTTTTGCATAGCTCGTAGTCTTCCAGTGCGAGGGCCATCGAAGGAGCCATGAACATCAGAACTGATCTCATAGGGCTCTTCTGGGACTGGTCCTCTAGCCTCCATGCAAGCTTTCAGCCCTAAATATCACAAGAGTTTGTATCAGAACTTCCTTGCAGGAGAGGGCAATTTGCACTAGAGCAATCAAAGTATATGCAGGCACTATGTTTGCATAGTAAGCAATGCTCTACTAAGCTTAAATTACCAGGACAATTACCAAACGACCACATATAGTCGAACTATCTTGTATAACTTGTGCAACGGCTATGATGCGCTGTTCTCTCACACATTCTTGAAATTAACTTGTGCAATGGCCAAAAAAAAATGAAAAAAACTACGTTGCACGGATACTTCACAAAACTCACGTACCGGTATCGGATACTGTACCGGATACGGATACTGCCCCGATACGCGCCGATACGTATCCTGCACGTATCGGTGATTTACTGATTTTTCAAAAAAAGAAAATAATTCCCGATACTCCTCCGATACTTTCCCGATACTTGTAACCTAATATTCCCCCCCTCCACCCCCACTCCACCCCCACAACCCAGATCTATTCCCCCTCCCGCCGCCTGCACGGAAAAGATTCCGCTCGCCCCCGCCTCCGGTCGCCCGCTGGCCGCTGCCTTCGGTCGCCCGCCGCCTCCGCTCTATTCCCCCCATCCCGCCGCCAGCGCGCAGAAGCCTCCGCTCGCCCCCGCCTCCGGTCACCCGCCGCCTCCGCTCGACCCAGATCTATTCCGACCGTCGCATCCGCCGACCGCCTCCGCCCGTCGCCTCTGCCGGCCGCCTCCGACCGTCGCATCCGCCGACCGCCTCCGCCCGTCACCTCTGACGGTCGACCGTCGCATCTGCCGGCCGCCTCCGCCCGTCGCCTCTGCCGGCCGCCTCCGCCCGTCGCCTCTGCCTGCCGCCTCCGCCCGTCACCTCTGTCGGCCGCCTCCGCCCGTCGCCTCAACACTCGCCGGCCGCCGCCTCCAACCGTCGCCTCGGCCTGCCGCCTCCGCCTGGCACATCAGCCGTCGCCGCCTGCTCTGCTGCTACTGCGTATGTGCTCTGCTGCTAGCCAGCTACTGCGTACTGCTATACTGCTATATTTTACTGCCTAACTTGTTTGTTGAACTTATGGACTTATGGTTTGTTGAACTTCATTATGTAATATCAGATTATGTACTAAGTTTATTTACTAAGTGGTCTGTCGAATACTTTCTTTACTACCTAACTATCAATCATGATTCATGATTTGTGACTCTGCTATTTATTTCATTATTTGTGTACATGTGCTTATCTATTCTGTTATTCTTCGCAGATGATTCATTATATTAGTCTAACAATTAGGAGGTCAGGAAGGAGAACTGAAGTACCAAGCAAGTTGCTACATGCCTACATCAATATTAAGATATTCTCGGTTTCTCAATTCTTTATAAGAATTCATTAATTTTTTTATTTTTATTTTTATTATATATATACACATGTATCGCCGTATCGGTGTTTTTAGGAAAATGGCGAATCGCGGTATCGCGTATCCGTATCCGTATCGGGGTATCTGGGTAACATAGGAAAAAAGTGGACCAAATAAAACAGGAGCAGAATTTCTCTATCTTCAGAGAACCTGTACTTACAATTTACATTGAGAACCCATTTCCCAGTGAGTATGGCCATGAGAACCTTTAGTGTCCTGGCACATGCCCCACGTTCATCCGTATTAACGATTACATGAGTCACATTCGACCTCCAGTTGTTAGTTACTGTGATGCCAGTTTGATGCTCAAACTGATCCAAGATTTCCTGTTAAGTTTTCAAGGATACCAAGGCAACTTACATTATCGAAACAGCTACAAGTAACAGTATGTGAAGAGTATAATCAAACAAGCAATAACTACCTTCTCTTGACCGGAGAGGGCAGATCCACATATCACCCATTCACTCGTCAGAAAAGGTGAGGCAGTCCAAACTTCATCCTTTTCCATTGGAGAAGGTGAGTTCAAATCACCAAGCATGGTATCAGAAGATGATCTGACAAATCAGTAAAAGAAAAATGTTCATCAGATGATACATGCAGGTATAGCAAAATACAGCTCTAATTAACAGGCACAAAGAACATACCGCTGCAGCTTGGCCTTCTTATTTTTCAACTTTGATCTCTCACACGGCAACTTCTTTGATGAATGCAAAGGACACAGCATAACAAAGTTTTCCTAAAGCACAGCACATTCATTTAATTATACAACTTGACAAAATGTTTACCACAATGAAGTACATGCATTTTGACTGTACATAGAATGGACAATGCATGATTTAAGAAAGACCTACTTCATCCCATCGGCAGCCTGAGATCCCATGGGCACATGGGACATGAAAGCTCTTGCGGCAGCTCTTAACAAGGCAGCCAAGTGCTGCACCTTTCAATCCACAAACACTGCATTTGATCTTAGAAGCACGGGCCAACTCAGGCTCCAAGTTGTTTGCAATATCACCAGTAAAGAATGCTTGAGGAGCCCTACATTGGTATGGGTAACTTAGTACTAAAGAAAATTTTATTTAGAAAATGGTACACCAAAATAATCACTACATAGATACTATAAACACGCCAGAAGACAAGCAACACCATAAAAATGTAAGGTTCTTTTTTTCAGATGACGAGTATCTGTGGAATGCCACTAACGAAATATGTGTTCATTCAGAAAAATGAGCTCAAAGTCACAAAGAACATACCATTCGATGCATTTCTCATGGACATGTAGAACATTCGATTTCCAAGCTTGGACACCCTCTAATGGTTCCCCATTCAGATAATGTGACAAAGGGCCAGTACACTGTGAGTTCAAAATTTACATTAGATTCTCGAAATACACTGTTGTTACTACGAGCCAAACAGTAGAAGAGGGAGCTAGTAGAGTGAATATGAGAAAATAAGCTATGCCCCAAGAAAGTATATATACATGGCCATAATGTTTTATTACAATAACACCTCTACTATAAGGTACTATTCTAAATGTACACATGTCTTATTGGGGTCTCATGACCCAGGAGGCCAAATGGGTGCCGGTGGGAGCCATCTCCACCACAGGAGTCTCTCATGGTAAAGGCCTTCTTCTTAAGCAGGCCGAGACCATGCTGTGTATGCCTTTTGGCCTCCCTCTGTCCTTTCGGTCTGGTGAGGAGTTGGTCCATGCATTTGGTCTTGTTGACCATGATCATGCACGGTTGTTGTATTAGGGACATGCGTGCACTTGTGGTTAGCGTGTCGTGCGACGTCTTGTCATGTGGCGCGATTTCCCAAAGGACACTCAAAAAAGGTGTTTCACCTTTAAGACCCGTCGCCCCTAACAAAACGCCACCCCACCTGTTGTTTGTTCCTGTGCGCTAGTTGGTGACATCGCCTACAATTTGCTCTATAGCAGCCGCTCCTGCTGTCCCCACTCCTTCAACCGTGTCGTCGACGCCCCGCCTGCAAGTAGGCCTGGGCGTTCGGGTTACCCGAATTTTTCGGGTCGGGTAGTTCGGGTAATGAAAACTGCTACCCGATATTAGCCCCAAAAAAACACTACCCGCAATTTCGAGTACCCGATAATTCGGGTTCGGGTTCGGGTATACCCGATATACCCGAATTTACAGAAAACCAGCTAATTTCCCGACAATTCGGGTAATTTACAGACAATTCGGGTAATTTACAGACAATTTCCCGACAATTCGGGTAATTTACAGACAATTCGGGTAATTCGGGTAGTTCGGGTACCGGGGGATATTACCCAAACTACCCAAACTAATTTCGGGTAATCAGAATCGCTATCCGAATTTGGGATCGGGTACCTCGGGTTCGGGTATTTCGGGTTCGGGTCTAGGTAATTCGGGTACGGGTAACAGGTAGCGGGTATTTTGCCCAGGCCTACCTGCAAGCATGCCAACCACCGTCACCCTTTGTTTTCGGTGAATGGCTCGTGGCTGCGATCAGCATCCTCGCTGCACTGCCGCAAGCGCTTCATCGAGCCACAGCAGCGTGTCCGACCAGCGAAGCTCCTCGGCGACCGAGGTGGAGTACAAGCTAGTTGACCGCGATCTGTCGACGGCCAACAGGCGATGGAAAGCGACGAAGTGGGTGAACAGCGTGTGCACAAACTTGCTGGGGCAGAGTCTAGCAACCAAAGAGCTGATTTGATCTTTGGTATGTGATAGGAAGATATTGGATTGTGATGTGGTCTATCTACCCTCAATCGGTGAGACAAAGCCCCACCAAATGGAGTCAGAGACGATCGTGTTCGCCGCCTACTTCGACGTCGGTCTTCAATTTCCAGCAGCGATGTTCGTTGGCGAGGTCCTTCAAGTGTATGGGTTGGAGCAGGTGCAACTGGCCCCAACACCATCATCCGGTTGGCGATGTACTGCTGGGCTTCGCGAGTGGAGATGATGTGGCCAAGCCTAGCGCTATTCACCTTTCTGCTCGATGCTCAATACATGTTGAAGAAGCTCACGAAGGGCGAATATTCCTACTTGGATAGTGTCAACTTCGTGCTTCAATTTGTGTGTACGAAGCTATTGTCGACGAATATAATGCAAATAAAGTGAGAGTCAAGCTGGATGCAACGGTGGTTCTACCACCAGGTGGAGGGTGGTAGCAGTGTGAGGTGGTCTGGGCTCCCGATGAACTTCAACATATCTCCATCAATGACCCTCGACTGCGACGAGCATCGCATGTGAAGGCTTGTGGGGGTCGCCCTTCGATTCAACATGCAAGATCTTGCAAAGGAGTACTACATGTTTCGTGTGTCCCCACTGATGCATCCATGGCATGTTCAATCTGACCCCACCCACAGTGACATCCTCGCTAGCGAGGCCAACCGACCCAACTAAGCATTTGGTCATAACCACTGCTTACCTTGATTATATAGGTCCCTTGTATTCATGGCAAGACTCACCCTTGAAGACACCGAGCGTGCTGCAACTGTCTTTCTAGGGCTATATATAGCAAAGGAGCACAGCCTTTGAGAGTCGATGATGGCGAACTGTGACCGGGTGAATTGGATATGCGAAGCCCTCGGCATCCCCGTGCCAGAGCGTACCGTCCCCAACATTGGTCGACCCCGCGTCCGCGAGGCTAACAGTGGGGAGGCACCCCTTTCGCGTTGAAGAGCTCACTCTCCCATCGCTACACCATCGCTGCGTGCAATGCCTCCTCCAGGTGAGTCTGGTGAGCCCGAGGAGACCGTTGTGGGCACCGACTCAGAGTTGGGCGACTACGCAAACTCAAAGTAGGGTGCAGTGCCAGCGATGGTTGCGAGGTAGGGTACGGTGCTGGTGGTGGCACCGCATCCGCAAGCCCAATTATGAAGTCCACCGATGGCGCCACCTCCCAACCAGCATCTACCGATCAAGCTGCAAGTACAAATAACTCATTCTCCTCTCGCGATTTCGCGAGGCTTTCCCCCACTTTGCTCCCTAACACTGTCCTCGGCGTCAATGGGCCCTCGATCCCCAAGGCACACATAGGGCTCTAGCAACGGAATTGGCCGCAGCCCGGTTAATCTAAGTATATATACATAGCCTCCCTTGTTAATCTAAGTATATATACATAGCCATAATATCTTATTACAATAACACCCCTACTATGGGGTACTATTTTAATAGTACACATGTCTTTTATATGCCTTATTGGGGCCTCTTAGCCCAACAGACCGAATAAATGCCTATGGAGGCCATCCCCACAAGGCCACAACATACACAAACAATAAGTGACAAGTCAACCAAGTCATACCCTAAATAGTGAACAAAAAGTTCAAATATTGCTTAAAAGTTTTGCCATTCACTGACCTCAGTGGTTTTGGAAGAGTGACAAAATTCACATTTCCAAGCGCCAGCCATGGTTGGTTGTCCTGTATTTACGATCGCAATCACATTAGTGTCTTGCATTTCCAAATATTGAGAAAGGTGACTGGTTAGAAAAGGAACACTTACTTTCACTCTGATCTATGGACTTTTGCCTCTTCAGTTCCCTGGTATGGTCATCCGTTACATTTGGTCCTCTTTTCAACACACTTTGAGGAGGTGATCTGCTTGTTATCTGACAGAATAGCACGCTTTTAAGAGTGAGTTTTTTTAAATAAAAAAAGACCTAGAAGACGCAAAGGATGAATTCACTCATTAGACTTCAACTAACTGAGGTTACCAGGATTCGGACATCCAAGTATAAGCAACGTATGCTTTAAAAACAAGTCCTTTTTTAGCAAACAAGTTCATCTAGACAAGATAGAATATTACCAGCTCTCCTTCAAGGTCATTGCTGTCACAATCTAGATCCCCAGGGCCATCAGAAGATTGAGACCCGCATGGTCCCTTCTGTAAAAGAATCATTGGCTCAACAGTCACATCATTAGTTTTGTTCTCGAATGCAAGATCCCTTGCTTTTGCAGCATCCACAATCCCGTATGCAGGTCCAGTTGATTGGATATATGCCAGCTTTGAAACAACCGAGTTGTAAGATTTCATCTTGTCAGATTTGTCTGCTCCATTTCTGTTTCCTGATTCTGGAGTACCTTGAAATGTAGTCTTTGCAACTGAACAAAGAAAAGATTTTACCAGATCAGCCAACATTTGGTCTTACAACTACTAGAAATTATGTGCTTGATATATGTTCTTTGCGCTTGGAAAGCAGGAACTAGAGGATGGTGTACCAGGAATGCCAGCTTGAGCCTCCTGCCGTGTAACCATGCTACTGACCGTAGAGCTGAGGCTCCTGTGAATGTTCACTATTGCCTCGAGGTGAGAAGCAGGCCTTACATCTGCAAGAGGTTTGGAGATCAGGTAACGAGTGAAGGCATTAGTCAGAACTCAGAAACGTTTCGGTTTGCCATGGTGCTACCTTGAGAATGGTAGGCTGACTTGCAAATGGCGCAGCTGTAACCATTCTTAGTCCGTGTAGTGGCACACTTGCTGAAAGAATTAAGCAAATTCGTCACAAGGCGATGTGAGTAGAGTAGAAAATGGCACATCAGTTCAGTTGTCTGAATAGTAACCTGCAGGATGTGTGGTAACATGGTAGCATCGTAGGCGCGCTGAGCAACTTCAGACTGCCAAACAAACAAAAATGATGAGATCGTTACAAGGCAGGAGAGAACAGTGCACAAATTCGTTTAGTTTGCCATCTTGTTGTGAAGGGCTAAATCCCACCATTTCACCCAGATCTAATTCACTCTAGTTATGTGCAGTTTTGACCACTGCATCCATCCTATTCTCGGTACTCATAGGATCCTCACAAAGAATAAAAAAAAATGACATCTCGAAGCTTTGGGATACAACGCTAGTCCAATTCTCCGAATGATATTCTTTTCCCGCGCTTAATTCGCATCCAGATCCAAAGAAATGGAGATGGGGGGCAAAGAGAAGAGAGGAGGCAAGACGTTGTACCAGACGGGGCAGGTGAGCTCCAGCTCCATCTTCTGCAGGCTGAGCACCAGCGGGTTCAAGAACCTCCTCAGGCTCTCCATCTCTGCTACCCGCAAGCACGCTCCTTCCCACACTCGCTCCTCTCCCCGCGTATCACTCTAGGAAAGGATTGCGCCTTGGGTGCGCTGCCTCTGGAACCATTAAAATACGCGGGGGCGGCTGTGGAATCAGAGGGAAGTGGCGGCCGGTGGAAATGTTTGAGGGCGTGTGGACACGGCTCGGAATCGGGTGCCAGTGCCAGTGCCAAATTGCCAATGGCGTCCGCGGGAAATTTTCGGGCGGGACGACGCGGCGCCGGGGGGGGCGGGGGGGGGGGTGTGGATGGGAAAGTGGCCGTGTTTGGAGCGCGCCGCGCGCGCGGGAGGCGCTCCTCCCGTCCTCGCATCGCGTAGGCTGACGGCGGCTGCGGTGTTGATCTCCCTGGTGACATGGGGGTTCGAAGACCTAGCCAATCAGGAATGCGAGCTAGGGAAGCGGCAATTTGGGGCCACGGGTTGGCCCAGCCCGTGCTCGTTGGCCTCCAGGGTGGCCTGGGCGCTGGCCTGGTTCAGTTCTGCCGTATTGGCCGGAGCCACGTGCCCATGTGTGCTGCAACAAGCCAGCAAACGCCGCGCCTCTAGGCTAATAATACAGCCTTCAGCTAGCTGTATGAACACTTATAGCCCACTTATCAGTCCATTTATATAGTAGTTTACAGCCAGCTAAATGTTGTATGACCCACACCTTTCTCTCACAAAGTTTCTTAGTTCTTGTGCTTCAGCTAGCTGTAAACTTACAGCCCACCTCTCTTCTCTCTCCTCCTCTCTCTCCTCCACCTCAGCATACAGCCTACTAACAGCCTCTTATTATACTTGCTCTCAGAGAGAACACGAGCAGATAAATAAAAACAAAAATTCGTAAGAAGGTCTTCTCTAAAAAAGCGAGGATCTGTACATATTTTCAGAGAAAGTGGTGGGTGTTTTCGTCTAAAGATAAGGACTCATGCGTAATTTCAAGAAAATCGCAGGGTGCTATCCAACAAAAGGAGGGGCTTTAATGAATAGTGTTTACAAAGTTTTGAGACAAAGTTCAAGAACAAAAGAAACAAAGCAAGAATATGATTGAGACAAAGTTTTGATCTATTTCAGAGAAGAATAATGTTTTACATGCTTATAGATAATTACAAGGTACAACGAAAGCACCACTTTTTTCTTTCTTAAGATATCTCCACACAATTGTAGGAGACAAGGTAGTAGAGCAAAACATAACCTTAGAATCCTTGAGAGTACCACCTCCTTTTATCCTCTCTAAATATTCAGCACACCTTTAATGTGTCCAACCGTTAAGCTTATAAGGGAACTCATCAACCTCAATCACATGGGTTTTACACACTCATATATGCTTCTTAAATCACTTATAAGGATCAACCCATTACTCCACACAACCGATTCTATCCTAACCCTAAACCACCTCATTTGTGTCTTTTCGTGATGCGATTCTGGTGTAGGCTTCAAGTCCGATTTTAAGCATTTCCTAGAACGCCCTAGACGAAGCTTCTGAATATCTTCCCTTGACTCCGTCTTTATCTTTGTCTCAAAGCATCTCCACATGCTTTGGCACATAGCCCGTAGTGCCTAACGAATAGTCGTCACGTCTTCACGCATTCGAACTCCCCTGAACCGTCTCACGTGCATCCGCCTCGTCACTGTGATCTTAAAAAAAATCAGAAAACATTCACCTCTCTAATTGCAGATATAGGTCCTACCAATACTAAGCAATCACATAATGGAATCAACGACCAACTAAGCCTCCTATGGAAACAAGATGGGAGCAGCCCTACCCCTTTTTATTGCCCGAATAAATAGAAAGATAGACTTGAAATCAGAACAATGCGCAAGTAGTAAATGAAGGCGTTCGCTCTGTGCATCGGCCTGTACGAGCTCTCTGTTTCTGCACCAACGACAACACATCGCATCAAGGCACGCATCAATCGTATGGATCAATACAGATCAACTCTGTATACCATCAGCCATAAAAAAAATCACAGCTAACCTTAAGCTTTTCCAGTACCCTTTCTCACCGATAATACAGATATATTCGCTCCTTTTCCCTTGCACGCAATCGCAAAGGACATCAATGGCCTAGTATTTAACCGGTGTTCACCCAGATGAAGGAACCCATGCATTTCAGGCCCGGCCAGAAGACCAGAACCATAGATGGAAAAGGCGATGGGTAAACTCCACCAACCACTGAGATACGCCAAGCATTTGCTATCTCTACGGCAATGTTACGTTACACACGCCATGATCGTTGCATCGCCATACATACGTACTACGGCAAACGCTTCCGCCATGCGATCGATCAACTTTTGCATCCGAGAGCCAGAAAAACATTCATGATACGGTAACAGACTAGTAGAATGCATCGAATAAAAGCTAGTACACCAAGGTTTCTCGCTAGATCTAGAATCTAAACAATAGGAGGCGAAAATCAGATGACGAAACTGCTTGTTAATGTGTCTTCTGCTCTTGCCGATGAGCATCGGTTCTCCGGGTTGAGAGGAGAAAAAACGTCGGCGGTTGCGGCGTCAGCGGTGGTGGCCAATGGCGCCACGCCACCTGTCGGGTCGACGTGGTCGTCACTCCGTCGTCTGCAGCCAGCGGCCGAGCTGCGTCGGGTTGACGACGCCGGGGATGTGGGCCCCGTTGTTCATCAGCAGCCAGGACACCTCGGCGTACCTCCTCCCCAGCTCGGGCCCGGTCCTTGGAGCCGGGGCCGGAGCCGGGCCGGCATGGCGGATCGGCTCGATCCGGTGGCCGAGCAGCGTGCCGTGGGTGAGGAACTCGTGGGCCAGGTTCCCGGCCAGGAGCTTGTTGTTGCCGGCGCGAGCCGGCTTCGCCGGGTCGGCTTTAGCCGGCACGGCCCCCTGCTGCGACTGCAGCTCCCGCTCCTTGCGCTTGCCAAGTGCGACACGCGCCGCCTCCAACTTCTCGCTGAGCGACATATCAACGGCTCCCCTTCGCCACGCGCCACGTCAGCAGCGAGCAGAGCCGTCAAAAAAAGGGTGAGAGAGCAGGAAAAGCAAAACCACAAAAAAAGGAAAACCCCTAACAGGAGGTGTATGACAGTGGGGTCCACCAGGGGCAAAATCGTAACTTCACAGGGCAATTGGGAGGGGGGAGAGAGAATACGAGGAGACACGGGAGGCTGGGAGGAGGTAGAAAAAAATCCCTGCCTATAAGAGACGGGGCTATGAAGGGGGGATGCCGCTTATTTATAGCAGAGCGCGTTAGAAAGGGCCTTACGATTCCACGTAAATAACGTGCATGCCATCGCGCGTTTCGCTAGACGGAGCGGAAGCGCAGGGGTAGTCTCGTGGTTGTGGGGAAACAATGAGGGTATTTCAATAATTACGTTCGATGGTTTATATCGTGTACACGGCGGGATCATGGCGCTGGGTCTACTCGTGGGACCACCCGTCATTGGTACGGCGGCGGGGATTTTTGGTGCGGTGTTTTGAGTGTTTCAGGCGTCTGGTGCTTGGGCCCGGACAAGCATATTTATTGCCTCTTTGGATGAATTTTTTTGGGATTATTAAAATATTTGAATTTTGACTGTTTATGAGAGACAGTACGCAAAGAAAAATAGTCGCACGTGATTTTAGTCAGTATAACTGAAGTCAGTATATTTTTTACTATAATTTTTCTATTGACTTGTCTTAAAAAACGCGCTATTTAAAAGCTAGTTACTGTAAATAGTATAACCATAAGTCAACTTTAACAAATGAAATCCTCTGACGTAACTTCCCGTCACTGACGCGTGGGGCCACGCGGCGAGGGGGCCCACGCGCAGTGACCCACGTTAGAGGAGTTGATTCCCAACTTTAAGCCTAAAAAGCGCAATACACCATTTGAAGATCAAAATGCTGGATTTTTTCATAAATTTGTATATGAAAATTTTTCCCTTTCTATTGAATTGCGTTTAGGGTTTGGATGAATGATAGGGGGCTTGTTCTTTTTAGCTCGGCTGCGATTTATGATTTTTGGTCTATTCGTGAGAGAAAATACGGAGTAACAGAAACTCACATGCGGTTTTAGCCGATAAAAATAAAGTTGTTACAGTATATACTATAATTAAACTGTAGACTTCGTCTTAAAAAAGATACTATGTTTAAAAGCTAGTTACTGTAAAAATATTGAAAAGTAATTTTTAGAAACAGAAAATAAGAGGCCGCAGGTCTTGTTTGAGGAGTTTCAACTTCAGCTTAAGGGGGTGTTTGGGATTGCTCCACAAATTCTACCGTGGAGCAGCTCCACAAAAAACCTAGAGTTTGTGGAGCACCCCTTTAGGTGCTCTCACAACTCTACCTTTTTTCCTCGAACAGAGTGCGTGGAGCTGAACTTGTTTGGCTAAAAAACATAAAGCCGAGCTGAAAAACGTGGAGTGGAGCAATCCCAAACACCCCCTAAATCCACCGAAAACTTAAACTTCTCATGCATGCACCTTTTGTTTTCCTTTTTGGACCTTCCACCGTCTCCTCGCACGAATTGATAGTGGAGAAAAACCTTCTCCTCTCACGAATTGATAGGGGAGAAAAGGCTAAAGTCCCCAAGCACACCCTAAGGGCATCTCCAACAGTATGAGCTAGTTACTAGCTCTAAGACAACTTCTCCAATAGTACTAACTTTAGCATATAGCTCATAACATAAATAGCCTCACATGACACTCTCACATAATCTTGGAATGTGTGTATGAGACTAGCTCTTAATCAAGAGATAGCTTTTCTCTCTCTTCTATTAAAATATGAAATAATATGCTTAGAGCTAGCTCATAAGTCACTGTTGGAGATGCTCTAAGTAAACTGTTTTAAGATTAGACTCAAGTTTTTTCCCCTTTTGAAATAAAGATTCGACTCAAGCTCGGTTCTACACGACCATCCAAGAAAGTAGAAGTGGCGGCTATTCAGCGTTGGGCAGAAAGCTTTCGGCCAGATCTACACTTGTCAATCCAGCTTAGCCCTAGTTCATGGTTGGGCCAAGCCAATTCGGGATGGGCCTTGTACATCTCTTGTATAGTACAGAAATTATGGCCCTCTCCAGCAATGCCCGAGATATCAGACACAAATTACTGTACGAAGCAAGCATCAAAACTAGATAAGCCGAAAAAGTTACAACTCAATGGACCTGTTCTTTTTCGCTGCGGCTTATGACTTTTAGCTAAATTTTTTGAATTTTGGCTATTTACGGTACAGATTACGGAGAGATCGATACTCACTTGCGATTTTGACTGGTACAGATGTTGGGATTTTAATGTGTACTACGTTTAACTTATAGACACCGTCTTGAAAAAATACTTCGTTTAAAAGTTAGGTACTGTAGCTGCTGCGAGAAGCCGGGCGGCTTCTCACCAACCGAATAGGCCCAATATAGGGTTAATACAAATCTAGGTGTCAGAAAAAAATAAAAATGCGTATGAAAAAAACAAAAAAAAAAGGATCCACAGATCCAGATAATCTCTCTTTCTTTTGCTGTTAGGGTACAATTTTCCTCGCCACACGTCGTGTCCTTTCTTTCTAAACTTTCGGTTGATGCAAAGAAAGCAACGGGAAGGCTAGAAGCAGGGAGGGCTGGGTCATTGGGAGGCTGGAGACTGGACGGACAACGCAACGCCGCAACTTCCGGTATGCCCTTCTCAGTCCGTGGCGTTGCGGGCTTCAAACGGCACGGTCCTGCGCCCCCACCTCTCCGTCTCCATGCCTCGGCGCCTCCGGCTCCGGCCTCCCTGCCTCCAGATCTCGTTGTCGTTGGCACCTCCCCACCTCCAGATCTTGTCGTCGTCGCCTCGTCGGCACCTCCCCGTCTCGGCTTAAGCACGACTATACGGGCGGCGTCGTAGGCTTCAAACCTTGAGCATGGGTGAGCAACCTCAGTCCCCACTCCTCACTACCTCCGTGCCTAGGTCAATTGATAGGGGATTTGGGGGAACAGGCAAGGCAATGAATTGGGGATTTCAAATTTGGGGAATTTTCGGACATGGGAATAGGCCAAAAGGGCACCATGTGGACTAGTGGGGATGTGGGCGGTGGGCCGGTGGGCGGACCACGGACATGAATTGGGCCTGGCTTGGCTGCTGCTTCGGCCTTTCTTCTTCGGTTCTTGACTTCTTGTTCTTCTTGTTTGCAGTTCACAGCCGCAGACTCACTGCAGGGAGCTAGTAGCGCCGGCGCCGAGGAAGCCAGGAGCCCAAGAAGGAAGGGGGTGTCGGTCAACTGGTGGAGGGTAGGTTTCAATCTGATGAAACCTACTCGGTGGATTCGCCACCGGCCGTGCTGGTCAGCGACATCGTGGTGCCGGCCGTGCTGGTGTCGGCGTGGGAGACCAGGCCAGGGACCCCGAGCCCATTGTCCGGTTCATGAAGACGTGGGAGGACACGCTGCCGCTCTCCGCCGTGCAATGCATCCTTGAGAAGGTGGTCATGCCGAAGCTGACCGCCGCCGTGGAGACGTGGGAGCCGCGGTGGGAGACCGTGCCGTGCCACGTCTGGGTGTTCCTGTGGATCCGATACCTCGGGCACCTGCTAGAGAGCCTGTACGGCACCATACGGCGCAAGCTCGAGGATGCGCTGTGGAAATGGTGCATGAGCCACGCCGCGGACGACTGCGACATGATGTCACCGTGGAAGGAGGTGTTAGAGCTGGCGAGCTGGAGGAGGTCGTCGAGCGGCACGTCGTGCCGTACCTGAGGCAGGGCTTGCAGGAGCTCCAGGTCAAGCTACCGAGGCAGAAGGACGGCACGTTCGGTCAGGTGATGAAGTGGGCGCCCCTTGTGCCGGAGCGGTGTTAGAAGGCAATCAGAGATGAACACACGCGAGGTGGACGCACATAACTTTCCAAAGGTAGATGAAGCACACGCAAGTTTGCTGGTGCCACAACTGCATAGCACGAGATTTTCTTATCTTTTTTGTTACGGTTTTGCTATCGTACAGTTGACTGAAATTTTTTTTTATCTTTGAGTCACATAAAGTTGCACTCTCAGTTACCTAAAGTTGCAGTGTACTAATCTCTCCCACCTTAAGTTGCACTTTTAGACACATAAAATTACAGTATAAAAAATAACTAAAGATAAAAAGAAAAAACGATCTCCTTTACAGAATATAAGGATTTTTACAACACACCACTCTACAGCAAAGCTTCGGGCACAACAACCCGATCCTAAACTTATGCCACGTTCCACACGACGCGGCACACTACCTTGACTAAGCAAAAATGCATCTTACACGCCGGAGCTGCTCCCCGATGGGCGCGAACGCGTACCACTCGAGGTTGGCCGGGACACGATCAACCGCGTGGCGCAAGGGCGCAAGGGATGGAGAATGGAGATAGACCGGCTGTGACGTCTCGTGTCATTATTTTCAGAACATGCTATTAGGCAATGGATTATTATTTTCTAATATTAATTCCTTAGTGAATAATAAGTCATACTAGAATTACGCAGCAAAACAATAATTAGAGATTTTATATTATTACAATTGTCGAAGATATAATAATCCTTAAATTATTATTATTTATAAATGATGTTATTATGTCATCATACTTTTTAAGTATACCCTTTATTTATAAGGGAGAAACCTAACCAAATTGTCGTAAGTTTTTTTACGACTACCTCTTAGTCGTAAGTTTTTTCTATAATTGTTTCGTGATGGTAAGTCTTTCTGTGACCATCATGTGGTCGTAGATCCTCCTACGACTAGCCTAATTTCGACTAGCTTGTCTACGACAAGCCCATTACATCGTGGGACATCTGTCTAACAAGGCAGTTAACGTGCGTACTTATTCTCTAGAATACCTGCATATAACCTCTATTTACTCCTGGTGATAACCGTCAAACAACGAGCGAGAAACCTGACAATAACTCCCGTCGGACTGTTATCATCTCAAATGTTAAGATATCTCTTGGAGGTTTGCATGCGCTAGGGAGCATGCCAGGCCTGCTGATTCGCACCTACAGCCATCTGCATGTTAGTTGTCACCACTGTTAGTCAGTGACACTACTCATCACGGTTCTAACTGGCTGAGGTGAAAGCTAGCTTCCCCCTTGTACTACTACTCTACTCAGTTGATAAGGTCATCCATGTGGTGGCACTTTTTGGTGGGATGTGGGGACAAGGAAAGGGACAAGGGTGTGGTAAACTACCCGATTTGGTCGGGTCAAGAATGGGTTGGTGACAGTGGTCACAGTGGTCCTCCCTCACATGCTCACTCGGTGGTTGAACTCCTCCTCCTTTGGCTTCGCTGGTCCAAGGCGTCTTCTTGCTCCCGGACATCGAGATCATTGTTCCTTCCTGTTCGGTTCTTCCCTAACTCCTCTTAAGCCGTCTCCCCCCTCTTTGATTCCTCTAGGGTGGTGTCCAACTCTTGGCTCTCCCTCTCGCTCTCGTCACTGGTTGTATGAGATCTGGGAAGGGGCATGGATGTGAGGTGGGGGACGAAGTGAGTCTGTTTCCTCTCTTCGCTCTGGTGGCTCGGTAATGCAAAATGCGGACACACTTTCCTCTTCCCTCACTCGGCTCGGTCTTAGTTGCTTCCTCCTCTCATTCTCCTGTGTAATGAGTAAGGGGAAAGCCCCGGCTGGTCCGATGGGTAATGGTGGTCTTTGGTCACTATGGCTTGGTTCCTTTTTTGGTGAAGATAAGGGTGGTGAAATTTAAGTGGGTGATGGCATGATTTTTCATCTGATAATGAAGCCCACTAAAGCGAGAGGTGCCGGTCGGGTCGGCCTTGGACAATTTTGGTATCTCGATAAGCGCTACAGTTCGAAAATTTAAATTAGAAGGGTTGTGACGACAATCTTCTCTCCCTCTCTCATTCTTTCTTTTGGATGGTTGAAACCCTGGGTTTTTAGTCTATCCAACCAGTGTAGGTTTTTGGTATTGCCTCGCTCCTAGCGACACCTACAGCTTACTCCGCTTATTACCATTATAATTAAATGTGTGATGTATGTAATTGAGAATGAATGATGATGACTGTTGTACTCCTGTAATTTAATTATTACGATGATGTAACTGATATCGTTGTATTAGAGCTTGATCTTGTAGCTTTGTGCCCTGCGAATATTTGAGTGTTGTAATGTTTCTCCCTCATTGTTTGAACAGTGATGTAATTAAATGTGTTGTAAATACCGCCATTTGTTTTTTAATTAACTCTGAATTAACTTTAAATAAGCGGCCTAAGTCCATTAAGAGTGAGGGTTGTTTCACCGGCCTGCGCGTCGGCGAGGCCCATGCGCATCATCACAGGTCACGATGGCGCGCACCGTACCGTTAGCCGTAATAACAACAAGCGTTACCATGCAGATGATCGAGCGCCTTGCGATGCGAATGGTGAACTCATGTTGGTTAGGTACGTATGTTGTGATATTAAGCTGGGATCAGCTGTATGTATTGTGCACTTGTGTTGGTTTGTTTTGATTCCGCTTTTAGTTGATACTCGCCATTACATGCTGCCGAGCGTAGTCAAATGTCAAAACATCTCCTTTTCTTTTCATTGGCTGCAATGTCAATTTTAAGTACAGATTGTTCCTATGCAATTTCTCTTCATTATAAGATACGTATTGCTCAAATGTCAGGACGTACATACAAATTTCATAGGAAAATGTATGGTACCTTAAAGTGCATGTTCCTCTCAAAAGAGAACTCATATACAAAATAGCAGAAAATAACCTCGACACTAGCTGAATTTCGTTGATATCATTTAGTACCATATGGTATTGACCGTGCCACAAAACAGTATTCCAACTTTTTTTTTTTGTAAACTCATGATACCAACTTCAAAGGTTCATTCATATCTACACCCAGATCACTGCTAACAGTATTCAAGAATCTTAATATTACAATTACTCACGCACCCTATTAACTCTTGAAGATCTTGATTTTACCTGCCTTATCCAGGTATTAGCATATGAAGATCCTGATTCGGCCACAACGCTGACATCATAATCATTAGTCTATGCAAACAAGCTCAATATCCTCAGGTTGACCTATTTGAACCCAAACCGGTTTGCAGCCTACATGCTCAACGCCTTCAGGTCGCCCTACGTGGAATGTTACATCTTTGCTGATTTCCTCTGAAATAGATAAATTAGTTGGAGCATTCTTCATTATATGTATAGAGTTCAAAAAAAGCACTACAAGCTATCAAAGTGGTTTACCTACAAAAGAATAGGCTGACGGTTGGATGCATTAATGCTCAAGTGTTAAAAATGAAAAAAAGAATGCAAAGAGAATGATCAGAGTGAAGGCAGCTACCTTCAAAAGTTTGGACATTGGTTTGTCTGAAGGTAATATCAGTACAGGCAACAACATTGCAAGTACATTCAAGGATTCGTCGGGCACACCTTAAAAATGTCCAAGTTTTCTGCAATATAGAGCAGGCATGCCAAGTTTCAGAGTCCTTAACATTAGAAAACAAATCATCTTTGGTTTCTAATTTAATGATCACATATACCTGACTTTCTTGAACAGTCAAATTCTGGAAGGGCAACGCTTCAAACCACTGGATCTTATGTAATTGTTCTTTCTTCGATATCAAACTGTGAAGGGGGACAAAATTTTGGAGCTTTTTCACTGATATGAGTTTCTTGTGACATCGGAGTTCTAGAGTCTCAAGATGAGAAAATAGAGGCAGTTGCAGTAGACGGTTAACACTGCAGAAACCCTCCATTTTAATACATTGAAGGGATGGGAAACTTGGCAAGTCAAATAGATGATCACAGTTTTTGATCCGCAGATTTTGCAGTGCCTCAATCTTGGGCAACCCCCTCAGTTTGCTACATCTCACAATGGTAAGATGCTGAAGACAAGGGAAATCTGTGGCCTCAATGTCATCCCATTGTTCCCAAGACTCCATGTTTGTGAACTTTAGTGTCTCCAATGTAGGAAAGGCTATGCTGGTACTCGATCCACAATCACTGCAGCTAGTGTCATCATAGCTAGAAAACATTCGTCTCACCTGCTTTACACTGGGGAGTGAATGAAGCAAAAGATGTTTGAGACAACGTAATCGACCAAGAGAGGGCAGTTCATTACAATTCTGGCAAGCTTTCAGCTCTAAAAAGGACAAGTTAAACATGTACTGATTCCCCAGCCATACAGGCAACATGACACCGGAAAAGCCCATGATAATGAGTTCCTCCAGATCAGGATGAGGTTGGAGGCTATCCAACACAGATGATGCCTCATCAGCAAACATGGAGTCAGTGCATGACCAGTGGAGTACCAACTTACGCAATTTACCTTTGTTCTTGATGCTATCTTCCATGGTGATTTGTGCTCTGGTAACATTCTCTATTCCTGAGATGTGCAGCTCTCCTCTAAGCTTGTCCAAGTTGACCAAGTCAGCAATGCCGCAACCGCCCAAAGCACTTCCGATCTTGACCATGTGCATTGTTTGGAGATTTGTTAATTCACCAATTCCACATGGCATATACACGTTCCAGTTATCCATGGATGGTAGTTCAAGATGCCTTAGATTAGCGAGGAATTTGATCCCTTGAGGTAATTCACTAAGACAGTGGCAATATCTGAGGTTCATTGTATGCAACTTGAAGAGGGCACTTATTGACTCTGGCAAGCACTTGATTTTGGTATTCTCGAGACTGAGATATCTAAGGTGTATCAGTTCACCTATAGAGTGTGGCAGACCCTCCATGTCAGTACTACTCAAATCCAGAGCCCTTAAAGAAACAAAATGCTTGAACAGGCCACTTGGCAAGTTTATGCGCAACATATTTCCTTTATCCTTGTGTTTATTTCTTTGAACAACCAACAAAGTTCGCAGGCCAGGGTAATGAGATTCTTTCAGATATTGGTTATGGGATGCATGAAAATGTACAGTTTCATTGGAATGAGCCTCCGTTGGAGCTAAGGATAGGTGTCGAGCATCTTCATCTACATTGCACAATGTAAATTTCTCTATTCTGGAATGCTCTTTGGCTGATACATATTCAGCAAGCTCATGATAGAGATCATGCATGACATACCTGTTGGAAGAAGTGTTAGGGTACTTTTCGAAAGATCTTAAAACAGCACAGACCCACAAAAGAAGAATACGATTAGAACGGCTTGATATTACATAACTTAAAACAGCATAAACCCACAAAAGAAGAATATGAGTAGAACGGGTTGTCATTACCTAACATGAAAGCCTAATAAGGTTTAGCTATATAGGAAGATTCTTATGGTTAAGATAAATTTCTGCGCCCATTCATTTAGTTATAACCATAGGAGCTACTCATCTAGTAACAATGACAGGACCTAACCAACAATCCAAAATGCTTATTAGGTTGCCAGGTTGGAGGACAACAAAATATGCAAGAGTGTCAAGGGGGGAGCGCTTGCAGTGGTGCTCTCACAGTCATTGGGGAAACAGTAGCAGAGATTAGAGAATACTCAAGGTTCATACTCAATATACCATGACACGATAGTGGCACTTCAACTTACGTGCCACTGTGCAAAAGCACTCAAGATGCATTCACAACTTAGGAAACCTCTACATGTTATGACATTGTATAAATTCACTACTTGATCTAATGCATGATAATATGGCATTTATTAGTTATTACACAAAGATAAGTACTATAAGAAATAATTTCGAACAAAAAGAAATTGAACTAATGACCTTGGTTGTGTAATTATACTGACATTAAGATGCTGTATTCTTCAACTTTTTTGAAATATTGTACTAATTTTGTATTCATTTATTACACATGGTTTTACATATGTACTATAAAAGGTTTTAATTCAAAAATTCTTGTCATCTATGTATTGTCTTTTTGTATTAAACCACCAGCCATATTGCATACCAAAAACATGTCTTACAAAAGATAAAATTAGATGTGCTAAAGATTTGTAAAGCTTTTCAAAATATAAAATATAGTAAGTTAGCAACATTCTTGTGATGTAATGGCATGCCAATGCCATCCACTCTAAGTGGCTGACGGTTGTCAAGGCCATCTTTCGTGCCCAACATATATTGCAGCAGACTAACATAGCACTAGTAGATACATTGCCAATCTAGCTAGTGATGTTTGAGTATATGAACGCTACATAAGAAAAGTGTGCAGCAGACTAACATCCCAGTTCAGCTATGATTTGTATGTCAAAAATACATGACATGTTTATCCTTGGGGACATCTAGGTAAAAGCAATAGTTAGCAATGTAGTAATAGCCCCTCATAGCATTCCTGACTCCTGAGGGAGCGCCCCTATATGCCATACTTAAAAAATCAAGGTTTCTAAAACTTACACAAAATAACTAACATTACCTTTCCTCGTTATGGTCACAAGATGGTGATCTCTGAAGAAAAAACCTCTCGACAAGGTCATCAAAGTACTTGCAGGCAATATCTTCAGCATGACATTCTTCATCTGCTGCAGCAAAGCCTTGTGCCAACCATAGCCGGACCATCTTCTCTTTTCCAAACATATATTCTTTTGGAAATAGTGAGCAATATGAAAAGCAACGTTTCAAAGACTTCTGCAAGCTATTGTAGCTCACCAGAAGAGCTGGAAGGGTATGGCCAAACACTTCACTGTTAGCCCCCAAGCAGCTCTGCTCAACAGTCTCCCAATGATTCCTATCAATTGCAATGGATAGAGCACCGCCAACTGCATTTGCAGCCAATGGCAAGCCTTTGCACTTGGCTGCAACCGATCTACCAATAGACATCAAATTGCCGTCAATAATACTGGGGTCACGGCCTAGTAAGGCAGCATCTTGGCACACAGACCAGCAGTTAGGATCAGATAAGTACCCCAATCGGTGTATCTTCGAGGCCATCATTAGTGCAACTCTAGTGCTTCTAGTGGTAACTACAATTCTACTCCCAGGTGCAGCACATTTCAGAGGCACTTGCAAGCTCGCCCAGTGGACTAGACTCTCATCCCATACATCATCGAGAACAAGCAAGAACCGCTTCCCATTCAGCTGGTTAGTAATGACGCGATGCAGTTGGTTCATCTCAGCAAACCCGCAAGGGGATTCGGTAGCTTCTTCAGCGAGCTTCCGTGTTAGCTTCAAGACATTAATCTCTTGGCACACCCAGACCCACATCTTCATGTCAAACTTGGAGCTGACGGCCTCGTCATTGTAGATATGTTGAACGAGACTAGTCTTCCCAATACCGGCCGGGCCAACGACAGGCACGACGGAATAGATACCGCAGCTGTTAGCTTCATCAGATAAGAGCAGTTTAATGACCTGCCTCTTGTCCCCCTCCCTTCCATGAAGCCGGAATTTCACCAAACAGCTGGTCGGCGTCAAGGGGCTAACCTCCTGCCGCCTCTCCCCATCGCTGCTTCTCAGCCGCAGCGCGTCCCGATCCCTGGCAAGCTCGTTGTAACGCTCCATGATCTTGCCGATCTTGCGGTTGAGGCGATCGGGGGAGGAGGAGAAGAGCAAGCTGACCTCGCGCTTCCGCTTGCCGGCGCTGGATCGGAGGAGCTGGAGCTTGAACCGCTCGAGGCGGGACGCGCGGAGCGCCTCAAACTCGAGCTCCTCGAGCACGTCCTCCGCCATGCGCTCCAGGTCCTCGAGCTCCCGCAGCCACAGCCGGACGAAGTCGTCAGCCATCACGCGCTCCTCGGCGGCCCGGAGCGTGGCGCGGATGCGCTTGAGCCTGGACTTGAGCCTATCGAGCTCCCCGCCGTCGAGGGCGTTCGGCTCGGAGGCGGGCCCGAATGGCTGCAGCAGCGGCGCGGCCAGCTTCTTGGCCCGGAACGCGAAGTCGTCCAGGAAGTTGCGCAGGTCGTCGACGAGCCTTTCACCGTGGGGCGCCATTGGGAAGGTAGACCCGGATCGGAGCTGCAATTATTTTGGTAGACGAGCGTTGTTTCAGTCAGTGAGAGAACCAGCCAGTCTGAAGGTTTGTTTTTGTCCCCCGGAGACCTCGAGTTGACGAAGAAATGTATCCCGTGCAAGAGAAGAACAGCAAACACGAGGAGACTGTCCAGCCCAGTGGCAAATCCAGAATTTTTAGAATGAGTGTTCAAATTTTGAAGCTAAGATACTCGAATACATCGATACCGCAGCACACTGTCCCCCCACCCAAAACACTAATACAACGATACATGTATGTAGATATAATAAAAATACATAAATTACAGAAATTAATGATTTCTTTGTTGGAAATAATCAAGCCTTTGCTGGAAACTGAGTTTTGTCGGAAGACTAAAGACTGGGCACAACGCAAGAAGCTGACGGAAGTTTCGGCAATGCAGTTCCCTGGAGGTTCTTCGGGTGCACTCGGTCAGACTGAAGAAGGAGTCCAGATCCACATTCCCAGGAAGATCGGATCGAATCAGTTGAGACAAGAAATCGAGAGTGCAGTTAAGGAATTAGTCAGCATTTCGTAGGCTTTAAATAAACATGTAATTTGTTGTTTGTTTCAACTGAATCTCAGTTCCTGGAAGCATTGTACTCCCGAGTTATTGTTCATCATAGTGACATTAGCCTTGTCTGAACTTTTGCTTTCCAGTTTTCTTCAGAAGTGTTTGTGTCTAGCGCATGTTTTTTGTCCACCAATCTTGAGCGATACAATTGGTGAGATAGAGTGATCCTTGGGCGTATTCCATCATTCTTATGAGGAAATAGGCAACATAAAGCGAGCATAATTATATAAATTAAATAATAAATTATAGAGATAAATGAGAGTTGTATATCTTGTTAATCTTATCTTTTTTTGCGATTTCTCCATCAGCAAGAATTGTCTATCTAAGAGAAAATTATATGTTCTTTCCATGGAGCAAAACAGACCAAGAAAGAAAATAAGTGGAGGGGTGGAGCACACTTAGATCTGAAGAGAGGACAATGACAATAAGTTGGAGGTGCTACTCACTTTCCAATGCCACGCTCCCTCGCGGCTACCGCGCTGCTCCCTTCCTATCGCCCGCTCCCTACCTCTGTGTTTGTTGTGTCACTGCCCGCTTGCCCGTGACACCTCTTTGCTTGTCCGCACTGCCACATACTCACCTTACACCATGCGCCACCTCACGCATGATTGTCGTCACATCATGGCACCACGTCGGTGTTCACCGGTTGTCACTCGCATTTAGCCTGCACCTCCGCCGGCTCGCCACTCGAAGGCCGAAGCCGCCTCCCACACAGACAACCACAAGATGATAAATGGAACAAATGTTAGGATTTTGTTTATATCTTTATCTCTTTGGGCGTGAGGAGGGCTGAGGTGGGAACAAAAATGGGTCTAATGTATTACATGGGCTGCATGCGAGATACAGGGAGTGTGGGCTGAATTTATTTGAAGGCATACAAATATAGTTTTAACACAACTAATAGTATATACATCTAATATACCTATTATATACATGGTATTTTATAAAAAAATTTGGGTGTTCGGCTGAACACCCTTGCACCATTCCAGATCCGCCCATGGACCAGCCACTTGCTACACTAGTCGTTACTCCCACGCAATATATGCTTCCTTTTGTTCTTATTGATTTCTATTTTTATTTTCTATGTAGAAAAATTAAAATATAATATAAATATTAGGGTTTTTTACTCCTCTCGGTATTGTCTTGCTCTAAGTATAATACATGGGTCATACATGCATCATGTATCTCATTCATATCACTCCCATCACACGTACGCATCTCTTCTCACTTTTTCACCACTCATCACTTCTAAAAGCCACTTCTTTCAGTCATTACTATTTATTTTAAACCAAAAGTCATAAGTCACAGCTAAAAATAGAGGTAAAAACTGATCGGATAGTTTTCAAGCGATCTAGACAATTTTTAAATATGGATTTTATCGGCTCAGATATTTATCAAATAGTATCGGATCAAAAACTAATATGGATTTTCTCTATTAGATACGAATACAAATTCGGTAGCTCACTATCCGTCGAATACGAATATGGATCTGGACATTCAGGGGTAGATATTCGTAGTCTACATTCTCTATTTCACCCCATTTCATCTATATGATACTTTAGTAGCCCATCATACATTAACATATATATTAATATATGGAGTTAGAGAAGCAAGCTTATCCTATATGAAGAATTCATGAATGTTTAGATCAAATAAACTAGTTATGTTTTTTGTTCATTTTGTGCGTACAGTTTAAATGGTTTTTATATTCCAACAAATATTCATGATCGTATTTGATTCAATTCGTATTGGCTCTGTATTTATATTTGATATTATTCGTATTTGGCATATCCGTATTAGTATTCACACCTGGGGAAATATATAAAAACAAATATGACAGAGTTATTATCCATTTATATTCGATCTTTTTCATTCTTAGCCAAAAGTCATTAGTAAAAACTTATACAAATCTCGCTTAGTCGGAGACCGGTAAAGGGTCGATAGTTGTTGACTACTCGGCTTCTTCTCCAGCATTTTTCAGGTGAGTTCTTTTGGGTTGATGGCTTATGGTTTAAATTTTTGAATTCTGATTGTTCATGAGAGGTAACACACTGAAAAATAGTCGCATATAATTTTAGACAATACAACTAAACTCAGTACACTTTGTCTTAAAAAATATATTATTTAGAAGTCAGTTACTATAGTATAAATCATAAATCACAAGCTATAAACCAAGGGCCTGTTCTTTTTGGCTGCGGCTTATGACTTTTGGCTGAAATTTTTGAATTTTGGCTGTTTACGGTACATATTATGGAAAGACCGATATTCACTTACGATTTTGACTGGTACAGATGTTGGGCTTTTAACGTGTACTACGTTTAATTTGTAGATCCCGTCTTGAGAAAATACTCCATTTAAAAGTTAGATACTGTAGCAAAAGCTAAAAGCCGGCTGGCTTTTGACTTGCCAAACAGGCCCCAAGAAGAAAAGAATTGCTAGCATCGAGCACTAACTAAGCTAGCAGCGGGTAGTGGCCGTAGCGTAGGGGGAGGAATACAACGGCGGACCGCGGACGTGCATCCCTCCCTAGCTGCTCGAGGAAACTCCAAGCGGGCGACTGGTTCCCGAAATAATCCGCGTGCAAAGACCGCGAGCGCTAGCAAGTCAAGGAGCGGCTAGAGACCGGCCGGCGTTTTGCCATCGCCGTCCCGGGCTCCCGGCATCTCCCGTATCTCCTGACCCCTTGAACTCCGTCACTTCAGCTTTGGTGCCTCCGTGCTGTGCTCCTGCCCCTGTAGCCAATCTCGCTCTCCCAACGATGCCTCAGTCATCCGACCAGCGGCACAGCCTGTGGCGGCTCATGGCCACCCTTCTCCAGGTCTGGGACACTGCTACCGATCCCGAGAAGCAAGCCGCCTCGGGCCTTTGGTTCTCCGCAGTCAATGACATCGCCGAGAGCCTCCTGGTAGAGCTGAGTAGCACGGACAGAGCTGTGGAGGAGATGATGATACGAGAGGCCGACGCCGTGGCAAAGAGTGCCGCCGTTTCTTCCACTCACGGCATCAACCATGCAATCGATGGCACAATCGTCAAGCTGGAGGAGCTGATGCTCCAGCGAGACGTTATGTCGGCGAAGCGATCGGAGGAGGCGCCTGAGAGCGAGAGCAGAGCATCATCTTCTTACGTGGAGGCGCTGATGACCAACACCATTAGGATTCTCACCCGGTGCATGGAGCTTCGCCCGTCGGCCGGCCGGGAGGACCGTCCGAGCGACAACCTGAAAGCCAAGATGTGCACGACGATTCTTAGGATCCTCGGCCGTTGCATGATCACAGTGGAATTCCGCCGCTCGATCGGGGCGCTCCAGAGCGGGGTTTTCGACATCAAGCTAGGGTCCAATGCCGATGCCAACATCTGCGTCAGGCTTGACGCCATCTGGCCCGCTCCTTCCAATCTTGGAAGCTCCTTTGGTCTCGGCAAGGTACGCCGATCCTACTACATCTCTGAACATTTTTTACCCAACATTTCCCTATGTACTTGATCAGGATTCTGACTACGAAATGATTTCGTGAAGAACCCAGGATCTGGATCAGCGTGTGTGTTACGGTGCCGTAGACTGGAGATATCTCCGAAATGCCATGCTATACTAGCTAACGAGACGCGCCCACTGCTACTATCGCACGGCTGCTTGTTTCGTCCTAAGGGAATTACAAGAGATGACATTCTGAACCTCTTACAAGAGTGGGTCAGCAAAGGGCTCCGCCATAGATGTGCACAGCAGGTCGATTCTCTCTCTATACTATGTAAAGCAAATTCCTATTTTGTGTTCTTCAAAACGGGCAATGCATCCCGTGCAAATCTTCTTCTTGGTGCTAACATGCATGTGAACCTCACCGTGAGCCCTCTGGTTCTGACATTTGTTGAATATATATGATCTTGAGACGCTGACGTTGCTAGCTTTCCCTAGGGAGTAGGGACCCTAACATTACCAATAATTGCATGTCAAAGGGATGACAATTGATCCTTGCGTAGTTTAACCCCTGATTTTACTTAGTAATTTCAATTACTTGGCTGACCTAATGAAATACGCATCACAGGTTACCCGTTCAGATATTGAGGGAAGAAAGGATATTCAAGAAAGTATCACAACTCAGTTGCTGTCAGCAAAAAACAAAAAGCAATCTTCTGTCATCTGTCTAGCTGCTAAGAGAGGTGCTGGTAAGACTACCTTGGTACGTCTTGTCTACAATGACCAAAGGGTGTCCAATGCTTTCGATTCACGAATATGGATATGCATGTCCGATAAGTTTGACGAAAAGGGGATACTGACAGCAATCATAGAACATGCAACTCAGGTCCAATGTGACGTGATGGAACTAAAGTTCCTTCGGGAACTTGTGAAGGACGAACTAAGAGAAAGGAAATTTTTGCTAGTACTGGAGGATTATCACATTGTGCACTCTTCGTTTAAGAGAGATATAAGTGAGCTTCTGGAGTTCGGTGCTAAAGGAAGTTCTATCATGATAACTACTGCAAGTGAAGTTTCCGCACGTCATTTAAAACATTTCTTTACAAGTCAGTCAAGAACAATGCATTTCTACAACTTAAGCCCTTTACGAGATGAACATTGCTCGCAGATTTTCAAGCGATTTGCATATGGTGATGATCATGACCATGGAAGTCACCACGGCCTGATGAAGTTTCGTGATAATGTGATTAACAACTGTGGAGGTAATCCGCTGTATGTCAGGGCTATATGTGGACTTCTATGTCATGCAAAGAGCGCTTTGCAGCAACTGGACAATCTGAAGGAAGCGTTCTTGCCAGATTTAAAACTTTGTTATGATCTTTTGCCGCATCATCTGAAGCTGTGCCTTTCATTATGCTCCTTGTTTCCAAAAGATTTTGTATACGTGAGACATCTTGTAATCAGGCTATGGATGTCTCAAGGCCTCATCAACAGTGAGGAATTTGGAGAACCAGAAGAAATTGGCACTCGATATTTTAATGAATTGCTCTGCAGATCGTTCTTCGACTATTCATCACTTCATTATGATAATGGAGACAAGTTTGTCATGCATAAACTCTTCCATGATCTGGTAACATTTATATCTAGAGATGTGTTCTTCAGATGTGAGGATCGTTTGTGCAGAATACCTGAGAATGTTCGTCATCTATCACTTGCTCCTTGGAAGCGTCCGACTGTTGTTGCACTGAAACCTGTAACCATAGAAGTTGGCGATTTGGATACCTTTTTGGTTGTGAACAGATATGAGCTGCAAAATAGTATCATGTCTTCACCTTGTCTGAAACTTGTGGGATTGGACGATTTCTTCTTGAAATTCAAATCCTTGAAGACATTGGATTTGAGCTATACTATTATAGGTCAATTGCCTGACTCCATTGGAAACTTGAAATATTTACAGTACTTGGCTGCCAATAACACAGACATAAGAAGCCTTCCATCTGAACTATGTTTACTTGAAAATCTACAGACACTGGAAGTACGGGATTGCCGTCAGCTTGTTTCACTACCAGAGAACACAAAGAACTTGGTTAAATTGAGACATCTTGATGTGAGAAAACAACCAAGTTATGTCCGAATGCCCTTTGGTGTGGGACAGCTAGTTCATCTACACACACTTCCAGTGCTTAATGTTGGAGAGGATTCCTCTGATTTCTCAATTTGGGAGTTGAGAAACTTAGATAATCTTCACGGAGATCTTGCGATAACAGGGCTTGAAAACATTAAGGTAGGCAATGATGCCAAGGAGGCCAAGTTAATCAATAAGAAGTGCCTAAAAACTTTGACTCTAGAATGGGGTGACAACAGCATATACATGGAAGAAGACAGTGAAGAAATTGCACATGAGATACTTGAAAGCCTCCAACCACCAAGTGACCTTGAGAACCTTACTATTCGAAGCTACAGTGCCTGCTTCTTTCCTCTCTGGATAGACAGGTTTCCCTTCGAAAGTTTACTGTCCATTACACTTGATAACTGCTACAACTGCACCGTGCTTCCAGCTCTTGGTGATCTGCCGTCTCTCAAATATCTATGCATCCGAAAGATGTATGCTCTGCAAAAATTTGGGTATGCTTCTTCTTTACCTGAAAAAAAGATAGGTGGTAAATTCCCAGTGTTGGAACTTCTGAAACTCTGGGAAATGTATGAGTTGGAGGGATGGATTGGAGTAGAAGATGGAGACTTTCCACGCCTTCATAATGTTTCGATATGTGGATGTCCAAACCTGATGAGCTTGCCACGCTTTCCTTCCTTGGTGGATTTGTCATTCCGTTGCTGCAACCAACTGCCTGAAATCCCAGGACTTCAGAAACTTGAGTCGCTCAAAATTGAAGACTTCCAGGACATAGTGACCCTTGATCTGCCACAGGGATTGCCGGCGCTCAAGAAACTGGAGATAAGTCGTTGCAATGAGCTCGTGTCGGTGGTCGGCTTGTCAACTATATCATCTGTTGAGAAGTTGAAAATTGTCAAATGCCCAAAACTTGATGTAGTCAACAGATGGCAGCAATACCATTTCAAGAAAATAATTACTACCAGGTAAACTACTGTTCTATACATTTGGACTATAAAAAGGAAAGATTCATTCTTCAATATTGCAAAATTCAGCTGGTAATGATACCCCTACTTCCAATGGGATTACCAAGAAATGGGCGGATCATGCGAAAGTAGTATACGATTCGCCAGTTCCAAATATACACGAAAGTATCTTGTTTTTGCAAATTCTGAATTTTTTTTCATAATGGTAGATCATACCTAAGCTCCTTTTTTCAATCTGCAGGGACGCTACGGTGATTTCAACCTAGGAAGAGGAGTCAAGCTCCTGACTTTGAGAATTTAATAGCGATTAAGGAAAAACAGAAGTCGATGTGCTGAGGTTAAAAACCTTATACTCGCTGCAGTGACGAAAGAATGTCGTTTTGGGATATATACAATCAAACTTTTAAACTTTGACTAGCAATATCTTTTTTAATATTTAGATTGAACACTTAAAAGTGGTATATATAGATTTGTCTCGAAAATAACTTTTATAAAAGTATAATTTTGTTAAGTTTTATAAATCTATTACAATAGAAATTAGTAGTCAAAGTTGCAATTTAGAGACCGTGTTGATGTCCAAAACAACATTGTTTTGTGCTTGGAGGAAGTACATGCAGGTTGGTCTAGTTCACTATAGGCTACAGCAATAAAAATAGCTATTAAGACTTAAGATTTCAGTGTGCTATAGATAGAATAGTTGGCTATAGATAGAATAGCTGGTTAGGTTGTTAGGAAGTCTATCTTGTATTCGGTGTATAATCCTATTTTAGATATAAACTTCTGATTGGATCCGAAACGGGAGTTGTAATCTGTTCGACTGCAGAACAGAGTTCGCTCTGTTGTCGCTAGCTACTGTTTGTAATCCGGAAATGCCCGGCAGTGTATATATATTGAAGTCTGAACGCCGGATGCTTTGTATCGGCAAACATCAATCTCCTTGATTATTTTACAATAGCAGCGTCCGCCTCTTTGTAACTTTGGCATGTACATTAGATTAGAGGAATGTATGCTCCAAACGGTGGACAGACAAGAACAACAAAACTGTGTATTGCTACTTCTATTATACATATAGAAACAAACAAGAATACAAGATGCTCTTAAGGTAGCAATACTTAGAATGTCATACCCGGCTTCTCAAAAAAGAAAAAAATGTCATACTCGCAAATACTCCCTCTAGTTTTTAAAGACTGATGTTTTGGCCTCCATGCACAAGTCCATAAAAGAGTGACGCTAGGGCTGTTTTAAGCTCATTTGGCCACAGGGGCGGATCCACCGGGTGGGCTTCGTCAGGCTTCAGCCCACCCTCTGGCCCGCCCCGAACCCCCATCCTCACTCAAGATAGGTCGGCCCAGCAAATTGGAGACGAGGTCATCCACCCCACAGGCCACACACCAGATGCCGATACACCACGCATGAGGGATACGGGAGAGGCGAGCACACACCTATGGCTGGCGGCGCCTGGCGACCCGCCCGAGCACCTGGCGCACGCAAGGGAGATGCAGAGGCAGAGCTCGGTGGTGCAGCGCTGACGGTTAGCTGCCTGCACGGTAGCCGAGCAGATTTGGGCGGCTACGAAGGCGCCAAGCAGATCCGGATGTGGCGGCGGCAGCTGAGCTGCTGAGGTGCCCGGGCCGACGAGAAGCTAGCGTGGCCGGGCAGGAGTACTCTGAGCTCCCCCTGGTTGGAGATACTGGGAGTACGAGTTGTTGCCCGTGCCCAAAATGGAGGAGCTTGGGTACGGGGATATCAGCCAGGTTAGAGCAGTAGTACACTTGACTTACTCCAAAGTACTAATTGTTCGAATGTTCGATCAGATTTGAGATTTACTTAACTGGATTGCCATTTATTTGTAGGAGGAGATTTCTCCATTCTGTGGTGGCGACCGACGAGATGGAAGCTCTTAAGAGTGAGAGAATCACTCGAAGATAAGGTGCGTCTGAAAAAAGTGATTACTTTTCTGATTCATTTCATTCATAACTTCTGAAATCTGAATGATGGATTTACAAATGGAAATTACCTGTTACTATGATACATTACACTCTAATAAACATCAAATTCCCTTTTGTAGGAGTGGGTAGCCAGATTTGAGAAATCTAAGGGTGATCCCTCTGCCTTCCTGAAACCTGCAACGACGGTCTTGTCAATGTCACCGTATCTGAAAGTGAGTCTTATGGTGAGTCAATGTTGTCGGTCTCAATCATTCCATTTGTTTTAGATTGCAGTGTTGAAGTGGATTGTTACGTCGCAGTTTGGTTGCCTGTCATCAAGATATTTTTACCACTGCATTCAGGATGTCTACAGGACCGCAAGGAAGCATACAAAACCACCTGTTTCATTGACTGGCCAAGTGAGTTCATTTGTTAATACATTTGTTTGTTCTGAAGGTACAGAAAAAATCTAACCTCTCAACGCTTATGTTCTTGTAACAGTTGCTATGGCGGTACTTCTTTTACATAGTGCCTTTTGGGACCCTTAATTTCCATCGTATGAAAGGAAACAAAATATGCAAACAGGTCTGCTCCATTTGATCCTACCATCTCCTTTGCTACAACTCTCTTCTTTATCATAATCCGAATCCACTTGTCTAGATTCCATGGAGAGAGAATGAAGAGCTATTTGTTGCATGGAGAAATGGTCGTTCGAGGTTTTGAGCCCACTCTCCATTTTGATCCTGGATTCGCCACTGTTTGGCCACTATTGCTCCTATTGATTACATGCTTACCTTAATGACAATAACTAAATGATGTTCTCTAAGTTCTTGGGACAAGGTATTCTTAATGTGACTATTGGACTACTCAAATCCAATACATACAATTCGTGTACAGCCCAGCTCAAACAGCCTTTGCTTCTGACTTCTTAATTTTGTCTCTTTTTTTTTGCTTTTTGCTTTTTAGGCTTTTTTGCCTTTCTCCCCTTATTTCTTTGTATTGTCTGTGGTAATTTAATTTTTTTCATTTTTTAAATGTAATTACGCAAAAAAAGTTAACAACAGTTATAATACATTTTCAGCTACTACAGTGCAAAAAAAGCCAGAAGCTTGGGCTTATAAGACCATCTCCAATGTTGTGTTTTAGCCAGTTCAAATGAGGAGAAAAGACATTGAATCAAATCAATATATTGGAGGGTGTAAGATCGAGGAATCCGACTAGAGGGGGGTGAATAGTTGTTTCTAAAAATTCTCTTCTTAATTAATTCTATTTAATCTATTTGGCTAAAACCAAGTATATAATAAGCTTAAATCAAATTGGTTTTAGCACAAATAAAGCCTAAATCAATTAGGTTCACCTAAATGCACCAACAACCTAAGTTTATATCAAAGGTTTGCAATTCTAGGATGACAAGTAATCAATTTAATTCTAGAAATGTAAATTGCTTGAAAGTAAATTGAGTACAATAAAACTAACCACAAAAACATGGCATCTTTTTACCGTGGTGTTCGGAGACTTGCCGGTTTCCCTTAGTTTACATTGACGTTAGCCCAAACGAATTAGACCGGCTCCACGAATTAAGCCGAAACACCTCAATCTACTAGTGGTAGCTCTTTTCCGCTCTGGGTAGGTGAGCTCCAACCTTCACAACTCCGCTGGGTCTTCTCATAATCTTCTTTGAGAAGATCACCATGCACGATGCCTCCAATGCCATCTAGGAGTTGGCAAACTCCAAAAGTAATAAGTCAAACCCCTCGGTTGACTCTTACCACGCGCAACAAATGCACAAACTCAAATGGGCACTAAATCTAACTCTAGATGCAACACATGCACTCTAGATCACTCTCCTTACTCCCAAGGTGCAACACATGCACAATTAAGAGGATGACCTCACACTAGCTCAAGGGAATAGAAAAGGGTTGAGCAACAACATCTCCAACGGGTTACACAGGGGTATTTATACCCCCACACAAGAAAACTAACCGTTGGAGCCAAATCCCTGAAAAATTAGGATTATCGAAAGTAGCAACGGCAAACTGTGGTACTTTTGCTCCCCTCGTAACGGTAAAAAAAACTATCTGTTAGAAGCAAAGGACTAGTCGAATCTGGTAGTTTCGCTATACATTTTTCGGTAGTTCCGATTATCGGAAGTACCGCACCACATGCAGAACTACCACTCTCACGGGGAGGAGAAGACCACCACACAGGTGCCTCTCTGAAAAAAACGTATCGCTACAAAAATCAGACATTCCATAGATCAAAAGTACCACTCACACAGAGCCAGTAGTTCTGCTCGCTAATCGGACCGCTCACACAGAACCCGTTGGAAGTTCCGGTTGTCGACTACACTGGTCTCTGACCATGCTGATCTTTGACCACATTGTCTGGATCAACCACACAGGATTTCGACTTCGCTAGTCTACGACCATGCTGGTCTTCGACCACATTGTCCAGATCGACCACACATATATTTGACCAGGGGCGGAGCCCAATGGGCCACAGGGGGTTCCCAGGAACCCGGGTCCAAAAAAAATTTTTGTTATTACTAGTAAACATTCACCCTTTGTGCACCCCCTTTGGTCCAATATGGTGTACCCCTAACCCAACAAACACCCTCACTCGCTTTGTCCAGCCATTCTCCCACCGTCCTATGCTCCCACGCGCGGCCCGTTGCACCCCCCTCTGTTTTGCTCTAGCTCCGCCACTGTATTTGACCACACTGGTCTATGATCACACTGGTTTCAACCACTTAGATCTCGACTACGTCGACCATATCGATATTCGACAACTTTAGTCTCCGATCACACAGATCTCCAACCACTACATCGATCTTCGATCACGTTGTCTTAATCACGTCAGTTCAACCATGTCGATTTGGACTACATAGGTCTCGACCACGCTGGTTCGGCTGAACGGGCTGAGTTGCACGAAAGCACCTGGTTCCGACGTCCGATGAATCACCAAATCCGCTGGTGCGTGGTGTGTGCTTCGTGGGTTGTGACTGTCGCGTGGCGCGCACGTTACGGGATGTGGTGGCACGTGGAGCCGCGGGCAATCGGCCAATCGCAGGGCCGTCTAGTACAGGGCGAACGCCGACCGTGGCGCATATGAATTAGGGTCTGTTTGGATCCCATGGGCTAACAACTAGTTGCTAATTTTTAGTCCTTGTGGATCCAGACAGGAGGGCTAATGAGTGGGCTAAAGTTTAGCCAAAGCCCCAACTAGTTGTTAGCCAACTAGTTGGCCAAACCCAGCTAATGAGGGCTAAAGGACCAGCAGGATGGAAAAAAGACGCTGATACCCACGTCAACCCTCCCAGACACCATGCATAGGCGTATAATAGATTTTGTACTGAGATAGTAGTACTTATTAGTCCTTGGATCCAAACAGGACTGGGCTAATCTTTAGCCAGCTAACAACTAGTCTTAGCTAATAACTAGTCTTAGTCCATCCAAACAGGCCCTTACGGAAGCCTATCCGCCATCGAGCACCAGGCCGCCGTCGAGCGCACCGTGCAAGGCCGCGTCGGGTGCTCGGTGTGGTGAACCTACGCCCTGGTGCGGCGTGTCAAGGAAACAAGGATGGACAAGTGGGTGCGAGTTCGGGGTGGTGTCCCGTGGGCAATCGCCCTCTCCGCGACTCTCCGCCCAGCTAGAGCGTTGAAGTTGCATGCACGGCATGGGAATCAGGCTCTTTAGCTAGCTGAGCAATGCCGATAATTCAGATTTTCAGTTCGATATTTAAGTATAAACACTGAGAAAAAGCAGAAAGAAGGATTGATTTACGACAATCTTTCACACACAATTAAAAAAAGTAACATCCTTTTTAAATGGCAGTTCCCAAAAATATACTTCATGCCAAAAAAGCAAAATCTTTGGAAGAAAGACTGATTTTTCTATAGTACAATCTTATTCTTTAGCAAAATCAAAATCATTTTTCACCGACAAGGAGCATCCAATATTCAACTAGCCCTTCCCAAGGGATACCTGTTAAAAATCACTTCAACAAATCCATCCATTTTTTTTAAAAAAATGAGAAGTTTTGACCTCGAAGGTTTTTCCGAGAGATGTACTTTCTCCATCCAAAAATGTAAGTTATTTTTAACTTTTGTAATCTCTAATATAAGACTTTGACTATAATTTATTATCATAATATACTGGGAAAAATAATATATATATATATATATATATATATATTATGAAAATATCTTACAAGATAAATCCAATGATATTATTTCCGTGTAGTTAATATATACTTTAACATATATTAATAAATCTTTGAAAAGCATCACCATGCGAAACCCACGATGACCTATATTTGTGGATAGAGGAAGTATGTTAAATATAATTTCAATCTCTCACCAAAACAGGCAAGAAGTATCCTCAATCATCACATTAACAAATCAGTGCATAAACAACATGAAAAACTCAACAATGTGAAAAACTCTTCTTAGCTCATTTGTCTAAGGGTATATTAGACATTTGGTCATTCAAGGCAATAAGCTAATGCAAGAAAAAGATAGACTACCAAACATATTAGCTTAGCTTAAAATGAGACAAATTATAAGTTGTTTAAGCTAAAAAGCTAGCTTTAAACTTTAAGCTAAAAAGTGAGACTATTTATAAGTTGTTTAAGCTAAAAAAACTAGCTTTAAACTTTAAGCTAAAAAGACTAAGTCCAAACAAACAAGACCTCAGTGTGTGAGTATTGACTTGTGAGTGCTGTGGTTGACTGGTTGTGACCAACTACCATCGTGACCTTGCTTGCTCCGGGCTCGAGATTTGTGGAGGTTCTTGAGCCAGCTTTGTGTGGGCAAACATTTTGAGGACAGTTTGTCGATGTAGTTATAGGATTGATCCTATCTCTGCAGGGCACTAAGGACACTCTTAATACTCTATGTTGTACAGTATCTAGGGCTAATAATTAGCTCTTTACATACGATGAGAGATAATATGGTAAAGAGTTAAAAAAGAGATAGAAAAGTAGTGTTTTACATGAGATGTTACTTGAGCATACAAATCAACAAGGAAAACATATCTAAAACATACATCAGGGAGGAGAGTTATGTTTATCCCATTAAATCTGTGCCATAGGCGAGGAAGAAGAGGAGAGAGAAAGGTGGAAGAAGATATAAATTTATAATTGAGTTTATTAATAGATACTATATATTAAACGAGTTATATGTATAATTATTTCTAAATGACGCAGAGAACATAGATATAGCAACGCAATAGCCACGGTTGGGAATGCCCTAACAGAAAAAGATCCAGACGAAGCCTTCGTTTTCCCGATTGCCCCGAATCCGTGGCTTCGCGTCCGCCGGTGGCCGGGGGGTTCGAGCGATTACCAACCGCCGCTCAAAAATCCCCGCAACTTCACGAGAGTACGGGCGAAACCACCCACATGGCACCAATACTACCAGCACCGGCGGCTCTCTCCCCCATCTGCTGCGTCTCTCTCCCCGCCTCCAGCCACCTCCGCGCTTTTCCCTCCGCCGTCCCCTCTTCTATCAGAAAGCTTCCCAAATTCGTAGTCAGGAGCAGCACCGGCGGCGACGGCACTCGTCCGGAGCCCAAACTAGGTAATCCGTTTGATGTGCGGCAGAAAGGCGCGTCCTTTGTGGATCAAGAGAGGCAATTCGAGATGGGTCTTACTCTATCCCCCTTGCTGTTGTTCATCTAGGAGATAATGAGAGCAAGGCTGTCCTCGACGCCTTCTTCCTCGGGAAGGCCTTCGCGGAGGCGCTGACGGAGAGGGTCGAGTCGGTGGTGGGCGAGGTGTTCAGCGTCGTGGGGCAGTGGCAGGCCGAGCAGCAGAAGCAGGTCCAGGAATTCCAGGTACTGCAGTACACCACAGCCCTTGCTCCTGATGGGTAGTATTCGTGGTGTGAGAATGCAGCGAAGCGACAGCATGGGACTATGAAAGGAGGCTTAATCTAGCCAGCGAAAAACTACATATGCTTCCTAGGTCAGGTGGTTGCAGGTGTGCCTGTAATTCGCAAATTGGCAACTAAGAAGTTCTTCTGCATTCAATTTCTGAGAATAAACTGTATGATGTAGATGCTAGACGCCTCAGGTAAAGGGCACCGGGTTTGCTTTCAGATTTTGCATAATCCGACTGTTTTCGGTCATTAATCATTACTGATCACTGTATAACGTATAGTTAAAATTTACCATTGTCATTCACTTCATTTTGTTATGTAAACCTAACTGAATGGCAAATACTTCTAAATTCCCTTTTGGGGGATAATGGTAAATGCAGGAAGAAGTAGTTCAGAGAGCCCAAAAGGCTAAGGGGAGAGCTGCTATGGAGGTCGTTGATGATAAAGTCCCAAAGACTTTAAGGGAACCTTCAACAACCATTGTGACGCCTGCACCCACGTCACCTCCTTCTACTACTCCCACACAGACAGAATAGTTATAGGTGGCAATGAAGATTTAGTGCTGCATGTAGACGCAGCTTTGTGCTCCAACAAAGTTGAAGAAATTCACCAATGATATGTATCGATTGAGATGTTCTTCGCTTTGATAGTGTATCCGGCATTTAAATTGAAAATATCTATGGTACAATTTCACAGATGAATGGAATAAAATTTATTAGTTTAATATAGATTTTGAGAAAATTTACTTGCAATTACAATTATCTCAAGGCAATATGTATGTTTGTATCCATTTCTGTCCTAGTTGTACGATGTAGTTCTATGTAATCTGTTATTATTAGGGAACAGTTTCAAACAACCTTGAAAAACAGAAACAATGGTTATCTTGATGTATACTAGTATTTGAAACTCCAAAATGTTACCTTTCTTGAAAAAACTTCAAAGGAGACATGTGAAAGTGTGATTTGATCATCAATATAACTTGAACAATAGAAACTGGACTGTAATTCTATTAGTGACCTTCCATCTGGTTCTTTATGTCTTTATTCTATCAAATGTGATGTGCTGAGGTCTTGTTTGATGGACTGCCGTTCAGTTCCCAGAGAAACTGTGTATGGTTGACTGGATTATGTATGGAGCAGATTCCATACATGTATGAAGGCATATGCTTTGCATCATCATCAACAACAACAAAGCCTTTTGTCCCAAACATAAGACATATGCTTTGTATGATTTTATGAATTTGCATTGTGTCACAATGCTTTAATCCAATCTGAATACCCAGAATGCAGGTCTTCAACCGGAAGTGCAGACTACTACTAGTGCTGATGATTTTCGAAAGTTCTTGCAGATAAAATGGCAATGTGTTCTCAATCACTGATGAGCTAGAATTTAACCAAAATCATCGCGCAAAGATAGACAACAGGTAATTATGTAATTAAGTTGTTGTTAATTTGTTTTTACTTTTTATCATTAAATTGCTGTTACTTTAGTGATACATTGTACACCTGCTGAATTGGGAAGGCGAATGGTCAAATTGCAACTTCTAATTTTTTTAGTAGGTTTCTTATTTTAGTGCGAACGGGCCTCTAGCCTGATGGTTAGGGCGCTCTAGTAGCACCCCTCAGGTCCTGGGTTCGACTCCCAGTGGGAGCGAATTTCAGGCTGGGGAAAAAAAACCCCTCGCCTGCTACCATAAACCAAAGCACAGGTCTAAAGGCTGTTGCCAGGTCGTTGGGTCGTTCTCACGGGCAATAATGCCGCTGTGTTAGGGTGGAGCAAGGGTTCGGGGGTTTTCTCGATCTGCGTGAGAAGATCTTCTTCTTAATATAACGCCCAGGGGTCATCTTACCCCCCGCGGGTCGAGTTTTTTTGAAATTTACCAAAATAATTTTCTGTTTACATTTTTTTTACCACATCATGTAAATACAATCTGTACACACATGAACATTGAGAATTATGCATTTCTATGTTAGGAAGCCACATACTTCAGAGGGGATTCTTCATAGGGCTTCTCTATCTGTTCATAGCCGTTTATGAACTTACTATACTATTTAGCCGACAATTTTGGTGTCCGATTTAGTGAATTCAAGTCCACGTGCTAATGACCATGTATAACCATAAAGCCATTCAAAGTTGTCCATCAAAGACCACACAAAATAACCCCGCACATCTGCTCCTTTCCTGCAGAGAAGTAACAACACTGTTGTTTTTATCTGTCTTCAGTAGTTTACATGACAAGATTGATCATGGGAAAGTGCAAGAACCTTATTGCGAAGCTCAAGTTAGTGAGGTAATCTTGAATGTAACTTATTCTTTCAGCATCATTAACTGACTCTTCCACTATGGTGCTGCCATTGCCCCTTTGAGCGTATCCTGAAAGACCAAAGAGAGATCAGGACAATAGGTCCATTCAGACATCATCAATTCATCATTATGGTACTGCAAATAGGATATCTATATAGATACATACAACTGAACCACTCTGGCATAGATAGTCGTAGCTTTTAAAGTTCATATGTAGATTTTGCCAAACCAACCATTCTCTGTGATGTACAAAGGTATGTTGTTATATCTCTGATTTAAGTACATGACCATCTCCTCCATAGAACTTGGAACCACATACATATTGGGGATAGGTGTCTGCAAGATTGAATTAGCAGTATTAAGTTTTGCAAGATTTTGTAACTAGAGTTTCAATGCATGGAGTCATGCAATCGACTGCCATTTTACCGGTTTCCCAATTGGTATCCCATTTCTTTCTGCGAGTTCAAAAACTAAAGCATCGCCATTGTAGATGTCCAATTCACATGGAGAAAACATGCAATCCTTGATGTAGAGTGTTTTATAGTGGTTTACTCCGATGAAGTCAATTTGTTTTTTTTTTGAGAAGCTGCTTCTCCCTTTTTGTGAATATTGGCAAGTTTGAACCTAAGTTCTTATTCTTTGGAACCTGTTTTAGCATATAATACCAACGAAGCATTCAACCGTAAAGGGGCACAAAAGCTAGTACCGTTAGTAACAATATACACAATGAAAGATTGCAACTCATACCATAGGGGTCCAAAAGATTTAGCTCGTTGTACTGCTAAGCAATCTGCTGTAATATTCCTCAATGGTTTATACCATCTCATATTTACTGATGAACAGAACCGCCTTGCTTGGCCTGAGCAGGATGAAAAATGGCTAAAACAATTTGTAGAATGTATAGAAAGATTTAAAGGCAATATAGTGCTGGTTTCTTTTCTGTGTACCTTGGAATTCTTTCTGTAAATATCTACAGTCTTTGCATGTGATAAAATGATATTATGTGCTGCAATGCAGGGTTCAGATGATGAATTCCCGGAAGTGCATTTCCCAAACGGCATGGAACAACGGTTAGGAGGGTATATGCCATTTAAGTAACCGAGCTATACCACGAGGTTTGGCCATTGAACGTAGCCCAGTACTTCACTCGGTCACCAAACATCTTGAAGCAAAGGTCAGCAAAGTACCTGTAGTCTTTCCTAAATTCTATACAGAAACAAACAACCAGTTCACTTAGAAATTCTTGTGACAGCTGCGAAGGCCAGTGAAAAGATGGAGCTATATATGTGTACTGCATCTCCGGGCTCAACCAAGAGCCGTATCTGTCTTTGATTTCTTTCGGTATGTCAAAATGGTTCAGTGTCACAAATGGCTGTATTCCTGCACAGGGTGTATCAAATGCCAGGCTCAGACGGATGAGGCTGCAAAGATCACTTGTTCTTCAGAGTACTTTATGTTGACATGTGGAGGGGTAGTCAGTCACATTCACATATCACCATTTACACAGTAAAGGTCTACCTTTTCGTAGTAAACCGTTGATAAGGCCCTTGTAGAATTCAACACTTGCCTGATTAACATCTCCAAAGCGACCCTCTGATCAGGGTCATTTGAAACTTGAAAGGTAAGCACAAGTTCAACGTAGTTATCAGAAGGCTTAGCTGCAATCTAATTGTCATGGTTAGGCGTCATTATCTGAGACACCACAACCGGTTTAACACAGGCGCGCCAGGCCAAGGCCACAGCGCAGCAGCTATGCCCTGAGTATCAAGGCATATCAGACTTGCTTTTTTATTGCTATCTAGATTAGTTAGTGCTTTCCAAGTTAGTTGATTGCTTTTCTATTCTGTTAGTATTAGATATTATTTGTTAGGGGCAAACCTATATATGGGGCTGCCCCATCAATCTAAACAAATAAGAAAAGTTGATCCTTCTTCCTCCCTACTAGCTGGTGCACCTCCAGGCACGCTAGAATTCCATGCCGGCTGGTGCCTCCTCGTCGCCGACAATACAAACCTCGTCCTCCAGTTACACGTATACAATCTCCGCCACCTAAACTTCATCCATAACACTAATTTATTATGTATAGGACTTGGGAGAAAAGGCTTACTTGGAAGTATTCTGGACCACAACAAAGAGAATAGGTAAGAGTCAATGCCAAGCGAATGCATAATTTCAATAGGTGGGTTCTTTTGGCCTGTGGTTTATAGTTTAAATTTTTGAATTTTGTCTGTGCGCGAGAGGTAGTACACAAAGGAAAATAATCCCTACTATTTGTTAGGGGCAGACCTAACAAATACGTTCAGCTACTAGCAGAGTAACAAATACTATTTGAACTAGTAGTGTGCCCGTGCTAACACTACGGTAAAATACAAAACAAGATAAAATTTGTAAAAAATAAAACGAACAATCAGATTTTAAGATTCACGTCTCATATATTGCATAACCAAATAGTTTTGTCACATAATGAATGTCACATAAATACGTAACCGGTCGGAACCACCCAACACGCAATGCTCAAAAGCCTACGACCGATTTTCAGGTCTTGCGACCGCTTCGCGAGACCATACGACCGGTTAACAGAAGCTACGACCGTTTATCGCGTGATTTAAACACCTTCCCGACCACATACAACACTTTTCGTCGTGGTCGAAGCCACTTCTGACCATGTGCACCGAGTTTCGCGCTGGTCGAAGCCCTGTCCGACCACATACAATACTTCTCGTCGTGGTCGAAGCCACTTCCGACCATGTGCACGAGTTTCACCATGGTCGAAGCCCCTTCTGACCACATACATACCCCATCACAGTGGTCGAAGTCCCGTCCGACCACGTCCTGAGCACGTCACAACGTGATCGAAACTTCGACTACCGACCGCAACTCTCGATAACGTGGTCAAAGCCCGCTGTGATCGAAGACGCAACTACGACTACCGACTTCCGACCACTGACAATGTGGTCGTAAACCCTTCGGCTGGCTTCTGACCATGACCAACGTGGTCGTAATAGCTTTCGACCACTTGTAAAGGCTTCAGCTAGCTTCCGACTCCAAACGAAGTGGTCGTAAATGCTTCAGCTAGCCTCCGACTGGAAACAAAATGGCCAACGTGGTCGTAATAGCTTTCGACCACGACCATCACGGTGCGTTAGACTTCCAACCACGGACAACGTGGTCGTATCTTTCGACCACGGCCAATGTGCCCGTAATACCATTTCGACCAGGCTCAGATTGAGCTGCAGTGGTCGTAACACTCCCGCCATGGATAATGTGGTCGTATCCCCTTTGATCACGGCCAATGTGGCCGTAAACCTTCCGGCCGACCTTCGATCACAATCAAACTGGTCGTAAACGCCAAGGTGGTCGAAGTTCATCGACTTCCGACTGCAGACCGTGGCCAAAGGGGCCGTAAAATACCAATGTGGCCGTAAGCGCCAAAGTGGTCGAAAATACCACCGTAGTCATAACTACGTTGGCATTTACGACCACCTTGGCGTTTACGACTTCGGTGGCGTTTACGACTACGTTGGCATTTACGACCACCTTGGCGTTTACGACTTCGGTGGCATTTACGACCACCTCGACATTTACGACTACGGTGGCATTTACGACCACTTTGGTGTTTGCGGTATTTACGACCACGTTGGCATTTACGACCACCTCGGCATTTACGACTTTGGTGGCATTTACAACCCATCTCTTGCATTATTGCAGTTCTTTGGGGTCATTCCCACAATTCCTAAAAAATAAACCATCGATCCAAACGGGCTTAATTCTTAGCACTGTATGTTAAAACTGTCCTTGTTTCTTTATGTATGGTGCTCCTTGTAGTTGGTTCCCGATTTACATAAATCCTTGGTAACGTGTTTTTACACGAATTGGCCGAGCATATACATCTAAAACTTATCTGTGCCGAGTTTATGGGCCTGTTTGATATGGCTGCGACTTATATTTTTTGGCTGAATTTTTTGAATTTTAGCTATTTACGACAGAGATTACGGAGAGAGATACTCGCTTGCAATTTTGGTTGATGCAAATGTTGGGCTTTTAATGTGTACTACAATTAACGTGTAGACCTCGTCTTGAGAAAATACTCTGTTTGAAAGTTAGGTACTGTAGCAAAAATCAAAAACCGCTTTTAGAAGCCGTTAAAGAATAGGTCCTATACATCTCGAGTCGTACAAGGGTTCTCACCCCAGTTTAAGCTTAGGTTAGATGGTGAGTTTCTGAAGATTAGTTAGTCCGGATGAGCTGAAATCGGATTCTCCAGAGTGGTATCGGTAAGATGTCCCATGTATGGCCACGCCACATCCGTCTCCCAGCGTCCACGCTTCTTAACCCATCACAAATGTTAGAGAAGCCTTTCCAAGTTGTCTCCTTTTCTTATCTGCTAATTGCTTGTATTTCTGATTTGATGCTTCCAAGACATCATGAATCTCTTTAAAACAAAAACGATGCATTACTCCATAGTTCCCAGGAATCCGAAGGATTAGTACAGCTGACTGTCGCAAACAAAGGAAATATATATTCAGTTCAAGGTGACTAAATTGATCTCAAAACATTCTGTTACTATATAGTCAAGACATGAGAAGGCTGAGGAAGACGGATAGATGATGGCCATGGCTGTAGTCGGACAGGCCATTTGCCACCATGCTGGCCTGAAAACACAAGCAGAGCCTGCTACAAGTTTCTCATTTTAAACAAGTCTGGGCAACCTAAATTGACTTTAAGCTCTCCAATTACATCCATAACAGCTGTCCAAGTAGTACTGTGATTTGCAAGAAGATTCAACTATTGCATAACTCAGTCCTGCAGCTATGGTATCAAAAGCCAAAGAAACCAAGCTCGGTGGCCCTTTCTTTCTCGAATGTCTCAAAGTATTGATATATGATGGTAACGGCAAGCAGTATACCGGTTCCTGAACCAATTGCACCCATGAAATCAGCTAGAACAGTCAATGCACCAATGCATACTCCACCAAATGCTGCAGCAGTGGGGATGTATCTGTTCAATTCCTTCTGCAAGTTCGACTCACGATGGCCTGGCATCACCATTTGTTGTTCCTGTTGAATTGCCAATCTCAAAAGAGTTCACAAGTGGCTCTTGCATAATAATTTTGGACGTGTAGACGAAATATAGAAAACAGATCACCCATTTAACACTTCTAGTTCATATCCCACTTAACCAGTGTGTAGATATTGATGTCCTAACACCAGGCTGGAGTTTCTAAAGATCCAGTAAAAAAAACACCAATAGTTCCAGAGGCAGATAATACTGGTTTCTTGAACAGATCCTAAACCAAAATTCTAGAAAATTATTGTACCTCAGTGACACTAATGTTGCATGGTACAACAATCTTTGGAGTTTCATATGCACAAATTCTAGAACTGGACAATGTACTACCATATACCAAAACACAAACAGATCTGACATATAAAAATTCAACCTTGTCCATGCAATGTTATGAAGCATGGTACAGCCTGTAGGCTGTAGGTAAACTGGAACAGTAGCTGCATAAGAAAACACAAATAATACATATAAACTGTTTTTACCTTCAGCTGGTTAGCAACATCCTTCACCGATGAACCAGAAACTTCAATCCAGGTCTTTGAGAAGAGAGCACAGGCTGACAGCATAAATACAACATAGAACAATGCATGGAATGGATTTGCAAGAACATTAGCCAAACTGCAAGGTGTCAAAACATGCAAAGATAAGTATAATTAACAGTAAATTGTGAAATCAAAAGCAACATCATAAAGAAATGGTGGTAACGTCAAAGAAAATAATTATTCACCTTGATGGTGCAGTTACATAGTAAGCAAGACCACCAACAGGAACAGAATGGCCAGAGTATTCAGATTCCTTCCATTTCCCAAAAGGTTAACCAAGAAATTTCCACTGTACTTCCTGTAGAGAAGCTACAATAGCAATAAAACACATGTCAGCAATTGCATATTCATGTATATATTTACCTTACTACAGTCTACAGCACTGAAATTGAAGTCTGTACCTGGGATATGAAGTAGAGGTTGGTAATCAGTGCAGAATGCAGAATGATGGGCATGTTCGAAGTATAGAACAGCTTAATTGGATATGAGCCTTGCTGCCCACGAGCATTCTTTGATCTCACTGGAAGCACAACACGGAAGCCTTGGAAATAGATAACTATGAGGAAGACCAAGACAGTAGCAAGTAAATTGGTCACATTTGGAAGGTTCTGACGGTAGAAAGCCTCGCGTAGGGCACGGACTTTGTCGGTTCGAGTAATCAACAGATGGAACAATGCAATGACAGCCCCTTCAAATTCAGCACCACGCCCACTGTTGATGGTTGTGGGGCTGAACGCCTTCCAGATGATACTCTCACTATATGACAGCAAGTTTACCATAAGCCAACTTGTAATTTACCATAAGCCAACTTGTAACAGAATAGCACATCATAACGGTACCGCGGTTAATCTTCGATCCCACTAAAAGTTGCATTACCATTCCAGATGTCACAATTGGAGTAATACCTAGCTCCATAACGGTACCGCGGTTTGATGCAAGAATAACACGCATCCAGTAGAAAGGATCAGCTCCGGTAGTTGAATGGATGCCATAGAGCGGGAGTTGGCTGCACACCAGGAAAATGAAGAGAGAAATAACAGTGTAGATCACTTTTTCTCTGAATGGTATTATAGAGTATAGTAGTGTGCCCGTGCTAACGTTACGGTAAAATACAAAAGAAGATAAAATTTGTAAAAAATAAAACGAACAATCAGATTCATTAAGATTCACGTCTCATATATTGTATAACCAAATATTTTTGTCACATAATAATGAATAATCATTTATTATGAGGAACTCAAAACTCTGAGCTATTTATCTCTAAAGATCAAATACTGTGCATAAATAAGTATGTTGTCTTCAACTTAAGGCATCTGGATGACCATCTCAGACATAGGTATATAACCCTCCATGCTAGTATTCTAGAACCCTTTGGTGCAGGCCTACACTCCCATGTGTGCGGTTAACAAATGCTTAAGGACTACTCTCCCAGATCAGCAACTGTGTTCAAGGGTGAATTAACATATACAGAAGAGATGAGGTTGATGTAACCATCAAGTGTACCTAATTGTCTAGACGCTTTGCACCAAAAAACGGTGGAGGGCAAATGAAAAATGGGGCAGCGACCGGTTCAATCTCCCAAATTGAACCCCTATTCCGCCTTTCACCTGCTGCAGACTCATCCCAGCCAACCTGTTTGAACAACACCAAATCTTTATATCAGCCAACCTGTTTCACCTGCTGCAGTTTTAACAGTTTATTTTACTTTTTTTCTTACTACTCAATTAGTTTTGAGGAATTATGGCCCAGCGGACCAATGTATATCTCTTCTCCTCCTCTCTTCATTAGGAAAAGCTGTAATTTATACATAGATGACAAACAATAGTCAATATATGACTTACTCTAGTAAAGCTAAGGATAATTACACAAATAGAGCATCAAGAACTATCCACCTCATCAAATGCTTCAAATATGTCAATACTTGGCTGGCTTCAAATATGTCAATACTTGGCTGGTGAATGGTGCTGCGAAAGTAAAAGTATCAATTTGCCTGTGCTGCGAAATCACACACGCTACTTACATGTTTAACACTAAGTGCAGATCGATAATAACTGGGAAGGAAATATCCTCCTAAAAAACCGATGCTTCTATAAGACATGACTTGCTCATATATTATAGTTTACTTGGTGCCAGGAAGAAAGAAAGGTATTGCACGGTATTTCTTATTCACAGTTTGCGTACATTGCAACACACTGCTTTCTGTTTATGGGGGAGGAGCTTCAATGATAATGTTTCTCCAAAGTCCAAATATAGCTTCATACATCATACAGCCCACCAGATAGGATCTGGTATATAACTGGATATAGCCGGTCCATGAGATGGTATAAATAGAAGCACTAATTTTTATACCACTCTGTAACATACATGTCTGTATTACCTATACCTGTTTGTCCATAAGCAAAACAAGTTGCCTTTGTACGATTAAAAATAGCAGGAACCACAGGTTCCACTGTTCGCGATAAACCTGCAAACAAAATGAACCCAGGTTGTTGAGAATGGATGTACAATACTTAATAATATTAATTATAAAGAGTATGCGGTTTATAATCACCTCGTCATTTGAAACGTCCTCATCTAAAACAGCATCGAATACAAATGCATGCTTTTCAACATATTCAGTGAGGTCAACCTGAGAATAATGTGCCAGACATTGAGGAATATGAGTATAGACTGCCAGTAGGAAACTAAGATCCAAAGGAACATTGGCCACAAATAACGTATATAGATGGAAATAAGTAGCTTGGAATGAACCTTAAGTTTAGTCTCATACCACCACTTCGATTTTGGCAACGGGGGCTGCCTTCTCTTTCTCAGGGAAGGCCTTGAGGTAGTTACTTTCAGCAAAAACAATGGACTTGCTCATCTGTTTATTGTTAGCGAAGCTCAGAGCTGAATCATCAAAGCCTCCTCCATTGGCATAGCCAAACTTTTGAGCACCATCATACATCCCTGGTACTTGAAACTGTATATGAATTTGAGCTCCAGTTAATATAGAACTTTCAGTGTGCAAAAGATTATATACCCTTTACTGAAACATCTCATATTCACATGGTCTGGGCAAACATTTAGGTTTAAAATCGGATCATTCATCAACAAGATCAAGTATGTCGTGTCATCTAAACTAAAGAACCAAACTTAAACAAATCGATAGCTTGGACCATACAATCAGTAGTTCTGTAATGATGCGGTGCCACATCTCAACAACCACCTACGATTCCACCAAACTATTATTTGTTTAACACACTTCGACATTCTAATCCCTCAAAGCAATTGCACATCCAACCTAGCATGCCCAAAAGAAGACCAAAGCCAAAAAAAACTATACAATTCTCCATTTGCTTTCCAAGCCGCCGATCAATTCAAAAAACTCAAACAAGCAATACATTGGATGACCATGCCTCCGCACTCGGATTCAGAACATCAGATCCACCACATCGGCAACAATCTAGAACATTTTGATCCAACCCAACCACGCGAGATCATCGAAACAGACGCACTAACTAAAAATGCAGCTCTCGTCTTACATCCGGGATAAGCTCAGTGTCGAAGGCGTGGAGATCGAGCAGCCCGGGGCTGAGCTGCTGCCTCTGCCCCGGCGACTCCGCCGCCGCCGCGTCCCCTCCGCGCATGCGCGCCGGCGTCGTCGGCTCCATCGACACGAAGATCTCCCTGTCTCCGCGCTGAACCCCACCGCGCTGCACGCACGGAAGAGGCCCGAATGAGCTAAGTCGGAAAGCAGCTGGAGATCCCGCACTCCACGCAAATCACGACGAATCGGTGGCCGTACCTGGGCCCACCTGCCGGCGTTGGGGGGGACGTCGAAGAGGAGCTGCTCGGAGGAGTATCGCCGGATCCCGCCGGATCCCGCAAATCTCTGGTAAAACTCCAAACAATCTCACAAATAATACAACTCGGACACTTCACGCTAGCCAAAACGCACGCTTCCGCTGGGGTTCGGTGGGAGCGGGGTGGAGGAGGCGGCGGCGGGTGGGGGAGGGGAGAGCTCGGGCTGCTGGGGGAGCACGCGGAAGGAGGAGATCGCGACGCGGAGGAGGCGGCGACGGCTAGGGGCGGGGGGTTGCGGTGACGGCGAAGAAGGCGCGAGGTGGCGGCGGCCGCCGCCGCAGCCATGGTGGCGTGGCGAAGCGAGGGGAGGTTTGGGTTAGGGTTTTAATGGGGTGGGAGGAGTGGCGGCGGAGGGGACGACGGGGGGAGCGGAGGCGCGGGGGAGAGGTGGAGATGGGGGAGCGGCGGTGCGGTGGAGGACGGGGGAAGCGGAGGGAGTGGCGGAGGAGGAGGTAGCAGCGGCGCGGGATGGGGAGGAGGAGGCGAGGGCGGCGCGGCGGCGGAGGAGGGAGGGGAGGAGGCGACGGCGGCGCGGCGGCGGAGGAGGGAGGGGAAGAGGCGAGGGCGGAGCGCCGGAGGAGAAAGGGGAGGAGGCGAGCGTGGCGCGGCGGCGGAGGAGGAAGGGGAGGAGAGATGGCTCCGTGCAAGGGAGGCGGAAGAATGAGGTGGGGGAGGCGGCGCATGGATTCACCGGGGGGGGGGGGCGTACTGATTCGGGGGGCTGTTCAATGATGTGCATGATCCAAATAATATTGGCCTTAGGATCTTCAATGAGTAAGAGAAGAAGGTTTGAGGAGCGATCCAGGCCATTCATTTGTATGAAGTTGGATTATTTGGTACACAAATCTAGGTGGACTTAGATTAGGCATGACTGTGGGGGAGGTTGAGGGTGGTGGATTTAGCAAAGATAATTTTGGTGTACTATAGAGTAGGGTAGATAAGAAAAGTTGATCCTTCTTCCTCCCTACTAGCTGGTGCAGCTAGATTCAGTACGTTTTTTACTACAATCTTTCTGTTACTTTGCCTTTTTCAAGTCATAAATGGAAATATCACCTGTCGATGCCGATTTGAGTTAATTTTGAAGGAAAACTTGCAGCGCTACATCTATATATCTATGATAGCAAGTAATCAGTGATAAACTGCTATGGTCATTTGCACTTTCTGCATATACCGGTGATAATGATCAACACCAACATCACCATTACTTCCATCCAAAAGATTTCCTGATTTTGAGAGCAACAGTAAGGTTAGGTAAGGAATCAAATCAAACAGGTGAATGTGTTATCTAAGGAGTTCAGAGACCACTATCAAAATCGATCTAATTTTATATCTTCATCACACGCTGTCTTGGCTGACCAGTAGTTGAATTGGATGGGTTCTATCATGTTTGCCGGCATGATCTCATCTGCGAGTGCATACATTGAATGGGTTCTACATACCAGATCAACATTTATCAAGTTCTACTTGATATGCCGAAAATGCTTTCACTTCATTTGTCCGTTGTCCAAAAATCTACTCTAATTCGCTGGCTAGTGCAATTTAAGGCAACAAAAGGCTTTCACTTGCATTCCTTTGAGTTGTTTCTATGATTTATGTTTTAGATGCGTAATCAAGACTTAAGAGGGCACCTTGAATATGGGTGAATATATCCCAATTGCTCAGGCCCTTGTTGTCTTCTTGATACGCGCCTTCAATCTGAAACGGGCATAGATATCATACTTCAGGGGGGGAAAAGGGCGATGCAGAAAAAGAGGAGGAAATGTCTAACATACTGCCATTGCAGGCATCATCAAATCGGCATTGATGTTCAGACAGCCTGCTTTCGTTAATGAACAGGTCATAGCCCGAGCGTATACTATGTAGTTGATCCGATCAGCCTACCTGGTAAGATGCAGTGCCGGCGCCGAAGAGGAAGTCCGGCGGGAAGTCGCTCCGCCGGAGCCCGACGGCGTCGGAGGAGATGGGGATGAAGGGGAGAAAGAACCGCGCCATGACCGATAGCCTAGCGCTCGTGGCCGTCGCCACGGCGTCCTACACGAAGACTAGACGGCAGCTGAATTTGGATGAGCTCCTGCCTACTTGTCATTAAAATAAAACAAATGATTAGCCGACAACCGCTGCGTCCTTTTTAGTTGAGGCGACATCAGCAGTTAAGACCCGTGGCGTGCATTCACAATTTGCGTTGTGGTAAGAACGTGATCCGCATGCGATGGCAGAGGCTGAGAGAGTAGAGCCGGCACGCGGCATCATCTCATTTGCTTTGCTTTGGGCTAATATCCACGCCAAACTTCAGAAATGTCCTGAAAATCATTTCCAATATATGTACATCTCACAGTTAATCTGCAGGGGCACTAAGTTTTAATAAGGGCAATCCAGTGGAACATGAACATTGTCATATGACTTAAGCAACGTGTCAGGAAACATTGCCATACATGTAGTAGTAGGTTGGACTCGGAACTAGATGAACAGATCAGTGGGTGCTACCTCCAGAACCACTTCCTTTATTTTGTGATCAGACTGCTGCCGGTAATACCCAATGTGTTCACAGATATACTTCGCGAAACCGAAGCGTAAAGTAGCAAACCCACCGAAAACAAGAGAAGTGCGTGAGGAGGTTTATTTTTGTTAATGGATTTTAGCTGTGATCAAATATTTTTGGCTAAAATAAATAGTAATAACTGAAAAAATGGCTTTTATAAAAAGAAAATAAGGGATGCAAAAAATAGGGAGATATAAGTATGCGAAACGGAAGTGAAAATAATATGATATGTGATACATTCGTGACTTTTTAATTTATTCTCGGAGCCAGATAGAAATAAGAGGAGTACACAGAACACTTCAAAAAAACTAGTTATTTGTATTGGGGGTTCTGACACAGACATGAAACGGCGAGGTTTAGGTGGTGATCGGTTCGGCTTCGACTTCTGGCTTATTTTTCATTATTCCTAAATTTCGCCTTTTCTGATTTTTTTTATTTTTTTAGTTTTTTTACCGGTTCTTTTTTAGAACTGAAAAAATGAGTTTTAGAAGGAGAGAGAGAGAGTAATAAAAAAGGGGAGATATATGTATGCAAGATGGAAGCGAAAAGAATATGGTATATGATGTATATGTGACTTTCTAACTAATCATCAGAATAAGATAGAAGTGAAAAGAGTAGAGAAAACGTTTCAAAAAAACTAGATGTTTGCATTGGGTTCTGACACAGGACCTGAAATGGTGAGGTTTAGGGCCTGTTTGGATCGACTAGAACTAATTATTAGTTCACTAGTTGGTGGACTAAAAATTAGGTGACTAAACTTTAGGTGACTAAAAATTAGTCAAGTACTGTTTGGATACATGGACTAAAAGGTGGTGACTTTCATAGGCAAAGACATTTATACCCCTATATTTGTTAGTGTGTTGCATGTGGAGTAGTGGAGAAAGGGTAGCGGGGGTATTTTCGTCTTTTGCTGTTTGGTACCACCTTTTAGTCCACAATTAGTCCACATTTGCCAACTAATGAACTAATAGCTAGTTGGGGATGAACTAAAAACTATTCCAGGTATTAGTTCACCTGTTTGGATGGACTAGATCTAAACTTTAGGTGACTAAAAATTAGTCAAGGGATTCAAACTCAAACAGGGACTTAGTCTTTCCCAACGATACGCCATGTCTTCCGTGAGTTCCGTCCACGCCGCCGGCGCATACAGCCTCGCCGCCGACATCGCGTCCGCCAGGACGAGCGCGCGGGGTTGGCGAGCATCGACGTGGGAGGAGGGCGCGATCCGTCCCACGGCGGCGTGGTTCTTCCTGCTCCAATCTGGATCGCGGCGAACCAGGGCCCGGGGCATCCCTGACGAGGAACGGGGGCCGTCCGATGAGAGGTGCGCGGTTCAGATCGAGGCAGAGCAAAGTTTGCGAAAGAACTCTCCAAGTATAGAATATTATCGTTTATGGCCACCCGCACATGATCGCAGAAATCCATCGTGATCGTGTTGGGAATCACTGTCACCGTCGGATCTACCATTAGCGGATCAGATCGAGTACGGGAGGGGTTGGGTACGGATCAAATATTCATTCGTCTTCTACATCGAGCTCCTCTCCGACCATGGACGCCGCCCGCGTCGGCGGCATCAGCCGGAACCTATACGCGCCGAGCCGACTCCGGGCGTTCTTTCCTTTGTGCTCAGATTGAGCTAGAGGCGCACCAATCGCAGAGAGAAATTCTGCCAATCTTAGCCCCATGTAGCTCAAGATGCGGCGTTGATGAAGTGAACAGCAAATATGGTCGTCATTCCAGCATCAAGCATCCGGGTTTAATGGTTCCAGTGATTTCTTGGTGCTTGTAGTTTTGTGTCTCTGAATATTTAGGTAAATTTCTCTAGGTTAGGTCGTGTTCTCTAGTGTATTCAGTTTTTCACTCCTCTGAGTGCAGAGGAAACAGCCAGGATGATTACAAATTTACAATTCAGAACACCACAAGTTCTGAACATAATCGAACAACCTGTTTTTCATGCAGCTGTAAAGCAATTTTGTCACAAACATATATCACATTCTGGTGCCACAGTCTTTTTATTTTTTAAAAAACAAATAGGATTATAAACATATACACTCCATAAGATGATCAAATTACACCATTAACAAAAAAAATCTGTAACTGTACATACAGCATAATAGTCACACAATTATCTGGAAAAAGCAAATAGTTCATGGACTAAGAGGCAGAGCTAAGCGTCTCGATGCAGCCTGAATTCGTTTTGTAATTCTCTTCGCAGCAGTGAACCACTGAGAAAGTTCTTGTACCACTTCGCTGATAGTTTCGGGGTCCTTTTCAGCGTCTTGAAATCGACATGGTATAGGCCGAATCTTTGTTTGTGCCCTGACGTCCACTCGAAGTTGTCGACGAGAGACCACACGAAGTAGCCACGCACATCGGCTCTTTTCCTGAGACAGTTTGACAAGAGAGAGACAGTTGACAAGAAGAGAGACAGCTAGCTTATTCAGAGTTTTTTTTTGAACGGGAAGCTTATTCAGAGTTTGACAGGAAGAACGAGCAGCTAGCTAAACATGTATGTAACACAAGGTGAAGCAACTATAAATGAGAGGCCAAGACCGGCTAAAAGGCTAAGCGACAATATTGGTTATCCACATGAAAGATTCTATGGGGATTTGGAAGCCTTCTAATTAATGCAAAATTAGAACAATGAAGGCAAATGTATGCTTGATCGGGAAGAGCTGCAGAATTGATTACCTTATTGCGGAGGCTAAAAAGGTGAGGTACCCACGAATATAATTAATTCTTCTGTAGGACCGAAATGGCGACAGAGGGGGGTGAATGTCGTAAATTAAAATTATCCCCCCAACAAGTATCGACAAAAATACCAACTCTCCGATAGCTATAGAAACTACGAAGAGATAATTGATTTGCTCACTGGACTAGTGAAACAAAAAAAAGCCGAAAATAGAGTAACCAGTCAGGACTGAAAGCAAACCAAAGAAAATCACAACTGACTAGAAACAACTGACTGAAAGCAAACTGCTCTAACTGATCATCAGTTATGTCACAGAGAGCAGCAAGGGAGAAACCGTAAGGAGAATCAGAAGAACCGGAAGCCAACATGGGATCGGTGACTAGGGCCATCGACTGCGATTTCGACTTACGAGAGACAATGTCAATCTCGTGCGTCTTGAGCCGCGAGTACAGCGTGTCAAGCGTCAAAGTCGATAAATCGGTGGTGTCCTTGATGGTAGTCACCTTCATCTCCCAAACCCGAAGATCAAGTGCAGCGAGCATTTGACGAGCGTTGTCCGAGTCGGAGTATGTGAGACCGACGGCTCGGAGATTGCTCAAAATCTTGTGGAAACGCGCAAAGCACTCATCAAGGGACTCGCCAGCGAGCATTTCAAACTTGTTGTAATCTCGCTTGAACTGGTCCTGTCTCACCGTCTTAATCTGGGTGGTGCCCTCATGGTATGCATCGAGGGTCTCCCAGATATCGAAGGCGGACGGAAGATGAGAGATGCGGTCAAACTCGCTACGACTCAACCCCTGGATTATGATATTCCTTGCCTTTGCATTCGCCTCAACATCAGCCATGTTCCCAGCGTTGATGTTCTCATCGGCAGGAACAGCAAATCGTACTTTGACCTTTCGCCAGATGGCATACCCCTGAGCCTGGATGTACGTCTCCATTCGGCTCTTCCAGAAGGGGTAATCGATGCCATCGAAAACGGGCGGCTTGGTCGAGTACTTGTCCGTCGCCATGGCTCTTGAGACCGGTTAAGATCTATTGATTAGAGCTAACCGGCTCTGATACCAATTGTAGGACCGAAATGGCGACAGAGGGGGGGTGAATGTCGTAAATTAAAATTATCCCCCCAACAAGTATCGACAAAAATACCAACTCTCCGATAGCTATAGAAACTACGAAGAGAGAATTGATTTGCTCACTGGACCAGTGAAACAAAAAAAAGCCGAAAATAGAGTAACCAGTCAGGACTGAAAGCAAACCAAAGAAAATCACAACTGACTAGAAACAACTTCACTGGGATCTGTCGAGACTGAGAAAATCAAAAGGACTGGCTCATCAAGAGCTGCTCCTCTAAACCCAAACTCTATCAGCCAAAGTGATTCAACAAACAGAGAGTAAAGGCTGCAGCTATAAAACAAGAAGGACACTGCCAAGAGCTGTTCAACAGAATAAAGCTACAACTGCCCATAAGCTCAACCGAAAGTAGTAGGAACTAAACACAAAAAGTTCAGCCAAAACACAAGAAATAGCAGTCTGAAATCTACCAACTGAAGAACCACCGAAAAGGAGGATTTTTTTTAAAAAAAACCCGAGAGGATCAAGGCTGTAGACCAAGAATCAAAGCTGTCCAGTCATTGAGAAATAGGGACACTGCATTAAAAAGCAGTACCGAAGAAAACTTTCCAATAACATATTAGCCATCCATTCCCATCAAGTGAAGAAAGAGATAAATGAGCTTGTACGGGAAGGACAAAGTAAATGCATGCATGAAAGAGCCTAGGAATTAAAGCACACGGCTGCACCCTTTCTCAAGACTTTTAATCCAAGTAACATATAGTCTTTAGAAGGGAACTAGCAGCAGCACACACATAGAGCAATAAATCTATGCTGCCAAACCGAACCAAGGAAAGCAAATATCCTTTGCCAAAAGCACTGAAGTGCTATGAAGGTGTCATATGGCAGAAGGAAATACTAGAGAATACTAGTGAACGCTGCTGGCTAGAAGCAATATACTAGTGAATACTTATAGTACAAGCAGCCAAGATCAAGAGAATCAAAGAACATCTTGCCAAGAAATCAAAACACCTCAACACAACAAATAAAAGCGACAGAGAGAGATGAATGCTTGATATGAAGTGTTTACATGCTGTTCAACACTCTCAAGAAATCAAACTACGTCCCCATACGCTTGGAGAGCATAGAGAGCAGCTCACACCTCCTCTCTTTCTATCTTTCTCAAATTTCATACATGGAGAGAACCAAATAAAACCCTAACTCTTACACCCACTCTCTCAAAAATTTCAGCACACATCTCCCTCTCTATTTATAGCCCCCACTAATGGGTTTGCACCATGCTTTACCCATTAGGCCTTCAACAACTTGGCGCTTTATCCAAACCCGCTTCCTTTTGTGTCGCTTTGCGTTTTTACCGAAACGCCCCTCGCGCACCTTCCAGGAAGCTTCCTCATCCCTTGCCTCGCAAGCCACGCAGCTTCGCCGTCTTCGGCACACCTCGACCGTTCTGACCTCAGCGCCACCTGCGCTTAGTCCGGTCCATCGTGCCTCGCCACGACTCCACCTCGAGTCCACGTCATCTTCGACACATCCCGACCGTTCTGACCTCAGCGCCACCTGCGCCTAGTCCGGTCCTCCGTGTCTCGCCACGACTCCACTCGATGTCCTGCAGCCACACAGACAAGAAACACATCAAATAGCACCGCTCGATACATGAAAGCGTAAATAACCTCATACTTACCACAGACGAAGTCCAAACCTGTCGAACTAAAGAATCAGCGTCCTAATCCCATACGACCAAGTTTGACCAAAGTCCGACCGAGCCCGAATGCACCATGCAACGACTCGACTCCGAACCACTCAAACCAAACTCGACTAACATAACCAATGTCAATTACTCATCATACACATGTGGTGACCTCCACATGGTCTCTCAATCTCCCCCTTGATGAGTATATTGACAAACTCCGAAAAAGCACGAAGTTGAGTTTGAGTTTGAAGAATCCAACATGGTCCAAAGAAAGAAAATGGAGCTTGACCATGTCGACAGAAGGACCACTAGAGCAACAACTGAAAGAGCAAATTGTTCTCCAAAGCTCTAAAATGATCCCAACTAGCTTTTTCTTCTCTAATCTCCCCCTTTTGGCAATAAACACATCAAGGATGCAAAAGAGAGAATATGACATGTCAAAGGATGAAAATGGCTGAAGTTTGTTTATTTTAAGCATTTAGAGCCATGAGAATTATCCATAATGACCATAATGAAGTACACCACGCCATAACTCAATAAAAGGCTATCCAGATCATGACAAAATATGTATATCCTAGCTAGAGCACGTAGATGACAATTTGAAATGTAGGTCATTTAGTGAGCAAGTCAAGTCATCAATTAAGCAAAGTCTAGTTAGAGATATCTAAGGATGATGCAGGCCATGTCAATAAGCTAAGCGTAACTAAGAAGCTAATATTGAGTCCAAATAGAGTGTTAGATACTCAAAGATGAAACATTTGTTTAAGCACTTTTAATCTTTGGGTAATTAAGCAGATTTTGCACACTTGACATATTTTCTTTTAAAGCTTATGGCTGTTTTCAACCAAAAACTTTATCATGTGCTAGATCTCAAGCCTTATGCGACTACTCCAAGCGAGAAGCTTAAGAAGATAGTCCAGGTCATCCAAAACTCCCCCTGAGTTCATGCCTAGTGCAATGGCAAGCCGTCTCATGAGAAAGAATTGGTGAAATCAGTTTTTTCGCACATAAAAAGAGATCTTTTGCTTTTTAATAAGTTGTGCCAACTTATGCATCATCAAGAACTAACATAACTCAAACTAAGACTCAATAGAGATTCAACGCTAAACTTAGCCTATTTGACATGGCATGAATCATAAAGAGATAGCTCAAGAAAGACTAGACTTAAATGCTAGCATGACAAGTTTTAATTCAAGTTGAGCAATTTTAATTGACTTATCATGGCAAAAGCTAGTCTATACATATGAAGTCATGATACGTCTAGCATATAAGCACAAATCATGGCAAGGTGTAAAGCATTGTAAACATGTCATAACAGGATAATAATCAAGGCTCAATGCAGTTATATTACAATGCGAGATGCTAACATGCAAGAAAATCCAGCTCCCCCTCAACATGAGATGCAACTTTTAGTTTAAGTTGAGTTAAGTCAATATTAAGTTCCAGAAGCTCCCAAATGAACTCCCCCTGAACCAAAGCAATAAATTCGAGAAGCTGGCAAAGAAAATCCAAACGGGTAGTCCTTAAAGCATAGATAAGATATTGAGACAACTATGGCTCAGACTGACTCTCATCTACCCCATATGACTCCAGGACTATTAGCTGACCGTAAAACACACGCTAGAGAGCAAACACGTACCCTGTCTACCCGAGGGTGGCCCGACCCTCGCTAGAACCTACAAGAAGTGAGTGAGCTCAATCTAGTGAGATAAGAAACAGTTAATAAGAAGCAACCTGGAAGCACAAGATAAGAGCAGTAGTCTAAGCAACTAGACAAGAGAAGCACTCTAATCTATACTAGGAGGACTAATCCCAATGCACCCAAAATGCATTGCAACAACAAGGAGTAAGAGCATAATTAATATAGTAAAGCAGTAAAGCCCAAAGCTCCCCTCACTACAGTCCATAAGGACAAACCACCCCAAGCTCTCCCTGCAGAGCTGAAAACCTCGAACTATCCAATGGCTTGGTGAAGATGTCAGCCAACTGGTGGTCACTCTCCACAAACTGGAGCACTATATCGCCCTTCTCTACATGGTCTCTAAGGAAATGGAAGCGAATGTCAATGTGCTTGGTCCGGGAGTGCTGCACTGGGTTCTTAGCAATATTAATCGCAGAAGTGTTATCACAAAAGAGTGGAACACTATCGATAACTAACCCAAAGTCTCGCAGGGTCGAAGCCATCCAAAGCACCTGGCTGCAGCAACTGGCGGCAGCTACGTACTCGGCCTCTGCGGTGGACTGTGCAACACCGGATTGCTTCCTTGAAGACCAGGAAACAAGAGAAGTGCCAATAAATTGGCAGGTGCCAGAAGTGCTCTTCCTATCTATCCTACAGCCAGCGAAGTCTGCATCCGAGAAAGCTCTCAAGGAAAGACAGGATGATGAAGAGTACCAGATACCATAGTCAATGGTAGCTCGCAGGTACCGAAGAATGCGTTTCACCGCCTGGCGGTGAGATACGCGAGGAGAAGCCTGAAACCGAGCACAAAGACACACGGAGAAGTGTATGTCTGGTCTCGAGGCAGTGAGGTACAAGAGGGAGCCGATCATACTCCTATACTCCTTCTGATCAACTGGCTCGCCATCCTCATTTGGGTCGAGTGAAGCTGAGGTAGCTATCGGAGTAGACACTGGCTTACCATCACTCATATCGAAGCGCTTCAGGAGGTCTCGAGTGTACTTGCCCTGGTGCAAGAATGTACCCTCCCGAGTCTGCTTAATCTGGAAGCCAAGGAAGAAACTCAACTCGCCCATCATACTCATCTCAAACTCGGTGCTCATGACATCCGAGAACTGTGAAACCAGAGTATGGGAAGAGCCGCCAAAGATGATGTCATCGACATAGATCTGGACGAGCAGAAGGTCATTGCCATGACGGCGAATGAACAAGGTCTTGTCTACTCTACCCATCTCGAAACCATGACTCAACAAGTAGGACTTAAGCCTCTCATACCAAGCTCTCGGGGCCTGCTTAAGTCCATACAACGCTTTGGAAAGCTTGAAGACATGATTAGGGTATTTGGGGTTTTCGAAACCAGGAGGCTGTCTGACATAGACTTCTTCCTCAATGAACCCATTAAGGAAGGCACTCTTGACGTCCATCTGGTACAGCTTGAAACCCTTAGAAGCTGCAAAGGCAAGCAGAATTCTAATGGCCTCAAGTCGAGCTACAGGGGCAAAGGTCTCCTCGAAATCCAGACCCTCAACCTGGGAGAACCCCTGAGCTACCAGTCTAGCCTTGTTTCGAATAACCACTCCATCCTCGCTCTGCTTGTTGTTGAACACCCACTTAGTCCCAATGACATTGTGACTTCGCGGAGGCTCGACAAGCGACCAGACCTTGTTTCTCTCGAAGTTTTCTACTCCTCATGCATGGCATTGACCCAAGACTCATCGGAAAGAGCATGAGAAACATCCTTGGGCTCAAAGGAGGCAATGAAAGCAGAATGAAGACAGAATTGAGATAAGCCAGATTTTGAGCGGGTAACACGCTCGAACAAGTCTCCAATCATCTGCTCAAAAGGATGTCTTTTCTGGATATGTCGGGGAGGTCCAGAATGAGATGAAGAAGTGGCCTCTACCTCGTGAGCTGACGAGGTAGGAACAGAGCCACTAGCTCCAGAGGAAGCAGAAGGCATAGGCTGGTCACCTGGAGGTGCGGTGGAAGACGGCACCTCAAGGGGTGGATAAGGGACTGGATCGGGTAGACAACCCTCATCTCCATCGTCCTCGTCATCCACGAAGATGGTCTCGGACTGCTCTAAAGAACCTGAGATATCAGGCCTAGTTCCCGGACTGGCCTCGTCAAAAGTCATCTCACAGGTCTCTACCAATTTACTAGACTCGCAATTCCAGACCCTATAAGCCCGCGAAGAAGACGAGTAACCTAGAAAGATACCATCACAAGAACGTGACTCGAACTTGTCTAGGTTCCCGGACTTCAGAATAAAGCACTTGCAACCAAAAACACGAAAGTGGGAGACGCTGGGCTTTCGCCCATATCTCAACTCATAAGAAGTGCGGTGCAAGTGTGCCCTCAGAAATACTCGATTTGAGACATGGCACGCGGTGGCTATCGCCTCAGCCCAGAACTTCCGCGGTGTAGAGTACTCGTCGAGCATCGTCCTGGCCATCTCGACCAAGGTACGGTTCTTCCTCTCCACAACGCCATTTTGTTGTGGGACGTGCGGAGAAGAGAACTGGTGCTCTACACCTGTCTCACCACAGAAATTCTCGAAGTAGGAATTCTTGAACTCCGTGCCATTGTCACTGCGGATCGCTCGTAAGGCACCCGGGAGCTCAACAGAAAGCCTACTGAAAAGACCTTGAAAATGTGAAAATGTCTCATCCTTCGAGGCTAAGAAAAACACCCAAGAAAACCTCGAATAGTCATCGACCACAACAAAGACATACCACTTCCCTCCTGCTGACTGCACTCGAGCTGGTCCAACAGTGTCCATATGGAGCAGCTGTCCTGGTGCATCGGTCATAGTAACTGTGACCGAAGGGTGAGAAGCGGCAACCATCTTGCCGTGCCGGCATGGAGCGCAAACAAGATCTTTGACCATTTTGAGTTTCGGCAAACCACGAATGAGATCGTGGCCGCTAACTCGGGTCAAATGGTCAAATCCGATATGACCAAGTCTCCTATGCCAGAAAGTCAGATCGCGGGACTCCGAAGCAACCAAACACCGGAGAGGATCACTAGAAGACTCAGAAAAATCAGCACGAAAGATCCTCCCATAACGTGAAATTCCGCAAACCAGACTACCCGAAGAGTCAAGAATTTTGCAAACATTTTTCTTAAAGCTCACCTCATAACCGTCATCGGTAAGCTGAGAAACCGAAAGCAAATTGTACTGCAGCTTACTAACCAAGGCAACATCCTTAAGAATAAAAGAAGCATTAACATGCACAGTACCTTTTGCGATGACGCGCCCAGACGAAGCGTCTCCGAAGGTGATCGACTCATCACCTGGAGCACGGGCAAGGGAAGAAAACCAACGAGAATCTCCGGTCATGTGTCGTGAACACCCGGAGTCTACGAGCCAAACCTTTCCCTTCCCTGCCCGGCGAACCTGAGTCAAACAGAGAGTAAAGTCTCAGTACTTGGGTAAATCAAGAGTGATTTTGGTACCCAATACTGAGTAACACGTGGAGCAGATGAAGTAGTCAAACACGACTGACCTCTATCTACCCTACGCTCTCCGTGACTCAAAGAAGTAGAAGGTCTATGAGCAGACCTGAAGCTGTTGCGGGGTCCGACTGCTATGGGAGAGCGAGTCGGAATACCGGCAACACGCTGATCACGCCGTGGGTAACTGTCTCGACGGGGGAAACGAGATGTACCCTCAGGACGGCGGAAGTCACGACCTGGAGCAGCATGAGGACGAAAACCAGAAGACTCAGAAAAACCAAGTCCTCGATGCTGCCCAAACACGTCGGAAAGCAAACCTGGACCTCGTGCTAGTCTTAGGTGCACTCAGGATCTAGAGCTGACCCTGAATACGCCTAAGTGCCTCTGCACGGTCTCTTCGCGCAATCCTGGCGCGCCTGAAGCATCTCTCGATCGAGTGCCCATCCTTCTGACAGAAGGTGTAGTGGTACTTCACCTTCTGAGAGGTGGAAGTAGCACGAAGAGGCTTCGCCTTCTGAGAGGCCGAAGCAACAGGTGGAATCACCTTGCTATCAGAGATCCGTTGGACAAAGCCCGCTGATTTGAATTTCACCTCGTCAGATCTGGGCTCAACCTCGATCACACCTCCTAAGATGGGTCGGAGAATAGCAGGTGGATGCTTCCTCATATCCTCATAGAAATTATATCCTAGACCTTGATTGAACTTACAAATCTTGGATTGGTCTAGAATAAGATTAAGCTTCTTTTTGCCGCCTACAAATCTCTCGAGAGTGTTCATAAGGTACTGACACTCCCGAAAGAGAGAGGTGCAAGAAGAGCAGGGGGAAGAGGGAACAGCAGGAGGTAAGGAAGCAGATGAAGAACCAATAGCAGAGGAACGAATGGCTTGTGCACGCACAGCCGACTCAGAATGGACAGTCCTACTGCTAGCAGGTTGGCTCACGTCACTAAGCGTCTCTACCTTACCCTGGGGCTTCTCCCCCTCCTCGGCAATCACATCACAAGAAGTTGATGACTTCTCTAATAAGTCCTTAGTTAGCTTCACACATTTATCATTCAAAACAACGAGTTCAAGTTTTAGTTTATCACAGCTAATGCAAGGTGAGCTAACAGGATCCTTAGTCGCAAATTGAGCCATTTTCTTATTAGTGTCAATCATTTCTTGAAACTGTTTTGAGACAGATTCAAGTTCAGCAGTTAATCTAGGACAATTCAAACATGAATCAATGGGCTCAAGCAATGAAGCACGCAACTCAGCAATCTTGTGATCTGCCCGTTTTAGGTTCATCTTTAAATTATTGCAATTTTCACAAGACTCGGGCAGATCAAGGAGCATGGCATAAGGTCCTCTAGCAGCAATGTCCTTAACCTCACATGAGGTGGGAGAAGTAGTCTCATCAGTAGTAAGTAGGGTAACAGCCATCCTACTCAACTCTAACTCAGCAAGCAGACTAACATTCTCCACCTTAATAGAATCAAGCTCAGAGGACACACTATCATGCGAGGTCCTTAATTTCTCCATATCAACCAGCAAAGCAGAGCATGTATCACAGTCGTCACGGGAGGGAGTATATGTAAGTGAAGTAAACTCCCGTGACAGTCTATCTACTTCCTTCTCCAACTCGCTACATCTAGCTCTAGATCTAGCATGAAATCCTCCTAGCTTAAGGAAAGCTTCATTAAGTTGGTCATAGGAGGGACATACCTCGTCCGAGTCGGAGTACAGCTCGCTGTCGCTGAGTTCGCCCTCGAGGGCCATGAAGCACATGCCGGAGAAGTCGTCGTCGCCATCCTTGGGCTCTTGGTCACCCGTCCCGTCGTCGTCGCTCCATCCCTCCACCTCGCTGAGGTCGAGGTCGTCGAAAGCGGTGAGGACGCGGTGGAAGAGCTTCTTGGCCTTCCCGAAGTTGCGGAACTTCTTCTTTCCCGGCGTCTGAGCTGGAGGCTTCTTGTTGCGGTTCTTGTCGGTGTAGTCGATCTTGCCTGAACCGCCGTAGTCGTTCTTGCCCTTCTCCAGCTTGGGGCAGTTTGCCCGAATGTGGTTGGGGCCACCACACTCGAAGCAAATGACGGGTCCTCCTCTCTTCCTGTCCCTCCTCCCTTTGTAAGCATGGGAGAATCTTCGAGCAAGGAGGGCAAGCTGCTCATCCGCAAGCTGCTCTAACTGATCATCAGTTATGTCACAGAGAGCAGCAAGGGAGAAACCGTAAGGAGAATCAGAAGAACCGGAAGCCAACATGGGATCGGTGACTAGGGCCATCGACTGCGATTTCGACTTACGAGAGACAATGTCAATCTCGTGCGTCTTGAGGCGCGAGTACAGCGCGTCAAGCGTCAAAGTCGATAAATCGGTGGTGTCCTTGATGGTAGTCACCTTCATCTCCCAAACCCGAAGATCAAGTGCAGCGAGCATTTGACGAGCGTTGTCCGAGTCGGAGTATGTGAGACCGACGGCTCGGAGATTGCTCAAAATCTTGTGGAAACGCGCAAAGCACTCATCAAGGGACTCGCCAGCGAGCATTTCAAACTTGTTGTAATCTCGCTTGAACTGGTCCTGTCTCACCGTCTTAATCTGGGTGGTGCCCTCATGGTATGCATCGAGGGTCTCCCAGATATCGAAGGCGGACGGAAGATGAGAGATGCGGTCAAACTCGCTACGACTCAACCCCTGGATTATGATGTTCCTTGCCTTTGCATTCGCCTCAACATCAGCCATGTTCCCAGCGTTGATGTTCTCATCGGCAGGAACAGCAAATCGTACTTTGACCTTTCGCCAGATGGCATACCCCTGAGCCTGGATGTACGTCTCCATTCGGCTCTTCCAGAAGGGGTAATCGATGCCATCGAAAACGGGCGGCTTGGTCGAGTACTTGTCCGTCGCCATGGCTCTTGAGACCGGTTAAGATCTATTGATTAGAGCTAACCGGCTCTGATACCAATTGTAGGACCGAAATGGCGACAGAGGGGGGGTGAATGTCGTAAATTAAAATTACCCCCCCAACAAGTATCGACAAAAATACCAACTCTCCGATAGCTATAGAAACTACGAAGAGAGAATTGATTTGCTCACTGGACCAGTGAAACAAAAAAAAGCCGAAAATAGAGTAACCAGTCAGGACTGAAAGCAAACCAAAGAAAATCACAACTGACTAGAAACAACTTCACTGGGATCTGTCGAGACTGAGAAAATCAAAAGGACTGGCTCATCAAGAGCTGCTCCTCTAAACCCAAACTCTATCAGCCAAAGTGATTCAACAAACAGAGAGTAAAGGCTGCAGCTATAAAACAAGAAGGACACTGCCAAGAGCTGTTCAACAGAATAAAGCTACAACTGCCCATAAGCTCAACCGAAAGTAGTAGGAACTAAACACAAAAAGTTCAGCCAAAACACAAGAAATAGCAGTCTGAAATCTACCAACTGAAGAACCACCGAAAAGGAGGATTTTTTTAAAAAAAAAACCGAGAGGATCAAGGCTGTAGACCAAGAATCAAAGCTGTCCAGTCATTGAGAAATAGGGACACTGCATTAAAAAGCAGTGCCGAAGAAAACTTTCCAATAACATATTAGCCATCCATTCCCATCAAGTGAAGAAAGAGATAAATGAGCTTGTACGGGAAGGACAAAGTAAATGCATGCATGAAAGAGCCTAGGAATTAAAGCACACGGCTGCACCCTTTCTCAAGACTTTTAATCCAAGTAACATATAGTCTTTAGAAGGGAACTAGCAGCAGCACACACATAGAGCAATAAATCTATGCTGCCAAACCGAACCAAGGAAAGCAAATATCCTTTGCCAAAAGCACTGAAGTGCTATGAAGGTGTCATATGGCAGAAGGAAATACTAGAGAATACTAGTGAACGCTGCTGGCTAGAAGCAATATACTAGTGAATACTTATAGTACAAGCAGCCAAGATCAAGAGAATCAAAGAACATCTTGCCAAGAAATCAAAACACCTCAACACAACAAATAAAAGCGACAGAGAGAGATGAATGCTTGATATGAAGTGTTTACATGCTGTTCAACACTCTCAAGAAATCAAACTACGTCCCCATACGCCTGGAGAGCATAGAGAGCAGCTCACACCTCCTCTCTTTCTATCTTTCTCAAATTTCATACATGGAGAGAACCAAATAAAACCCTAACTCTTACACCCACTCTCTCAAAAATTTCAGCACACATCTCCCTCTCTATTTATAGCCCCCACTAATGGGTTTGCACCATGCTTTACCCATTAGGCCTTCAACAACTTGGCGCTTTATCCAAACCCGCTTCCTTTTGTGTCGCTTTGCGTTTTTACCGAAACGCCCCTCGCGCACCTTCCAGGAAGCTTCCTCATCCCTTGCCTCGCAAGCCACGCAGCTTCGCCGTCTTCGGCACACCTCGACCGTTCTGACCTCAGCGCCACCTGCGCTTAGTCCGGTCCATCGTGCCTCGCCACGACTCCACCTCGAGTCCACGTCATCTTCGACACATCCCGACCGTTCTGACCTCAGCGCCACCTGCGCCTAGTCCGGTCCTCCGTGTCTCGCCACGACTCCACTCGATGTCCTGCAGCCACACAGACAAGAAACACATCAAATAGCACCGCTCGATACATGAAAACGTAAATAACCTCATACTTACCACAGACGAAGTCCAAACCTGTCGAACTAAAGAATCAGCGTCCTAATCCCATACGACCAAGTTTGACCAAAGTCCGACCGAGCCCGAATGCACCATGCAACGACTCGACTCCGAACCACTCAAACCAAACTCGACTAACATAACCAATGTCAATTACTCATCATACACATGTGGTGACCTCCACATGGTCTCTCATCTTCCTACATCATTGGTAAAATCCTTGGTGGTCATGCTGCTATTGCTTGCTTGACAATATCCTGAAAAAATGAATTAGGTGCGTTCAGTTTGAGATCTTACATCCGTATGCTGCAGAGGTGTATGCAATTGCATCTAAAAAAACAACTTTAAGCATACCTATGCTATGCGTAATTCTGGAATGTTTGAGATAAGCCATTTACGATATTATTTCTAGTTGCTACATGAATTGAGATCCTATTGCAGAGTAGATTTATTTTAATCTGAAAGGATCACAGGATGCTTTCTGTTTTGTTTCTGAACAAGAGGGCACATGGGCTGATGAGCAGCGAATGACTTAAATGGCATTCGTCGAAACTAAATTAAGTTGATCTGGACAAGAGTAGAAAGGAATCAATACCATTTTCTGCGATATATATTGGTGTATCACTGTATCTTTGTTTGTAATACATGACCACCTTTTCCATCCCTTGTGGAACTTCAAACATGAACGGTGATCCTGTCTGCAAGATTAAGATTACAACCACCAAATAATTGTTATCATCTTTTCCGCTGATGTGAATTGTAATTGAATTAGTATTTCAAAAATATTTTTACCGCTTCACCAATAAGCTGCCCATCTCTTTCTGCTAAACTAAACACCCGTGCATCCCCATCTATAGGATCCAACTCACATGGCGAATAGATGCAGTCCTTCAAATACAATGTAGTGTAATGATTTAGTCCAATGAAATCCAATTTGGTGGCCTGTAGTTTCTTCTTCTGTTTCGATGTAAAGTCAGGTAGGTTTGCACCCAAGATCTTGCGCATCTCTGGAGGATAATGACCAAATATTATAGGGTCCAAAAACCTAGAAAAAAATGATGAAATCAGGTAGAGTGCAGTTAGTATATTACATGGGAACTTAGTCGTATTTTTTATTTTTCTTACTTCATTTTTTGCTGAAAAGAATGAAGGAGATGATGGAAAAGACATCTTCTTAAATCCAACTGTAAACATAATGGAAGGTTGAGCGATTTCAAGGTTCAAAAAACCGGTGGTTACTAGCTGGTAACCGCCAGTAACCGGATTTACCCGTGGGAACGGGTAAAAAAAAAGGCCAAGTTATTTTCAGGTCTAATATATTTTCGAGGTTGGTTTAGGGTCTTTTAAGCCTTTTTGGTATTAGATTTGTATGCACAGTCATAATCCTAAAGGGAAGTATAGTACCATGGTGCATTAAAAGATAGAGCCCGTTCAATTGCTAAAATGTTGCCATAGTTATTTTTTTGATGTAGTAAATTTTTGTTGAGAGAATGGATTTTTTCCTTTTTTTTCTTAATGTTGCAAGAATCATTGCACAATGTTGCATACTTAAAATTAAAATATTTCATGAGCTGTCTCAATTGTTGCGTGGGGGAAATGCCTAAGTTTTTTTTGTTGCAGCCCAACGGATTTTTGTTATACTTCGCTATATATTTTGTTGCAACCGGAGATATTTTGTTGCACCAACCATGAAGGAGATCCAATAGTGTAGGATCTATATGTTTATAAAGATAAAAAGACAGATGAAGCGTATCATGGCACAGTTCCCATCGTACATCCGGGTGCTAGCAATATCTTTTTTTCAATAATGCTTGGAGCAAAATAGTTGATAACGAACTCGGATTCTCTGAAGCATCCAAAAAAAATGCTAATTTTATAATATGAACCAGCATTAAGGGTTGAAGGGTCAATGGAACAGAAATATTAAAGATAGCATTAAACAACAAAAATAGGTCATAACAAGTTCAAATAAAAAGGCGTTATTAGAAATTGGAACTGACAAAAATTTAAATCATCATGCTTCATGCTTCACCTTCGTTATGAGAGTAGAGATCCCAATTGCTTATGCCTTTGTTACCCTCTTAAGTACCCACCTTCAACCTGAAGAATGGCATAGTAGTCTCACTCAACAAACTTACAGAAGATCAGCAAACCGAACCGCAGCTCTCACCGATATCAAACCTCCAAAATGATTGGCGTAATAACTGACAAGTGTACTCTGTTTGGTAATCCTTTTCAAGTATAGTTAACTCAACCCATGGCAATATTACTAATCTTTGCTTCGATTAGTAAAGGCCTGCATTCCCCTTCAGTAACATAGCATTTTCTTGGAGGAAAAAGAAGGCGATCTCTTTTACCATACGGCAAACTTAGTTTTTTTTTTGTGCTTCGATTCGAAGAAGAAAACAAAAATACTCACGACTTTGAGGTTTCTAAGTCAATCTCTCATATCAATTTCACCACCATTAATCGAAAAAGGTATACTTTTTAATGGAGAGAAAAAAACAATTTCACTAACGTGCCGCTATTGCCAACACTATTCACCATCCAGACCAAGCCAAAGTACAGGCAAACAGGGGAGTTTTTTTAAATAATCCTTTTTATTAAAACAATACATAAATATACCTACCTTTTAATTTTTTACAGAAGTATCCTCCAATTGCACAACTGTTTGGCTACTTGACACTACTGCTTAACGGCAAAGTGACCTGGACGCAGTCGTCCAACAGTCGAGCGACCTGGACGACTGCTTCGTGCTTGGTCGGACGTGATCGGCACAACGTGGTCAAAGAGAACAATGAGGTCGAACCATTGTGGTTGAAACATGACGGTCGAAGTGAACAACGTGGTCAAAGATTAGTGAGTGGTTGATGTGAACAACATGGTCGGAAAGTAGTGTGTGGTCGAATTGAACAACGTGGTCGAAACATGACGGTCGAAGTGAACAACGTGGTCAAAGATTAGTGAGTGGTTGATGTGAACAACGTGGTTGGAAAGTAGTGTGTTGTCGAATTGAACAACGTGGTCGGAAAGTATTGAGTGATCGAAGTGATCAACGTGGTCAGAGATTAATGAGTGGTTGAAGTGAATAACGTGGTCGGAGATTAGTGAGTGGTCGAAGTGAACAACTTGGTCGGAGATTAGTGAGTAGTCGGAGTGAACAATGTGGTCAAAGACTAGAAGGTGCTTTCGCCGAACGGTAGGGCGACTGGCCTTGGCAGTTTGACCAAATGATCTAGTCGTCCAATGGTTAAACGATAGGGGTTACTTTCGTAAAAAAATTAAAACGCAGGTATATTTCTATATTTCCGAATAATAAATGTATTTTTTTTAAAAAAAAACTCGGCAAACAGGTGCGGTGCTCGCCAAGTACGTGATAAGCAGAGGTGGACGTCCCAAACAGGAAGCCCGGAGGGAAATCGCCGCGGTTGATGGCCGCGGCGCACGAGACGAGCAGAGCGCACAGGATCGGCAAGAACGAGGTTGGATTGCCGCCGCTCATCTCCTCGCGTTCTCAGCTCTGTTCCCTCTGTTAGAGTGATCTCAGGGCTTTGGCCCAACGACCAAAGCCCATCCCTTGACCGCGCCCTGATCGGGGGCGCCCAGCCCGTTTGGCTGGTGGGCCCCTGTCGCCAGCGCTATAAATACAGAGGTGGGGGCCGGGCGGCACGCATCACGAGGTTGACCGCGCCGCCGTCACCCCACCGACAAACCCTAGACCGATCTGTTGAGAGGGGCGCTGAAGCGACGGGAAGTTCCACCGCCGTTCACCGCCGCCAGGGAGTCGCCGCCGTCCGGGATGCGCCGCCGCCAAGGAGCTCCACGCCCTTCCCCGACCGTCGCTGCCCGTGCGCAGATCTCCACCGCCGAACCCGAGATGGCCTCCTCCTCCTCCACGCAGTCGGAAGGTTGGTACCCCTCTCTCTCCCTCTCTCGGTAGAACATCAAGAACCCTAGAGAAAAGAAGCCCCACTAGATCTACCCTAGGAGATCCTAGATCTAGAGATTAACAATGGTATCAGAGCATACTAGGCTTAGATCTAGATGCGGGAAAAAGAAAAGAAAAGAATCCCAAACCCTAGCTCCCCGGATCGGAAAGAAAGAAACAAAAAAAAGGGAGATGAGGGGGTCGGGGGTCTTACGGCTGTTGTCGGGCCGCCGCTCGCCGTAGGCTTGCCGACGCCGCCGCCAGCAGCCGCCGCCGTGCCGCTCCGCTCTCGCATGCGGCTGGGGCCGCCGCGCCGCCTTCGGGCCGCTGCCGCTCCGTGGGACCCCGCCCCGCTGCTCATCCTCGCGGGCGTGCGTGCCGCCGTCGCTCGTTGCGCGCGCAGGGCCGCCGCCCGCTGCCGCCCTCCGGGGGCCGCCGCGCTGCCGCTCCGCGCTCGGGGCCGTCACGGCCGCCATCGCCTCGCGGGACAGGGAGCCGCCGCTCCGTTTTTTTTCGCAAGGGGGCGGGCGAGAATAGGGTTAGGGTTTCGGGATATTGATCCCCGCCGCGCGCGCTGTCGGCCGTCCGATCCGATCGGGCGGCTGAGGAACCTCTGGCCGTTTGCGGTCCAGGCGGGAAAGGATTTCCCGGCCCAGGCCCAGGTTGCGGCCTGGGCGCGGGGAGAAAGAGGCCGGCGCCGCTGGCTGCGTGGGCGCGAGCGCTCGCGCGTGAGGCGCGAGAGAGAGCAGCCGCCTGGGCCGCGCGGGGGAGAAAGAGGGCGGGGCTGCCGTGGGCAGCGCCGTTGGGCCGCGGGCGTGCGACGCGGCTGAGCGGGCCGTCTGGGCCGAGGCCGCGCGTGGAGTAGGCCGAAATGCCCAAATGAACAGTAAATTGTGTTAATTGTTTTTATTGATTTTCAGAAGCATTTTTTGATGAATTTGATTGAAATTTGATCCAAATCTCTGTAAATTTTTTGCACCAACGTGTATATTTTTTCAGAGATTAAATGTGTGCTGTATAATGCTTCTGAATATTGAATTATTTTGAATAATTACAGTTTCCGCTGCAAAAGTTAATATTAATTGATTTTCATTATTAAATTCGAACCAACGGGAGAATTTAATTTTGGAAAAATAGATAAAATTTCCAGAGATTTATGATATTGTTATTTTCTGACCAACGTTGTTAATAACAGTATTATAAATTTTTTAATGATGATTTTATGCATTATTTCTATTTCTGCCCAACGGTGATGTAGATTTAATGTATGATAGAATTATTTTTAAATTGTATGTCGTATTTTTGACCAACGTTGGAAATAAGGCATATAATTTTGATGTTACGTTCTCATTGTATTTGAAATATTTTTTCAGGAGGATACAACTTAATGAGTTGTATTAGAGAAATCCCCACTCTCAAAGGTGATAATTATGGAGAGTGGAAGAAAAAGTTAGATTTAGCTTTTATCTTGGCTGAGGTGGACTGAGTCCTCACTACAGCACGTCCCACTGAGCCTTTGGCGCCAGTGAGGGAACAGAATGAGGATGACACTGCATGGCAGAAAAGACAGAGGGATCATGCTCACTTACAGATGTCTTATGACCTTGATCATAAGAAATGGACCACAACCAACAAGAAATGTATGGCTGTGATAAAGAACACAATTGAGCCTGCTATTCTGGGCTCAATTGCAGAGTGTGACACTGTCACTGAATACCTTGATAAAATAAAGAGTCAGTTCACTGGCTCTTCAAAGACTTATGCTACACAGCTGATTAAGCAGCTGGTAACAGAGAGGTATTCTGGCGGTGGCAATGGCATAAGAGAGCACATTCTTAGAATGAGCAACTTGGCATCTAAACTGAAACCGATGGATTTGGCTCTCAAGGATGAGTTCCTTATTCATTTGGTTTTTGCTTCTTTGCCAAAAGAGTTTGACACTTTTGTTGTCAACTATAATATGCAGCCTGAGAAATGGGACATGGAAAAGTGCATAGCTATGTGCGTGCAAGAGGAGGAAAGAATCAAATCCTCACATGGTGGTGCTATCAACTTTGTGAGGGAAAACAAGAAAAGGAATTACAACAGTAACCCTTTCTCAAAGAATAAGGGCAAAGCCTCTGTACATCAGCCTCAACAGAATAAATTTGTTGTAGACAAAGACCAGTGCCTTCACTGCAAGAAGACGGAACACTACAAGAAGGATTGTCCTGACTACTTAAAGATGATAATGGCTAAGAAAGGTGAGAACATTATTACCTTTATAAATGAATGCCTGTATGTACAATATTCGAAATCCACTTGGTGGATTGACTCAGGAGAAACTGTTCATGTTGCTAATTCTTTACAGGGATTCCGTTCGACGAGGACTACGCAAAGAAAAGAAAGATGCGTTAAAGTCGCAAATGGAGTCGAAGCTGAAGTTGAAGCCGTTGGCGATCTTTCATTAGAATTAGCTAATGGCTCCACTCTTTTACTTAGAGATGTCCTTTTTGTACCCTTTTTACAGAGGAATTTGATTAGTGTGTCAAATTTGGACAAAGATGGTTATGATTGCAATTTTGGAAATGGCAAGTGCGAAATAATGTTTAATAAAGAATGTGTTGGTATTGCCATATTATAGAATGAGCTTTATTTGTTATCATTATGTGATGATGTGAATGTCGTATGCGATAATGAGAACGTTGCGTGCGAGAAAGTGATTGAATCCTCGTCTACGAATGTAAACAGAAAACGAAAGAGAACTCTAGATGAGTCGTCGAAATTATGGCACTGTCGTTTAGGCCATATTTCGAGGGGGAGAATAGAAAGACTAGTAAAGAATGATATTCTTCCTCCATTAGAGTTCTCAGACTTAGAACAATGCAGAGAATGCATTAAAGGAAAATATGTAAAGAAAATTAAAAAAGACGCTAAAAGAAGCACAGAAGTTCTACAAATTATTCACACAGATATTTGTGGTCCTTTTCCTGTGAAAAGTGTGGATGGATATGACTCGTTCATAACATTCACAGATGATTACTCCCGTTATGGATATATTTATCCAATAAAAGAAAGAAATGAAGCCTTGGATAAATTCAAGATATTTAAGGCTGAAATTGAAAACCAACACGATTTAAAGATTAAGATAGTCCGATCTGATCGTGGGGGGGGGAGTACTACGGTCGACATACCCTATATGGACAAGTTCCTGGACCTTTTGCAAGGTTTTTACAGGAAAATGGTATAGTGGCCCAGTATTCTATGCCGGGCGAACCTCAGCAAAATGGAGTAGCTGAAAGACGCAACCGTACCCTGATGGATATGGTGCGAAGTATGATGAGCTACTCCACACTCCCATTGAGTTTATGGATGGAGGCGTTGAAAACCGCCATTCATATTCTCAACAGAGTGCCTAGTAAGTCGGTGCCCAAAACACCGTACGAGTTGTGGACAGGAAGAGTTCCCTCACTAAACCACTTACGTGTGTGGGGGAGTCCTGCTGAGGCTAAAGTATTTAACCCAAACATTGGGAAACTTGATCCCAAAACAGTAAGTTGTCATTTCATTGGCTACCCTGAAAAGTCAAAAGGTTATCGTTTCTACTGTCCAGACAGATATACAAAGTTTGTAGAAACGAGACACGCTGTCTTCTTAGAGGATGAAATGATGAGGGGGAGCATGGTAGCTCGAGAGATTGACCTTGAAGAGAAGCGGGTGTATGCGCCCACTCCGATGATTCAAGAGCCATTCTTCACACTACCTGCTATCGCTGCACCGACGGTGCAAGACACTGTGGTGCCAGCACCTGTTATTGTTCCTCCCGTGGCAACAATGAATGAGAATGAAGAACCTGTTCTTCAGGATCATATAGAACCTATTGCCACAGATGAGGGGGAGCAACAGCAGCCTCAAACAGTAGATGTACCAAATGAGGAGGCCCCAAGGAGGTCTCAAAGGGTAAGAAGATCAGCTATTTCTGATGATTATCAGATTTATCATACAGAGGAATTTCAAATGGAGGATGATCCCACCTCATTTGAAGAAGCCATGAGAAGCGAAAATTCCTCAAAATGGCTTGAGGCCATGGAAGAGGAAATGAGGTCCATGAAGACTAATAAAGTCTGGGACTTGGAAATTATTCCTAAAGGAGCCAAAACAGTAGGCTGTAAATGGGTCTACAAGACAAAACATGACTCCCAAGGGAATGTAGAAAGATACAAAGCGCGACTAGTGGCAAAAGGATTCACGCAAAGAGAAGGGATTGATTACAATGAGACATTTTCTCCAGTCTCATGTAAAGATTCCTTCAGAATCATAATGGCATTAGTAGCACATTATGATTTAGAGTTACATCAGATGGATGTAAAGACGACATTTCTTAATGGGGATCTGGAGGAAAATGTTTACATGGCACAACCGAAAGGTTTTGTTGTGGAAGGAAATGAAAGAATGGGATGCCGCCTAAAGAAATCGATTTATGGGTTAAAGCAAGCTTCAAGACAGTGGTACTTGAAGTTTGACAGTACAATAAGAAAATTTGGGTTTAAAGAGAATGTAGAGGACAACTGTGTTTATGCAAAGTTTAAAGATGGGAAGTTTATCCTCCTAATCCTGTATGTGGATGATATCCTACTGGCTAGTAGTGATGTTAGTCTGCTACTGGAGACAAAGAAGTTTTTGTCCTCAAACTTTGATATGAAAGATCTTGGTGAAGCTTCATTCGTTCTAGGGATCGAAATTCACCGGGATAGAAACAAGGGGATATTGGGACTGTCACAAAAGACATACATAGAGAAAGTCTTAAAGAAATTTGGTATGCATAAATGTAGTCTATCACCTGCACCTATAGTCAAGGGCAACAGATATGGGGATTTTCAATGCCCCAGGAACCAGTATGAGATCGATCAAATGAAAGCGGTTCCATATGCTTCAGCTGTCGGAAGCTTACAGTATGCTCAAGTGTGCACACGCCCTGACTTAGCGTTTGTTACCGGGTTACTTGGCAGATTCCAGAGCAATCCTGGAATAGAACATTGGAAATTGATAAAGAAAGTCTTGCGTTATTTGCAAGGAACAAAGGGCCTCATGATGACATACAGAAGATCAGATTCACTCCATATAGTGGGGTATACAGATTCTGATTTTGCGGGAGATGATAGAAAGTCTACATCCGGATATGTGTTCACTCTCGCTAAAGGAGCTATATCGTGGAAAAGCTCAAAACAAACCGTCACTACATCGTCCACAATGTATGCCGAGTTTGTAGCATGTTATGAGGCTACGGGGCAGGTGAACTGGCTAAAGAAGTTCATACCCGGTTTAAAAGTGGTTGACGACATCAATAGACCACTTAAGTTGTACTGCGATAATGAACCCGCAGTAACGTATGCCCACAACAATAAGTCAAGTGGTGCTGCCAAACACATTGACATAAAGTACTATGTTGTGAAAGATAAAGTTCGGGATCAAATTATAAGTCTGAGCATATAAGTACCGCAAAGATGTTAGCGGATCCGCTTACAAAAGGCTTACCACCCAACGTGTTCAGAGAACATGTAGCCGGCATGGGTTTAAGGGAAAGCCTATGATTCCTGGACTAAAAGATGGCCCAAAGATTAAAGTAACTATTTCAGAACAGAGAGGTGTATTGTAACTGTTGAATCTATCGGCGATTGACCGTGACGATGAGACATGTTCTATGCACTAATCTGTGATGGAATGTGTAAAGTCAAAAGTAATTAAAGATTAAGTATAGATTGAGATCAAGGGGGAGAATGTTAGAGTGATCTCAGGGCTTTGGCCCAACGGCCAAAGCCCATCCCTTGACCGCGCCCTGATCGAGGGCGCCCAGCCCGTTTGGCTGGTGGGCCCCTGTCGCCAGCGCTATAAATACAGAGGTGGGGGCCGGGCGGCACGCATCACGAGGTTGACCGCGCCGCCGTCACCCCACCGACAAACCCTAGACCGATCTGTTGAGAGGGGCGCTGAAGCGACGGGAAGTTCCACCGCCGTTCACCGCCGCCAGGGAGTCGCCGCCGTCCGGGACGCGCCGCCGCCAAGGAGCTCCACGCCCTTCCCCGACCGTCGCTGCCCGTGCGCAGATCTCCACCGCCGAACCCGAGATGGCCTCCTCCTCCACGCAGTCGGAAGGTTGGTACCCCTCTCTCCCTCTCTCGGTAGAACATCAAGAACCCTAGAGAAAAGAAGCCCCACTAGATCTACCCTAGAAGATCCTAGATCTAGAGATTAACACCCTCTTCCCCTCCACTATGCTCTCCGTCTCCGAGCTCGAGAGTTTCCAAGGGAGAAGGTACGTGTCCGTCTCACTATCGCCACCACGTCCCCGTCCATCCACGTCGCTCTCCCCAGCTGTACCGAAAGAGACACGATGCCCTTTCCTTCTATCGGGCAGTTGCTGATGAGGGACACCGAATAGACTCGGAATGCGACGGCGCGCGTAAATATCTCTGGAGGCCGGAGCTGCGTTCATGGTCGTTCTCTGCGCTGCGTGATTTATTCTCGCGCTTTGCTTGGTACTCCGGCAGTCCAGTCACCAATGGTGTGGTAGGTGTGTGTTGGACTATTCCAGCATCTAGACAAACAAAGGTTTAACTTGTAACATCCCGGTTCTTCACAGGTCCAGAATACTACCACCACTCATTTATCATCTTAACTGGGAGCAACCAGCATAAGAATATAGGATAATAGCAATAAACCAACTAACTTCATATTGTAAATAACCTTTACAAAAACTGAACTTTGAGACCATAGAGACCTACCGCCATGGGCTCGCAAGTAAACTAAATCAAACAGCGAGCCACAAAAGGCTTAACATTAGATTTAACATAAACGCTCAGTGTAAGACTAAGCTGTATTTCATATGTACAATGCAAAAAGGACTATTCCCATTTAATGCATGCCATCAATCCGGACCTCCCTAAAAACAATAACAACAACAAGCGTGAGTCCAAAGATTCAATAAGCACACGATAAAACAGTAACATCAATTTAGCAATTCAATTGATTTCATAATTGTAAGCTGTAAATCAACTCCATGACTGTAACCTGTAAATCAATTCTACGACTGTGAACTGTAAATCAAAACTATAACTGTAAACTGTAAATTAATTCTACGGCTGTGAACTGTAAATTCCTAAATCTCTATAACTATATCACTTTCTCTGTCACTTTCATGAAATGCAATGCATCGTAACTGTAGCTTATACTGGTATAGTGGAGTGTTCACTCGTCGATGAATCACTCAATTCATGTCCTCTTTTATACAGGAATCCAAACTCTACTCCTGTGGAGTACCTATCGAAGTAGGTCCTATTATCTGTGTATGAGTGCAATGCATGATGCAATATGCTTTCAATGTTGGCATTTAATCATAAACAACACTTATCAAAGTATGCTTAGCATGTAATCATACACATCACTCATAAATACTATAGATCATGGTATGGGAACACGAATAGCAAGCATTAATCACAATTCATTATTCTACCATGCACTTGACTGTTAACCTGGCGGATGATGCGTGGACGGCACCGGACTTGAACCTCCACCTGAACAAGTATTTCCCATTTCAATTCATCGCTAACACGATACAAACACATACGGGCAAACAACATCGCTCTTACACATAAACATGACACAGCCAATTCCTCTCTCACCGGACATCCTTCCGTTGTCCCCGTGCTCAGCTGATACAAGACTTTAGCGATTTCATTATATATACTCGCAAATTGAGTTCTACATGCTTAATGTTTCTTCGCTCGCTTTTGGGTTGAAAAGACAAGACCTCTATTCTTTCTTTTTGCTAATCTCTCTCTTCTCAATCAGTTATACTAATTGACCTTATTTTAATTTATCAACTACTAACTACTATTACCAGATGCTACTACTCCTCCAGTACTCTCTAATAGGATCACTCCTCCCTCCATTCTTTCTTTCTTTCCCTCTCCCGCCACGGATCAACCAGATCAATAGTGGCAGCACTGATTTCACCGTCTAGGCATTTACATTAATAAGTGATATCTTATTGGCCACACGAATCAATTCTAACAAGCGGCATAATAACTTATGCAAGATTTAGTGAATAAGCATGAAGAAGGGTTTTCGAGGCGTTAATCTGGCCCCGAATGACTGGATCGGGCACTACCTTCCTTTCCTTATCCAGATCTGACAGATGTGGCAGCAAGTCAAACTTTCATTTTCTCTTCTTCCTCTTCTTCCGTCCTCTCTTCTTTTCTTTCCTCCTACTCTCCTTCTTTTCCTTCCACGACCGGCTCCCTCCTTATCTTTTCTTCTTCCTTCCCTTCACGGCCCCTTCAACCACTGTCCACTTCAACCGGCTTGGACTTCGACCACGACCCTTCGACTTCGACCACAGCCCTTCGACTTCGACCGTAGGCCGACTTCGTCCACGGCCCTTCGACTTCGGCCACTGCCCCTTCAACCACTGTCCCCTTCGACCACGACTTGGATTTTAACCATGACCCTTCGACTTCGATTGCGGACCGACTTCGTCCACGGCCCTTCGACTTCGACCACTGTCCTCTTTGATCACAGTTTGGATTTCAACCACGACCCTTTAACTTCGACTACGGCCTGACTTCGACCACAGCTCTTCGACTTCGATCGGGGACCGACTTCATCCATGGCCTTTCGACTTCGACCACTGTCCCCTTCAACCATGACTTCGACTTCGACCATGGCTGTTTGACTTCGACCACCACCCATTCGACCACGGCTTTGACTTCGACCACGGCCCCCTTCAACCATGGCTTCGACTTTGAGCACGGCCATTTGACTTCGGCCATGGCCCCTCAACAACGGCCCTATTTGACCATGGCACCGACCAGCTTGGGAGACCAAAATTGCTAGGCAGCACGACGGGCTCCGAGTGAAGAGCAGGAGAAGGCAGAGAGGCTCACCGGGCGAGTGACCACTAGGCAACAACGGCGCCGGGGGGGGGGGGAGCCACGTGGGCGGGCGTAGTAAGAGGAAGCCTCCACCGCCATCACCGAGTTCCCTTCTCTCTGATCCACTGGCCGCTATTGTCGAGCGCCATTCTCTCCAATCCACCGGCCGATGTCGCCGAGCGTCATGCCGCTGGTTGGAGGGGTGATAGGAGATGGAATTGGTGGCAGTGTCCTGGAGAAAGTTGGAGGACTGTGACCAGATGCTGCCGCGCGGGAAAGGAATTGGTGGTGGCGCTAAGAAGGAGGAGGAGGCGCGACACGAGGGTTCGGGAGAGAAGGAGGCAGCGGTTGCGGGAGGTGGAGGTAGGGAGGAGGCGGCGAGCAGATAGGGAGAGGAGGCGGCGGGCAAATGCGTTAGAGAATGCGTTGCTGTTGGGAGAAGTTGGGGGCTGCGATCAGACGCTGCCGCACGGGGAAGGAATTGGTGACGGTGCTGAGGAGCCGCGGCATGAGGGTTCGAGGGAGAGGAGGCGACAGTTGCAGAAGGTGGAGTGGTTGTGGGAGGCGGAGGATGCGGGGGAAGAGAAGAGGAGCGTGGCCCACGCGTCGCCCGACCTTTTCTATAAGTAAAAGAACTATCTACATGCGAATCTGGACAGTTGATCTTTAATCGGACGATTGAGAAGAGAAGAGGAAGAACAGATCGACAACCACCAACTCATATTTTTATAATAGTGTGTGTATTAGCCATACACAATAACATAGTGCTGGTCAAGAGACTAATATTAGTCATACACAATGCTGATCAAGATAGCTCATTCTGATTTCTGACACACTAGTACTTGAAAATATTTTACTTCTGTGAAGCTATGCGTCGTCCTGGCACTTCAATTGCATATAACGAGAGACAAATTGGAGTAACACAATACATGTTTCAAAATCTTGGAGATAGAACCCGTGTGCCATGGAAATCCACGCATTGCTTCAAGGCAGCACAGCCCATGAACTGCATGCGTTGAAAACCTCCGGAGTATAACTGTAGTATACTGTACAACGTCCCCAGTTTTAGTACATTTCTATACGACACAGATCCCAGCATTATAGCAATAACGTCGAACAAGTACAGCAAACTGAGGGATGTATAGCAGTAGCAATATATTCACTGAATCTAGTAATCACTAGCTTCACGTATCAGGAATCTGCTCTCAGTGTCTGCACTTCGTTCATCAGCCTGGAGGAGCCCGTGAGGAAATCTCGGTACCACTTCGCAGACATCCTAGGGATCCTCTCTTGCGTGTTGAAATCCACGTGATACAGCCCGAATTTTACGCTGAAACCAAACGTCCACTCGAAGTTGTCCATGAGAGTCCACACGAAGTAGCCACGTACGTTTGCTCCTCTCCTGTAACCATGCCAACAAGTAGATGTTTGTGTGAGAAAAAAAGTAAGCCATTTACAGTGCATATGCGAATTTTATTATGATTCATAGCTTACGAGTTTTGTGGGTTGTGACTGATGGGTATAAATGTATAATTTAATATGTTTTTTTAAATAACTAGCAAGAAGATCCGCACATTTGCTTGGCTAGATTTATTATATGTCGTTCACATATTCAATATTGATATTTATCAGTGCCAGTTGTTTGATTTTGTTCTAATTATAAGTTGATTTTCCTGACCAATTCTGCTTTTCTACTTCAACCTTCGACAGTAAGTCCAATTCTTGGTGATCCTTCTCAGCTTTTATCTCTTGCAATGCAATATTCTACAACATAGTTATCTTTTACTTCTCTCCAATTATTGCTTAGTGACCGCTACGACATCAAACATGCATACATGTACAATCATTACTGATCATTGCCGAGGACACCCGTCACATTCTCTCAGGTAGCCCCAAGTCTATTCCCTACAGTTATGCCATCTCTACTTTGAGCTTTTTACTCCTCCACTTTTGTATACCTATGTTTCTATCCATATAGATAAATGTATGTATATACACACACATGATGTATTGATGTTGTACGTGCTCAATGTTCTCTTCTCCCGTGTCAGCCACTCCTCTTCTTCGATGTTGACCAACTCAGTGTTATGACCTCCCTATTAACCGTGGCAACCTCACATCTTCATTGTACCTGGCATATTTGCTTTAGTCGGTATCTAATGATATGAAGAGTATTCTTGTCATCGCCGGTGGCGTTGTGCCTCTCACTAGCAATGGCTCGCTTCTAGCTACTCAATGGTCTCATATCGTCCATAACTCGTCTTCAATGCAAAGATTCATCCCCTCTCTAGTAGGGCTTCCCCATCATTGAGATTCTTTGGCCACTGACTTCTTCAATAGCGTCGACCGCTCACCACTCGTTGTCGCGACCTTTGGTTCCTTCAATTCTAACCTTTCTCTTCAGCGGCTTCGGCGAACGACATTATTCTTGTTGAATGTCTAAGGCGAGCAACACGATATTGTCTTCATCTCCTCAATCGTTGCCTTGGCTCTTCGCTTACCCTATGGCCAACGTCTTCTTGCAAGATAGATCGACACCATTGCACTCTTTCGTAGTTTCATCCGACACGATTCGTACTATCCTCGTTATGACTTTTATTTTTATTCGAAATTTTAACTATTTTATTAGAGTTCGTGCACGAATCAAACTGCTAATTTTATTTAATTAATTTCGAATTTTGTTATTTATGGATCTTACTTTGGTATTCGTATGGAAATCAAATTGTAAATTTTCTTTTATTTTCTGTTTTGAATTTCAATTATATTATCGGCGGTGTAGATTTTTCACTTTTTTCACCGATTAATGTGGGAATTTATAGTCCTTGAGAATAAACGTGGTGGTTTCTTTTTTCTTTTCTTTGAGGGTATTTGTAGGGCAAGTTTAGTTATGCTCTACGGTGTCTTCGGTAAGGGTATGTAATGTGCATGGAGAATGAAATGCATTTTGCGCATCTGATGTAAATAGATAGTAGATAGCTCCACATCACCTGATTGCTGAAGAGAGATATGTGAGATAACCTTGCAGGTAGTTGACTCTTTCGATGTCATTGATCAAGTCTTCCATACGCGTATTGCTCTTTTGCGAGTAACCTGAAAACAAATACGACAACACATGATCATTAAGGACAGAAGAAAATTAGGAGGGCCTGTTAATTACACGATCTTCAGGGCGTCTACTGCAGGCATTCCAATGTCCTAGCCAATTGCTACTCACCGTTCTCAGTAATATAGATAGGCGTGTTCTTGTATCTCTGATTGACATACATGACAGCCAGCTCAATGCCTTCTGGAACATCAAAGTAACTGTCTAATGCAGTCTACAAAGGTTGGTCATATCAGACATGTAATGCAATCATATATGGTACGTCACACAGCCAAACAAATGTGTAAGAACTAAGAAGGTCAATGACAGAAGCAGTTCTTACTGGTTTTCCAATCCGCACTCCGTCTCTTTCACCTGTAGCGAAGACAAGTGCATTCCCCTCGTAAGTAACAAGGTTGCACGGAGAATACATGCAATCCTTGGCGTAAATTGCTGTATAGTGATTTATCCCAATGAAATCCACCTTGTTTTGCAGTAAACTCTGCTCTTCTGAGGTGAACTTTGGTAAATTTGATGATAAGATCTCTCGCATTTCTCTAGGATAATCACCAAAAAATATAGGATCCAAAAACCTGAAAGAATCAACCAAAAAAGATTGTACCAAATTACTAACCATAAAATTAGAATTTCAATGTATAACATGTTCTTTATAGTGGAAAAATCATATGTAACTGTGGATCTAATCCTATACCAATTCTCATACAAAATATAATAGAGTTGTATGTAAAACTGATTTTGAAAGATAATTTAATAATCTAGTTGTTTCTGGTTAACATGGGAGTTTATAGATTTTGTACCAAAAAAATGGCTCCTCCAACCTCACAGAAATTTTATTATATAACAAAATGCTTAAAACATGTTAGTATACGGCCATATCCACTGTATGCCTACAAAGAAAATATAAAGTTAGGCTTCTACCAAAGATGGGAATGTATCCATCGTACTCAGCCAACCCGGTGCACTTATGCACTCAGCTCATGTAAGCCGTCTGATCTCCATTCGACATCCCATATCAACGTGGGTCACTTTTTGCAAAAATCAGCCCGCCACTCGCGTTGGATTTGTAAATCACTCCAAGCCATCCCCTTCTCCCCTCCTCTCTCCAGAACCGCCGCCCCTAGTCGCCACTTGCCTCCACCCCGAGCCGCCGCCCCTTCTCTCCCCTGAGCCGCCGCCTGCCTCCACGTCGTCCCTCCTCTCCTCCAGTCACCCCTCCTTGCCGCTCCCTACGCCACCTCCCCTCCTCGCAGCCCCCTCCTCACTAGCCTCCTCACTGTGGTCGTGGTCGAAGGTGGCTGTGGTCAAAGGCGGCCATGGTCATGGTGGCCATGGTCGAAGGCGGCTGTGGTCGTGGCGATCGTGGTAGTGGTGGAGAAAAGGAGGGTGGCTGGAGGAGAGGAGGGGCAGCGCCTCAGGGGCGGCTTGGGGCGGAGGCGAGCGGCAGCTCAGGGGAGAGGAGGGGTGGCGGCTCAAGACGGAGGCAGGCAGCGATGAGGGGCGGCAGGTCTGGAGAGAGGAGGGGCGAAGGGGTGGCTCAGGGGGCGATTTGCAAATCCAATATGAGTGGCGGGCAGGTTTTTGCGAAAGTGACACACATTGATATATGACGTCAAATGGAGATTGGACGACTGACATAAGCTGAGTGCATGGGTGCACCAAAATGACTAAGTGCACTTGATACGTTCTCAAGTATGTCATGTGTACCCCATCTGCATTGCATGCCTACGTGCAATCCAAGTGCCCAACCCAATTTTTAATCGCAGTGCACGTTCTACTATTCCGTACGTGAATCACTGTTGCATGCAACCTCATGTTACTTGCAACTCAGTGCACATGCACGCTTGCTTGCACATGTTATCATTCTGACCACCATGCCCAATTGGGTAAAGTTGATACGTACGAACCATTTTGATATTGCATTCGTTGTAACATCTCAATTTTTTTGAGATTTTCAAATTCTTTTACTTAAAATAAAGTTTTTATAAAGGTTTCATGATTTTTTGGAAGTAAATTAAAGCTTAAATTGAATTTTTAAAAATTAAAATGATTTAATGTGATTAATCCAAATGTCAACTAAATCCAAAATAGATTTATTTAAGTTATTGAGGTTCCAAAGTATTTATATTAATTTTCTTGGAATTGTTTGAGTTCGTTTGCTATTTCTTTTGGCTTATTTGAATTCTCTGGATTTTCTAAAAGGAAAAGCTATTTAAAATTGTTTGAAATCTTTTGGTCCGAATTCATGTCGGCCCAATTCTCTCTCTGGCCTAGCTTGATCCGCCTCGCCGGCCCAGTTTCGCTGTTAGCCAGCTCAACCCAAACTCCGCATTGCGTCTCCCGTGCCGCCACGCGTCCCCGCTCGCCCACTGTCGCTGGCAGGTAGGGCCCACATGTTAGATCCATCATCCCTGAGTGAAAAAGGAGTTTGCCTCACGCACGACTGTAGCGCCGCCGTGCTGCCCTCAAACTCCACTTTGCCAAAGGGTGACGATCCGATCGGGGTTAGCCGAGTGGTCAGACTAGCATGGGTACTGCGTTTTGACCGGCCCTTGCTACCGGCATTTGACTGGATTGACCAGCGTTGTTCGATTGGTCGGAGTAACATCCCAAAATTTATTTTTTTATTTATTTGAGTTTAATTTGAGTTTTCATGGATTTTCTTTTTTCCTTTTCCTTTTCTCTTTATTTAAGCCTAGATATAGGAAAAGACCTCTAGTGTTTAATTTTAGCCCAATAGACTTTATTTTATTTTTCTTGAGTTCCCTTGCTTTGTAGTATTTTGAGGAATTTTTGGGCTTTAGTTACCATTTTCTAAACATTCTTGAAATTTCCAGCCTTTTATATATTTGTCGGAAATATTCATGGGTCGAGTTTTAGAGTTATAGGTCGTTGCATTCATGGTGCATGTAACGTAGTCAAGTTGTGAAGGACTTGTGCCCCAAAAAAAATTTCTTGATCTTTGAATGTAGAAGGAAACTTAGAGGCAAATGTGGTCGATGATGTGGACCGGAACTAAGCTTATGGATGAGCTGAGGTACTGTCAAAGAAGTTGAGCGAGATGGATGAGCTCAAACAAGGCACAAGAAAGATAAGGGATATCGAAGAAAAGGTTTGAGTAAAGATTCATCGAATGATGCGATCGGTGCAAGTGAGATGTGGTCGGGGGGAACTGGCACAACGACTTGACGATGCGTGAGCCATTGGTGAACCTATAAGTTACAGGTATAGAGATTGCTTGCAAATGAGGAGATGGCCACAGAGTAGACTCGAAAAAGAGATGAGATCCATGGTTAAATCGATGGTGTTTTAGCGGGGAAGCCAAAATATAGAAAATAGTAATGGGAGCAAAACCGCTGTGCTTGGAGGGCGTGGGAGAGGTTTAGGTCAAGGAAACACTAAGGAGACCAAGTGGATAGAAGTTTGCTCCTTAGCGGTTTTAGGCTTATACGCTTTGAAAAGCGTATATTAGTCATGTTTGAGTGTAAAACTCAGTATAGTATTGGGTTAACGGATTAGCCCATATAAGAGTGGATGAAACCCAACTAGAGGTATTATTTAGAGATGAGCCTCCATATATAAGGAGGAAGAGAGGTGGATTAGAGGCTAAGCTTTAGAGAGTTTAGGCTAAGCCTTTGAGGAAAGTTAGTGTTCTTAGAGAAAATTTGTGAGAGATGTGAGATGCTCTTGTGGTTGAGCCTTTTGTTATCTTTAGGCTTAGTGTATAGCTAGGGAGTGTATGTAAACATTTATATCCATGTATCAATATATATCCAAAATTTATCTAAATCTTTCCCTCTTATGCTCAAGTGTTAAAATCTTGATTTGCCTTGATTTTTTTGTGTTTCTTCTCCCCTTGATCTTGCTTTGTGGTAAGAATATGTAAGTGATGAAGATGTCTCTTGCAGACCAGATCAAATCTAGGCACTTATTATTTGTAAATTCTTGATATTGTCCAGTTTTGGCTTAAGAAATGGTAATTTTGGAGTTTTTTTGGATCTAGGGCTTTTAGCTTGAAAACTTGTTATTTTTAGGCTTGGTAATGCATATGGGAGTAGATATAAGATTATCTTAACCTTCAATTATCCACGAGCAAGTTTTGGCTCAAGTTCTTGAGTTTTGCCTAGTTTTAGTGTCACCTTCCTTCAAATGGAAAAAGACCGTAACTTTGACAACGATTGCCTTGATCATTGATTGAAATAGAATTTTGATATCCCAGATATGTTGCATTCCAAGTTTTTGATCATTTGGAATTATGGATTAAAACTTCCATCATTTCTTGGTTTGAAATCGTACCGATTTTCAGCTGTGTCTTGGAAGGAGAGGTTAGACCGACTCTATTGCGGTTAGACCAGCCTTGTAGCAATTAGACCACCTAGACAGGTCAGACCGGCCCATAGTTGGCGTTCTGACTGGCCAGAAGGGTAAAAGGTCCTATTTGGCTCGGTTTTTCTTTGAGTTTTTCTTGTGAGTGCTCAATCTATAATATTTCTAGCTTCTCATACTATTAGAGTGAGGAGCTTTGTTTTGCTCCTTCGAGGAAAAGCTTTTGCATAAGGCTTATATTGTATTGGCACCTATTCACCTCCTTTAGTAACTATTCTTGCATGTTGCATTTGGGGGGGGGGGGGGGGGAGACATACCATCCAACCTCGAATGACAATGCACGCTGTGCCGCCAGAATATCCTCCGTGGTATTCGCCAGCGGCTCATACCATTTCATTGCAACCACGATACCGATCGAACCGCCTTGCTTTGCCTAATGCACGAGCACCAAAATGGTAACACAAAGGCGTCTCTGCATTTTTCAGATCCACAAAAACAGTAGGCCAGTAGCACAGTGCCAAGAGTGGATGTTAGTCACCGGCACAGAAGTTGTGTGGGCACCTGGTAATTCGTCTTGTAGTTGTGAACAGCAGCGGCGTGGGACAGCAAGATATTATGTGCAGCCACGTATGGTTCCCGACGAGAGTTCCCGCTGTTGCAATTTCCAAACGGCGCAGAGCAATGGTTCGGAGGGTACACGCCCAGCATGTACTGGAACTTGGTGAACAAGTTCGGCTCGTTGAACGTTGTCCAGAACTTGACCCGATCGCCGAACGCCTTGAAGCAGACGTCTGAGTAGAACTCAAACTCCTCCCTGGATGAAAGTTTATCGCAAGCTAAACACAACAAACACAGCGGCTAAACATTAGCTAGAGCGAGCAGAAGAGCTATACACACCGGATTCCTTCACCCAACCAACTGCCGTACAGGGTTTCCAGTTCGTACGGCGAATCGAAATGATACAGCGTCACAAATGGTTGTATTCCTGATCGGAAATTTTTGTTAAGACTCTAGAGCAAAGAAATTTACTTCAGAGGTGATCATGAGTGAGCTGTGGAAGGACTACCTTTCTGCAGGAGCGCATCAATCAGGCGGTTGTAGAAAGCTATTCCAGCTGAATTAACACCTCCAAGCCGGCCTCCTACGAGGATTAGATGACATCTAATTAAGGACCTGAACGGTGACTTAGGCAAACAACTTAGTACATGTATTGTTCTTGGCATACTTGGTATGATTCTCGTCCATGAAATTGAGAATCTGTAGGAGTTGACACCCAGGTTATGCATGATCTCAACATCTTCCTGCTCAGAACAGTGACAGTATTACATAGGCATAATTAAGACGCATCATGCATCACATGCACCTATTAGTGGGTTTCGTTTGATAAGTACTAATTCCGTACCATATACCGATGGTAGTGGTCATCAGCTACGTCCGCATTCCGTCCATCCGTGATCCGTCCAGCTGTGACGAATCAAAAGGTTTTGAGAGAAAAGCAGGAGTGCAGAGATAAAGCCGACAAGCTCGAGGAGTAGAGTATTATATGCAATAATGCCAGCGCGGGGGGGGGGGGGGGGGACTGGGACCCGAAGAAAAGACGATGCATTTGCGGCCCCTGCGGCCCTGCATCAATGACAATGAAATGGATGCCGGCCTCCGTTCTTCAAGGAAAAAAAGAAAGATAAGAAATGGATGCCGGCCTCTGAATCTTTGTTTTTTTGTCCAGCCCCTGAATCTCACACTCCACCGAATCTTTCAAGGTTTTCCCAGAATACTAAATCTTTCAAGGTTAACTGTATTTTTTTGAGACTCCAAGATTCACTCTAATAGGAAATGGCTTATGTAGCGTAATACAAATGCATGATTGGAATTAATGGTGTCCTTCCGTAAACAAGCAATCTTGGCAAATTAACATCATCATCCAGTCCGACTTTGATGAAGCTTAGTTGCTATCGGCATCTCGCATAATCAATTCACGGAGCAGGGACGAAGGAAACACTCGAGATTCAGCTCTATCCTAAGCAGTTAAACCAGAGAAAGACAACGAATCAGCAGGGGCGGGGGTCGTGTGGAGAAATCGCTTACGCTGTGTGTGGGTGAAGACATCCCAATTGTTGAGGCCCTTGTTGTCCTCCAGGTACGCGCCCTCAATCTGGCAGCGGAAATCAGAGCACATACGTGTCAAGACATGCACCACCATTAATTTACGCCCCTCCTCCGGCCGAACTGTGTCGGAAACGATCGAAGAGGGAAGAGACGAAGGCGAAGGCCGAAGCCAAGCTCCACACACCTGGTAAGCAGACGTCGCCGCGCCGAAGAGGAACCCGGGAGGGAACTCGGCCCGGTCGAGCCCGCGCGCGGCCGGCGCGAGGACAGCCAGCGCCGCCAGCGCTGCAATGCCCGTCGCGGCGGCCATGTCGATCGCTACTCCCTGCTCCGTCGCCTCGCTCAAGGCACCAAGGCCACCGCGCGCCTCTAACTAAGCAGCCTCTTCCGTTTCGAGCTCCTCCGAGTGCTCTCGCACATCACATATTTAGGTGTTTGAGACTGCTCCACAAACTCTGCTCCACGAATTCTAGTAGCTCCATAAAAAACCTAGAGTTTGTGGAGTACCCCTTTAGGTGCTCTCACAACTCCACCTTTTTTTCCTCGAACAGAATGCGTGGAGCTGAATCTGTTTGGCTAAAAAATATAGAGCGGAGCTGAAAAACATGGAGTGGAGCAGTCCCAAACACCCTTATCTCGAGGCAGAAATGCGTACGGCTCGGTCGGATGACTCAGCGCATCGTGTACACGCCGACGCGATGGCGCCGCATGGCCGGAGCGGCAAGGAAAATCCAGGCTGTTAGTTGGAGTAGAAAGCGTTTTTCTTTGGACTTCTACCTTATGTTTTTACTAGCTAAATATCCGTGTATTACTATAAATTTTTAAAATTTATCATACTACATATTTTAAAACTCCTGGGTGGTAAAAATTTTAAAATATATATACAAACATATTCTAAAAGTTTTTAAATCCGTCAAGTAAATCGAAAGCCGTCGATCACACCTCGTGATCATAAGTCAGAAGATATCGACCACACCTCATGGTCGTAGGTCAGGAGCCCTCGAGCACACCTCGTTGTCGTAAGTTGGACGCCGTCGACCATCACGCAAGATCGTAGGTCAGGAGCGGTCGCCCATAATTGGTGGTGGTAAGTTGGCAGCGGTCGACGATCGATCGTGGTCCTAAATCGGGAGCCTACGACAATGGCTCATGGTCGGACATCGGAAGCCGACGACTATCGTTCATAATTGTAAGTCGGAAGCCATCGAGGATACATTGTGGTTGTAAGTCGGAACACATCGACCAGCGCACGTAATCGTAAGTCGAAAGACATCGAGCACACCTCATGGTCGTAAGTCGAAACACATCGACCAGTGCTCATGGTCGTAAATTAGAAGCCGTCAATCACACCTCGTGGTCGTAAGTTAGAAGCCGTCGACCATCGCGCGTGATCGTAGGTCGGGAGCGGTCGATCATCGCTGGTGGTCGTACGTTGGCAGACCTCTAGTGCGCTTGTGCCCTGTCGCCCGATTGCCGGTGCTAGACTGCTCGGCCCCGACTTCGACCACGGTTTGGACTTCGACACGGCCCCTCGACTTCGGCCATGGCCCTTCGACCACGACCCCATTCAACCACGGCACCGACTTTGACGACTAGCTTGGGAGACCAAAATCGCCAGACAGTGTGCCAGGCTCCGAGTGAAGAGCAAGAGGAGGCAGAGAGGCTCACCAGGCGAGCGACCGCTAGGCAGCGGCGGCGAGGGACAGCCCCATAGGCAAGCGTAGTAAGAGGAAGCCACCGCCATCGCCGAGTGCCCTTCTCTTTGATCCACTGGCCGCTGTCGCCGAGCGTTATTCTCTCTGATCCACCGGCCATTGTCGCCAAGTGTCGTGCCGCTGGTTGGAAGGGCGATGGGAGATGGAATTGGTGGCGGCGCTTTGGGGAAAGATGGGGGACTGCGACCAGATGCTGCCGCGTGGGAAAGGAATTGGTGGCGGCGCTGAGTAGGAGGAGGCGCGACACGAGGATTCGGGGGAGAAGGAGGCGGCAGTTGCGGGAGGTGGAGGTGGGGAGGCGACGGCTGGCAGATGGGGAGAGGAGACGGCGGGCAAATGCGTTGGGGAGATGGCGACGAGAGGATGCGACGCTGCTAGAAGAAGTTGGGAGACTACGATCAAACGCTGCTGTACAGAGAAGGAATTGGTGGCGGCGCTGAGGAGGAGGCACAGCACGAGGGTTTGGAGGAGAGAATGAGGCGGCGGTTGTGGGAGGTGGAGTGGTTGCGGGAGGCAAAGGATGCGAGGGAAGAGAAGAGGAGGAGCGTGGCCCACGCGTCGGTTCGACCTTTTCTATGAGGAGCGGAAGAACTACCTACATGCGGATCTGGACGGCTGATCTTTGATCAGACGGTTGAGAAGAGAGGAGAGAGAACAGACCGACGATCACCAACTCACATTTTTATAATAGTAAATATATTATATTAATTAATTTTTAAATAAAATATTTTTTAAGATAGGATATATTAGTTAATTATAGTAGTTTATGTACCAACTTCAATCATACCTGTTAAATTCATACGTAATTATCTTTTTAAATTTTTTTAACGAATAGATAAAATTCAAAAACTATAAACCGTAAAAAAAAACACTCAAAATCTCGATGCACGCGTGAAAAGGACGTGATCCGGGAGACTACGGAGAGAATAGGAGAACATCGCGGTGAGCGGAAAGGGCGTGGATGACGAACATGAGATCGTAGAAAGTCTGGTTGAAAAATATTACCTACCACCAATGGTGTCCTGGCGAACTCAACTTTCACCGAATCGAGCCACCGATGGCTCCCCTTATCCACCCCCTACAGATACACCGTCCGCACAAGAAATTGACGAAAGCAACCATGGACAGGCATTTGGGCACGGGAACACGGCGCCTGCCGGTCCCTCCTCGGATTGGTGGCTGTGGAGCCGACCGGGCGAATCGAGGGCCGGTTTTTTTTTGTTTATGGACGTGGGTTTATGATTTTTGATTGAAAATTTTGAATTTTAGGTTATTTGTGACATATATTATAAAGAGATATTTGTTTGTGATTTTGAATGGTATAGATGTTGAGTTTTTAACCTATACTATAATTAACTTGCAGACGCCGTCTTAAGAAAATACTCCATTTGAAAGTTAGATACTATAGCAAAACCCAAAAGCCGCAAAGAACAGGCCTGAGAGAGCACATAAGAAAGTCTAGAAATATTTATGATGAATTATTATCAATGTATGTTAAGTTAAAATTTAAATTTGTAAAAGATTTAGATTATATTTTTAGTCTGCTGATTTTAGCTTCAGGCGATCAGACCAACCAAGTTGAGCGGTTTGATCGGTTAGTAGGTGGTAGTCAGACCGACCGCATGTGGCGGTTAGACTGGTTAATTCTGAATTACGACTAGGAGTTCTGAATTTTAGGAATTTAATTGTTGATTAAGTTGAGTTGCCCTAAATTAGTGTATTCATATTACATAAAGCATGTATAAGTTAACGTGGGTCAAGTTGCGAAGAACTTATACTCGAAAACAATTTCGCGGCCTTTAGATGTGTAAGAAAACTTATAGTCAACGATGGTCAACAGCGAGGACCAAGATTACGCTCGTAGAGGAGCTGAGATCTAGAACGGTCAATGATGCTAGATGAGATGGTTGAGCTCAAGCGTAGCACAAAGAAGGCAAGGAATGTTGAAGGAAAGGTTCGAACGACAGATTGGACCAAGTGGCTGGATTGGTCCAAACGAGGCATGGTCCGATGGGAACCGGAGCGGAAAAGACTTGCCGATACGTTGCAAGCCATTGGTACACTTATATGTGGTAAGCATAACAATTGCTTGTAAGAGAAGGAAAAGACTGGGTCAAAGTAAGGGTATTTTGGTAGTTAGCCAAATACTAAAAATTTTGTTGGATCAAAATTGTGGTGCCTGAATAACGTTTGGGAGAGCTGTTTAGGTCAAGAAGATGTTGAGAAGATCAAGTAAATAAAATGTTAATGACTTAGCGGGTTCAGGCTCATATGCTTTGAAAAACGTGCATGAGTTAGTGTAAAATCCGTGTTGTATGGGATTAATGAGTTTCCCCAATTATGCTAGTGGATAGCATCCATTAGAATTAGATGTAGGTTGGTTGTTCTATCTATTTAATGGGTTAGGAATAGAAGTTTGCAAGTCAAGCATCCTAAACAATTCATTCTTGAGTTCTAGTGTTAGCATTTGAGAGAAAAGAGTGAGTGTTGTGCTATGCTCTCTTGTTCTCCTTATAGAGTGGATGTGAGCAGTAGTTGATCTTCTAGACCTAACTGTCTCCTCCTCATGATCATTCCGATCAGCGCCGCAGTCGTAGCAGCGTATTAATCGAAGTCCACATGTCCATAGATGGAACACCGTGTGTCGGGGTGCAAACATCAGTGCGCATAGCTGGGGTTTCAAGAGGTGGTAGCTAGGATTTCGATTGATGTGTCTTAGGATCTCCTTTGATCCTCGATTTTTTGTACCTACCTCAGCCCACACCTCTGTTAATATATAGCCTACTATCGGATCCTCATCCGATACGATTTGAGATCGTATCCCATTTGAAGTTCACCATCCGAACCTTTATTGTTTCAACCCGTTAAGTGTGTGACACTATAAGTTCATGCATGCTTGGTTATTACTTGAAAATACCTTTTCAATCATTGGTTGGTAGCGGTCCCTACCAAGACATATCAACTCCAAATATACACAAAGACCGATTTGGACGGACCGTAAGCAGTATGATCTATAACCAGGTCTTAGTAACTCATAATCAGCTTATAACTCCTCACGACAAGATCATATATGGTCACAACCAGTTCACAGATCAGTCTGTGATATGTCCGACCAGCTTACGACCAGTCAGTATCTCCATACACTAGTTCGTATCATGTCGGACTAATCGACCAGTTTACATATTCTTCTTTTGCCTCATGATATCCGATCGAACTCCAAGTGAGAAATGTATCATACATAGATTGTTCGATCTTTTCTCGATCTAGTGATGGCTAATTTCATGTGGTCGACTCTTTGACCATTCGTGGCATAGCTATGCATTTTCTTTATCCTACCACATCAAGGAGCCTAGTGATATATCTCCTGTTATGTTGGAGAGGCAAATCCTATATCCGATCAGACACATTCCTCAGCATATTTTATAGCACACCCGAAAGCCACCTTTACAAATATCCAGTTTGGAGTAGCATTTGGCAACCCTTAAGTGCACCATTACACATGTAAAAAATTATGCTAATATCAGGTAAAAGGATTATACACCATCATTGCTTAAGACCAACTGATGACATAAAATATAACAATCCCAACAGTGTATCAAAGTGAGTCGATCCAATATCATGTTCTTTTATATGTGTCCACATTATTAATTTAATATCCTTATATCTATGTCCAGTGAAACAAGGTCACCAATCAATACATATGCTGGTCTATAAGTCACTAGTGTCTCAACCAGTGATATCTGGCTAGGGATCTTTTAGAATACTATCATACAACTAATAAAAAGCTTCACCAACAAGTCACATATTTGTTAACATTTATAAATAATAATTCATTCAATGAATGTAATACTATTTATTCAAATATCATAAACATAAAAGTAATACAATTATCTATATGATTGCTTCTAACTCATATCATTAGCACTTAATCCACGAGCAAGTTGTTTATCAAGTTTTTAAGATTTGCCTGTTTTGGTGCAATCTTGCGATCTTTAGATGGGATAGGTTTCTGAGACCCTCAGTAAGATGTATGCAAAGTTTTACTTTATTTGAACATGCATTTTGAAGTTTGCACCAAATTTGGTTTTGAGCTGGACTGATTTTGTATTCTGAGAACATGGTAGCGGTTGGACTGTTCCTAGGCCTGGTCAGACCAGTCGCTAATCAGATTGATGATTTGGCCGGTGAAATTGCACCTCTAATGGCGATCAGACCGAGTAGGTAATGAATTTATGAGTCCTCATTGTTTTAGACTATTATTTGATTTAGCTTGTCAAATCTAATCTTTGTAACTCTTTAGCTATTAAAGGGAAAGATTTTTAGATGTTTAGGGAAAGATTTTGAGAAAAAGCATTGCCCACCCCTCCGGGCTCCGGCCTCCGTAGAAAAATTGTACGTAACTATTTTTTATATCTTTTTTCGAATAGATAAAATGTAAAAGCCATAAATCGTAGGAAAAACACTCAAAATCTCGTTGCGCACGTGAAAAGGACGTGATCCGGGAGACTAGGGAGAGAATAGGAGAACATCGCGGAGACCGGAAAGGCCGTGGATGACGAACATGAGATCGAAGAAAGTCTAGTTGAAACAAATGGTGTCTTGACGAACTCAACTTTGACCAAATAGAGCCATCGATGGCTCCCCTTCTCCAGCCCCTACAGATACACCGTCCGCACAAGAAATTGACGAAAGGAACCATGGACAGGTCATTTGGGCACGGGAACACGGCACCGGCCGGTCCGTCCTTGGATTGGTGGCTGTGGAGCCGACCGGGGGAATCGAGGGCCGATTTTTTTTTTTTTTTGTGTATGGCTGTGGTTTTGTGGTTATTTTTTTTTTGAAATTTTTGAATTTTAGTCGGTTCGTGATAGATATTATGAAGAGAGATATTCATTTGAGATTTTGGCTGGTACAGATATTGGGCTTTTAACTTATACTACAATTAACTTGCAGACCCCGTCTTAAGAAAATACTCTATTTGAAAGTTAGGTACTGTAGCAAAAGCCAAAAGCCGTTTTTAGAAGCCGCAAAGAACAGGCCTTGAGAGAGCACGTAAGAAAGTCTAGAAATATTTATGATGAATTATTATCAATGTATGTTGAGTTAAAATTTAAATTTGTAAAATATTTAGATTTTTAGTCTGCTGATTTTAGCTTCAGGCGATCAAACTAACCGTGTTGAGTGGTTTGATCGTTAGTAGGTGACAATCATACCAACCACATGTGGCAGTTAGATTGGTTAATTCTGATTTTCAGCTGAGAGTTCTGAATTTTAGGAATTTAATTGTTGATTAAGTTGAATTGCCCTAAATTAGTGTATTCATATTGCATGAAGCATATTTAAGTTAACGTGATTCAAGTTGCGAAGAACATGTGACCAAAAAATAATTTCTTGGCCTTTAGATGTGTAAGAAAATTTAGAGTCAACGATGGTCAACAGCGAGGACCAAGATTACGCTCGTAGAGGAGCCGAGATCTGAACGGTCAATGATGCTAGATGAGATGGTTGAGCTCAAGCGTAGCACAAAGAAGGCAAGGAATGTTGAAGGAAAGGTTCGAACGACAGATTGGACCAAGTGGCTTGATTGGTCCAAACGAGGCGTGGTCCGATGGGAACCGGAGCAGAAAAGATTTGCCGATACGTTGCAAGCCATTGGTACACTTATATGTGGTAAGCATGACAATTGCTTGTAAGAGAAGGAAAAGACTGGGTCAAAGTAAGGGTATTTTGGTAGTTAGCCAAATACTAAAATTTTGTTGGATCAAAAATGTGGTGCCTGAATAAAGTTTGGGAAAGTGGTTTAGGTCAAGAAGATGTTGAGAAGATCAAGTAGATAAAATGTTAATGACTTAGCGAGTTCAGGCTCATATGCTTTGAAATGCGTGCATGAGTTGGGATTAATGAGTTTCCCCAACTATGCTAGTGGATAGCATCCATTATAATTAGATGTAGGTTAGTTGCTCTATCTATTTAATGGGTTGGAAATAGAAGTTTGCAAGTCAAGCATCCTAAACATTTCATTCTTGAGTTCTAGTGTTAGTATTTAAGAGATAAGAGTGAGTGTTTTGCTATGCTCTTTTGTTCTCATTACGGAGTGGCTGTGAAACCTTTATCTTCAAGTAGCAATAGATCAAGTTTGTTCATCTCTCATGAAGTGTTCTTGTATTGATTGATTTGCTCTTGTTCTTGTCGGTTCTTTGCTTTTTTTTCTCTCCTTTTTGATCTTGCTACCTGGCAAGGACATGTAAGTAATGAAAATGACTCATGTAGATCAAATTTAATCTATCTAGGCACTGTAGTTTGCGCGATTTCGATGTTGGCCGAATCTTACTTGATTTGGAACCTTTTTTTAGGAATCTTTTTTCGAGGGTCTTCGCTTCGAATCTCTAGGTGGTCTTGCTTATTGTGACATGTGGGAACTTATCTAGAGCCATGTTGGTTGTTCTTAATATTGGGATACGGGGTAAGCTACACTTGTGCAAATTAAAATTTTTACCATGTAAACTAGTAATCCATGTGAGTAAGAGATCATGGATCATTATCATTACACGCGCAGTGCAGCAGAAGAAGAGTTAAAACTAGTTGGTTCAAGTGTTCAACGTAGCGCACATCAATATAGTAGAAGTAGTCGATCATCCATGAGCAGTAGTTGATCTTCAAGACCTAACTGTCTCCTCGTGATCGTTTTGATCAACGTCGTAGTCATAGCAGCGTATCAACCGAAGTCCACATGTCCATAGATGGAACATCGTGTGTCGGGGTGCTAGCATCAATGTGCACAGTTGGGGTTTCGAGAGGTGGTAGCTAGGGTTTCGATGGGTGTGTCTTGGGAACTCCCTTAATCCTCAGTTTTTTGTACCTACCTCATCCCGCGCCTCTCCCAATATATAGCCTACTATCGGATCCTTATCCGATACGATTAGAGATCATATCCCATTCGAAGTCCATCATCCGAACCTTTATTGTTTCAACCGGTTAAGTATGTGACACTATAAGTTCATGTATGCTTGGTTATAACTCAAAAATACCTTTTGGATCATTGGTTGGTAGCGCTCCCTACCAGGACATATCAACTCCAAATATACACAAAGATCAAATTGGATGAACCATAAGCAGTATGATCTGTAACCAAGTCTTAGTCACTCGTGATCAGCTCATAACTCCTCATGACCAGATCATATATGGTCACAATCAGTTCACAGATCAGTCTGTGATATGTCCGATCAGCCAATATCTCCATACACTAGTTCATATACAATCAGACTAATCGGCATGTTTATGTATTCTTCTTTTGCCTCACGATATCCGATCGAACTCCAGGTGAGAAACGCGTCATCCATGAATTGTTCGATCTTTTCTCGATCTAGTGATGGCTAATTTCATGTGGTCGACTCTCTGACCATTTGTGGCATAGCCATGCACTTTCTTTATCCTACCACATCGAGGAGCCCAGTGATATATCTCCTGTTATGTTGGAGGGGCAAATCCTATATCTGATCAGACACATTCCTCAGCATATTTTATAGCACACCCGAAAGCTACCTTTACAAATATTTAGTTACGGAGTAGTGTTTGGTAACCCCTAAGTGCACCATCACACATGTAGAAAATTATGCTAATATTAGGTAAAGGATTATACACCATCATTGCTTACGACCAACTAATGACACATAAAATATAATAATCCCAATAGTGTTTCAAGGTGGATCGATCCAATATCATGTTCTTTTATATGTATCCACATTATTAATTTAATATCCCTATATCTATGACCGGTGAAACAAGGTCATCAGTCAATATATATGCCGGTCTATAAGTCACTAGTGTCCCAACCAGTGACATCCGACCAGGAATCTTTTAGAATGCTATCATACAACTAATAAAGAGCTTTACCTATAAGTCACATATTTGTTAATATTTATGAATAATAATTCACTCAATGAACATAATACTATTTATTCAAAATATCATAAACATAAAAGTGATACAATTATCTGTGTGATTGCTTCTAACTCATATCACTAGCACTTAACCCACAAGCAAGTTGTTTATCAAATTTTTAAGATTTGCCTGTTTTGGTGCAACCTTGTGATCTTTAGATGGGATAGGTTTCTGATACCCTCAGCAAGATATGTGCAAAGTTTTACTTCATTTGGACATGCATTTTGAAATTTGCACCAAATTTGGTTTTGAGCCGGACTGATTTTGTATTCTAGGAACATGGTAGCGCCGGACTGCTGCTAGGCCCAGTCAATCCAGTCGCTGATCGGATTGACGATTTGTTTGGTCAAACTGCACCTCTAGTAGCGATCAAACCGATTATGTGATGAATTTCTAAGTCCTCATTGTTTTAGACTATTATTTGATTTTAGGTTGTCAAATTTAATCTCTGTAGTTTTTTTAACTATTAAAGTGAAAGATTTTTAGATGTTTAGGAAAAGTTCTTTGAGAAAGCATTGCTCACCCCTCCGTTGGCTACTTGAGTGTAGTTGGGCGGCGACGTGTGTGATGTGAGGCATTTCGCTGACTCGTCGTACTCGTACCAAACGTGCTCCAAAAAGTCGTGGCCGCGCCAAGCCTCCAACAAAACAACCAATGCCGCGGCCTCACCCGATAGGTTCATGGCCAAGTGCCACGCACGGATCGTGATCTTGATGTCACGTCGTGATTCAATGTCAGGAGTGATCGTTAGCTCTGCGCAGGGTGACCTTTTGTTTCTAGCAGTAGTGGGTGAGATTTGTTCCCTAGTAGTACATAAGAAGACAGGAGAATCTGGAGATGGACAAAAGGACAGTGCACGAACACCACTTGTTTGGTCCTGTCAGTTCGAAGATTATGTGGCCACGAACAAGGGGGTGATCAACATGGCTGAAAAGCTCGTGGCTTATGGCTGAAAACACTGTAGCTGGCTGAAAAAAGCACTGTAGCTGACAGAGGCTTATTTAGCATAATTAAATTTTAAAAAATTTAAAAATATAAAAAACATGTTAGCCCATTACGTATAATACAAACAAATACGGGAAAAAAAAGAACCGGCAAAAAAGTTCAACAAAAAGCCAAAAATTCAGAAAAAGACGAAACTTATGAATAGTGACAAATAAGCCTCTAGTACTGTAGCACAGCCACTCTGATCGCAGCCCAAAAATCAATGGCTGATTGGTGCACATCTAACAAGGTCTTCATCATAAGTTCAACCTCATGCTTTGCCCATCAACGCGCCCTATTAGGTTAGGTGTACAATATATAAAGATGCTTTTGCGAGGGTCTTTAAAGAGACTATGTCACATCATGAACACTCTTTGAATTATTATTAATTAGATATAGTTATATGTGTAAGTTTTAGTGCACGCAAGTATCGATGCTAAAACATTAGCACATTATTAGAGGTGCAAATGGGTCGGATTCGGACGGATATTGTTGTTATCATATCATAACCCATATTTTTTCTCTGGATTCGGTACCAATCGGATTCGGTACCAATCGGATTCGGTGCCGGATCGGTCGGGATTAACCCGTTTGTAAGGGATGCATGCAGTACAGCAAATGGAGTAGGAGGACGTACTGTCAAGAACTTGATGTTACTACTTAATAGCTGATGTGGAAGATTTTATTTTACCATTGCAAAAGAAAATGAAACGTCAAATAGTAGCACTAACCAGAAATCAAACTTGAAGACGTATCGGATTCAGACGGATATTGCTGTTACCATATCCTAACCCATATTTTTTTTCTCTGGATTCGGTACCAATCGGATTCGGTGTCGGATTGGTCGGGATTAACCCGACCCGTTTGCACCCCTACACATTATCTATCATATCCTACGTGGAAGAAAAGACAATTTTCTTTTTTGTTAAGTACATCTCCAAGCAATTGCGTTTGTACGTGCCCTTATATGAAGTGTACCACTGTCCTAAAAAGTATTTTCAAAAAGATATTGTTGATTTTTCTTGGTCTTCAAGACGTAGTTTTGACCGCTAATTTACATAATTATTTATTAGTATAGATTAATAAAATTATGATAGTATGAAGTTAATTTTAACGACAAATCTAGCGATATAGTTTTTATATGGCCAATCTAGATTGTTTTAAATATATTGTTGATCAGTTTTTAGAAAGTTTGACCGCACGGATTCTAAAATGTCATTTTAAACATAACAAAGGCAATTTATAAAATGACGATTTATTTAGAAGATATTGCTTTGTTAATGATGCATCTATATAATATTTGTTTTATATTTTAGGGGACCATGTGAGAAGATCCAAGAGTATTTGTGACGAACCATTATCAATGTGTGTTGAGTTTAAATCCAAATTTGTGAAAATTTTGGATTTTTAGTCTAACGATTTTATGTCGGTGGTCAGACCGGCATTGCGTAGCGGTTTGACTGGCCGCTTGGTGGTGGTCATACTAGATATCTTCTGAATTTTCAGCTGAGAGTCCTAAAATTTAGGAATTTGATCGTGGATTGAGTCAATTGGTACTAAGTTAGTGCATTCATGTTGAATGAAATATGTTTGAGCTAATGTGTATCAAGTTGTGAAGAATTTGTGTCCGAAAATGATTTCTTAGTTTTCGGATATGCAGGGAAGCTTGGAGTTAATTATATATGGTCAACGGCGAGGATCGATACTATCTGCATAGAGGGGCCGAGGTCCAGAACGGTCAAAAATGCTAGGTGAGATGATTGAGCTCAAGCATGGCACAAGAAAGGCAAGGGATGTTGAAGGAAAAGTTCGAGCGATAGGTTGCACCAAGTGGTTTGATCGGTCCAAGTGAGGCATGGTCCGATGGAAACCAGAGCAGAAGAGATTTGTTGATGCATAGCAAACCATTGGTGCACCTATATATGGCAAGCATGACGATTGCTTGCAAAGGAAGGAGAAGTCCAGGTTAGGCCAAGGGTATTTTGGTAGTTGACCAAGCAGCAAAAACTCATTGGATCAAAACAGCGGCACTTAAGTGGCGATCGGGAAAGTAGTTTAAGTCAAGAAGATGCTAAGAAGATCAAGTGGACCAAATGTTAAAGGCTTAGCAGGTTTGAGCTCATGTTCTTTGAAAAGCATGCACGAGTTATGTGTGTGTAAAACCCGTATTATGTGGGTTTAATGAGTTTACCCTAACTGTGCTAGTGGGTAGTATCCATCAGTTTTAGATGTGATCTAGTTACTCTATCTAGAGGCTTCTGAGCTAACCATCCCAACCATTTAATTCTTGAGTTCTTGGGTTAGAATTTGAGAGAGAAGAGTGAGTGTTGTGGTATTTTCTCTTGTTCTCCTTATGGAATGACTGTGAACTTTCATTCTCAAGTAACAATATAATCAACTTTGTTCATCTCTCATAAAGTGTTCTTATTTTGGTTGCTTTGCTCTCGTTCTTGTTGGTTATTTGCCTCTTGTCTCCCCTTCTTAATCTTGCTATATACCAAGGATGTGTAAGTGATAAAAATAACACATGTAGATCATACATCCATCTAGACGTTGTGGTTTGCAAGATTTTGAAGTTATCTAGTGTTGTAGGTATGAAACCCATACACAAGGGGGTAGACTGGCTGTATTATGGGTCGACGTCCACAAGAGTGAGAATGACACAGGGGTTTATACAAGTTTAGGGGTTCGAGGGGACCATACTACTCCTGTTGATGCCTACTGGAGGTCCCCCATGTGAGGGGTCCTCCTAGAGGAGCACCAGTTTAGATGGTTCTTTGTATTCCTTGGGAGCTCAAGTTACAAGCAAGGGATACATAGGATATTTATAGGCTCTTGGGATTGTACAAGTTACAAACAAGGGGTAATATTATCTTTTCTAGGCACAACATAGCTCTTTGATATGTATATCACATGATTAGCCGTTGTCCGCACTGTATATGCATTGTCCTATGGCGGGCGGCCCCCATGCCCCCTGGCATAGTATTGGACCGATGGGGGCTTACTAGTATACCAAGACTCATTGGGGGATGGATGCACCCTCGAGACATCTTTGAATCTTATTTATTATTCCCCTGATGCCTTAATAGGAGCCCTCATGCCTCTTCCCTTGGGAATGAGGTGAAAGGGCTTGTGGGCGTCCTGAACAGGCTCTGTCTTCTCCAGGGAGGCATTTGCTACTCCTTCAACATCCGATTCTTATTTGATTTGGAGCCTTTCTTGAGGAATCTTGATTTGAGTATTTTGGTTTTGATTTGTTGGGTGATCTTGCTTGCCGTGATATGTGGAAATACATTTAGAACCATCTTGACTATTCTTAACCCACGAACAAGTTGTTTCTCAAGTTGTTGAGATTTACTCGATTTTGGTGCAACCTTCCATGTTTTAAGGAAAGGTCAGAACTTTAGCTAAGATCCATATGATCCTTGGATTGAATAATTTCCTGAGACCTTCTGCAAGGTGTATGCAAACTTTGACTTTCATTTGATCATGGACTCAGACTAATTTTCTATTATGGGAACAGGGGAGTGGTCAGGACACTCCTAGGCTCGGTCAGACGGGACACCGATCAGACCACTAGTTTGTGGTCGGTCAGACCGCCGGTGTGTGGTCGGTCAAACCTCCTACCAGTCAGACTACACCTGCAGTGGTGGTTAGACCGATTAGGTGCTGAATTTGTGAGGCTTTATTATTTTGGATTGTGGTTTGAATTTAAGCTGTTAAATTTGATGTTCTTAGCTTCCTAGCTCTGCAGTGAAAGATTTCTGGGTACTTAGGGGAAACTTAGGGGAAAATTTTGAGACGACATCATTCACCCCCTCTCTGTTGCTATTGCCAGTCCTACAAGTGGTATCAAATCTCGATTAACTCTTCTTGATAGATCTTAACCAGTTTTAGAGCCACGGCTTCAGAGAAGTATTCCACCAAGCCACCAGTCTTCGATGGGGTTGACTATCCCTGTTGGAAGGCTTGGATGGTACAATATATCTATGCCTAAGGGCAACTAATTTGGGAGAAAGTTAAGAGAGCTCATGATGTGCCCGCCGATGATCGTGTCACTCTAGCAAACACTGCAGATGTGGAGGCAAACAACAAGGCACATAATTTTTTTTATTCAGGGGCTTGGTAGATCTAAGTTTGATCGAGTATCTAACTTAACATCTGTTCACAAGATCTAAAGAACCCTCGCTGACTACCATGAGGGATCCACAACGATCAAAAAAGTGAGACAGAATCAATTCAACAAAGAGTACTCTAAATTTAAGTAAAAGCCCTGTGAATCTTTGGTTTAGTTGTTTGCTAGGTTCATCAAGATTCTTAGCAACTTGCATGCGGTTGGCTTGACTTATTCTGAGTCTGAGAATGTACGACAAGTGCTTGGTGCCCTAGATGTGAAAGTTTAGGGGATAAAGATTACATCTATCAATGACAACATTGTCATGTGTGAGCTTACCATGGATAGGATCTACTCGAGATTGAAGATACATGAGATTGATTTCATCATCTACCCAAGACAGTCAATGGCACTTGTAGTCAACTCTATTTAGAGCTATTCTTCTAGTCCTTGGGGCTTTTTTTTTGGATTTTCCTTGTCCATCTTGCATTCCCTAAGTGATGAATAGTTGGAGAGACTCCCTGAGTGATGAGTAGTTGGAGAAACTTTTTGAGGATGACTTAGCACCTCTATCTACCAAATTCACAAAAGTACATCATAATGTGAGGAACTGAAAGAGGAGTGGCCCCTTCAACTGTTTCGAGTGTGGTGAGCCAAACCACATTAGGCCAAATGCCCCAAGCTCAAGGTGAAGTAGGAGAAGAACTTTCAGAAGTGTCCTCAAGTTCACGACGCGTAGCCCAAGAAGACCTACTACTGCAAGTTCGTCAACTTGATCCTTGCTGCTTGAGACTGTCAGCATGAGCAATGTCGAATCGAGGATGGAGGACAACGAGGACGACTCCCGAGGCAAGAAGAAAAATCAGGATTTCACTAGCATGTGCTTCATGTCCGACGAGGATATAAACATCGACGACGACACTCCTAGTGATCCGGATGAGGTATGTCCCTCAATCGAGATATGAAGCATGTTCTTATTCTAGTTGAAAGAGAACTTAGGAAAAAGGCTAAGAAAATCAAGAATCTGGATTTCATGATTGAGAACTTGAACTTAGATATTGTTTGGATAAAATCAATGATTCCTAATGATGAAAACTATAATTCATACCTTGTTTTACACTTCGAGTTGGATAAATTTAGGATTGCTCATTCTTCTATTGTCAGTCAACTCATAAATGCTAAAGATGAGCTAGTAACACTTAAGTCTAGCAATGATGATGTTGGCATAGATACTGCATGTCCGGGAAGTACCCAAAATCATACCTTCATAGAAAAGGAAGAACTAACTTTCTTATTAAGTTTGTGTAGGACAAATTTGGATTAGGAACAATTAACTTTCTTATTAAGTTTGTGTTGGACAAGTTTGGACATAACATGATGTTAAGTGTCGATTGAATCTTGTTTAACAAAGCAGGCTTACTGTATCTCAGCATTAAGCCAAGCTCTGTTTGCCTTCGAGCTCTTGTGGAATGTCGTGGTGGCTCAGCGTGACAAATGGCTGTATTACAACCCCCAGCAAAAAAAGTGTTGAAATGCTAATTATGTTCCAGCAGGGACATAGCTAAGTGCAGAACTGCGTATGGAAGAAGGGAACAGGCTCAGGTGTGGGGCCCCTGCACTTAGCGTTGTGCAGGGTGCCCAGCAGACCGACACATATCCCCAAAATTCAAAAAAATCTGAAAAATTAAAAAAACCTAAAAATCCGAAAATTGTAAAAAGTACTTTTATTAAAAAGTATTTTTTAAGTACTTAAAAAATACTTTTTTTTAATAAAAGTAAAAAAAATAAAAAATTAAGTACTTAAAAAATACTTTTTACACTTAAAAAAGTATTTTTTACAATTTTTTGAATTTTTAAAGTATTTTTTTGATTTTTTTTTGAATTTTGGAGGATACGTATCGGCCTGCTGGGCACCCCTGCACGGCACTAAGTGCAGGGGCCCCTGCACGTCTCAGGACTACAATATCCAAGTAAAGTACATGTCACAATCAATGACTTAGGTACCGCTGATTCTGTTTCTAGCTTTGCCTTCTAGCTTTCTAATTTTATTTGTTCCTGTTATTTGTATTTTTAGTTTTATTATTTTTTCTTTATTTTTTTATATTGTCCGTGATGATATAATATTTTTTATTTTTAAAATATAATTATGTTGAAAACGTTGTCAATAACTATAGTAAAAAGTACTACAATATAGAATAAACTAAAGCCCAGACTTAAAAATTCAAATAAGCATCACTAAGGCGGGAGCAGTCGATAAGTTTGTTGTAGAAATCAATGCCTGATGGGTTGCCACTGCCAAATCTCCCTTCTGTTCTCAGCGAACACGTCATCTTTTGTACGTATTAAGCGTAAGATGAGGTGAATGTCAGATTTGATCATTTGAAAAAAGAAAAACTATGCCAAGAACTCAGTTGGAAGACTTCTGGCGCATGATACTGAGAACCTATAGGCATTTACGCCGAGAGAGTGCATCAGCTCAACGTCATCCTGTACGAAGCAAGATTGAGGCCATTTAAGTTAACGCCGAGACAATTTTCAGTAGTCTTATTTTTTTAGATCTACCTATACAATATTTAATTATTTTTGAATAAAATTAGTGACTCTAGATTCACCTTAAATCCTATAAAATACCTTAACCCTAACTCTCCCTCTCCCCACCTGACCCCACCGCCTCCCCCACCTCACGCCACCTCCCTCTGCCTCACTGGAATTGCCTCTGACACCGATGAGCCCCGCCATGTACTACCTCCCGTTGCCCCATCCTCCTCTCCGCCGTCCCATCCTCCCCTCCCCTCGAATCTTCCTCCTCCGTCGCCCCACCGGCCTTCAGCGCCCCACCTCGTCGTTCTTCCCCGTCTCTGGTTGCTACCGCCGCCGAATTCGCCACCACCACCCATCGCCTCCTAACAGCCAGTCCGATTCTCGCCCCCACTGCCGACCCTACCCACCGTCCTCATCCTCAGCTGCGGGCGAGGTTGCGCCACCGCCTACCGTTGTCATCTTAACCTCCCTCTAAGTTAGGAAGGGCTCAAGTGAACCCTAACCCTAAGGATGAACCAGAGTCCTAATCTCACGGGGTGACGGTCCGTGAAGACGACGGTGTTGCTAGAGAAGAAGAAGTGGGCGATGAAAACGGCGCACGAATTTCCACAAAGACCGAAAAGTTAGAAATTTGCATGATTTCCCCAAAAAAAATAGTCAAAATAGTATAACACTTCCGTTTTTTTAAACCAAGGAATTTTCAGTACTGTGTGAATGTAATATTTGCACCTCGTAGTTGTGGTAATGATCATCCGCTTTGTCTCCGTTGCTTCCATCTTTGATCCTTCCTTTTAGATAAAGGATTTATATAAATCCGGCATCTATATCCACGTGGGATATATACAGCCAAAAGATACACGAGCTCTTGGACTCAAATCCTCGAAACTGAGGAGCAACAAACAACAAACAAGATAGCTTAAGGACTAAGAAAAAAAGCTAGAAAGACTAAGCTTCAGAACTTCTTCTCCGTCTTTGCTTTCAGCCAAATCCCTGACCCCATCAGACTGAGCCATCCAAACTTCGGTCTACTTTGCATGAAGAAGGACCTCCAAGGCGACGCCTCCAAGAAGGCGACTAGGGTCGCCGACGCCGCCCGCCTCACCAAGGCAAGGTTTTCACCCAGATATCAGTATACATGAGGGCTATAGAGTGCCATGACAACACCTCCAGGAAGGAAAATGGCGCCCGAAGGCGTCATTGTTGTCGAGACCGATAAGAATACCGGCAAGGCTTTCGCCAATACTTCCACAGCACCCCACACACTATCCACACACAAAATAGACCGCCACCAACACACCGGGGTCCAGCTCGCCTCAAGGCCATGGCATAGCCACCTACGAACTCCACGATGAGCCTCTTCCTGCAATGATCGCCTCTGAAGAAACCACTACGCGACGCCTATGCGCCACCACTGAGCAGATCTAGGAGCACAGACCACAGATCCAACCTATAGCAATCACAAAGCGACAACTTCGCGCCATGGCCTCCTGCAGCCTCGCTTTCAATTCATCTCCGCCCTTACCACCAATGTCCAAACCAAAGTCCGGCTCAGCCAAGCACGTAACACCCATGACTATCCGGCACACTATGTAGTACTGAACAGGCACTGCAGAGGAAGCCGCCGGCTGAAGGCGACCCGCCGCAGCCAAACGAAGCCACGCCCGCCGCCGCCCGGCCTTCCCCATCGGCGACGCCGCAACGGCACCAGCGAGGCCGCCCAAAGCCACCGCCGACCGCTCGGCTTCACCCGCCGGCAACGGCCACCGAGCCCTCGCCTTGCCGTCGAGGCGACCCGAAGCCGCCCGACCTTCCCTATCCCTCGGTGTCGACGCGCCCGATGCAACACACCGGCCGCCTCCACTCGGCCAAACCCTCCATGGGCGCCAACACGCACGAAGTCACCGCATACGTGGCCGAGGTCGACTCCGCGCGCTCGCGCCCTAGTCGCACGCCTCCAGCCTCCACAGCGCTGACGCGCCCCAGACCGCCCGCCGCCTCTCCACCCCGCTGATCTGGGCTGAGAGACGCCAGATCCGGCCACCAGGCCGCTGGATCCGCCGCCGGCGAGGGGAGCCGCTGCCAGGGAACACTCCGGCGACGGCGAGGAGGTGGGATCCGGGCAGGGGGGAGGAGAGTATGGTTTAGGTTTAGAGCCCCTCCGCCACCTTCATCGCCCCCGCGCGGACATCTGCCGGCGAGCTCGGGCAGCGGAAGGGGAGGAGAGGGGAGGGAGGGAGGAGCCCGGCGGCGGTGCTGTTTCTTGGGAAGAGGAAGCGGAAGGGGAAGAGGAAGCCTTTCCGAGGGGAAGAGTAAGAGCCGCCCCCATCTTTGATCCTTCCTGAAATATGTTCGCAAGTTAAAACTGATTGTTGTCGATTTTTTTTTGGGGGCAAGGGTTGTTGGTTTGTTTCTGGACTGCAATTGCACCTAGCAGGGGTAGATGCACCTCCGCAGGAAATTCAGGTATCGCTCGCAGTTCCTCGTAATGAAATCATGTTCAATATGTTTCCTACTTGCTTGAGTACTTGTAATTAACGTCTAAACATATACGGAATCATCATCCATGCTTCCTTCTCTGAGCTCTCTCTTCAACTTATAATTCCTTCCGCCATCCTTCTGTTTGGTTTCTGAACCGATCTTGCCAGCATCAGCTGCAAGTATACGATGGGGCGCCACTTTGATCCACACCTCCATGATGTTTCTCATATTTTTTTGAAAGCGATTTTTTAGTATGACGAGAGTATACTCACACACATACCACACACGTAGGTGCCACAATTTTTCTCATACTTTTTTGAAAGCGATTTTTTAGTGCAACAAGAATATACTCACACATATACCGCACACGTAGATACGATCAATACATACATTTTTAAGACAAACGGAGACTTAGAAGTCTCACAGGATGTGGACTCCCATACACATGTATACTCAAGGGACACTATTTACAGAACAGTACCTACAGGCACTGTTTGCCACCTCCAACGGTACGACACTCGGGATTGATCCTGGGTGGGCTGGTAGCACACGGCTGTCTTTGCCAACCGAGCACGGCTCTGTTCGTTGAAAGTGATTTGGAGCTTGCTCATTTGGGCTGAAAAATATGGCTTATAGTTGAAATTGTACTGTAGCTAGTTAAAATCACACTATAGGGGTGTTTGGGACTGTTACACTCCATATTTTTCAGTTCCGCTCTATGTATTTTAGCCAAACAGGTTCAGCTCTACGCACTCTATTCGAGGAAAAAAAGGTGGAGTTGTGAGAGCACCTAAGTCTTCTGCGGCTTCAACTTCGCAGAGCGACGCGGCCATTGGTGTACGTAGGAGCATTACATTTACACACGTATATAGTGTAGGTAATTGAAATTATTATACGCAGTTGGTATGTATTTTTGTAAGTGCCGCGAATTGATACCGTAGAACATCACGTACAAATACGACTTCATCCATAACATGACAACGTGATGACGAGGGAGGGACGGAGAGGAAGAAGAGATAAGGAAGAAGAAGAGTAAGCAGTGAGTGGCCAGTGGCCGTTTGGGCGGATGGAAAAAGAAAAAGAAAGAAAGAAAAAAAAGAATGAAAGGAAGGAAGGGGAAGAGAGAGGTAGAGAAGATAGACAATAAGCGCACGCAAGAAATCGTATTCACAAATATTTAACCCTAAGTCTTCCGTTGAATGCTAAGTTGTTAAATAAAAATTTGCTAATCATGTTAAACTGTAAAACATCACTAATCAGTATTTATAATTATTAAAAATAAATTTATTGTCACCGGTAAATTAAATTTTAGCACGTACCGACTGAATTGATGTATTGTTGTTTAAATCATTCTTATTAAAATTTAAATATTTAATTTATTTGATAATCACATGTAAATGGTAGAAACCCATTAAGAGCTATTTAGGACTTTGGAAGAAATTAATTGCAATCTGGAGATTTACAATCTACATGTGATTAAATAAAATTACGTGTAGCAATTAAACTTTAATGTGACAATTAAAATAGCAATTGAGCCTTAAAAATCTGCTAGTGATAGAAGTAAAATTCAAGGATCACATGACAACACTCTAGTGCCATTTATGCTGTGAGCCAGCGATGCTAGTTATGTCCTTGCACTTTCCCCTCCTCTAGTTTGGCTATGTACAACGTCGTCACAGGCAAAGAACAGCAAAAAGGAAGGCCCTTTTTCATGTGATCAGCTTCGTCTGTTTTCAGCTTTGTGGAGCTACTAGCTACGTTAGCACAGCGCCACGCCGCGCTAGCCACCGTTTGGACCAAAGTAAAAGAGACGATAATTCGTGAGGCATTTCTTAAAAAAATTGAGAACACATGCGTAATTTCGAAAAACCAAAGGGGTTTTTCGCAAAAAACCAAGGACATGTAAGGACCTGTATGTAACTAAACAAGGACCTATACATGATTTTAGAAACCGCGGGCTGCTATCGGTGAAGTGGAGGGTGCTTTCCAGAAAAAAAACTTAGCAAGGACCTGTTTGCGAGAAGCAGGGACCTATTTGCGAGAACGGAGGACCTCTATGCGATTTCACAAAACGCAGGGGCTTTCTCGCAAAAAAAATGACGTTGCAGGAAGTTCCCCAACTTTAATATACGGTAGATATGCGTAGAGGAAAGTGGCTGGTTTACCTTGAGTGCAACAGTTTGCAGCTTGGATTGGTAAAAAGGTTGAAGGAATGGCGCGCGCGGCAGGTGCACAATGCGAGAACTGGACAATGGACATGCATGCATAGGGCAGAAATGAAAGCAACGCGATCGTACTAGATAATCCTGTGTGTTTGCACGTGGAATCCTTCCGTTTATTTCATCTCAGATTTCACCCCAAGCAAACTGTGGTCCATATATTCCATGGCTATCCCCAAAACAAGGCGCGATTAATTTAATGGCTATAGCTAGATAGGGAGTTCAATTCACATGTACTATCTCACAAGTCTAGGCATGGCTGGTCAGGTCATAACTCGATCCAGGTGGGCTGTGTGGAATATCACAATAAACTGATCACTGGATTCTAATATTTTGATTATTCAGCTTTAGAAAACTATGCACTGGTTGCACGTAGACGCAGAATTTTCTCCATCTCGAAGTCACTTTGCATGTCCGAAATGAATCTGCAGAGAGAACTGCAGCAAGCAATTTAGCCGTAGTTTTCTCTGTTCAAGACATTGTTACTTGCACATCTCCTCTAGACTGGTTTAGGAAGATTTTCACCTAGCAAGCTAGGTTATACCGTTTTAAAGTTTCTCGCATATATCACGTATTTCCCCGTGGTTCGAATGGAAAAGACCCTGAGCGGCTGAGCTAAGGATGACCGCGTGGAAATCTGGCGCCAACACAAGAGGGAACCTACACCGTGTAAGGTCCGCTCATTTCAGCTTTAACTTCTAATTTCTGACTTATTTTCTACTATTCATAAATTTCATCTTTTTCTGAACTTTTGGCTTTTTAAAATTTTTTCCAGTTTTTTTCGTATTTATTTGCATTGTCCATGATGAGATAACATATTTTGTCTATTTTTAAATTTTTTAAAATTTAATTACGCTAAATAAACTATCTTTAACTATAGTAAAATTTCAGCTGTTACAGTGCACTTTCAGTTATAAGCCACAGTTTTTCGGTCGAACCGAGTAGGATCTAAAATTGTCCATTGTGCAGTCAGGTCGGTACCTCGCCGATGTTGACAGGTTCACCGACCATTATGAGATCGGTACACGTAACCTTTTCCTTTTTTTTTCCTCGACAAGAACCTGGGTTGACAAAGTAGAGAGAGCTGTTAACATCGATCCAACTAGAGTACAGAGGGAGCCGGAGGACGTATCGCCGAGTCGCCGTACGCGCGTGCTTGTTAATTAAGATATGTCGACGTCAAGTAGTTTCTTATTTTACGTACACGAGAAACAGGTTCCGACATCTACCGGGCGTGTCAGTTTTCATAAAGTGTCATTGGCGGACCCAAATGATAAGAGACAGTGAATGACGTATTTAGACTGTGGTCGTTTTGGTTTCGGTTTTTAGTTTCTAATTTATTTTTTATTATTTATAAATTTTATTTTTTTGAACTTTTGATTTTTTGTTGAACTTTTTGCCGGTTCTTTTTTCGTATTTGTTTGTATTATATGTAATGGGTTAAAATATTTTTTATATTTTTAAATTTAATTATGTTAAATAAGTTTCTGTCAGCTACAGTATTTTTTCAACCAGCTATAGTGCTTTTCAGCCATAAGCAACAAAAAAAGCCCAAATGAGCCAATTTTTCGTTTCGATAGTGCCATGGTTGATTCCGAGTCTCTCTGTACATCCAAAGACAAAAAAATTATTTTTAGACACATATTCTTCACAACTTGATCTACATTAACTAAAACATATATCATGGAACACATATACACTGACATGAGACAAATCAAATTAATCCATGACAAAATTCCCCAAAATTCCAAAATCTAGTCAAAACAACAGTGTCTGGCCGATAAGACCACTGCCTCCAGCCGGTCTAACTATTGGTGACGGTTGGTTGACACTCCGTTACAATGTACGAACATCTTGGTAATAACCATAAATTATGTGTGTGAATGGACGACCGATCAAGAGGTTGTTGTAGCTTTGTAGGTTGCTGTTGTGAGCGAGATAACATGATACGGTCACTCTACATGGGTGTTGGCGTGTTGGTGCTTGAGCCAGTAGGACAGTGCTCTCCCGATTTCTTCGGGGCTGGGCTTGCCTAGTTCGCATAGGCCCAGCCATATACGCGCAACTGACCAAGGTTCTAACCGATCGAGAACACCAGCCCAAACTTGATTTTACTCGGGCCGTGCATGACCGCTTGACTGGACGAGCGCGAGGACGGCCACACCACACCTTGTGGTTGCCGGCAAATGGTAACGCATTGGAAATATCACCCATCGAGACCGAGAAATATCCACTACCCATCTCCTCACTGCCCTCGACCATGATCACCACCACCATCATGCCACCGCTTGTCTCCTCCTTCCACCGCCCGTGGCTTAGGCCCTGCCCACGCCACGCATTCGTCCTCCTCCCAACCCGGTCCGCCTCCTCATCCTCCACGTCGTCATCGTGGGAGGAGCGCGAGGAGTACAGTACCTGATGGATACGACTACAACCTATTGGATACAACCACTTGGATTGGGCTACGACCACTTGTGGTTGGCTACGACCATTGTGTTGATACGACCACTCAATGTTGTGACCACTTTGAGTCTGATAGATACGATCACTTGGTACTCGCTTTGACCATGCCTTCCAGCTCGTATTGACCATACTTGACTTTGACCACGAACACCTCTGCTCGTAAATTTCGACTGGTTAGCGAGTACTCGATACTTCGAGTATGTTGAGCATTCGATACCAATGTGCAGCTCCTCTGCTCCTCGCACTGCCTTCGAGTATGGTGGCAACAATGCGAAAACAAGCCAAGAACACAAGTTGATATTTCGGGGAACAAAAGCACTCTGTTTTTCTGTATTTCTCTCCCTCTCGTTATACTTGATCACAACCGATCACCCTTATGATCACAACCGCTCGTCTCTAACTTCTCCCTCTCCTTGCTTCCTTTCGACTCGCCCTTATTACAAGCATACCTCCCTCTACTTATACTCAAATACATAGAAACAGAAAATGGACTCATCACGAACTCATACACGAATACGTATACAACTCAGACTTGTACACGGACTCGTAAACAAGATTAGTTCAACAATCACTCCTCTAATCTTGTTTCTTCACCTTCGATCATGTCGATCTTCTCTCATCTTCCATCCTTTTCTTGCACTCCTGCGAGTCGTTCCTTCCTGGGCCATCACCGCCCTACCGCCTGCACTTGTTCCATCCTGAGCCTCACACAATCTGTTGTTTGCCGCGTCTCGCACTTGGACTGAACTCATCCTTCCTTACACGCCTGGCTGGCTGGAGCATCTGCTCCCATGACTGCCTTGGCTTCACCATTACCTGAGCCTCCCGCTCATCTCTCTGGGACCAAATCTGTCCACTTTTCTGCGCATATCTCAGCTGAGGCTACACCACCTCTCACACCTGTGTTGTGCATCTTGTCTCCACCGATGTTCGCATTCTCTCCATAAACCACAGAAAAATGCACCAACTTGTACTCCAAGCCTTCCACCTTAACTTACTGTGCCGGCTGTACCTATGCTTCCTCCTGCACCATCTACATGCCGTCGGGACTGCTCCCGACCGTCCGGTCTGCCACCTGCAGCACCTTCATGCATGCCGTGGGCCTTCCTGTTGCTGGCTGCATACACGTCTCCCGAAACATAGTGCTCACCCGAGCTACTACACTCCTTTGTGCCAGTTGTATATCCCCCCTGGGATCCATCAAGCCCGTTGCCTGACTCCTCCAAGCTCCCTTTTAGACAAATCGATTTATTAGTTTTCAAAGAAATGTTGTGCAACTGATTTGGAGACCTCTTTGCTTTCATCAACAATTCTTCATTCTTGTCATAGACACGCAAAACTTCATCCTGCAGCACCACCATGCACCCTTCTTATGTCATCTACCCAAGATTGGGTATATTACTACATAGACTTGGTATAAAATAAACCTCAGATATCAACTTATGATCGCCATTCTTGCATTGCAGCAGCATCGATCCCTTACCTTTTATCTGCACTGTGGAGCCATCACCAAACTTGATTTTGCCCAAAACCTTCTCGTCGAGCTCATAGAACATACAACATTCTTCCGTCTTATGATTGCATGCTCCATTGTCCAAGTACCACCAATCAGACTGATCGTTGTTGCCTTCCTCCGTGTGTAGTTTAGGAACTACGCTCTTCTTATTCAACATCACCATGCTTGGCACCTCTTTAACACTTAAAGAAAGCAGTAGTGCCAGCTCATCGTCCTTCTCGACTAGGTTGAGGTTTACCTCCTCTTCCTTCTTCCTTTCACTGCTCTTAAGGATGTTAGTCCTATAGAGCATCTCTACTCTCGAGCCCGCCATTACACTCACCTTCGTGTTTTTAAATGCACTTATTTTGTCCTGCTGCAGCCTTGTGAGCACACCAAACTATTGGTTTAGTCAGTTGAGTGTGTGTTTTTTTTGTTATAGTTCTGTGTACAAGGGTTATCGCTGCTATGATTGTTTTGCTCAACAGATCGGGATCTCACGAGATGGTGTCTTTGATGAATATCGATTTTTGTTCTATTGAGATTTGCTTCCTTGTCCTATTTCCACTATTGAAATAATCTCATGGTTGTTTCTTTCTGATTTTTCACCCATTTCTCCATTATCACGATCTTCACCTGGTCTATCTTCAGTGGTTCCTTTTATGCCTTTGCCTCTTGTGCTACCTCCTGCAACACCACCTCTTGTTCCTGCAGCACCATCGTCTCATTTCTCTAGTGTTCAACACTCCAGGCATCCTCGTCCTTCACCAGCCCCTTCCCTTGGTATCTTGCCTACACCTACATATGATCTCCTGATGGTGCTCCTCATTACGACCTTCGTGACTGAACATCCCTTAGGCCTCCTGATTTTCTTGGTTTTGCTCCGATAGCTCATGCTCTTTCTATCACTGAGCCTAGTTCTTATCATGGGGCTGCTCCTCATTCTAAGTGGTAGCCTGCTATGGCAGAGGAGCTTGATGCTCTTCGATGTACAGAGACTTAAGATATTGTACCGACACATGTGCATGCTCGTCCTATCACGTATAAGCGGGTGTATAAGATTAGGACCCTGTCTAATGGTATACTATTGAGCGTTACAAGGCTCGTCTTGTGGCTCACGGTTTCCAGCAGGAGTATGGTTATGATTACGATGAGGCTTTTGCCCCTGTTGCCCATATAACTACTGTTCGCACTTTTGTTGCGGTTGCTTCTGTTCGTCGATGGTCTATTTCTCAGCTGGATATTAAAAATGCCTTTCTTAATGGTGTTCTACATAAGGATGTCTATATGCAGCCACCACCTAGGTATTCTATTCCAGATGGGCACGTCTGTTGTCTCCGTCGTGGTCTTTATGGTTGTAGACAAGCTACTCGTACTTGATTTGCATGTTTTACTATAGTGATTATCTTTATCGGTTTCACTGTCAGTTCCCACAATCCTGCTCTTTTTGTCCATATTTCACCTCGGGGTAGGACACTGCTTCTTCTGTATATGGATGATATGCTCATCACTGGTGATAATTCCTCATTCATGACGTATGTGAAGAAGCATCTCAGTGAGCAGTTTCTGATGACTGATCTTGATTCTCTTACATACTTCCTTGAGATTAAGGTCACTACGCATGAGGGCTACTACCTCTCCCAATAGAACTATATCTAGGATCTTCTTGATCGTTCTAGTCTAACTGACACTCGCACCGCTGAGACTCCCGTGGAGCTATGCCTTCGGGTTTGTGCCACTCATGGTGACCTCCTTAAGGATCCTACTCATTATCGCCATCTTGTTGGGAGTTTGGTGTATCTTGCAAGCACTCATCCTGATATTGCTCAAGCTGTTCATATCTTGAGTCAGTTCATGGCTCGTCCTACCCACCTTCACTACACTCACCTTCTTAGTGTTCTTCTCTATTTGCATAGAACTATTTCTCGTCGTTTGTTTTTCTCTAACTCCAAGTCACTACAAGGTTAGGTGTATTCCGATGCGACCTAGGTTAGTGATCCTTTTGATCGTTATTCTCTGTTTACTTACTATGTTTTTTTGGCTTCTCCCTGATTACCTGGGAGACAAAGAAACAGATTGCAGTTTCTCATTCGAGTGCTGAAATTGAGTTGAGAGCTATGGCAATAGTGATAGTATAGGTTACTTGGTTGAGGTAGCTACTTATAGATTTTGGAGTGCTTGTGATGGGACCTACGGCTCTTTTGTTTGACAGTACAAGTGCTATCAGTATTGCCCACGACGTAGTGAAACATGAGCTCACCAAGCATATTGATGTGGATACTTCATATACTCGCTCACAGGTGCAGAAGGGAGTGCTTGCTCTACAGTTTGTGCCCTCAAACTTACAGATTGTTGACTTCTTCACGAAGCCATAGACTAGTGTATAATATTTATATTTTCTCTTCAAATTTAATATGCGTGATACACCATGAGTTTGAGGTGGTGATCAACTCGGTTTCGGCTTCTGGCTTCTGGCTTATTTTGCACTATTCATAAATTTCGTCTTTTCTGAACTTTTGGCTTTTTATTGAGTTTTTTTGCCGGTTCTTTTTTTCCCGTATTTGTTTGTATTATAAGTAATGGGCTAACATATTTTTTTTATATTTTTAAATTTTTTTAAATTTAATTATGCTAAATAAGCCTCTGTCAGCTACAGTGCGTTTTTCAGCCAGCTACAGTGTTTTCAGCTATAAGCCATGAGCTTTTCAGCCGAACCGATCACCACCTGAGACTGTACAGAGTCCTTAATAATGACACTGCCTACATTCTATTTCTCACAGCAAAATTTTGCAAATCCCGTTGCAAATTATTTCCCCAACATAGGTTGGCTACAAATTTTGTGCTAACTAGTGCAGGGCAACGACATACATTTTCTTCCATGAAAACTTGGACACAACCAAACAAAAAGTCCTCACGCCTTATCACCCCGCACGGGAAGAGCGACCAGAGCGCGGCGTCGCCCAGCGTATATCCCTCAGCGCCGGAACGCCGCCCACGGCCGCCATCACCAGCTCATGGAACAGTGGCAAACATCCGCGAATAGGACGGTTTTTTTCAGCTGCAGCTTCGGCTTCTGACTTCTGGCTTATTTTTCACTATTCATAAGTTTCGTCTTTTTCTGAACTTTTGGCTTTTTTGTTGAGCTTTTTTGCTAGTTCTTTTTTCCCGTATTTGTTTGTATTATACGTAATGGGTTAACATATTTTTTATATTTTTAAATTTTTTTAAATTTATTTATGCTAAATAAGCCTCTGTCAGCTACAGTACTTTTTCAGCCAGCTACAGTGTTTTCAGCCATAAGCTATGAGCTTTTCAGCCGAATCGATCACCACCTATAACTTATGACTACGGCTAATATTTTTATCTTAATGTGAGCATTTATATGAACTAACTGAATGTTGATAAGTTATTTTGAAAAGATCGTCCGATAAATTATTTTAAAATGACAGCACAGCAGTAATCGTGTTTGTTTATTTAACAGAAGTCGTGCGCGGTACGCGGCGTGAGAAAGCAATGTCCCGTGGCGTTCCTGGTGGGCCGTAGCAGCGGCTGTACGCATAGCCGCGACGGCTAAGGCTGATAACGGGCCGAAGCCTTGTCTAAACTTGGTTTCTTTGATCCAAATCCAGTCCTGTTCAAAAAATTCAAACCTAAATAGAGGCCTAGGCCTTGATCCGAACCAGAGTAGAGCTAATGTCCATACATTGTACAGTACAATCATCTTGCAAACAGTAGTATGCGATCCTATATATGGATCAAATCGAAACCACAAGGCTCTAATCTGCACAAAAGGTGTTGGAAATCGGAGGTGAGGAAGAAGGTGGCGACCGTGATTCCAAGTTAGAAACGATGGTGGCGGAGGTATAGTTAGAGAGTGGCCTTCTTCTGTTTCCCGTAGCTGGACATGGTCAGCTTCGACGATGGCGGCGGGGAAGAGCCAGGTTCCACAGAGGCGGACGTGGTTGTCTGACGAGGAAGCACTAAACCGTTCACTCGGCGCTGAAGGCCTATCGGTGCCACGTTCCTGATTCAATCGCCACCGGCAGTGGTGCGAGGGTTCTTGGTGGTGGAACGAACGCGGGCGATGGTGGAACGGATGCGGACGGTGGTGGCGCGAGGTTTTCTAGTGGTGGCGGAGGTAGAGCTTGCGAGTAGCGGGGAAAGCAGCAAACGATGGAGGCAGATGGTGACGGCGCGAGGGTTCCTCTCTTTTCTGAGTTGCGAACTCACGACCTCTCTAGAGGAAGTGAGGAAGCCTCAAATAGGTAAGTGGTTCTCATATGCCTTTCTCTACTATTATATAAAGAGGAGTTGGTGATCATCGGTTCGTTCTCCTCTCCCCTCTCTACAGCTATCCGATTTGATCTGGACCATTAGTCTCTCTCAGGATACAACCGCCCACCCCTCCAGTGGCGGAGGACCCGATAGGGCAAGGTCTGGCGTGCGCCAGACCTTGATGCGGGCGGCGGGAGGCGGGCGGCCGGCGGGAGGCAGGCGGGGGGAGGGGGGAGGCGGGAGGCGGGCGAGCTGCGGGAGGTGGGCGGGGGGAGGCGGGAGGCGGGAGGCGTGCGGCGGGCGGCCGGCGGGAGGCGGGTGGGCTGCGGGAGGCGGGCGGCGGGCGGGAGGCGGGAGGGGGGAGGCGGGCGGGCTGCGGGAGGCGGGGGGAGGCGGGCGGGCAGCGGCCGGCGAGAGGCGGGAGGTGGGCGGGCTGCGGGAGGCGGGAGGCGTGCGCGGCCGGCGGGAGGCGGGAGGGCCGTGGGAGGCGGGCAGGCGGTCGGCGATCCGCCCCACCTCATTTTTTCCCCGTCCTCCGCCACTGCACCCCTCCACTTTTCCCATCTCCTCGCGTATTCTGGCCCCCTTCTCTCTCTATTGCTTGCTCTCCAATGTTTGATGTGTGAAGTTGGCCGGGCGGTAAGTTCCGTCTCACCATTTTTATGACTCTATTGCAACGCACGGGTCTCTAACTAGTTAATATGAAAAAATGAGACCCATGGCCTGATTCAATCCAGTCCAAAACTGATTAAAAAAAAGAAGAGTCCAAATTAGTCACTCCAGGCCAAAGCCCATTAGCAGCCGATCTGTGCGCCGACCGCCGAGCAGTGCCGCACAGCTCCGTCTGCTCCCGCCGTGCGGCGGGTCAAGCAAGCTCGAGCGACGCGTTCGACGTGAGCGTCAGGTCCACCATGTCCGCGTCTCACTGTATCTGTCCTGTTGCATGGATGAACCCACATCTAGTGATGTAGTACACCATATTTAGGCACCAAATACACCTGTTAGAGAGGAGTACAGTAATCATAGCCCTAGGAAATAATCTTATAGGTCGAACTGTCTGTTTTATTTTGACAGTATTTCAACATACAAATATTGGGGCTGCTGCTCACAACACTCCATCCTCAATACCCTTGCCCGTAACACCAATTCTTCAGCTCCTTATTTCCTCCTGTCAGCACTAATAGAGAGCAGCTCGAAGTTCCGTATGGTAGGATCATCATGCGAGTTCTTCCCGGTTTTAGACAATGACGATGACCTGGTCTCAACTCCGCCTGAGTGATGCGCCCTTTGGGCAGCGGATGGGCGGCTGCTGCTACTCGAAAGTAGGCGGCTTGTGCGATTTGGGTCACTGAGATCTCCAGAAGTGCTTGGCTTGCTTGATGAAAGGACCGCTCTTCTTGAAGTGCCCCCATTCCGCTGTGACGATGTTGGCCTTGTTTTATCTGAATCAACAGTCTACCAAACACACAAGATGATAGCAAGTAGCTCTTTCATCACTGCGGGAATGAGCTATAGGTTCAGGACAGTACATCAAATTCTTACCGCCTTAGATGACATCAGTGAATTCAGTATTGTTCTGTGCTTGGTGTGTTCTCCATTAGGACCAGAACCAGAGCCAGTTCTTCTAGCAAAAGCTTCAGCTGCACCAGAGAATCTATCAGGGATAGTACGACTTGTAGATAGTACAAAAACTTAGGTCTTAAATTCTCTTTCAATTATTTATTCCCCAGAATATTGTAACCTCGAATGTACATGAAGTCATGAATCTTACAGACCTGCAGTTCGTTCTGCAGAAGGGCCCACCAACCCACTTGTCTTTCCACTAGGCTGGTAGTGACGAACAAATGCTATACATTCAGCACAGTAAAAAATGCATTCCTTAATAAAGTGGGTGGGCAAAATGAACAGACGTACTCGAAGTTTGTTGCTATCTCTAATTTGAGGATACTTCAATATTGTCCAATCAAATACATAATCAAGTTGGTACCCTGTGAGTATCCAGAAGAAGTCATGTCAAAAGTACAGACATAGGGCACTATCAATTATAATGCTTAAGCAAGAAGCATACCTTCGCGGATAAATAAGTCGCGGAAGAGTCTCTTCAAATAGGAATAATCTGGTTTATCTTCGAATCGTAGTGATCGACAGTAATGGAAGTATGAAATAAACTCTGACGAAAAAGATTTACAGAGGACCTGTTTAAAGTTGTGGGAATTATTGTGACAAGCAATCCATAGTACAATATGGTAATCGAATGACAAATCAAGTGACGGGACTTCTTTGTTGCATTGTGAAATGGAGTACCTCAACTGGGGTCAGCATTTTCTTTTCACTGATTTTATCATACTTCTGCTTCTTTGTGCCAGCTTTCAGACCTTGCCAAGGAAGACTGATGCATTCCAAGATGGCAAAAGAAAATGTAATGGTGCAGAAGAAAGAACAATCTAGTCATTATTGGAAAAGCTAGTAGAGCGATTATATGTCACACCTTCCTCTTAAGAAATACATCAGCACATAACCAAGAGATTCCAAATCATCTCTCCTGCTTTGTTCTGGAAGGAAACCAAGAAAGGTACAGTCAGAGAAGCAACATATGTTTAATCAAAATATATCTACCAAGGCTTTCAGATTTGTGGATGAGCATAATCCACAATTGATTGATTTCATAGTAAGGTGTAGTTTTTGAGGTTTTGTAGGACCAATATTGCTAATTCTGGCCACGTTCAAACTACTCAGTACTGACTAGTTTTGTCCTTCACACCTTCCTATTCCCCTTAGCTTCTATTATTTATTTATTTTTCACATAATGATGATACAGTAGCCAAATCTGTACTTACAGGCCATAAACTCACCTACTCCAAGATGGGTATTCACACTGGCATATCGTGCGGTTCCTGTGAGATTTTTGTTTTCCCTGTGGCAGTCCAAGGAAAATAGATTTAACTTTTCAAACACGACTCCACACGAAGTAAGCATAGCTAACCAAGAAGATGGAATGGAACATCTCATAAAAAGCAGCAGGAATTTTTGTCAAAGCAAAAGAAAAGAAATTCCTGTTGATCCTTACAATAGTATTTACAATGGTCATTATTAATCATTTGCTCGTCATGCTTATTAATATTAAACTTCCATGCATCCATGGTCATACTTTTGAGATACCGTTTACTGCCCCTCGTAGATAAGCTATGTTAGACAGCGGCTGCTTGGAACAGCACAGGAGCAAGACAGGTTGGGAGTGTTATGAATACTGTGTGTATATTCATGAGGCCCAGAGGGCAATATATATAGGGAGTACAAAGAAATATGACATATACAAATAAGGAAAATCAAGACATATAAGAAAACAAATAAATTAACCATATCCTATCCTATCATTAACACCCCTTTAAACTCATGGTGGATCACACACACTGAGTTTGGAGAGAAAATACAAATGTTGTGCCCTTGTATGCGGCTTCGTGAAAAAGTCAGCAAGCTGTAACTCTGAAGGCACAAACTGTAGAGCAAGTAGTCCCTCCTGCACCTGTGAGTGAGTGTATGAAGCATCCACACTAATGTGCATGGTGAGCTCATACTTCACTGGATCACGAGCAATAGTGATAACACCTGTACTGTCAGACATAACAGTCGTAGATCCCCTCACAGGTACTCCAAAGTTTGCAAGTAGCCACCTCAACAAAGTAATCTCTGTTGTCACTACTGATATAGCTCTCAACTCAGCCTTTGCACTCTGGGAAACTGCAGTCAGCTTCTTTGTCTTCCAGGCAATCAAGGAGCCAAGAAAAGAAGAGCCTAGATTCCGAGTCTAAAAGTTTAGTACTAGAGAACTAGTTCTCTTAGTATTGCTAGTATAAATAGTTAGGTTAGCAAGTCCGAGAAGAATGAATAGATGTTGTCTAAGCTAGAGTATCGTTAGCTATCTGAACGGAGATAGGAAAAGTAGGAGGTCTTACTGAAGTGAAAGGCGTAGAGTCTGGTGTCATGTGGAAAGAGGCACCAAAATCTAGAACCCAAGAGGTACCTGAAGTAGACATCTAAACTAGACTGCCAAAAACTTGCTGAGCTGTGAGAGAGTTGATGTAGAGCCTGTCAGAGCTACTGACTAGTCACCTCACTAAGAACTTGACGAGTTGGTCTGTCCTCCTATGAAGGGAGGGCCTCCCTGGCCCTCATAGATCATCCACTCCAACACACTTTGTTCCGCTTTTTCTATACTGCACAACACTGGTAGTCATGCCCAAAGTTCTTGCAGTAGTTGTGCACCGAACCCAGTTGGTGCGACAACAGGCACCTGGGGAGAGACCGTAGTCAGAGCAAAAAATGACAGTGTAGTCGAAGGAGCAGCAAGCACAGTCAGAACAGACTATGCTGCTAACCCGAGGCAAAGCTCTTTAGCCCGAAGCGTCGAAAAGGCCTCGGTGACGGTCGATCGCGGCGAGCGGCTCAACAATTGAGCCTTGACAGGCTCGAACTCTGGGGAAGACGACAGACGAAATCATAAAGGCGAAGGCAAATATGATCCGCCTTCTGTACATTATGACACTCCTAACAAAGTAGAGAGGCTAGCTCGTCCAGCTAGCGCCAAAGACTAGCCAGGGCTCAGAAAAAGTCGTTGATGGAAGAATCCCCCTGGCGAAGCATCTCCAACTCACGCTAAAGCGAAAAGAACTGAGCATCACTTCTCTGCTAGTATCGCTCACGCAAGTACTCCCAGATCTGTCGAGTAGACCGCAGACCAATAATGTCTAGTTGGATAGAGTCGTAGACACTGACCACCAGGATGCTCGAACACGGACCTCATCAGCACACCAACGCTCGAAAGCGTCAATGGCATACTAAAAAGCCTCATCAACAGCGTCAGCAGCAGCCACCTCCTCTACCTCTTTGGCGGCCTCATCCTTTGCAGAAGGTGCAAAGGTAGGATGCCTAGGAGAAGGCTGACCTGGCAGCGGCAGAGAAGGTCGTGCACCAGTAACATGTCCCCAGAGGCGGAGACCATCGAGTGTGATCTCTATGAGTGGAGACCACAACCTGTAATTCATCCCATGGAGCTTTGTTCCCGAGAATGGGATCATAGCTGATAGAACAGAAGCCATTGGTATGCGGCGCTGGATGGCGTGACGACCAAGGCAACGAAGGCGCGACGGTTAGATTAACTTTTTTCTTCTAATTTTTCTTTTACATAATATATAAGGAAGCTGCTGAAACGGATCAGATATGTTCGAATCAGATCTATTCGATGGTCACGCTTGACGGCGGTGCGGCAGGTGACCAGATGGCATCCGGCCGGTGGTTGGCGGGACCAGGCAGCAGCGGCGGGTGTCCAGGCTCCAGTCTCTGCGCCATCAACGACAAGCGGTTGGGGTGGTGTCGACGGCAGACGTCAAGCGGCGACGGGCCAGTGGTGTTCACCGAGACGGCGGGCGATGGGCAGCGGGAGCCAAGCGACGATCGATGGGCGCTGGGCGGCTTCGGACAGCAGGCGAGCGGCCGAGGCAAATACCAGATCTAAGTAATGGGCGGGGGCGTTCGGAGACGGCAGTTCATCCATGAACTAGCAGTTGTGGCGGCTCTCCGGTGGTGGTGCGGAAAAACTAGTGTTAATGCCCTAGGTTTGATACCATGTTATGAATATTGTGTGTATATTCATGAGGCCTAGAGGGCAATATATATATGGAGTATACGGGGATATACAAAGAAATATGCTATATACAGATAAGAAAACCAAAGCATATAAGGAAACAAATAAATCAATCATATCCTATTATTAACAGGGAGTAGGGTGTGGTAGTGCTTATTGAAGCAAGTCCACCAGATTCGGTACAAATCAGTGCTAAATCAGCTTTCCATCTTACCAAACCATTTGAAGTACAAGGTTGCCCAGTTTTGGAAGTAGAGGGGCCAAACATGCCACTTTTTACGTACAGGGACCAAAGTGCGCCTAGGACCAAAAGTATCATTTAACCAAAAATCCATATCATGTAGGTTCAGAACCAACAACCTAGTAATTTAGTAACAAGTTGTTGCACCATATGCACTGCAGAAAGCTTATGATGTGAGTGAACTGTGTCAAAACACAAATGACATTAGAAAATATTGAGAAATGAACTGCTGGAACACAAACACTAATTACAAGATAGAATAAGAGTGCCACACTTGAACAATCTCCCACTTCCAGATTATGGGAATTCCTTATAATACTTATAAGAACAGATTGTATTTTACCTGTATGGTATGTGCTTATGAGTTTGGAGATCTCGGTACCTCTTCGCAAGGCCATAATCGATGACATAAACCTGTGATGGAGAGTGTTTTCCTGTGTTTAGATGCTATCTTTGTGAGCAAACTAAACATTTATTACATCAAGAACTGAACTACCAATACAAGTGAACATATTCAATCATTGGTGCAAGCCAGTCACATAGATATATCAGAAAATTAACAGTCATTTCTCTTAAAAATAATTATCATGCAATAATTACTAATAAGAATATGAAGGTTTCTTTCATTCAAGGTTGCCATTATCAAGTTGACTGTACACAAGATCTCGATCATATGGCAAATGCTATGCACATCCCACACACGTGCTTGCAAATCCACACGTGTGCGCACAAAACATGCACATCCTCCTGCTGGAAGTCAATAGCAATAATAACACAAACCTGATTTGCCTTACGGCCCAAACCCATAAGGAAATTGTCTGGCTTGATGTCACGATGAAGAAACCCCCTCGTGTGCATGTACTCTACTCTGGTGATCTGTATACAATGCAAGGTAGACAAGTTACTTTTGCTTGCAAAACCAATCAAATACAAACTCAAGAATCCTTTTTATTTTATGGCCTTATCTTTGTATTATTTGGTATGTGGTTGCACATTGACCAAAACCAACACATGAATGATAGGATACAATAAGACAGACTCACCATCTGATCAGCAAGCATAAGTACTGTTTTAAGAGAGAACTTTCTGTTGCAGTAGTTAAATAAGTCCTCAAGACTAGGACCAAGCAGATCAATCACCATGACATTGTACTCTCCCTCCACTCCAAACCACTTCAGATGTGGAATCCCAGCTAAATGTTGGAGAGGAAAATTATAAAATCAGTAAAACACCTGTATAAATATACCAACCAACTTCTCCTATAGTAATACTTACTTCCCCCTTGCAAAAGCATGTATAGTTTTGATTCGTAATGAAGCTGGGGATGCCATGATTTAACAGATTCCTAATAAGAAGTGAAACACACAAGAAAGGTCAGCAAGCTGGCCTAAATTCCTGATGTTAGTAAGGGCTGGCAAGTGGCACCTGACCCCAATGCCAACAAATCAAGCTGTTACGAAAATGATTGATAGCCTAGAAATTAGAAGACATACAAAATGTATTTGAGTAAAAAAAATATATCCCTGCTATTTCTTTGTTATTAATGCTGCATTGGATCAACATTCTATCTTCAATTAACACACTAATTCAATGTAAGTTTCACAAAAAAAATCAATATAGCATAAATAACCCCAGAGAAACTAGATATCAAACTTTGAGACTTATCCTATCAGAACCTACCAGAGATTATTTCCAATGTGTACTTCAAAGCACTGCTATCATCACTTCAAAGGAGTACTACTGGTTCATTGACTCAAATAGTCAAATGAGCAACTCTACATACAGATTGAAAGCGGAAGCCAGAAATGCTAACTACAGTGTTACTGTGCAAATGATGGTAGTTGCTAGTGGTTACGAGTTACGAATTTTCAAAAAAAAAATTGAGCATCTTCGCTTTTTTAAAAAAAAAAAAGAAGGAAAAGGCACCCAAAGAAGAACCACTGTTGTCCTAGAATCTCGGTAGTCAGGAGGGTATAAGGTTCTTTAACAATTCAAATTGATAGAATTGGGTGACAGTGCTACAGAACCATTGTCCGGAGGATGAGTGGTATTCCCAATGGCCCAAGGTACCCACTATTCGCAATTCTGTGACTTGAACCCTAGAAAATGTTTGACAACATCATTTCGGTACAGTATGTCTGGTTGTAAATGGCGAATTCCAAATATGTCAACCTGCTGCAAGGCCACATAGTAACATGTTGATTAAGGATTTGAGGTCTAGCATTGTATCTATGCTCTCATAGTGATAACCAGCTTCAAGTTGATGCTCATACCTAAATGAATGGGTAACAAAGTTAAAGTTGAAGGGAGTAAGGAGTCTCTCAGCCTTACGCCTTTTATCTTTTCCTTTTACACATCGCTAGCAGCCAGCTAGTCAATTTGGTTCGATGGTCAAATATATGGGCACCTGCACTTTTCTACCATGAACAAATGAAATATAGAAAGCAACCCGTCAAAAAATTATAAAAAAATGGAATCACGCCATTTCTCCTATAAAAAAGCACACTATTACACACACAAGCCGCACAGCTGAGTCTCGGTTCTCAAATAATTACGCAAGATTTGCAATTAACATTTCTTCAGATGCAATGGACTGTATCTATAATTGCAATTAACGTGGGCATTTTTCGTCTAATTCATCCTGGCAATCACAGAATTAATATGGCTAAGCAAACCATTCAGATCAGCCAAAGGAGCTAACTAAGACAATGTCACCTGGGTCCTAGATACAGACACTAGAAACGTGTGCAGTGTAATTGAATTGCTCATCGCATACCAGTTTGACGGCCACCTCCTCGCCGTTCTGTATGTTCACGCCTGCAAACAAATCAAACAACTCCGTAAGAAACATCAAAGAGAAAGTAACTTTCTTATAAGCAGCAACATAGAATTGTTTACACACACACACACACACACACACACACACACACACACACACACACTGACACACACACACACACACACACACACCAAAACACAAAATCAGTATCAAACCCATCACGGGACGCACCGAGATAGAGCTCCCCGAAGGATCCACTCCCAATTTTCCTCCCGAGCTTAAACTTGCCCCCGACGACGTGCTCCATACTCGCAAGTCGCAACCCACGCGCGCGCTAGGCTCACCAACTCCCCCCACCGACAGAGCTCACCACCTTCCAGGCCCAGATCCGCCTCGCGCCTCAAACCTCGGCAGAAACCAACCACATTGCCCGGGCGCCGCCAGATTCGGCCCCGGACCACCCGCGCGGGCCGAGCGCAACCGCCAAACGGACGAGCGCCGACGATGCCGCGCCGCGCCGCAAACCAACCACCGGAGACGGATCAAACTGGCGCAGGCCGGCGAGGAAGTATGGGGATTGGGGGGAGAGAAGATCCAGGCAGTGGCGGTAGCTTCGGGATTTCTCGCTTAATTTATGAGGAAATTTTTTGGAATTGGAGGTGAGTTTTTTTTTTGATAAAATTTGGAGGTGAGTTTTTTTTTTGAACTAATTTGGAGGTGAGTTAAGGAGGCGTGTCGGAGAGAGGAGGGAGGAATCTGGACACATGTGGACCTCTAAACACCCAAAAATTCCGTTTTTGGCCTTTAAACCAAAAAAATTCCGTTTCTGGACCCCTTCCGACCGTGCGTTTCGCGAGATGGCGCCACGTGTCCTGGCCGGCCGCGCGACCGCCCGCTCCACCGCGCGACCGCCGCCCGCTCGCGCGACCGCGCCTCCCGACCGCGCGTCCGCCCGCCGCCCGCGCGACCTCGCCGCCCGACCGCGTGTCCGCCCGCCCGCCCGCGCGACCGCGCGTCCGGGACACGTGGCACCAGCTTGCGAACGCGCGGTCGAGAGGGGTCCAGAAACGGAATTTTTTTGATTTAGGGGCCAAAAGTGAAATTTCGGGTGTTTAGGGGTCCAAATGTGTCCAGATTTCGAGGAGGGAGGGGGCGTGGAAAAGGTCGGAAATGGAGAAGCGAAGTGGATAGCCTGGGGACTGGGGAGGGAGGGAAGAGGGTGGGATGAGATGCCTTTTTGTGCTTTGCGATGCGTGTTCCGCTCCGCAGTATCCGCCTCGTGCTGTATTTCTTTGCTGCTTCTGCTACCCGCGATGGGCAGTCTTTTCACGTAGGTTGTCACGTCCTTATCAATGCGTATTCGTATACGTATGTGGTATTTGCATGGAAGACGGGTATTTATTAGAATACCCACCTAGTTGGACAGATTAGTGACAATTTTTCTACGTACGCATTAAGAAATCAACTTCATCAATCAAATAAACTGGACCTGAACTAATTTTGCCCTGTTCAGAAGTACTGTGTTTTTATTTTTAATTATAGTTTTTGACTAAAATGATATTATTAATTTTTTCTAAGTTTTTAAATTAAATAAAAATAGAAAAATGAAAACATCATGATATCTTCATAGATAATATGATGAGAAAAAAAGGGAAAATTATATTAAAAATTAATATGTTTTAAACCGTTTTTAAGTCGGAACCTGTTTGGAATGGCGCCTCCGCGCTTTCCAGCTGTAGCCTCCGCTGTAAGCAATATGGGCTCGCTAGGTACTACACAACGGGCTGGCCGTCCAACTTTATGGAGAAATCAATGAAGGCATTTATGGCATGTTCGTGCTGAGTAGTGAGTACAGCGTAGGGATTGAGATCCTCCGTCTTCAACGTCAGTGACTGTGGGGCCCACACATCAGTGATTTTGAAGTCAGAGGATACGCATCAAGTACAGCGTAGACCAGGAGGAGGAAAATTCTAACACAAGTTACGCTTATACTGCCAGCTCTTGGCTCGGTTTATTTCGATTTAAATTTCTGATTTTTAGTTTATTTTTCATTATTATTAAATTTTATTTTTTTTTGGTTTTTAGCTTTTTGTTGGTTTTTTCTCGTATTCGTTTACATTGTCTGTGATATGATAACCTATTTTTTTTATTTTTATTTTTTAAATTTAATTACGCTAAATAAGTCATCATCAGATACAGGGTAATTTCAGCCATAAATTATTTTTTTAGCCCAATTGAGCGGGCTGCTGATCAGTGTACTTTTACAGTAGTTGCAACAACAAAGATGACCACGGTGCCCTCAGTGACTTCTGATGTTATGCTGCACATGACATGATACCTAATTACCTGTTATGTCATACTGTCATCAAGGTGAGAAAATGGGGGAGCTGAAGCTAACAGATTGCAGAGGTGGCACCAGTTGAGCGAGTAGCTGCGGTTGCCTGGAATCATGGACATCCACTACGAGCTGCATGCTCACCTGGCGTAACCTGCAAGCATGAACGGGGAGTGACTAGTGAGTGAAATCATGTTACTTTTCACGACAAAAGGCACATTTGCTCGAAAGATTTTTAACAAAAGCACATCTTTCAAGTGATGAAGTGTAGATCACACCAAATTGCACTCCATGATTCTAGTGATGATCCCAGCACCACCGCTCGGAATTTGGAAAGGCTAACCCCAAATGCCCATCTCAAAGTCTCACGAACCTAAACGTTGTGCAGACCAGAGTTACTTCGAGTGTGATGAGGATATTTGATATGTTGGTCTCAACTAGACCAACTAATCCCAAATTTAATTTAAGTTTAGGTGTATAGGGAGTAAAATTATACCCCATACATGCATAACCTGACTGCTTCTTGATCTTTCACGGCAATGAGAATGCTGCTCATTCATACTAGTATGATGCCTCAAGGATAAACTACATATGCTTCATTGCTGTCACCTCGTACTTATGCTTCATTCCTGTGTAACAACCGGTCAAACTAACAAGACCCAAGACCAAACTGATGTACCGATGATGTTAGTAGGGAGCAAATGGAGTGGGTAATTCCCATTAGATCAACTGACCGGCCAAAAGTTTGCAGAGAGAATACGGAAGGGATAAATAGGTATCAGGTACTATATGTGTCCGATTCTGACTTTGAGAAAAAAAATGTAGAATAGGATACGTGGTGAGTTATATACATCCATATGTCATGTGGTATGAGGAAACCTGTTGTGACTTTACTTATGATAACAGATAGACGGATTGCCGCATCTGAGAAGTCGGGGAATTCTGATGCTTTTCTCGGTGATTGGTCCCTTTGTGTTCGCTATGTTTGCACCCCTACTGTCCAATGTCGTCTATAGGAGAGCAAAAGAAGCGGATAATTTCCATTCAACAGACCGACCGACTGAAGGCTTGTAGAGCAAATATGGAATGGAGAAATAGATATCTGGTACTATCTGTGTCCGACTTCGACTCCGAGAAAAACTATGGAATAGGATATAGTATGAGCGATATCCGTCTTTATCCGCTCTGATTGGACTCTTAGATGTCAGACATCACATGGAAGTAGAAAAAAATAGTAGCTAAAAATGATAGAACTGTAGGTTTGACCTCAATAACCTGAAATTCTATCACAACCAAATTTTTGAATTGTCACAATACAAGATTTGCTTTGCTGTTTTGTTGGGTCATTGCAATCAAATGGTAGGAAGGAAGATCAACAAGTTTTGTCCAAAAATATACACACGAAAGATGATAAGATTTAAGATGATGATCTTGTCAATTGTCATGCCAGACATTAGCAGTTTCAGTTATATTCATAGCTCATTAGTCATTTCATAATACATATACATAAAATTTGGTAGTAAGTATGTCCAAAATAGTTCAGAAGTCATGTTTAAATATTACAAGTATGTTACTATTGTTGAATAGCCACGAACTAGCTCAAGCATACATAAATTGATTTAAATTGAACGAACTACATTAGTATGCTGGGTCACCCGACATAACGAATTGTTTCGTTAAGGACTAATATGACAGATGCAAGATGCAAGTACAAAACTTTTAGTATAAAGGTCTAAAAGATGATTTGGAGAGGTTGAAAACAAGAACAAATAGTCAAGGATATGAATATATCATAAGACACGGGAAGCAAGAGAACACAGATTTGTGACTACACCAGTAGAGGATAGATATGCAAGGAAAGCAACAGACACAACTCCAAAAAAAGGATTGTAAAAGCAAGGTTCCAAGCGGTCGAAAAAGCATAGAGATGTTGTAATTCAGCAACGATTGCTGCAGGATGCTCACTCAATCTTTTCACCTGGTTCCAAGCGTAACTGTCAATGCTCGATTCAATACAATGCATTTGAAGTAACAGTTGTCAGAACTATTTACCAATGTCAAAGTGAATATTAAGGTTTGCATGATTAGCTACTTAAACTGGCTTCAAACCCAGATTACTTTTAATATAATTGTATTCTTGATGCAAGCAGGTAGGTAACCAAGATGTCATGACAATAACATAATTACCGACTATTTGAGGAATGGAAGGAAACCCTGGTTAGTAGATTAACAGAACAATAAGACAACTGAATCAGAAGGAATACCCAACAATGGTTTATGTGGCAAGTGGCAACACATTCAACAAACTCATAGCTCAGATATTCACCTCCACAATCTGATTATATGGCTTTAATTGTCTTGCCAAGTTGATTTTGAAGTTTATTTTGAAATACCTTGAACTTTTTTACATGATTCAGATTTATGCTTCATTAAGTAGATGTAATCATATCTACTAAAGTTATCTGTAAAAGTTATAAAGTACTGAAAATCACCTCTAGCTGTTGAGCTCATTAGTCCACATACATCCGTATGTACAAGGGCCAACAAGTCAGTCGCTCTCTCACCTAGACTAGTGAAAGGTGACTTAGTCATTTTGCCAAGTAAAAAAGACTCGTACATTTCAAATGATACAAAATCAAATGACTTTGGAAGACCATCGTTATGTAGCTTCACCATATGCTTCTTATTTATATGACCCAAACGATAATGTCAAATATAAGTAGAATTCAAATCATTAGATCCAAGTCTCTTAGCATTAATGTTATAGGTAGTCACATCCTCAAGATTTACAATATACAATCCATTCACCAATGGAATATAACCATAAAGCATATCATTCAAATAAATTGAATAACCATTATTCTTTATTCTGAGCTCATAAATTTCTACTCCCGAACATGAAGCAGAAATAATAATTTTGCTTAAGGAAGGAACATAATAACAATTATTTAATTCTAAAATTACGCCTGAAGTTAAAGATAATGGTAAAGTGCCAATAACCAATTAATCAATTCGTGCTCTATTGCCTATGTGAAGATCAACATCACCTCTTGCTAAATTTCTACTCATTATCAATCCTTGCATTGAACTACAAACATGAGCAACCCATCAGGTATCAAATACCCAAGAACTAATATGAAAAGTAGCAAAACTTATTTCTATAACATTTTATACCTGACGTGAAAGTCTTACTTCCCTTCTTCTTTTTCAGTTTTGTCAAGTACTTATTGCAGTTCTTTTTCCAATGTCCAATCTCATGGCAACAATAGCAAATGGTGTTGGCTACAACGCTAATTTTGAGCTTATGAAGCTTAGATTTGATACTCAAGATCTCATCTTGAGTTTTGTCCATGTCTTTTCTTCTGCTAAAAACCTTAGCCTTCTTCTTTTTGAAGTAAATAGTCTTTTGGATTATCATCACATGATTAGTGGTTATCTTATTACTCTCCTCGGCTGACTTAAACATCCTATGTAATTCGATCATTGACATCTCCATGCTATTCATATGAAAGTTCAAAATGACTGGCTCAAAGCTCGGAGGGAGTGACTGGAGAATTACATCAGTAGCAAACTCTTGGCTAAGGAGAAAACCAAGCTTTTTCAAACTCTCAATATAATCAATCATTTTTATTACATGAGAGCTGACCAGACTTCTTTCAGGTAGCTTGCATGCAAACAATAGTTTAGAGGTATGGTACTTTTCAGCTCTTGCTTGATTCTCAAACATACCCTTAACACCTACAATCATATTGTAGGCATCTGTGTTCTCATATTACTTTTGAAGCTCAGAGTTTATGATGGCAAGCCTAAGACAGCTAACCTTTAGTGAGTCATTGCAATGTTTCTCATAATTATTATTTGCTATGCTAGTAGCATTTTTAGCTGGTTCATCATATATATTGAATGTTTAGAACATATTTATTCTTTTCTTACTTGAGAACAATTCTCAAGTTGCGATACCAGTTAATAAAATTTGTTTCACTTAGTTTTTCTTTCTCAAGAATAGATTTCAAGTTAAAAATGGGTGCGGAGGAAGTAGGTAGGTATGGTCTACAACATAAAATTGTATATGCAAAATTTCAGTACTATGTTTATGTAATTTTTTTATTAAATAATTTAACAAAACATACTCTCACTATATATTTAAAAACCATGTTCCCTCTAACGATATATAGTAAGTCAAGATCCATATTTCATTAAGTCCTAATGAGCTTTGGTATCACTGCTAAAAACCTTGTGATGTAGATAAGCAACCCCTTCCTAATTACATCACGTGTGAATTTTGTTTGTTGAGTGACATCTATATATCCCGACCTCAACACCATGCCCATAGGCCAAAAACAATTTTGATAGCCTAGTCAAGTTAAACCAATATTACATATAAACATGTTTGACACTTTTCCTATCTTATTAAGATAATTAATAGCATCATACTTTAATAGACCTATCAATTAACGATCAAAATCTTGATAGGTGCAATAATTGGAAGGGCATTAAATTTTACTTAATTTTTCTAAAGGGTGCTATTCTATCATGTTAAAAATACCTAAGATAATAATAACATGACAAATAGTATAAGAGGACTATAAAAACATTCACAGATAATCGTATTAAAATGTGAGATAATATGTTCCTTTCATGACAATCTCTATCACCATGCTTCTTGTCCATTAAGCCATCATACTTGAAGTTATCATATGCATCTACTAAGCTATTACACCTAACAGCTAGTAATGAATCATATATAAAAATATGAAGCATCACAAGTCAGACATATAGACCGTTATACAATAATATGTAACATATGATTATAATTTAGGCTCCACTCATTTCAGCTTCAGCTTTTGGTTTATTTTCACTATTCATAAATTTCATCTTTTCTGAATTTTTGGCTTTTTTAAGCTTTTTTTCCGGTTCTTTTTTTTCCGTATTTGTTTGCGTTGTCCGTGATGAGCTAGCATTTTTTCTATTTTTATTTTTTAAAATTTAATTACGTCAAATAAAATACCTTCAGTTACAGTAAAATTTCAACTACTACAGTGCATTTTTCAGCCATATCAGCCCAACCAAGCGGAGCCTTAGCACGGAACACATACCATAAAAAATTTATACATACATCCTATACACTTGAGTCATACCATTAACATCATTCTCTACGGAACACAAGGAATCAAATTTCATCATGCGGTATAAAGTATAAACACATAATATTTATAACCACTAATGATTACCTCGCATAGCGGCCTGCTAGCCGGTGATTGTGGAGTACGGCCCCCGGGAGGATGGTTGGTACTTGCTTGCATTGTCGTCAGATAGCAAATCCTGCATCAAACTTCTCCCTCGACTACTGTGCACGAGATCGCCGATGCGTGCGACAAGCCGGCATGGGTTAGCTTACGCGTGCATCACCACGCGGCGCGCGGAAACTTGGAATCGCGAAGTGGGAAGCCTCGCGCGGTGGGTGGGTTGCACCTCGTGGGCTGCGTGGCCCATGGGCGTATTCGACCACTGGCCACTTCGCGGTCGACGCTGTGCTAGCTGGAAATGTCCGGAGGTCTGTTGTTTTGAGCTGCATATTTTGACTACCCTCCGATAAATTTGATAAATAATATTTACTAGCCATCTGTTCATATATTACAACGAAATTTTTTAGATATATAAAGAATCATGCTATAAAAGAGAGTTACTCTGATCAGTTAAAAAGTGAAGAGTGGTGAAAAGTTGAGAGTGGAACGGTTTGAGGAGAAGGGACATATAATCAACTTGTTTCTTTATAATAGTAGTGATTGGTAGAAATTAATGTTAAAAACCGACTGAAAAATTACCTTAGTAGTTGTTGCATGCGCGCTGCCTGCCGCGATGCTGCTGTGCTCACTGAGGCGCCTGAGCGCATGCGGCCAGCCACGTTCGGCGTTCCTGCTTCCGCTGGCTGCTCAGCCGCGGCCGCGAGACTGCTCGGCCGCTGACAAGACCCGCGTGATGCCGTGATCTGGTTTCACCTTAAATGCACTTGGTTCGTGTGATTGCATACAAAAGTTAATTAACAACATTCAATTCTCAAGCCGTTTCAATTTTACCAATCCCGTCTTATTGCTGAATATGGCGCATAACGAGCATTATGTCAAACCGAGTTTATGTTCTTCTATAGTACTCCAACTAAGAACCTACCACGGTAGTTGCTGTAAACTTTATTTCTGAACTTTTTTTTTTAACTTGTAGCTGTAAACTTCAAATTACATGTTTTGCGATAAGTTTTGGGTTCGTTCTGTGGACAGGGCTGATGTGTGGTTAAATGGGCGCTTCGGATCTGGCCCTCTGTTAATTCGTATTGGGCTTAAGGTCCAAAATGCTGAACTTAGAAGCGCTGAGGCCTGACAGTTCGGTACTTTTGGCGACTTTTTTTTTTCTCAGATCAGCATTTTTTTTGGATGCTATATTATCTACAAAGTTTGTACTGATCAAGGCGTTTGGTCATCTAACGATCGCTACAAATTCTGGAATGCACTATTTGAATGAGTACAAACAATTTGCCCCAGGCATATCCAACCCGTACTCACGGTTCACGAACTCATGGTCCTGACTCCTGAATCCTAATCTCACCTGAATTGTCTTCACCCAGCGTCGCCCACTGCTGACTTCAGAATTTCAGAGTTCAGACACACCCCAGTTTGCAGGCGTGTACTCTCGGACGCATGCTTGCTCTATAACTCTATTTCAATTTGTCGATCGTCCTTCAACACATCCAATTAGCAATTGCCTATTTGATTTGCTCTCTGAACCCCATGCAATTCAGAACTCATGTCCTCTGCCCCGTTTGCTTCCTCATAGTACATCTGCAAGAAGATACGAATTGCTATATCCAGATAGTACAAGTGCATATTTATTTAGACAACATTTACAGCATGTAACAACGTGAAGTACCCAAGCTACGCACTAGCCCGTAACACGTACGCTGTAGTCTGCCCTAGACGGATGCAGTACTCATGTTGCCTGGGTAATAGGTAGATTTGGCGAGCGCCTTCTCACTCGCTTCTCAAATAGGTAGGCCATTGGAATGCTAACTCAAATAGAGAGCTGAAAATAATAGCTAGCCTCTTCATCCTAGGAAATAGAGAGGGAGAAATGACTAATGGGATAGGTACGATATTGTGCAGAGGAGCCAGTGAGCAGCCACACCTTTGCAGCATCTCTTTAAGAAACTCCTCAAATCGGCTTAGACAACCGACCATAAGTGCGCACAGCAGAGGCCTTTACGCATCCATTGCACCCCCAAATATGGCAGTTCTTGTCTTGAGAGCAAACGAGTTAATGACCACCACATTTAGTGCCACAATCTCCTGTACACTTTTCATCCTTAGTACAATGTTTCCATGCATTTGCAAAGGCAACAGATGGAATAAGTTGATGCAGGCTGCAAGCACATCTCGAAGCAAATCAATTAAGCGCCTTGAGTAATTTGAGTTGCCTGATGACTCCAAGGAGTCAATTAAACGCTCATAGTATTCAAATCATACACAAAGAAAGTGCCTTGAGTAATTTCAATTGCCTAATGACTCCAAGCAAATCAATTAAGCGTTCCCATGCATTTGCAGGAGACAAGTAATTGCACCCCTCTGGCACTTCTCACCCTCACCCACAGCCATTAGTTCTTTCCGATTTGTTTAATTACCTGCCAAACTTTGCTACAAGCCTCTCTACAAAGATATACCCCTCCACCTCTGGCTCTACTTTCCAAAGCACCAAACCAAAGGCAGGCACTTTGGTTGGCAAGCGTTGGAGAGTTTATTTTTTTACGGCTTGGGGCAGGATGGAGGGAGAGAAGACGGTGGCCATGGAGGAGGCGAAAGGGGAGGTGGAGAAGGAGGAGGTAGCTGCTGATGTGAGCCTGAAGGATCTGTCCAAGAAGCTTGATGACTTCGCCAACGAGAGGGACTGGGAGAAGTACCATAACCCAAGGAATCTTCTGCTTGCCATGGTTTGCGTCTCCCTCTTTCGCTCTTCCCTTCTCGCTCTCTCTTGATCTTCCTGCGTTTCACCAGTACACAAATGTCCAGGCAAGTGGTGATTGGAAATTTTAGGGTTTTCTCTTGTGCTTTTTTCCTTCGTTACGAACTTAGAATTGCATCGTTATCTGGAGAATTTCTTGTGTAAGATTATCATAGGTTGATTCTGTTTTAATCACAATTGAAAGGTGTCCATTAAGGTTTACTTTTCTTGTTACATCAAATCATCGTCGATTTCAAGAATACATCAGTTGTTTGGGATGGTAGGAGAGAGATGGAGAGAAAGACCGTATTTACAAGGTTGCATGTACAGTACACAAGAAGCATCTCGCTTTTAGGGCGTGGCCGTTCCAAATTCTTCAAGATATTTTGTTCCAACTGAGTCTAAAATAAACACTATATGTGCATGTTTGACAACAACATAAGAAAAAGAACATTTCTTTATATTTTCTTGTACATCAATTCCGAGAATATTTTTATTGGCTTTCTGCATCCTTATTATTTTACTGCTAACTCCAGAAGTATGCATTATAATAATTTTAGGTCTTAGACTAGTACTTACTATTACTCCAAATAAATATTTAGTTACTATTGCAGGTCTCAAGAGTGCATTGTCCTCACTAGTTAGTAGTCTAAGTATAATGATCCTTATATCATTACGGGCTAAACACCATCAGGAGGACAGCCGGACGGCGTCGACTTGATTGGGATGAGGGACAAACTATAGATGAGGGAGAAGAATCTTGTGAGAGAGACTAAATTAATTTATCTTCATCTCTTTCTTGCTTAATAAAATGAGATACACTCCCATCTTTATATAGATTGAATGGCTTCACCCATAAGAAACTTGTATGTAATATTATGAAAGTAGATTATCCTAATTAATCTAATCTTACCTCTTAAGATATATAATATAAAATAGATTATCCTAATCAATCTAATCTTACCTCTTAAGAGATCTAATATAATCCAACCAAATCGGTGGATACCATGTGAATAGTAACCATGTCATACTGTTCGCATGAACAGTATCGTGCCTATGACAACTTCTCCCTTCTCGATGAGCAACTCATCCTCGAGTTGCAGGGCAGCAGCTACAGCTGCAGCCCTAGGAGACTCTACGTCGATGAGAGGACATGATGTCGATACAGTGTTTCATGAGAGAACAATGAAACTTCGGCGATAATTGATGAGGACAATAGGCAGCCTATGTGGCATTGGCGCCCTTGGAACATGAAAATAGCACAGGGCAGAAAAGGATTGCTGTCCGTCTTGGCATGCCACACAATTGGAATGAGCATGATGATGTTGCAACCTGCCCTAGGGCACCCTCCGCTATGCGCACCACAAACGGCATGGCCTCGGTGGGTGGCACAGAGAAGACGGTTGCAAGACAGTGACGCTCTTCTTCCTTGGTGGCAGCAGTGGTGTTGGAATTAAAGGCAGTGCCGCTCTATCCATTGTTGCCATCATCTTCTCCAGGATGGCCATTATCTTCTTGGTGGTGGCCATCATCTTCTCATTATCGGCCTTCATTAAGGCTAGCAACACAGTAGTAAAAGTCACGGTATTGGCTTTGATACCAAATGTAATGATTTTTATATCATTATGGGGTAAATAGATGAGGGTGAAGAATTTGGGAGAGAGACTAGATTAATTCATCTTCATTATTTTCTTGCTTAATAAAATGAGATATACTCCCATCTTTATATATATTAGATGAGATTATTCTAACCAATCTAATCTTATTTTTAAAGAAATTAATCTAATTAAATCGGTGGTTGCTATGTAAATAGTAACCATGTCGTACTGTTCATACCGTGCCCATGACACTAATCAAATCAAGTAGTCAGCATCGATCATGGAAACAACATATGCACATGAACAATACTGTCTCCATCAGTTAAAAGTAGTGGACTATACAGCTAGATTGTACTATTAAACAATAAAGCCGCTAGTGAAGGGCTATTTTAGATGCTTCATTCTAACGCCACCATAGATTTGTTATCTCATAGCATCTTTGTGCTAATTATGTTGTGTAGATTATATTACCACAATATAATGCGTTCTCTTGTAACCACCCGTTCAGTAAGATTATTCTTTTCATTTGTTATTTGCTCAAAGTTTTTCAACTTTAGATTCTTGAGATCTATCCAATTTATTCTCAGATAACTAATTGTTTGTGGACAGCGAATATTGTACCACAGAATTGATCATTCGCTTCTCCTCAAATTTTCATCGACAAAATTTAACACGTAAATGGGCTATTCAGTGTTAACATATAAATGCGAACGCTAGTCGTCCGCTCTATCCCGAACTGCTCAGATCTAGACGGGTAGGATGCACTGCCTTACTTATGCATTTTGCACTTAACCCCCGCCTCCCCTTTAGTGTTTTTCACCGCACCCCTCCTCGCCGCCTCCCCGATGCCACCCCCGGCTCCCTTCTCGGCGCTACCCCTGGCCTCCCTCGGTGCCCCCCAGCCTCCCCTAGCATCACCCCTAGCCTCCCCTGGCACCTCCCCGCAGCCTCCCACAGCATCGCCCTCCTCAGCCACGCCGCTCCCCTCCTCGCTGCCTCTTCCGCGCCGCTCCCCTCCTCGCTGTGGTCGTGGTCGAAGGTGGTCGTGGTCGTGGCGGTCATGGTTGTGGTAGCCGTGGTCGAAGGTGACTATGGTCGTGGCATTCGTGGTCGAAGGCGGACGTGGTCGTGACGGCCATGGTCGTGGTGAGGGAGGAGCTTGGGGCGGCGGGGAGGCCAGATCCGGCTCCGAGGGGACCGGGGAAGGAGGAGCTCGAGGTGGGAGGAAGGAGCTTAGGGGAGGCAAGGAGGTCAGATCTGGCGCCGAGGGGGCGGAGAGAAGGGAGGATCTTGGGGGCGGGAGGGAGGCCAGATCTAGCTTTAAGGGGGCCAGGAAGGAGGGAGGAGCTTGGGCCGCGGCGTCACTGGTGCTGCCCTTGGGGGCAGCATCGAGGGAGGCCGGAGGGGATGATGTCGGGGAGGGCGACGCTGGGGGGAGGTAAGCCGCCGGATTGAGCCTGGAGACTAAGGCAGCTGGGGAAAAGAGAGGGGGTTGAGGGAAAAGTGAGAGCCACAGACAGGAGGTTTTCCAAAAACTGGCCTAAGTGTGAGGGGCATCCTGTCCGCCTGTATCCAGGCCATCCGCGTGAGATCCGATGGCTCGTGGCTATGTTTACATTTTAGCACTGAATAGTCCTTTTGAACTAGATATGCTCCCATATATATATATATATATATATATATATATATATATATATATATATATATATATATATATATATATATATATATATATATATATATATATATATATATATATATATATATATATGTGTGTGTGTGTGTGTGTGTGTGTGTGTGTGTGTGTGTGTGTGTGACAAAAATTCCAAACATTTTTGTAGGATTGGTACATCGAATTAGAGGGGGTGAATGACTTTGTCAAAATCTTTTTCCATGTATTGTGAACACTATGAAATACAAACTCACCAAAGCCAAGAACCAAAAATCACAAAGTATCGAAGACCTTCCTGTCTTCACCGGTAAGATTGCCAGCCAAAGGGTGGTTGGACCACTCAGCTGGTCTGACCGGGCTCTCGGCTGGTCTGACTGCTCAGTGATTGGCCTCACTGCTTGGGTCACTGTGGTATGATCACTCGTTCAGGTACAACATAGAATAGCTTTGCACACGATCCAAGAAAATAGCTAATTTCTAAACCACTGATCCAAACATAGTGAAACTTAGCACAAGTCCAAACATAGTGTATGCATACACTTGTCTCCTCACGATTCCTGTCTTTTTCCCGTGCTTCTCTGCTTGAAATGATGCTCCACCTGGACTTACTCGACACACCATGACCTTAGGACACTTTTCCTAACCTCGGTCTTACTGTTAACTGCAACAATTACTAAGCATCCTGCACATCAAAGAATAAGTAATAAATCCAAACACAAATGATATTGACTTGACTCTTATCAGTAAAACAACACATGCATGGACTCACCATAACTCACACTCCTACATGCATGTCACTATTGAAACCAACAGCGCACTGAAATCAACAGAGGCCAGTTTAACCGTCAACCAATGGCTAGTTAGACCACTCCAAACTGACCTACTCCTCTAGGCAACAGGGGTAGGTCTGACTGTGGCAATTAAGCCGGTCAAGCTGCCTTGCTCCACCAACCAAACCACCACGCAGGGCCAATCAGGCGGCCTCTATAGGCCTATCTAACCGCTGTGTCCCAGACAGCAGAGCCAAAGAGCAAATGATACAAAGTCAAACTCAAACTTCAACATCGAAGTGCAAACACAATTAAATGCTCATCACTAACATGGAACGGCCTCCACATGGTCTCACAATTTTCCCCCAAAAGAACAAATGCTTCATGACTACATTGACAAGGACAACAACTAATGTACATCGATCCTATTCTTACTTCTACATTATTCCCTGATATTATTGTAGACTTTTAGCATGCTTTCGCCTGAAAGACCATGTGGTCCAGGATGTTCATGACAGCAAAAAGTGACAAGTAACTAATTTTCTCATAACTCATGGCCGGGGTGCAGCTTTCATTTGTTGCATCTTGCATGCGACGTGGTGCAACCTTTCCTCTGTGGAACAAATTTCCTGCGTCGACGCATCGTTGTCAAAACGACGCAAAATGCTGGAGTCCGACGTGTTTATACTGGTCCAGACTAGTGACGGATCACAAGCAATTTCTGACTGAGTTTTCTGAAGCAGGAATTTGATTCAGTGCTAACATTTCCTATTTGATAAAAAAAAACATGCACCCTGTCCTTTTCGTAAGAGAAACCTGTTCTTGAAGAACTGCACTGTACTTTGTAGTTCATATTTCAGCAATGAGATGCTCTGGTAGATGTGGTCGGTGCTCTTAAAAACGTTCAGTGTTGCACCACTTTCTTATGTGCATCAAAACGATAAAACTTCGATAATCTTTTCATTTTCTTCATGTTCTGTTTTACCTGACGATTTGTTCTTGGCAGATTGCTGAAGTCGGGGAGCTGTCAGAGCTGTTCATGTGGAAAGGGGAGGTGCCGAGGGGCCTCCCTGGCTGGAGGGAGTCAGAGAAGGAGCACCTCGGCGAGGAGCTATCCGACGTGCTGCTCTACCTGATCCGGCTCTCTGACATGTGCGGCGTCGACCTCGGCGACGCGGCCATAAAGAAGATCGTGAAGAACGCCGTCAAGTACCCGGCGCCGTCGAAAAGCGCTTGATGAAACAACGCCAGATGGTCTGCATACACATTGTGTGCTTCTTTGCTGTTCGATCGACTATGGCTACGGTTGATGTCTGCAAAACAAGTGGGGTTGGGGCCTTGAGGCACAGTTGAACCTTGCCATTGGTTGGATAATGGATGTGCTATGTAATGAACCTGCTTGAGGCGATGCTCAAAGCTTTTCTACTGGTGACAACTTCAATTTTTTGGGGGTACGTTGAAATGTCTATGTGTTTTGCAGAGAAGAAAGCTACTGATTCTTATGCCCGTCCGGTGGATTTCTTCTTCTAAGCTTTTTGGATCTTATTGCTTCGCAAAGTTGTGGGCCTTGTTACTACTAAATGGAGGAGCCCACCTTGCTATTTGTTAGTGCAGATTACCAAAAACCGAAAGCGGCGGTTCAGGAGGTAACACGTATATGCAACCCTAAGTACAGATAAAATTAACACAGTTCACTACTTCAGCATATGAGCACTTCACGCCTAGCTGTGTCTGCATATAAGCCGGGCAACTTGTTTTAAAGGAACAAGACCAAAGCATTGACACTAACCTTCAGTTTCTCCAAAGCATCAATCTACCCTATTCTTCAATGTGCTCTTGCGACATGCGCAGTTTTGATTGGCCAACTCCCAACTGTTAGGGGGTGTTTGGGACTGCTCCACAAACTCTGCTCCACAAAAAACCTAGAGTTTGTGGAGCACCCCTTTAGGTGCTCTCACAACTCCACATTTTTTTCCTCGAACAGAGTGCGTGGAGCTGAACCTGTTTGGCTAAAAAACATAGAACGGAGCTGAAAAACGTGGAGTGGAGCAGTCCCAAACACCCCCTTATGATTACAGATCAAACAATAGACATAGGGGCTGTGGACAGACCACGGAGGGGTTGCTCGAAACCTAAAACTCATATTGAGGAGAGATAGAAAATGTATGCTCAGTCAGAACTATAGCCTGGTCTTTTTTCTTGAAAAGTGGATATGTGCCCCTATGGCGCCCTAAGGAATATATTTATAGCCATGATAGGTTGCTTTTACATGCATATCCCTATCAGGGTTTACAACAGTAAGGGCAAACACATCTTTTCACTTGTCATAGCCCTATTGAGCTTGCACACACTTAATAGGCCTTTGGCATGGTGGGGCAATTGGGCTATGGTAAGGGCCACTTCTCCAATAGTAGCCTCTCATGGTAAAGAATTTAATTACCGGTAGATCGAAACCATGGCATCTTGCTTATTGCCCCCTTCCATCCCTTCGGCTCCCCAATTTATTGCCTGTGAAATCCTGGTTCATTCTCCTGACTGGTGTTGTTGCCGTGTTTGTGGTGCAAGTCTCACCGTACACGTGGCGGTCATCTCCTCATGGGTCGTGCGATGCCCTATCGCCATTAATGCCGCCTGTCCCGTCAATACTTAAGCGGCATGGCGCTTCGGTTTGTATCATTTCCTTCCTCTCTCTATTGCTTGCTCGCCGTCGGTCGCTGCTATCACCCTGTTCACCATCGCGCTTTCGCTTTCTCGGGATGGGCCACGAAAGCGATCGTGCTGGCGTGTCGGTTGTGTCGAGCAGTCATGGTGGTGAAGATGAGCGGTCCGAGTCCACCGTCATGCTCGGTCCATTAATTGCGACGGACGAGCTGCTGGATGCACTCATGTGCGATGGCAAGGTGTTGTCCTGCGAGCTTGTTCGCCTCCTCGCTAGTGATGAGGCGCTTTTGCAGCCGTAGGATGGTGAGAGGGTGGCTTTTGTAGCCTACTTCAATGTCGGGCTCCATATCCCTTCCATGCCGGTCTTTGCCTCCCTCACGACGCACAGTGCCAACCGAAGCGTTTTGGCAGAGGGTAGTACTCAAACCTGTGCAGTGTAAGCTTGCAGCTTCGGGGCTCCTGTTCAAAGGGGTTCCCTTCGAATTCAACATCGACGAAGTAGGACTCTCACTAGCTGCAGCGGTGGTTTTACCACATGATCGAGCATGACAGCAGCCTTCACTTCACTGGGTGCATCATGGACTTCGTCTCCTTGCCCCACGTGACGCTCAATTGGGATGATAAGACCCACGCTAGGAGGCTTCTCACCGTCGTGCTTTGGCTGAATATGCGTGACTACACAAAAGAGTTATGCATGTTGTACCTGTCCCCACTGGCTCATCGATGGAATGTGTAGACAAGACTTGCTCAGAGTGATGGCATCCGGCCTTCGCTGATGACGCTAGCAAGACCCACCGGTTCAGGTAAGATTCTTACACTTCACGTTGTACACCCTTGCTAAGCCGCCCATCGTGGGCTGATCCTTAACTCTCGCATATTGCGTAGTTGTTTCCTTGGCAGAGGCGGAGTGCATAACTGCTGTGTTCCTAGGGTTGTATATCCTTAGGGAGCACACCCTTCAAGCTACAGCCACATCAAGTGATCCGCGCATCAACCGCATGTGCGAAGCTTCGAGGCTCCCTATGCCTAATTGTCATGTCCTTGTTGTGAGTAGCGGTTGCCCCCGTGGCTTGAGTGAAAATGACAACGAAGATGGTGGTGGCCAAAAGGACCTCAACACTCATGAGGGCTCACCCCTCGATAATCATGGCCAGGACACTATCCTTGGTTCCCCTCACCTCACTGGAGGCTGACACTAGCTCGGATGAACTTAGTGGGCACGATGACTCTAAGGCAAATGGAGATGATAGGGGTGATGACGAAGACGACATGCCTGATTCACATGAGAACGAAGCCCATGATTAGGATGTGGATGAAGGATACGAGACGGTCCATGATGCAAAGTGTGGAACGGATGCTGACAAAGAGCGACCATTAGGCCAACCGGAGGCATACACAATGAGCGCTGTCGGGGGTGCTGGCGCGGACACCTCTATGCTTTCCTTGATGGCCTTGCTGCCTCCCGCACGGCTTGCTTCATCATTATCATTGGGCCATCCTGCGAAGCTCACCTGGCAGGAGCCTTCCACCATAGTCCTGGGGATGGGGTTTCGCGTTGTGGTGGGCATGCTGCATGCGGATTCCAGCTTTGAGGGTAGGACACCTCCACCCCCTCTGGTTGTCATCGTGGATTCTCCGTCGGTGACAAATAATTGTAGTTTAGTTCAATCAAAATTTTGTACTAATAAGTAATTCGGCATTTAGCCAGTAGAATTGTTTAAATGGTTCTAGGGTAGAGGTGACTCGTGGAAAGCCACTAGATGGAGTCCACGACCTTACCTTAGGGTGTAGGCTTGAGCAAATGGGTGGCAGTGTCGTCGAGCACTAGGGAGCAGATATAGTTGTATTAATTAATTTTGCTATGAAAATTAAAATTAATCTGTATCGTTACAATATGAATCTGTCAAGATCATGGTCTAGATATTTCTCTTTTTTCACCGATCAATATGGTAATTTTTATCTCTTAAAAGTAAGCGTGGTAGCTTCTTTTTTTGCTTTAATAAGATAATAGAAGATATATAGATGATCATCACTTCTTTCCATATTTATACTTTAAAAATGAGTAATAGTGTACTTTGGACATTATTCGAATCGGCAAAAGTATTTCATATTTAAATTTATGTTTACTTCTTTCAGAATTTATCAATCCACTACTAGATCTTTTTTTTAAAAAAATTTATCATGATGAGTTGGCGAAATTGTACCTACCACTCAACCCAAGCCCAACAGGCCCACCAATTAAACTGTACGGAATCACGATCCCATCGATCGCTGGTACGTGCAGTTTGGATCTAACCAAGGCACCAAATCATAACCGGACACCGAGGCTTGGCGAGGCCACGAGGGCCCCGCGGATGACGCGGGGCTGCCTGGCTTTCCGGTTCCGAGATGGAATGGATCGATATCGACAACAACCGTTTGCCGCAAGGAAGAGAGGACGGAGCCGTGACTCCTCGGGCAAAAAACGACCTTTTCTTTTTTTTTCTTTTGATTTTTAATTTCAATTTCTCTAAAAATCAAACTAAATGAAATGATCTTTAAAAAACTCTAAATTAAATGACTTGAGTCCAAAATCGTATGCATCGTTATCGTTAATGTCCCTGTCATTCATCATTATCTTATAAAACATAGATAAAAACAACAATCGCAATTAGAAACCATCTATCGCAACTCGCAACCAATAAAACAAAGCAAAAGTCTACCCTGCACGCCAATCCTACACGCATGGCATGGCAGCAATCCGGAGGCCTCGAACAGACGCGGAGCCGGGAAGAGCTTCGATCGATCCAGATGGCACCGCGTCGCGCGCCCCTCCAATCATGGAGCGTACGCCTTGGGTCTTGGCGCGTTTCCTGCCAATAATTAATGCGTGCTGGATCGTGCTAGAACTTTCCCTCCCGTTCCTGAGGCCGAGCCAGATACCAGATCAGCCGCGCGATCGATCGTTCCCTCGCTGTGCACGCGAACTAGGCCTAGCTAGGTAGCTTGGCATGGTGAGGCGCATGCAGCAGCGCGCGGCCAAGGCTGGCTTGCCGTCGTTGTCCGGCGCCCGGGCCGCGGGTGCCAAGTGGACTAGAGGACAGGGCGTTGCGGAGAACATTCCCCGGGGAGGATAGGGATGTGAGCTAGCTTCATCCCGAGCCATTCGCTTGGCATGTAGCACATGCATGCATGCTTGGCTTGGCTACTTGCCCAGCTGAAATTTTAACACGTTCTCTCTTTCTTTCTTTCTTTCTTTCTTTCTTTCTTTCTTTCTTTTAAGAAACTAGTAGATTTATTCACGCAATACCACTCTTATGATATTATAATACAGTTAGTTTTTAACACAACACTATTATCTATAATTAAAATACAATTACATTTGTAATACAACTCTAATACACTTATATACATATATGATTAATCTATGTCGTTTACAATCTGGCCCACCAAAATAAGTTATAGAGATGCTTATCTTTTTTCTTGATTATTGTGAGAATTTCTAGAATTTTTTAAGAATTATTGTATAATTTTCTTACCCTCAAAACAAAGAAGATGCATTAAATCTTATCAGTTGTTTTTATTCATTTAGATAGCAAGCGATCCGGTATGAATGATTCATTAACACTAGGAGTAAGAAAAGGGGACCATCACAAATTCGTACCCTTACGAGGAGACATGTAAATGTGAAACTAACCTCGAGGGAATTAATCACATGTGACAGCTCTCATATTTTGGTGAGCATTATGCTGATAAGACTTTCTTTCCGGGATTTTTGTGGACAAGTTGACCAAAGTCCACTGATCACGCATATCTGCTGGAGGGGCCTCTCTTGTTTCCCGGACGGCCTGATCGACTACGATGCGGGGACCCGATTCATATCATGTTTCCTTTCTGATTGTTTCCGTTGTGCCAGCACTTGGCGCTATAATTTGATTTTGCATCACATCTCCATCATTTCGCGTTTACTTGTGCTTCCACATTAATTATCAATTTACCAACTCTCTCAAGATCATTTGTTGACGAGTCAAGATGTGTTTTGGGTGCTTTGCCTAATCCTTAGGCACAAATCTCACTTTCTCATTCCATATCATCATCAGCAGTGTCCTAATGAGGATAAGGGCATTGCGATGAACGTAGTACCATACGAGAATCATTAGTTGGGAGGTTATGGACAACATATATAATTAAATCAACATTTTTTTCTTCTTCACGATCGGATACTGATTTGTCCGATGCATTCATCTACTTAGCCATATGAAGTACATTTGAAGTGCCCCAAGTCTGCCTCTGAAAGTAGCCTACATCAGATCTAATGTTGGTTCAATGAATTGTGTGCTTTAGAAAAACGTTCGATGAATTCATCTACTCCTATACATTACACCAATGCATGACATCAGGAGTCTACATGCATTTTATATGATGATCAAGAAAATTTGTCAGGACTATAATGAGGTCAGATGGATCAACGTAACTTAGCCCGCTCTGCAAGTAACGTTGACCGTGCATGCGTGCACCATCTGTCTATGCAACTATGCATGCAGATACATGCACCCGCACGCGGAGACAACTTCATAATTAGTTTCCTTTTAGCCATTGCAATTGGCAAGTCAAGTTCAAAGATAATTTCACCTTTTAATTAGTTTCATTTTAGCCATCGCAATTGGTAATTAGTCAAAGTTCAAAGATAATTCCCGTTTACACGCGCGATTGTGAAACTTTGTAAGGTCTGGGATTTATCCCTGGTATGTCATTATAGTCATGTGCTATGGAACGGCGCACTCACTTGTATGTACATGCGTGATGGTGTATGTATGTTTGCGTTTTCCTTGTGATCGAAAAGAAAAGCTACTTGAACGGTTTGTCAATGGCTCAATGCATGCTTCAGTTCCAACACGTACGCCTACCAGCTGCATGCTTGCCTGTGGCCATGTAGTGCATATTGACCGTACTCTTGGAGTAGATGCATGCATGCATGTACATTTTAATCTTTTGAAGCCGTGTGATTAATGTAGTACTTAGTTATATATAGATGTATGCCCCAGTCGTTACGTTTTGTGTACGCAGTCGATATTTCTTATATACGACACGTGCGTATTATAGAGCATGCACGCTTCGCCTCTAAAAAATACTAGTGCACGCTTTCAATATGAGCCCATTTTGGCTTGCTCCACCTCATCCAAATTCCGTTTGCAGATACGCCATGCTATACTGAGGTGGCGCCAATTCTATCGTTCTGCACGCAAAGATTTGATTTTGCATACAGACGCATTATATTTCCCGTGTTGCTTAACTTGGTTTTTGTATATCCACTGACAATTGTTAGGCCGGATCATGGTCACGTTGATTATTGCTTGAGATGGCCAACTACCTTTCCCATCTTTCTTTTGAGACTTCAAATTTATAAGCCCAAGAAAACCTCCTCCGGGGGCTTCGACAGCCCCCCCCCCCCCCCCCCCCAATTGCACATGTTTGAGCTAGCAACAGCCTCTACTCAAAAGAGTTTTTTCAGTGACTTATGGCTGAAAAACACTGTAACTGATGGAGCCTTATTTAGCATAATTAAATTTAAAAAATTAAAAATAGAAAAAACTTGTTAACCCATTACATATAATTCAAACAAATACGAGGAAAAAAACCAGTAAAAAAGCTCAAAAAGTCAAAAGTATAGAAAAAAATGAAATTTATGAATAGTGCAAAATAAGCCAGAAACTCAAATCGAAAAGAGCGGGACTTCAATATGACCTTTTTAATGTGGGAGTTTTTTTTTATCTCTGCCAGAAATTAAACCTAAGTCTAGTATTGTGCACCGCATGCTAGCTCCCACCGTCAGGAACTCACCCAACTTCAATACAACTTTTAGTAGAAAGTTGCCTAAAAAAATGACAATCATGTATTATTCCAAACACATCCATTAATATTCTTTCGAAAACAACACATCCTTTCATACGAGAATCCGAACAAAAAATCTGATCCCACCAGTCAGTGCGTGTAACGAAATTAATTTCGATAGCGAAAGTTCGTAAGTACACGAAGTCTTTTCGTGCGTAAAAACCCTGTCCCTTGTTGAACGGAGCTTCCCTATCCCCCTGCCATGTCCCCTTGCATGCTCCCTTGATCTGGACTGCTCGCTACTGATCCAACGATCCACATCATAAGTTTTTATATTTTCACCATTTGCCCATTTTCACCTGAAATTTAAAAATAAAAATAGGTTAATCCATTATAATAATAAAAATACAGAAAAATATTTTTTTTGTATTTTTTGTATTGTTTATGATGGATTAACCTATTTTTATTTTTAAATTTCAGAGAAAATGGGCAAATAGTGAAAATATAAAAACTCATGATCTGGACCGTTGGATCAGTAGCGAGCGGTCCAGATTGAGGGAACACGCAAGGGGACAGGGCGCGGGGGACAGGGAAGCTACGCTCTCCCTTGTTACGCACCAAAGGTTACCTAGCTAGGTACGGACTCTGCTGCTCTGCTAGTGATCCCTGCTAGCTACAGGGTGTCTTGTTTTTGGCTGCAGCTGATGATTTGTGATTATAACTGATGATATTTTATTCTAGTATGAGTATTTTATATGAATAAACGTAATATCGATAAGATGATAAACCACTTTAAAAATCTATCCAGATAAACCGATATAAAATGCGACAAACAAACCATCCATTCGTTTATTCGAAGAAAATCATAAGTCTAATTTGAAAAGAATCGAACATCACCAGCTTCGTGTGCACATCAAGGCTGGGTGTGGCACGGCTGGCTGCTTTTGGCTTTTCACTTTTGCTACTGTAACTATTTTCAAACGGTACATTTTTTCAATGCGGAGTCTATAGGTTGATTATAGTAGACTCTGTATTAACTTCAGCTATACCAGCAAAAATTGTATGTGACTGTTTCTCTCTTCGTTCTCTCTCTATGTCTCTCTCGCAAACAACCAGAAATCAAAAGTCGTAAGCTAAAAATTATAAATCACAGCAAAAAATATCCCACCCCAAACCAATGCATGATTCATAGTCCCCGGCTAGCCCCACCGTAGTACACTACAACTACATACTTCCTATATTATAACCGGGGGACTCTCTGTCCCCCGAGAGCGTCCACGTGTCAGTTTCTGCGAAATAGCCCGTAAAGATTTGGTAATTACGTCTAGGTCCCTGGTTTTCACAAAAAGATCCCTAGATTCTTGCGAAAAAGCCCTACACACTTTTTTGCTTGGTAGCGACCCGCAGTTTCCCGTAATTACAAACAGGCCCTTATTTCTTCCGAAAAGGCCCTCGATTTTTTGCGAAAAAGCCCTCCACTCTCCTTTTATTGCGAAAAGGCTCTCGATTTTTTGCGAAAAAAACTCCTACGCTTTCTTTTTTCTGCGAATTTTTTTCTCTTTTACTTCGGTCCACACGGTGGTTGGCGTGGCGTGGGGGCCACACCTATGTGGCTAGTTATTTAGATTCTTTAACACTTTTGGCATGTTTTGAGTCCTATTTGTAAGAATAGCTATAGTCGTGCGACAATTGTAAAAAATGTCACTTCTGCGGCACGGTGACCGGGCAACAGCATCGTGGGGGGGGGGGGTGACACCTGGTTAAAGGAGCCTCGTGGGCATGTGGTAGGCGCCTGCCGCCCAGCCACCATGTGGCCAAGCCGCTGTCGCCCAACCACCGCGTGATAGAAGTGACATTTTGTAATTCTCACATGACTACAACTATTCTTGCAAATACGAGTTCAAGCGCCACCGTACAGCAGAAGTGATATTTTATAATTCTCACACGACTACAGCTATTTTTACAAATACAAGTTTAAAACATGTCAAAAAATACCAAAACCCTATTATTTATGTCTTGGCAAAAGCTTGTACACCACCTTGTCCTGAGGTTCACGCACATGTATATGAACACCATCACGTCGCCGTCGTCATCCCTAATCATCATTCTAAGAGCAACTCCATCCCGTTAGTCATTTCTCCCTCTCTATTTCCTAGGATGAAGAGGCTAGCTATTATTTTCAGCTCTCTATTTGAGTTAGCATTCCAATGGCCTAGCTATTTGAGAAGCGAATGAGGAGGCGCTCGCCAAATCTAGCTAGCGGCCGGGAGAAAATAGCGACTCGATAAAAATGAAGAGAAGGATAAAGAACCGGTTGGAGTCCATTTCTTGAGTTATATTAGGTAAATATACAATGAAGAGCAGGATAAAGAACCGGTTGGAGTTGCTCTAACAGCCTAAAAAGGACCCCCCCCAAAAAAAATTAATTCCCCTTTTAATTTCTTTCCCGCGGAAGCAGTAACTGACCTGACACCAACGAGCAAAGAAAATAAAAGGAGATGGAAAAAGATACGAAAAACGCAAGATTTATTTGTCGTGTTAGGGGAGCACCGGCTACTGCTGGCCTTGGTACCCCTCCCAGCACCGCCGTCCATCCGTGCATGGCCAAAAGATGGTTCGATTTGCGTTTGGTAGTTAGTACTTTCGTCTCGTGTAAGCTTAATTTTTCTACGAGTACATACTAAATTTTTTCCTGCCTACTTCACTAGATCGCGTGCCACCTAGGACGACCAGAGAGCTAGTGTTCCATGCACTGTTCACCTCCTCAGGGGTCTCCCATCCCATGACTTGCTGGGGTGGATAGCTTGCGGGGTTGGGTCTCCTCGATCGTCAGGCGCAGCGGAGAGTAGCCCTTGTGCCATAAGCAATGTCAACATTTCCATCAGTGCGTAGGAATCTTCCACCTAAGCTAAGCCAGATAACCAACGGGCGGACTTCTGCTTGTGACTTCTGTTGAGAAAAGTCATGAGCTAATATGAAACACTCTATTTTTCAAAACAGCCTTTTACTTTTATTATTCTCGCCTCGATCTAAGGATAGCACTTTCTCTATCGCTCATTCATTTATTCTAAAAGTTACTTATTTAAGTAATTATTATTTATTTTTAGTTAAAAGTCATTAACCGTGATCAATATGAACGAGGAAAGCTGACTAGGACACTGCATCGCTACTCCGGTCGCCTCGACTGTACCATACGCGACATGGATCGAGTTGTCTACAGCGGTTACTTTCTTTGGGTAGCGAACTAGGCCCGGGCTCTCCCTGATCCCTCTATAAAAAGGAATGGATCGATCGAACTCCGACGGCTCTGAAGATACATAGCTCCCTGCTTGTTCTAGCTCTCTGTGACTCCTGTGGTTATAAGCCTAGCTACGGCTTAATTTATTACGAGTAGCTAGCTGCTTGTCCAGGGTGCGGTAGGTAGCAGCTAGCTAGGAGGATCTGTTGCTTCTGATCTGACCAGGCATTCAGGTGGTTGCGTAGATCGGCCGGCCAGGAGAGATGGGCTTGAGGGAGATAGAGTCCACATTGCCGCCGGGGTTCAGGTTCTACCCGAGCGACGAGGAGCTGGTCTGCCACTACCTCTACAAGAAGGTCACCAACGAGCGCACCTCGCAGGGGACGCTGGTCGAAGTCGACCTCCACGCGCGCGAACCATGGGAGCTTCCCGGTGAGTCCATATATGTATATCCTGCTGTTGTTCATTGATCTCTGGATTTGGTTCCTCTCGAGATGTCCAGCCGATTGTTTTACCGTTAGTATGCTTCAGGATTAGATCGATGCTGTTGTTCAAGGAGAAGAGTTTTTAGGTCTGGCTAGCTACTAACCTAAGTGAGGATCGACGTGCTTATGCAAAAGAATCGAAAAACAAGCGATATATATGAGCTAATTTCTTCATGATCCCTGGATAGGTTAGCACGACCTTCCCTTGAAGATAGCCAACAATTAATTATCGGTGCCCCGTGCGGTGGTAGGCAGCAGCAGTACATCATGCATGATGATGAGCAAGAAATAGAGCCACCTGCATGATCGAAGATTTTTTTTATCTATATTTGTTGAATTTACTAGCTAAAAGATTCGATTTCTCCGCTGGGTAACGTCTCGATCCTCCTTAATTAAGTATGGAATAATCCACAATAATCTCTTACAATAATGCATTAACTGATCCGAACGCAAAAGGGTTATACTCCTCGTGACCATCTTGATGACGTCTTCATTCCTGTCCATTTCTTAGCTACGTCACATGAGTAATAGTTACACTTGAATATTCAGTTCCTTCAGAAAGTAGTTTCACGTTCCGGTAATCAACTTAGACTTAATTTGCTGTATCCGTACATCCTGTGCAAACAGCATCTTCGTATCACAAGGCCTGTTAATATCTCAAGGCTTAAACATGTAGTATATGTTTACTAACACATTTATAAATTGCTATGCTTGGGCACAGACGTGGCGAAGCTCACGGCCAGCGAGTGGTATTTCTTCAGCTTCAGGGACCGCAAATACGCCACGGGGTCGCGCACGAACCGCGCCACCAAGACCGGCTACTGGAAGGCCACCGGAAAGGACCGCGAGGTGCGCAGCCGAGCCACGCGTGCCGTCGTCGGCATGAGGAAGACGCTGGTGTTCTACCAGGGACGCGCTCCCAACGGCGTCAAGTTAGGTTGGATCATGCACGAGTTCCGCCTCGACTCGCCGCATTCTCCACCAAAGGTACTTCGTCAGTGCTTACTCTAGCCGCCAAGACATCGATCATACGGTAGCCTCGGTTCCTTTGTTTTTGCTTCGTCGTTGCTTATTTGGATACATGCACTGCACGGCGCTTCTGCAGGAGGACTGGGTGCTCTGCCGGGTGTTCCAGAAACGGAAAGGAGACGGCGAGCAAGACAACAACGGCTCCTCTTCCCCGACCTTTGCCGGCTCGTCGCAGGCAGTGCAGGACCAGCCCATGATGGACGCGTACAACGACCAGACAGGCTCGTCCACCGGCCTCGCGCCGCGGCAGGAGGAGATCGGCGGCTCAAACCCATTTCTGAACGCGGCAATATGGCAGCAATACAGCTCGGTTCTTGATCACTTCCCGGAGGAGGTGAGCAGCTCGCCGATGATGGGGTTAGGGTCCACAGGAGCCGGAGATGAGTATGGCTTCTTCTTCGACACCGTCTCCGAGGAGATGTCGAACCTTGGGGGCATGAGGTTCCCGCAAGTGTGGATTTGATGCCGATCGATCGTGCAGTGAGGTTGTGCATTGTGAAAGAAATGATTGAATTAATTTCATTGGTTCTGCTTCGTCCAAAAAAGTTTCATTGCACTGTAGTACGTAGTGTGAGGTTTAGATTGGAATGGTTCGATCACTTGAATGATGCATGAAGTGTGAAAACAAAATGTATCGCTCTAGCTACTCGATCGTATGTAAATTAATACGACTCAATTCAAGTTTCAGCACATAGAATACATCCATGTGCTAAGGAAGTGGATTGCTACAAAAGATACTTTCCCTCTGTGACTACAGCCTGTTTTACTTCCATGCTGTCATGCTCTATGCCGTGTGTGAGATTACCTTTTTTTCTTCCGAGTGAATTGCACTTTATACTAGGTAAAATACATATAGTTCTACTTTATGCCAGCTTTTACACATATTTTTACTTTGCATCAGGTTGATTGGACAAAATTCTTCACTTTGCAGCAGGTTCTTGCACTCGCCGTTAGTCCTAACGGTACCCATAGTCTGGTCCACATGTCAGCCTCCATCATCTCTGTCTCTCCCATTGTCATCCTCTCCTCCCCTGCTCCGACCAGAGACGCCAGCGGCCGCTATGACACCCTCACCGTCAATTGCGCGACGATGCTCGTCGAAGGGCCGGCCATTGTCACTAGTCGTGGTCAAGCTCCACCGACGCCATTCTCCCCGTTGGTGAGCTCCTCAGCTCCCTCTCTATTTCCCCTATAATTCCTCCACCCAAGTTGCCAGATGCTGCCGCATCACCCTTCTTGTCTAGCTCCGGCCGTGCACCACTACGCACCATTCTTCACTGCCGCAACACCTTAGTCTAATTCCCCCAGTGCTGCTAGCTTTCTCTCCTCCCCCTTGCGTTGTTCCTGGCCTCAATTGAAGGTTTCCTCCATCGTAACCTTGCCAACGCGATGGGCTTCCTCCTCCATGAGCCACCATCGATGGCTCACCACCGTGCACCTCCACCGCTATATCTATCACCATTGAACTCATGGTATCCCCCACAACTCGTTCTTGTCTTCACCGCCCCCTCGCCGACGCTCCTCCGCCGCCGGTGACGTCGACAGAAGAAGCCATTGCCACCCCTTCCAATGACATGTGGGACTCACTGTCAGAATTCCGTAGAAGCAACAGTGAATGACGGAACCTGGTGTTTCTGGTGTTTTCCGCCACAACTTTTGGTTAAGCTTGATGCAAAGCGAAAATATAGGATAAACCTAGTGCAAAATGAAATAACAAGAAATAAAACTGGTGTAGAGTGCGATTTACTTTTTTTTTCAGTTTAATTTGCACAGTCCCATGAGATTAATGGTAAGCACTCCGAAGGTAGTACATGCATGATTTGTAGTCCAGAATACGATGGTATATTTGTATGTTCACTTTCTTTTCGGCAGTTAGTGCCATCGATCTAAGTATATGTGAGGCGAGAAGTTGGTCCGCGTCATGTGAGCGTGTTGCTTACAACTTCCAGTTAAGCTCCAAAGGAAGCTTGAATTTTCCAAAGACAAACATGGCTGTCAAGGGAGAATCAATTTGCTGGCTAGCTAGCAGCTACGGCCATCGATCTCTGCCTCTTCAGGCCAAACTGCCAGGCAGTCATGCATTGGAATCTTGAAAACTTGATGTATATGCAGAGACAATAGGTATTGTTTCATATATATGCAAGAAAAAGAAAATCATATATAATATTCTAGCCAAGTTGGCATCTCTAAGTATTAGATAGATGCCTGTAGGCCAAGTTCGCATCTACATATAGAAAATGGTGTAAGCCTTGTATAGTATAGGACAGTGGCGTATAGGCTTTACGGTTAGGGGTGTTCATTCGGTTTTTGTGGTATATACAATTCGGTAAATACAGTATAATTTACAATACGGTTCGGTATCAATGAATACCACTTTATTTTGGTTCGGTATCGGTGAACCCTGTATTTATTAAAGTTGATGCAAATTGAGAACGACACAACAATGCTGCCTCTATCCAGCATGCCTCTATCTATGGCTCTCTCCAGGTCGGCGGTTGCCAACTTGCCATGTCCATGTGCTCTGTGAGACTGTGACCTCTGTCCAGTGACCAAAGCTAAGTAGCAGGTAGCCTAACAGAGGCAGTGAGGCAGCACACTGAGCACAGGCACAGCAGCTGAGCCACCGCACAGACCACAGACACAGAGCAAACAATTACAAGTAACGCAATAGGCAAGCCACACTAACTACAACAGAGAGTACAGGTCCACGGAAGAAGTAACGGAAAACATGAAATTTAATGGCATGATGTGATGTGATCCAACACAGAAAAAGAAAAAAAAAACTAACCACATCGTCTTCAAACAAGCAATAGCATGCTTCCTGACTAATTACCAATGCAAAAAGAGGCTGACATGACAGAAGCAGACACATAGACGGTGTTTGGTTCGGGTCCCAACTCTGTAATCTGATTACAATGTAAACGCATTACTTTATCATATGTTTGGTTCATCCACTCCCTAATCAGGATCCATGGAATCGAATTTTTGGTGAATTATCTATCGGATTTTTGTGATCTTTTTCTTTTTCTTAGTTTGTTTCAACCAAATGCTGTAAAGGGATCTGAAACCATTCCCCACTAGAACAAATCATGGAATCATCCATTACACCACCAAATCCAAAGTAATGTCATTCCATTTACATTTACATCACCATTCCTGAACCAAACACCACCATAGTGTAAGTCACTTGTAGCTCATATCTGCTGAACCACTGGTCAAAAAACACTACTACCAATCTTACTACTTTGCTAAAGCTAATCGCTCACTCCTTTGATTAAAACTCGCCATTTAGCTGCTGCTTGCTGAGGTAGTGATAAAAAAAATATGCTATTACTCACTGTGCACAGCTATCCACTCATTTCTTCTAAAAACATCATACAAACACAGCTCTGCTCCCTAATATCTCACCATCACCAAACCAACCAACTAGGCACCGAGCTAAACCCATCTCCCACAGGCCATAACATGATACCCCAAATATCTAACAAAATCGGAAGCACAACGCAACACAGGTGCTAAACAGCCACAGAGGAAGTGCTACTTCTAGACTCGATCAAAAATCCACCAAGAAAACAGCTCAAACCTCAAAGGATAACTTGAGACGCATCGCACAGGTCAAATCTTGCAAAGGCACATGCACCTACCTAAGCCAGCAAAAGTACAGATCTTGAGACGCATCGCACAGCGCAAATCGCTCCTACACCCAACAAAATCATACAAAATACCACTACTCGATACGAGAAGGATGCTACTAGTACTAGCAGCTGTGTCGTACCGGAGTAGCTCACCTTGGCTTCGGGGAGGCGGCGGCGGCGCGGGGAAGACGATAGGAATGGAAGACCAGGAGGAGAGGGGAAAAGGATAGGGCCCGGGAGGAGGCTGGCTGCTCCCTGCGAGGCTGGAGCCGGCACGATTAGGGGTGGCAGTCGGACCCGATTACCCGTTTACCCGTGGGTAAAAACCCTATTAGGGTAGAGTATGTTCCAATTTTTTTGCCCGTGGGTATACTAATGGGTCAAATCCTTTGCCCGATGGGTAAACGGGTACGGGCATGTGTAGTCACTACCCATGCCCGCTTCGCCCGTTTACCCGCCAAACATAACTGACAAGTGGGCCCCTACCTCCCTGGAAGTCTTTGGTATATATACATTAAGCTAAAATCTTTAGGGTTTCCCATTCCCTGCCGCCGCACAACTTGTTGCCTTCGGCCTCCCGCAGTCCCGCCCTCCCCCTCCCTTGCGCGTTGCGCCCTCCTTCTCTGGCTCTCTGCACTGCCGGCTCCCTCGTCCTCCAGTCCTCCCTTGCGCCGCCGCCCCCGCCTCCTCCCTTGCGCCGCCACCCCCGCCTCCTCCCTTGCGCCGCCGCTCCCCTCCTCCTCCCTTGCGCCGCCGCCCCCTCCTCCTCCCTTGCGCCGCCGGTCGCCGCCTCCTCCTCCTCCCTTGCGCCGCCTCCCTTCTCCCTTGCGCCGCCGTTGCCGCCGCTCCAGATCCGCAGCTCCTCCTCCTCCCTTGCGCCACCGGTTGCCGACTCCCTCCTCCTCCAGATCCGCAGCTCCTCCTCCTCCCTTGCGCCGCCGGTCGCCGGCCCCCTCCTCCTCCCTTGCGCCGCCGCCCCCTCCTCCTCCCTTGCGCCGCCTCCCTTCTCCCTTGCGCCGCCGCCGCAAGGTGAGCCTCTCTGTGGTGAGCTGACTCCCTCCTCCCCTCTCTTGCAGTGAGCCTCACTTATTTTTCTTGCAGTTGCAGTGACTATGTCGACCCCAGGGAGTAGCAGTCAGCCGGAGCAAGCTTCACAAGCTTCAGATTGATTATGGACTTGTAGACTTGAAGTCATTGTGTTATTATGGTGTTACTTTGCTATTCATATTTGCTATTGCTTGATTATTTTCCTTTCTAAGCAATTTTGTGTTGGATGCATTCATGGAGGCTTGATTATGTTCTGTTGTAAAATGCAAAATGCAACTATGCAAATAGCATCACATCACTTAGAAAATAACTGGTAAAATGACATGTCAGTCTAGATATTTGTTGGCGGGCAAACGGGCATGCCCGCGGGCATACGGCGCCCGCGGGCGGCGGGCATGGGCGCGGGTTTTTGCCCGTCACGGGTGGCGGGTACGGGCGCAGGCATGAAAATTGCTCGCGGGCGCGGGCATGGGTATGCAATACCCGTGCCCGTCGCGCCCGACTGCCACCCCTAGGCACGATCGCATCTTGCATGGAGATGGAGCAGGCGAGCAGGAGCAGCCGCCGGCCGCCCGATGGGGAGAATGGAGTACTTGGATGGGCCGAGCGGCCTGCGAGGTGCGACTGTGCGAGGCATAGGGCACAGGCCTGTTCTTTTTTTTCCCTTAAAGTTTATGACCTTTGAATGTGGTTTATGATTATGGCTTATAATTTTTTGTTGTTCATGCGAGACATTACATAGTAACAGAAACTCACGTGTGATTTTTGTTGATATAAATGAAGTCGGTACAGTATGTACTACAATTAACTAATAAACCCTATCTTGACAAGATACTCCGTTTAAAAGCTAGTTACTGTAGAAAAGTCGAAAAGTAGCTTTTAGAAGCTGAAAAGAACAGGGTCATAGCCGCATAGGCCCTAACTGCAGCGGCAAGACCGCGAAAGGGCATTGCAAATTCGGTTTCCTTCGGGTGTATAGGGTTTTTCCGCCGATTTTTTACCCAAAAGACTGCATACCAAAAAACTGATTTCTACAAATCATATCAATACTAGATACTGATTAAATTGAGTTGATCTATATGGTATGATTTATTCGATATAGTTTCTTCCGTTCGATTTTAAAATGAACAGCCTATTACGGATGCACGTCCTCTAACCTCCATAACTTTTTCGGATCCTGTGTACGTCAAGGTACAAGAATGACAGCTTCCTGGCCAACAAACTGTCCTTCATCAAGCATGTCATTACTATTATAAAAGAATGAGTTGGTGGTTATATATCCATTCTCTTCTAACCGCTCTATTTCTTCAACTTCTCATCACTCTCTATTTTCCAACCGATCAGAGAAACCTCCTTCCATAGTATGATTCTCTATACATCTAATAAATTCTATTATAACATATGAATATGTAACTAGTTAATTTAGATGTATGTCGTTACAAGAGAATAATCAAGTTTACTTCACATTAAGTGTGCTGGAGCAGTATGTGCCACATACGTACATAAAGCACTACGTTGCAAAGTAACACCAGCGTACTTTGGCACGTGGGTACCTCAATTGTACTAAGAGCAAGTTTAATAAGGTTGATTGTGCTAGCTACAAGGAAATCCATATCAGCATAGTCCTATGTAGAGGGGAGAGAAAAGGAGAGAGAGAGCCAAGCCGACTCCCATGCAAGAGTCAGGCTATAGCACAGGAAAAGAGGCATTATCCATGCATGTACCTATAGAACTAATTGCTATACCCATGCATGTATTAAATTATCAATACCCATGTATGTATTAAATGATTGAAAACTCTTGTGGAGACAACTTATAGCCAGCTTATTGTATGAGTTGACTGCATCATTATCTTTTGATGACATGGAAATGTATTGGAGGTAGCAGCTATCTGTACTATTAAACTTGCTCTAATGGTGTCTTAATATATAACCCACTTTTGAGCGCCTTTGTGTATATATTGCTTCTTAAATGTGCACCAATTGAATGGATACTTCTCCAAGTTTTTCGTTTCCCTCAAACTGCGCAAGCATGCTTCCTAATGCCCAAAAGAATGATACTTCAGTTTATCCCCTAAAATATCAACAACCATAACAAAAAAACCAAATCCATAACCTCATGAAAACCCTGAGCCAAGGAAGCAAAAACTCCACAAAATCTCAGCCTTCACTGATCAGACCAAAATTACCAACCAGTTAGATCGAAAATACCAACTAGTCAGACATCTAGCTTAATGGCGGTCAGATCTCTAGCTCAATGGTGATCAGATCAGAATGAACAGTAAAATCAGCAAACCGTCACTCCACCCAATTTCAGACAATTTCTCAAATTGCCATCCGCTGGTTTTTATTATGATGCGATGCCCATAACTTCTCCCTAAGATCATATGCTTGTGCCGAGACCATCACCACTTGAAACACCCAAGCCTCATGGCACACCAACATTACTCCACGGTCCATAATGCCCAACGTCTTGTCGACAAGATTGTACACCTGCTCTAAGGACTGTCATCACTTGAAACACACAAGTTCATTTAGACAAGAGCTATTAATCTTCTTGGAGTCCAGTTGCGAGTATTGAATAATAAGATGAGTATGAGCTCAATGATGGTGTTGAAGTTGAAGCAAGTATACAGAATAATGAGGCTGCAACAAGTGGACAGTGCACGCGTGCAAGATCAAAGGAGTAGCTACTAAAGCAAGTGGACAGTGAAACGTGCAAGATTGAAGGCCAACACTTCTTCTAATCTAAAACAACCTAAGTAAAAGGTTTGGCTTGACTTCACCAAGATATCACCAGAAAATGCTGAGGAGACAGTGGCAGAATGCAACATCTACCATAAGGTACTGAGAGCTGCATCTAAGAATGGGACATCTCATCTATTAAGGCATCTTAGAAATGTGATCAAAATGAAGTCAACAATTATTTCCTAAAATCTTAAAAGAATGATGATGGCTCGCGTGCACATTGAAAAACTACAAGTTTGATAAGGATTATTTAAGATCTGGAATATCTATGTTTCTTCTTGGGGGGCTCACATCTATTTATAGTGGTAGAAGAACATGGTTACAGAACTATGATGGGTAGAGCTTGTGCCCAGTTTAAGAACATTACTCACCACATTATAAGAAGCTACGACCCCGATACTGCTGGATACGTATTCTACCCATATTGATGATTTTCCTTTTTCGAAAAAAAGAAAGTAATTCTCGACACTTGTCTTATACTTTCCCGATATCTCTCAACTCTTACCTCTTATTACACTCATTATGAAGCCATCTATTCACTTGTTCTGTTCCCACAAGCGCACGCAATTCCTCTCGCCCCCAAATCGCTTCCTTGCTCTCCTACCCACACCGCTACTACTCCCCTGCACTCATCGGCTGCCACCATTACCGTTCCCCTAGTCCCCAGATCCAACAACTAGATTTAGAGAGAGAGAGATGGAGGAGGAAGAGTGTCCTAGTTTCTAGATGTCGTCACTTGGTGGGTATCGTTGGCTCGTCACCACCTTCTCCTGGTTTGTTCTCATCTCCCTCTCTTTTCGCTCTCTTCTCTTCTTTGTTTCTTCTTTGTGTTTATTTAGGAAGAAGAGGGGGGAGAGAGAGATTGAGATGAGATTAGTGTGGGGTGGCAACTGCAAATGGAATTAGAGAGAGATCCAGATGGGTAATGGTGGGAAGGTATGATGGGGTATTGTTTTCTACAAGTGGGCTAGTGGGTTGCCCTTTGTTGGTGGACTGGTTGGTTACGATGTAGTGATGATCTAGTTGGGCTGCGTATTTCCTTATAACAAATCAGTTATTTCTGTATTTTTTTCATTTTTATCATATATATAGTATAAATAACAGGGGCACCATGGTACCCAGGCTCTATGATTGAGACTTTTCATCCATGATTAAAACTTTTCATTCATGATTGATTCAGCATGCTAAATCAATGACTTCCTTTCTAAATCGATACTTTTTCAAATTAATGAATGTTAACGAGTTTGCTTGATATATTATATATTATTGCACTTATACGCATCTAAAAGCAATCTAAAGGCTGAGAGGCTTGGTGTCCAGACACTATGGTGTTGGATATTGATCTAAGGCCAAAACGGCCAGAAAAGGAAGGACATGGGGAAATCCACGTTTCACTGATTTTCAGCGCCCTGATCGGGGGTGCCTTACCAAATAATGGTTACGGTCCCCCGTTGCAACAGCGCAATATAAAGCAAGGGTTTCCAGCCTCTCCCGTACGACTGCGTTCGCGTGAGAGACACAGACCCCAAACAAAACCCTAAGGATCCGATCTCCTACGCGCTGCTAGCAACGGGAAGGCCGTCGACCGCTGCCTCTGCAGGACTTCACCGGCGACCCTCCGGATCCCGATCTGCACCGACTCGTCCCCACGCCTGCATCACGCAGGCACGAGGTCTTCGCTCAAATGGCGTTCATCGGCGACCGTAAGTTTTCCCCAACTCCCCAAGCCTAGGTGTTCATGTTCAGTTCTAGGGTTAGGCCATTGCTCATGTTTAGACTTCCCTTAAGCACACATTTGGTATCAGAGCACTCCCTAGAAACTTTCATGAACCCTAATACCCTAATCGGTTTTTGGTTCTAACGTTTAATGGTTCGGCTAGCATAAGAGAAGGAGGGGAATCAAATCTTTATGCAAATCCTTATGTTCTTTTCCCAAAATCTGATGAAATCCCGAATTTTGGAGCCCCCCAATTCATGCAAATCTTCAGATCGGCAAGCAAAAAAAAGGATCAGGCGGGGGCTTACGGTTTTAGATCCCGCCGGTGCTTCTTTTCGGGCGTGCGCCGCCGTTCCCGCCGGTGTAGCGGCCGCCGCCGAGCTGTCTCGGGCCGTCTCCGCGCCGCTCCATGTGCCGCCGCCGAGAGCTGGCGCTCCGCGTCGGGCCGCCGCCGCCGTCGCCTCGCGGGACTGCACCGCCGCTCCGCCCGCCGTCGCCTTGCGCACGGGGCCGTCGCCGTCGCCTTGCGCGCGGGGCCACCGCCGTCGCGCCGCGCCGCACCTTTTGTGCGCGCGGCGTCCGGCACCTCGGGCCGCCTCCCGCCGCGCTCCGCTCGGGGCCGCCAATCGCCGCCGCCGTGCTGACGCCGCCGGATGCCGCAGATGCCGCCGCACGCCTCCCGCCGCCGCCTCATACCCGTGATTTTCGGTGAATCGGTTGAGATGTGGCCTTTTAGGGTTAGGGTTGAGGGGGCGGTATTTTGTTCAGGCGATTTTTGCTCTCAGCCGTCCGATGCAATCAAACGGCGCGTGCGGGTTGCGGGCATGAATCGGGCCGCGCTGGCATTTCTGGGCCGCGCGCGCTTTATGGGCCAATTGAGGTTTCTAGGCTGGCTGCCGTGCGAGCGAGTTGGGGCCGTGCCATTTTTGTGGGCCGTGCGAGTGTTTTGGGCCCCGAGAGGTTTTATGAGCTAAATGCTATTGCACAGCAGTGCTTTATTTTATGTATTCCAGTATATATATTTCATGCATTTATGTTTTTATCTCATGTTCAATTAATGATTATTTGATGTCTCTTATGAAATTATTAACGGATAATGATGCTAAGCTGCTGAAAAATATTATGCCCTTTTCCGCTGCGTAATGTTCTGCTCCTAATTGAATGGAACCAACGGGAAATTCAATTGGAGGACTGTATTTAATTTTACATGCTATTACCTTTTGACCAACGTTAATTGTAATTGCATGTAATCAATTATGTTTATTTTTCGCCATGCTATTACTCTTTGACCAACGTTAATTGTAATTGCATGCGATAAATTATGTTAAATTTTTCGCTTCTGCCCAACGGTGATGCGAAAAATTCTTATGAGCATGTTGTTAATCATACCAACGTAAGATTAATTTTCATGCAAATTAATTATGCGTTTTCCTAATGTAAATTTTAAATTTTTTCAGCTGCTTCCGTTTCCGCTCATGTTAATGCAATTGAGCCACTTAATGGTAGTAACTTCCAGAAATGGAAGTTTACACTTATGACGACTTTTCAGCTCTTGGATCTGGACTACGCGTTCAGATTCGATGAGCCTGTCGCTCCTACTGAAGGGGAGGACAATTATGATGACAAAATGAAGGAATGTAAAACTAATGTTGAGAAGTGGGAGCGGTCTAACCGTGTTTCACTTGCTGTGATGAAAAACTCCATCAGTGAGGCCATAAGGGGAGCAATCCCTGAAAAGGAAAGGGTAAAGAACTATTTGTCCTCCATCGAGGATCACTTTAAAGGGTCCTCTAAAGTTTATGCTACCACACTGATGCATAGGCTCATGAACACCAAGTACAATGGTACTGGAAATGTTCGTAAGCACATTATGACAATAATCAATATTGCTGCCAGACTTAAGACAATGAACATGGCTATTTCTGATGGTTTTGTTGTCCATTACATTATGATGTCTCTTCCCAAGCAATTTGAAGCTTTCAAGGTGAACTACAACACCATTAAGGACAAGTGGACCATGAGCGAGTTGATCGCTAATGTTTCACAGGAGGAAGAGAGGCTCAAGGCTGAGGGGGCTACTGATTTTGTGAATCAAATCAGCTCCTCAAATAAAGCTGGTCCCTCTAGAAATAGAGGTGGCTACAAAGGAAAGGGAAAGAAGGAGCAAACCTACTCCCCTTATCAAAAGCCACAGAAGCCACAGCACCCACAGCATCCTAAGGCGCCTAAAAACGCTTCAAGACCTGGGAGCTCAAATGAACAGAAGAAAAGTGGTGAATGTTACTTTTGTCAGTCGAAGGACCATTTCAAAGATGATTGTCCTGGATGGCTGAAATGGCTCGCCAAGAAAGGTACTTATGAAATCACTTATGTTGATGAAGCATTTTATGCTGATTTTCCTATAAATTCTTGGTTGATTGATTCTGGTGCTTCTGTGCACGTTACGAATTCCTTGCAGGGATTCCATATGTTGAGAAGTCTCAAAGGGGAAAGAAGCCTAAGAGTGGCTAATGGGATGGAAGCCGAAATTCAAGCTATTGGATCGGTTTCTTTAGTTTTGAATAATGATTTTGTAATGAAACTTAATGATGTTCTTTATGTTCCCTCGATGAGAAGAAACTTGATTTCCATTTCATTATTAGATAATGATGGATATTCTTGTAATTTTGGACACGGAATGTGTTTGATTTATTTTAATAATGATAATGTTGGTCGTGCCATCCGACACGACAAGCTTTATATGTTATCCCTACAAGATTCTCCTATATCCATGAATGTATGTGATGTGAATAAAAAGCGCAAGCGAATTGATGAGACTTCGTCGAAATTGTGGCACTGTCGTTTGGGCCACATTTCGAGGGGGAGAATTGAACGTCTCATTAAAGATGAAATTCTCCACCCTTTAGACTTTAATGATTCGGATGATCATTGCCTTGATTGTATCAAAGGCAAGTATGTAAAGCAAATAAAGAAAGGTGCTACTCGAAGCACAGGGATTTTGGAATTAATTCATACCGACATATGTGGTCCTTTCCCTGTGACATCAGTGGATGGTTATGATTATTTTATTACGTTCACTGATGATTACTCACGTTATGGTTATATCTATCCTATTAAAGAAAGATCGGAGACACTTGATAAATTTAAGATATTTAAGGCTGAAGTTGAAAATCAGCACAATCTAAAGATTAAAGTAGTGCGCTCGGATCGTGGGGGAGAGTATTATGGGCGACACGCAACTTATGGGCAAATTCCTGGTCCTTTTGCCAGGTTTCTACAAGAAAATGGTATAGTCGCCCAGTATTCAATGCCTGGTGATCCCCAGCAAAATGGAGTTGCGGAAAGAAGAAACCGCACACTTATGGACATGGTTCGAAGTATGTTGAGTTACTCCACTTTGCCTGTAAAGTTATGGATGGAAGCATTAAAGACAGCTGCACACATACTCAATCGGGTTCCCAGTAAATCAGTGCCTAAAACACCTTATGAATTATGGACTGGGAGAAAACCTAGTTTGAACTACCTCCATGTGTGGGGTTGTGCAGCTGAAGCTAAAATTTTTAACCCACAAATTGGGAAATTAGACCCCAAGACTGTGAGTTGCCATTTTATTGGCTACCCTGACAGGTCTAAAGGGTACCGATTCTATTGTCCAGATCGTACCACAAAATTTGTAGAAACAAGGCACGCTGTGTTCTTGGAAAATGATGGCATCAGTGGTAACTTGGAGCCTAGGAAAATTGATCTTGAGGAGAAGCGGATTTATGTTGCTTCACCGCTAATCCGACAGACTGATTTTCCCATGCCCCAAATGGTTGTGCCCACGGTTGATCCTGTAGTTGCAACTCCTGTTGCATCTCCAGTTAATTCTGTGGCTACTCCTTCTGTTGAAGGCTCTGAAAATACAAGTGCAGTACCTAATGATGAGCCTTCACAGCCCTCTGTGACAATTAATGAACAGCCTAATGAGCCTGCTAATGCACCTGTTAGGAGATCACAACGAGTGAGGAGATCTGCTATCCCAAGTGATTATGAGGTTTACTTGAATGAGGATGATCTTAGGAAGGCAGATGATCCTAACTCTTATAAGGAAGCAATGAAGAATAAGGATTCATCTAAATGGCTAGATGCCATGAAAGATGAGATTGAGTCTATGGGCGCTAATGGCGTATGGGACTTAGTGGAAATTCCTAATGGAGCCAAAACAGTAGGCTGCAAATGGGTCTACAAAACCAAACGTGACTCCAAAGGGAATATCGAAAGGTTTAAAGCGAGACTTGTAGCGAAAGGGTTTACACAAAGAGAAGGTATTGACTATAATGAAACCTTTTCGCCTGTCTCAACCAAAGATTCATTTAGAATCATAATGGCGCTCACAGCACATTTCGATTTAGAGTTGCACCAAATGGACGTTAAGACTGCATTCCTAAATGGAGACTTGTATGAGGACGTTTACATGACACAACCGGAAGGTTTTGTTGTGGAAGGCGAGGAACATTTGGGATGCAAGCTAAGAAAATCCATATATGGCCTGAAGCAAGCTTATAGGCAATGGTACCTTAAGTTTGATGAAGTCATAAGGAAATTTGGATTTAAGGAGAATGATGTTGATAATTGTACATATGTTAAGTTCAGGGGGAGTAATTACACCTTCTTAATTCTTTATATGGACGACATATTATTGGCCAGCAGCAGTGTGGACATGCTGCGGGAAACTAAAAGATTTCTCTCGTCCAATTTTGACATGAAAGATCTCGGTGAAGCATCTTATGTTCTTGGTATTGAAATTCACCGAGATAGGTCCAAAGGAACATTAGGTTTATCACAAAAGGCATACATTGACAGAGTACTAAAGAGATACAATATGCATAAATGCTCTGCCTCGCCTGCTCCTATTGTTAAGGGCGATAAGTTTGGGAAATTTCAATGCCCAAAGAATGACTTTGAATCTGATCAGATGAAGGCTATACCTTATGCTTCTGCTGTCGGAAGCATTATGTATGCTCAAGTATGTACGCGCCCTGATTTAGCTTTTGTTACCGGGATGCTTGGCAGATATCAGTCCAATCCAGGACCGGACCACTGGAAAGCCGTTAAGAAAGTCCTACGCTATATGCAAGGCACTAAAGGTCACATGCTCACATACAGAAAATGCGATAATCTTGAGGTTGTCGGCTATTCTGATGCTGATTTTGCAGGGTGTAAAGACACTAAGAAGTCCACATCAGGTTACATTTTCACCCTCGCAGGAGCAGCAATATCATGGAAAAGTGTAAAGCAAACACTTACTGCATCATCGACAATGCAGGCTGAATTTGTGGCATGTTATGAGGCTACCGGGCAGGCTGTATGGCTTAAGAACTTTATCCCGGGATTGAGAGTGGTAGACAGTATTTCTAAACCACTCATTTTGTACTGCGACAATCAACCCGCAGTTTTCTATTCGAGTAACAACAAGTCGAGTGCAGCTGCCAAGCACATTGACATAAAGTATCATGTTGTGAAAGATAGAGTCCAGGATCAAACAATTAAGGTTGAGCATATTGGAACTAAATTTATGCTTGCGGATCCGCTCACAAAAGGCTTACCACCTAATATTTTTCGTGATCATGTTGCCGGCATGGGTTTATTGGAGAGCCTGTGATCCTGGAATAAGAGGACCATATAAAGTAATCAACTCCCATGAAGTATTATGTTATCCGATTGATATAGAATGGAGCACTATAAGTACTGTTGTCCAGCGGTATTTAATTGACTGTTGTGACGCATTATTTTGGTGTGAAGTTTTATTGAGAGAGGGCTTATGACGTTTAGCCTTACGATCAAGGGGGAGAATGTTGGATATTGATCTAAGGCCAAAACGACCAGAAAAGGAAGGACGTGGGGAAATCCACGTTTCACTGATTTTCAGCGCCCTGATCGGGGGTGCCTTACCAAATAATGGTTACGGTCCCCCGTTGCAACAGCACAATATAAAGCAAGGGTTTCCGGCCTCTCCCGTACGACTGCGTTCGCGTGAGAGACACAAACCCCAAACAAAACCCTAAGGATCCGATCTCCTACGCGCTGCTAGCAACGGGAAGGCCGTCGACCGCTGCCTCTGCAGGACTTCACCGGCGACCCTCCGGATCCCGATCTGCACCGACTCGTCCCCACGCCTGCATCACGCAGGCACGAGGTCTTCGCTCAAATGGCGTTCATCGGCGACCGTAAGTTTTCCCCAACTCCCCAAGCCTAGGTGTTCATGTTCAGTTCTAGGGTTAGGCCATTGCTCATGTTTAGACTTCCCTTAAGCACACATATGGTGCTACATTTCAATGTCCTATACACACACACATGTATCGGTGTTTTCGGAGAAATAGCACATTGTGGTATCGTCGTATCGTGTATATGTATCCGTATCGGCATATCATGGCTATGTTTGATAGAGAAAAAAGGATTTAATTGAAGCTATTTCTAATAGTCATGTAGAGTTAGTTTCACTTTCGATAATTGGAAATCTGACATTACAAGTACAATTTCATTTGCATTACTACTAATTATATTGATGTTGAGTGTAAATTGCACAAAAGAATCATATGGTTCAAACAATTGACCCCACCATATAATGGAGCATCTGTTGCTGATGAAGTTCATATGTGCTTTGGTGAATGGAAGCTCGATACTAAAATCATGTGCATGACACTTGATAATGCTTCATACAATGACGAGAAGGTTGATGTTTTGAAAACCCAATTGCTGCCTAAAGGTGTCCTACCATTGTATGGAACCTTTTTTTTCAAGTTGACTGTTGTGCACACAAATTAAATTTGATTGTTCAAGCTGGTCTAAAGTTGATTGATAAATCTGTTGGGAAACTTCGAGATGGTGTCCAGTATATTAAAGTGTCTTCTACTAGAATGCATAAGTTTTTTGATGGTGCTAGAACTATTTATCAATTGGATGTCACTAGAAAACTGCGTGTTCATATTCCTTTTTGCTGTAATTCAACCTAAAAGATGCTTGACAATGCTTTGTACTTCAAAGATGTTTTGTTTTGGTTTGCTGAAAGGGACATCATATTCAAGTCAAACTTTTGTCCATCTTTTGATGAATTAAGTCAAACTTTTATCCATCTTTTGATGAATGGGAAAAGCCTACCATCATGCATAATTTTTTGAAAGCTTTCTACGAAGTGACCGTGATATTATCAAGGACTAAGTATCTTACTTTCAATTTGCACTTCAAGTGTGTTTCTATGGTGCATACACGTCTATTGGAGTCACTAAGCGCAAAGAAAATTTTCATGGCTGCAATGGTGGGGAACATGGAAGAAAAGTTTGATGAATGTTGGTCTGACTACAGTGTCTTTCTGTCATGTGCTACTGTTCTTGATCCACGCTATAAAATGAAATTCGTAAGCTTTTGCTATATGAAACTTTATGCTACTGATGATGCCCAACGTCGTATCGATGAAGTAAAAGCTACCTTGCAAAGTCTGTTTGAGGGGTACCGTAGTAGTAGTGTCAATCCAGCTTCATCTGATGTTGTTGCTCCAAACACAAGTGGAAGTGTTGTAGATTTGTTCAGTGACTATCAACTCATCGCACACATGAAGAGAAGTCACAGTTGGATCTTTACTTGGATGAACCAACTAGAGGCTTAACTGAAAACTTGGATGTTTTGGAGCTCTGGAGGAAATCATCTATGCAATATCCCGAGCTAGCATCAATGGCTTGTGATATTCTTGCTATTCCGATGTCGACCGTAGCTTTAGAGTCGGACTTTAGCATGAATCGTAAAGGCAATGTGTCTCCAAGATTGGTACCGTTGGAAAATGCAAGAAGGTAATTGACCAAGCTATTATTTTTACCAAATTGATCAAGCTATTCTAAATCAATATGCCTCGTGAATATTATTGCCTTTTGTTTTGCAGCTGCCAGTAGCACTCCAGGTACTGCTGAAAGCTCCAATGTTGATGAAGGCTCTTTAGATTTAGAACGTAATGTCTGGCAAGCTGCAATTGTTTCCCATTCTGTATGTGTACTACAGACTGTCTAATGCAATTGTTTCATTGTCTGAGTTAAATTGATTGTGCTATGTTGTTAAGAGTTAAAATGATCGTCGTTTCTGGCTTCTGGCCTTCTGCCAGTCATTTTTCCTTCTCAATACCACACAAGTTGTCCATACTCCCACGATTCGAGCCGTCGGGAAGGGCTCGGGCTTGTGAGACGTGTAGTGTTGGGCCTTGGGACGGGCTCGAGCTTGGTGCCGAGACACCGGGCTTTTTTCAGGCCTGGCCAAAGCCTGGACCGGCCCGGCCCGGCGTTCGAACAGGTCTGCCCAACATCATCTCGAAACTCCTGTAAAAGTAAAACCGTACTCAAAGGCCCAGGAGCTCCTGCCGCGCGTGCCGGCACACCCCTTTACCTTTCAGGCCGGTTATGTCCTTGGCCGGCCCATACGAACTCCTCGGCCCCGACGCCACGTGTGCCAACTGCGTTTCGTACTTGTGGCCGTCGACAGGTGAGACCAGGCCCGTGGGTTCGTGCCACATATGGGCTTGCTCCACGTCCCGCCCTGTTCGGGATCCGCGCAGCTTCGCCTAGTCTTTCCCCTACTGTTTGTGGGTCCCCCGCGGAGCCGCTCGTGTCCCGGCCGGGCTCCGCGGTGCGTGTCGCGGGGAGGGCGCGCGCGGGCTGGCCCCGCTCGGCGGGGGGCAGGCACGTGGTGGTACGCCCGTTCAATCGGGGCGTGCAGGGAGGCCTGGTTGGTTCCGTACGCGAGGAGCCGGAGCCCACCCACCCGCGCGCGCCGTAATGGCTGCACGTGGGGCCTCGGCAACACCGCCGCCCCAGAGCGGCCGACACCAAGTACCGCGACCCACGCGCGATGGTGACCCGCGCGCGGGGCCCCCGATCGGGTCAAACGCGCAGCACCCCGTCAAGCGAGGCAGGCAGGCCTGCGCGGGCATCAGGTGCAGAGGGCGGGAGGGGATCGGGCTTCGATCGGCCGGGCCAGCTGCGCGCACAGTGCCCTCCCAGCGGACGGCAGGCAGGCAGGTCAGGCCAGGCCTGGACGCGCGCGGCTCGGGTAATCGTCCAGCGCGCGATCCTGTCGATTTGCCCGATCTGTCTTTTCATCGAGTACGTGCGTGCGTGCGTACTCCGATCCCTTGGAAAAGGGAATCGAGTCGTTTGGACGGCGAATTTCAAAGATGTTCTTCAATTAGCTAATTCGATCGCGTGCTAGCCAGGGGACATTGCTGGGTTTTTTTCATTCATGTAAGTAACCTTTGATTTTATTTTTACTGTAGCAATTAAGTTTTAAACGGTGCGTTTCTAAGGCAAAGTCTACGAATCAATTGTAGTAGACACTATACCGACATCAGCTATTTCAGCTAAAATCGTTTGCGAATATCTCTCTTCGTATTCTCTCTTGTAAATAGACAGAATTCAAAAGTTATAAGCCACGTCCCGAAAAACCACCGCCACAAGCTGCAGGCTGTACTTGCGAGTTGTGACGCGCGCTGTAGCACCCCACATATCCATACGGGATGTAATATCCTGAGTAACGAGAGTGTACGGCCCCGTACCTTACCAGGTGAGTGGAAATCTCCCCTATATGTGGATAATCCCAGGCCAGGTAACAGTTATATTATTAACATATTATGTTGTGTTAATTTAAGAAAACTGAGAGAAGCTAAGATAATGTTATGACAAGTGACAAGATTTGCTAAGGTTGGGAATGAAAGGTCTTAATACCTGATAGGGGCGGAACGGAGAGGTTACAGCCGCTAGGTACTTGCCTTGAGTATGTTTGGTGGACTCGCTGCATAAGGGATCAGAGGTGTGCAACTGCCCGAACGCTCCCTCAACAGCTGCATGCGAACCTACAAGATGGAACACGGATGGATCAGATCAAAACTAAGATAAACTTGTGGGATGGAAGTTCACTCGGCCATAAAAATTTGTGCTCGCTAAGCCTTCATTGTGCGAATTGTCGTTCGGCTGACCGAACATCCATTTGGCCATGCAAACAACGTTCACTGCAAGGCCTAGCCAAACCCTACGCGAATTCCTATTCGACAGTGCCCCAGCCGGTTGAACTGTGACGGCATCGTATAACGGCCGCCTGTCGCTGCCAGCCACCGCCTGCCATGGTGACACAGCCTGCAGTGCCCTGCCGTGGTGGCACAAACTGCCACCGCCGCTTGTCGTGGCAAGGCCGCCACCTACAGTGGCCTACCGTGGCAGGGCCGCCGCCTGCCGTGGCCGTGCAGACTGCCACCGCCACGTGCCTCACGGAGAGAGAAATAGGAGAGAGAGAAGAGAGAAATAGTAAGTTGGGTTTTGACAAAGAGGAATAGACGAAGAGAGATAAAGATAGAGATGGTGGAGAGATTAGAGATTAGGATAGAAAAGATTAGAGATAATATGCTCCTCTCAATTCTTGGGTGCTACACGCGCGTGCCGCTTGTGTACCAGCGTACATCGGTACGTGATTCGTGGTGTCATACATGCGATTCGTAAACTGGATGTACTGCATGTAGATCGGTGGCTTTTTTTTTTTGCAAGGTGTAGATGGTCCATATGTTTTTTTTTTTTTGCGAGGTGTAGATGGTCCATGTTAGTATGTTATACAAGAGAACTCAATTTTTTTATGTATTTAACCAATAAACGATCGATTTTTTTGCAAGGAAAACACCTGATAATTGATGCTTGGGCTTTTGTTAACGGCCAGTACATGGCGCATTCGAGATGCGACAGAATTTACCTGGTCCTCAGCAAATATACTTCGTATATTAAACATGGGGAATGCCTAGGCAATGCCTGCATCCACGTGGACTTGAGCTTCCCCTTGAGCTGGCGCGTTGCGTGCGTGAACAGCGCTCCTAACCAGAGGTTAATTGGCCACGGTCTTGGCTCTGCTGCTGTAGCAATACTGTGAAGCGCTGTTCACCATTAATTAGTGGTAAGCACAACTGATTTGTACTAATAGTAATTGTTTAGTGCTAATTAAAGCACTAAACAATTGGCCGTGGCTCGGCTACTGTGGCACAGTGTAGCACTACTGTAGCGCTGTTCACCATTAATTAGCGCACTTAATTAGAGGTAAGCAGCACTTAATTATAGGTAAGCACCACTGATTAGCACTAGCAGCAATTAATTAGTGCTAATTAAACACTAAACTAATAGTATTCCATTTAATCCTAATCATATTTAATTAGCACTAATTATTTAGTGCTAATTAAGTGTGCATGATAATTAATTGCACTCGCATTTAATTAGTGCTTTAGTTATTGCTAATTAAAATTGAAAGTCTTTTGCGGGATATAATTTAGAATTTACTCCTCTTGCCAAATGTGTATGTTGACTTCCAATATTTTTGTTGTGTAGTATGGAATGAATTCCAGCGAGAAATTTCAAACATTGTTGTCCGAATGAGCTGAAATTTTTTAAACACTTTCACTTGCACCACTAGCATTTCTATGAAGTCAAATAGTCAATACACGTGTTTTTCCCTACACCGTTCATCTACACCAACCATAAAAGTGAGCATTTGTTATCTGAATGAGTTGAAAATTTCACACAAGACTTTACTTGAACCACTAATGTGCCATGTAAATTCCCCGCTGGAATTCATTCCGTACTGTGCAACAAAAATAATTGAAGTTAACACATGTGTTTTCCCCTATGCTGTTCATCTCCACTAACCATACAAGCAAGCATTGGTTGTCCGAATGAGCTGAAAATTTCACACAAAACTTTCACTTGAACTGCTAACATACCATAGAAATTTACCGCTGGAATTCATTCCGTACTATGCAACAAAAACAATCGAAGCCAATGCACGCGTTTTTCCCTATGCCATTCTTCTCCACAAACCATACCAGCAAGCATTTGTTGTCCAAATGAGTTGAAAATTTCACACAAGACTTTCACTTGAACCTCTTACGTGCCATATAAATTTAGCACTAGAATTCATTATGTATTGTGCAACAAAAAAGCGTGGAAACCAAGACATGCACTCTCACCTACATTGTCTAGCTATTTCAACCTTTACAAGCAAACAGTTTTTGTCCAAAAGAGCTGATATATTTCACGTTGTAATCCCACTTGCATCACTAATATGCCATAGAAATTCGCCGCTGAAATTCATTCCGTCCTACGTAACAAAAAATAAAAGTCAACATATGTATTTTTCACTACATCGTCCGTCTCCACCTAGCCGTGAACCACCTAAACTTTTGAGCTACGGCAGCGTGGCGGATAACATATGTCACCTACTACATCTTTTAAACTTGGAGAATGGTTTGTTTTTTCAAAAATAAGTGATCAGGGTCCATTTTTGAACAATCCATTTTTTTGCTTTGATTTATGTGGTAATTAGACGTCGTGCTTCCGCAGCTAGTAATTTCGATGTCGTGTTCTGCCTTGTTCGATCTTCTCCCAGCTGCGTCTCTGTGTGGTGGTGCTATGCTGCGATAGGCGCATGCGGTTGAACTTGCTAGCACGTTTCTGAGCATTTTGCTCCCTTTTTTTTTAGAAAATAGAAGGGGACCGGACTGCAAATTCCAATGGCGATCACTCAAGGTTACCCCATCGTCTGGAAACCACGGGCAACGGTCAGAAGTAAACTCTTGCATGGCTCCCAAGTACCCAGACAAGAATATACTCTCTGGATTTTAGAGAAGCACAAACTCTTCGCCCAGATACATTACATTACCTAGCACACTCTGAATCGGCCGATAGGGAAGAAATGCAGATGTGTGTGTGTGTGTGTATAAGCTGCTCCATTTTTTATTTTTGGAGAAGCAATTAACTAATTTATAAGGCTTGAAATTTTTCCAAAAACACAGAGGCCTAAAAATTATTTCATCCTTAATTAAGACAGAGTAACAACGAAGGCACACGGTATGGATGGTAGATACTCTCTGGTTTTTAGAGAAGGACAAACTCTTCGCCCAGATACATTACATTACCTAGCACACTCTGAATCGTCCGATAGGGAAGAAATGCAGATGTGTGTGTATGTACGTATGTATGTACGTACGTACGTATGTACGTACGTATGTATATACGTACGTATGTATGTGTGTGTATAAGCTGCTCCATTTATTATTTTTGGATAAGCAATTAACTAGTTTATAAAGCTTGAAATTTTTTCAAAAACACAGAGGCCTAAACATTATTTTATCCTTAATTAACACAGAGTAACAACGACGGCACACGGTATGGATGGTAGATATACATTTCAAGATTAATTATGCATGAGGACCTATGCTGAATTCCGTACTATACTGACTTGTGTCGGTATGTTTGCTATTCTAATATATGGAGTTACCTTTGAGACCTATGCAGAATTCCGTACTATACTGACATGTGGCTGTCATCGTTTTGGGTTCAGATTTTAGCTTTTGGTTTATTTTCCACAATTCATAAATTTCGTCTTTTTCTGAACTTTTGGCTTTTTGTTGAGCTTTTTTGCCGGTTCTTTTTTTCCTGTATTTGTTTGTATTATACGTAATGGGCTAACATATATTTTTTTAATTTTTTAAATTTAATTATGCTAAATAAGCCTCTGTCAGCTACAGTGTTTTTTCAGCCAGTTACAGTGCTTTCAGCCATAAGCCACAAAAAAAGCCCAAATGATCACCACCACAAACCGGTGAAGAACACTTTCTAAGAGTTTTAGTGAAATGATATGCATGCGAACGTTGCATACTTTTTTATTACGGATGTGTACCCATCACTCGGCTAAAATTTTTAGGTATTTCAATCGAATTTATGACCTTCAAATGTACTCGAAGATTCGTGCTTCGGGTGGCATGTTCCTTATCTCCGGTGCGGTCACCATCTTCTCTAGCGATGGCGATGGGATTAGGGCTTGGGCTCACAACTGGCTATAGAGGGAGGGAGGGGCACCAGAGGCTTGGCAGTTGGTGGTGGTGGCGCCACCAGCTACGGGCAAGGAGGAGGATGGTGGGAGGCGACGGCAGACGGGGCAATGACAGTCCAAGTGGTGATTTAGATGGGGTGGTATGAGGCGGCGGATTCAACAGCGATGAGCCATTGGGGGCAGTGAAGAAGGTGGAAGGTGACAGTGGAGGAAGCGGTGCAGAGGCGGGTGGCTGTGGCACGCCTACGGACACGTCGGCGAGGGGGTGGTGCCGATGAGAAGGTGAGAGGCAGCAGCGGGGTAGGGGAAGGCAGCCATCGATGGTGGCATCGAGAGGATCTGGGAGTTGTCAAGGAGCTCTAAAGCTATGTTACATAGCAAGGAGTGTTAGAGTGGACCCTGGCGTATGGCTAGGTCCAACCAGATTTACTCCTCTCGTCACAGGTCCAAGTGAGCTGAGCTTCTAAGCCTACAGGCTGTCCATATGCAAGCCTTAAAATATCAACCTTATAAGTGATATGGAATATTCTCCTCCTAAAAAACTAGTCTAATAGGTGAGGTTTTTATCATACTTATAAATTATACTTTTTATTTTTTTTCCACAAGCAATATGGGATTACTCTCAACGACGGGAAGGGAGATGGTAAATCCAACTTCCAGGAATCGACTGATTTTTATAAAAAGTTCACTCAAGTCATATCTAGACAGTCCATTTTTATTATAGATGTTCCGTACCTTCGTATGCATGGTCACATCGATCCTCATTCTTGAGCTATTTAGTAAATACTAGGTCAAGGGAACTTCAATTCGCAGGGGCACATAAATTTGTGTGTATGCATAAATAAGTGGATGTTGACGGTAACCAACGTCTTGCAATATCCATATATATTGACAGGGAGGGTATCCTAGTGTCCAATTTGGTGCTTATATATAAGACCTCAAGTCAGAATAACGATGAATACTTCAACATGTGCACATCATTATATATATAGTCGTAAGGTAGCAAGCTTTTTCTTTATTTCACAACAAACAGAACTCCTTTTTTTCATCGTATGTTGATGCATTGACTTCGATTAAAAACATTTTTACCATTTTAAACAAAATTAACCTTGTACCATACATAGTTTTATCTATATAGCTAGCACAATGCAGGCTCAGCTATTTACAGCTAAATGCTGAAGATTTCGATCAATATGAATGCAACGGTACATTTCATTTCTTCTCATCCATTGAGCCTTCTTCCGATAATTATTAAAGGAATGTTGATGAAACATCAAAGTGCTCAATATTCTGACAAAAATAATCCAGATTTAACTCATTGTAAGTGAAGAAATATAATTTCACAAAAATGTAGATTTTGTTAGTTACTATAGCTAGGGTAATCTATGCCAAGGTAATTAAATAGCATATAGCCATAGCTACTTTGTAAGTCAATAAATTTCACAATATTTTGTATGGCTATGTTAGCGTGGGTCTATCTCAACTGAGTTTTAGAAGTGCATTTCCGTAACAAAGATAGTACCTTGATCAATGAAATTGATGATGTTGCATTTCAAAATACGAAAACTTGTATTGTATGATTGAACCAGGTTAAGCATATGTCTTGATTGGATAGGAACAACAATACTACATGTCAGTTCCACAATTTTCTGCCCAATGTGGATTCTATACAAGGTCTGATATTGGGCAATATATCGGATCAACTTCTCATATGAAGTAATTGGAAACTATAGGTGTATTATTATTATTATTATTAGTATTAGTATTATTATTATTATTATTATTATTATTATTATTATTATTATTCAGTGCTTGATCATGAAGAATTTACCAATGATCTAAATCTGGGATCTATGAATGAAAATGTATGTAATATGCAAATATTAATGGAAAACAAGAAGTGAGATATATAACAAGCATTGGACTATTTGTACTTAGTTCGTTCTAGCAAACCCTGATTGCTAGCATGGCCTAAGGTATATGACAACCTATTTCCTATTTTGTACCATCTTAACTTTGGGCTGTACGTACGCTTCTAGCTAGGTCCCAAATGGTATCATATATAAGAACAGGTATATAGAACGTTCATCTGTTCTAGAATCAAGACATTACATATAGAACATCTTATCTAAATGTTAACCTTAAAATCCCATTGATTTCAGACTAATCAAAATCAAACCACAAGCACACGCACTGATCATGGAGAAAAACTCTGCATGAACTATGCAACTTCAACCTCTTTCCGTAGGTACATACTATTGCCTCAAGTACCCCAAAAACACTTGGAAATGAGCAGCCAGCCCCTATGCACGATTTGACACAGCATTCAGACATCCATGCGAAAAGATAGATCATAAAACTAGGTCAGCATGCACGAAGGGGCGAAGAATAGTTCCAATTGACACATTCTGACGTGCATGCACACACAAGCAAAATCGAGCATCAAACACTGGCTAGTACATGCATGCTTGTCCAACAATTATTTGGCGCGGGTCACTGTGCCACTCCCCGTGCATGCAACCTGTCATACACCATCCACATCGATATATCTCACTACCCCAAACACTGCACAGTACCATAAAAAGGAAACGAAACTGGAAGCAAAACAGGAAACGAGAAGATGCTAGAATTGACACACGCAGAGACTTTGAAATCTTCCACGAACAGCACGAGAGATCTCCATATATGTATCTCCCTGCCCCTCTCTAGACCTCAAAGTACATAATCCTCGGTTCAAAGTACAGCAATCATTTACTCCGGCAAGCAAATAAACTCGACTACAACCAAAGCTAAAGCCAGTAGAAACACAAGCGAGCAATTAATGCAGGACGAACGAAGCACCGACCACGTACTAGTACCACTACTGAGTACACGAAGCAGCAGCACAAACCCATAACCATGCACATGCATGCATACGCGAACATACATAAAATATATGCTCAATCTGGCATACCGGCCAAATAGGAGAGACTAGACCGGCTGGCCGGGTCGTCGACTCAGCAGGCGGCGGCGGGCGGTGGGGGCGGAGGCTGGTGCGGGTGGCCGTGAAGGCCGCTGCTGTCGCCCGGCAGCTGCTGCGGCTTCTTGCGCTTCTTCTTCTCGTAGCTGACGCCGCGGGCGCGGGCCTGGTGCTCGCGGACCTCGCGGAGGTAGAGGCGGACGGCGCGCGCAGCGAAGGGATTGGACTCGGGGCGGCCGCCGTTCTCCTCGTAGGCAGCGCGGAGGCGGCCGACCAGGGCGTCGAGGCTCCCCCAGGCCTGGCGGAGCGGGCAGGGGCAGGGCGCGGGCGGGCTCGGGTGGCCGAAGAAGGGGCAGGCCGCGGTGTGCACCTTGGTCTTGCCGAACTGGTCCAGGTAGCGCAGGAACTCGAGGACGTGCGCGCCGCTGCACTGCGCCAGGCTCAGCGGCGGCCGGTGGTTCCGCAGGTACTGCCCGAACGTGTTCCAGTCGCGCCGCTTCTGCGCCTCGTACCGGCTCGGTGACTGCGGCGTCCCCACTCCCATGGAGGGCGACGAGCTGCTGCTGCTCGACCCGCCCCCGCCGTTGCCCCCTCCCGACGGAGGGCTGTCGGGGTTCGGCGACAGGTCCATGGATCAGCTAAGTAGAAAAGGAAAAGAAAGGAGTGTGACTGTGATCTGAAATTATTTAGTAGGACACTCCCTTACAGTTCTGTCAGCTTAAACAAAAGAAATAAGCTACTGTTTGCTTATTAATATATTGGAAAAAAAGAAATACTACTACTACTCCAAATTCCATAACTATGATGAGGTCAATGATTACATGTATGCATGTATAGTTGGGATTGGAGAGATTTGTTTGGGAGTTGGTGCTCTCCCCTTGCGCCAGAAGTTTGAAGTGGATGCAGATATATAGACGAACAGAACAGCTACATATGCATATTTTTCTCTGTACATGAACATCTTCAAAACTAGCTAGGAATTACCTTTGCTGGCGTTGGCGGCTGATCTTGGTTCAAAACTAGCTAGGAATTACCTTCAAAACTAAGTGGAAGTGGAGGTTGCTGCGTGAGTCTGCACAAGATGGAGCGTCAGAGAAGCAGTGATCGCACAAAGAAAGGTATTTAAGAGGATAATCTGGAAGAGCTCATCCGTTGCCTCTTCTTACTCAGCGGTGGTAGTAGCAACCGCCAACAGTCGCTTCTGTTGGCTCCCTCATAGGTCCATCTGGTGATTGGGGAGCTGCTGTGAGAGCTGCTCACAGCAGCTTCATAATCTGTTTGATGGTGTGGGGAATTGCATGCTGCTGCTACTATTTTTAGGGAGAGGGCAGGGGAGTGGTGGAGGTGGAGGTGTTTTTTGGCCTAAAAAGGGGAGATGTGAAATGACTGAGACATGGAATGGTGAAGGGTGGTGAGCAGTGAGAGGGCGGAGAGGTGCACTGCTAGTACTGCTAGGGCTTTTAGGTGGTGTAGGGTGGAAAAAGGACACCGAGAGGTGAAAGGTGACATGACAAAAGTAAAATTTTCTAAGTGATAGGTGGGTGTACGGCCTAATGGGGGGGGGGGGTGTCGTTGTAGTAACACAAGCGTTGATGGGGTGATCAGCGGTCCACATTAATTTGATTTCACAGGATCAAAGCTATCCTAGCCACAATAACTTGGCACGTATCTAAATATACATGTACTCCTTCTGGTCGCAAGTAAGCGTCTTGTTGGATATTAACGCGTTTTAAAAACGAAAGCGTTGAAAACTGTTGTTGTAATGTATTATCAAACCTAATATATTGACAATATTACGAAAAATATTATAGTAGACAAATATAGTACTCGTGTTGTTTTCATATGACCGATCTAAATGTTTATTTAGATATTGCCAATCAAAGCTAAAAGCTAAAATAAAAATGCGACTAAAATATTCTCCAACAATATCACAAGAACACACAGTGAGTATTAAAGTGGAGAATTGGTGGGGCGTGCGTAAACAAAATGGGTATTGATAAGGCCAAGTGATGGCCCAATTAATAATTTTGATCATGGACATTTTGATTACACATATTAACAACAAAGTAATATAACACACAAACAAGACTTAGTATAATTCATTAGCATCGATGTATCAAATATCTCGTTTATATTGAGTGACAAAAATATAACGCGGAAAGAATACATATTTCATGGTGAACTCTAGGGGGAAATAGAAACTACACCTGGGATGTGGAGCCATGCAAATAGAATCATGCTCGTCAATTTAGGAAACAGGAACAATGACTGAGATATCATATTGCACAAATGTTACCTTCTCATTTGCTACTAATGGATGTTCAAAATTATGAATGGCGAGGGCCGGTGCCCAGGTCTTTGACTTTTTTTTAAAAAACAATCTATTTTATTCTGAATTACAGTATTATATCTGCGTTTTTTTAGTTTTAACCATCAGTCGCTTCGTGGTTAAACAACTAGCACGGTTATGCGATTTAGGCTAGTCACCTAATAGTTGGGCGATAAGTCACTAATCGCCCAACTTGGTTGAGCGACTAGTCCAAGTTGCCCAACGGTTGTGCCACTAGGGGCTGAAATGAGAGCATGGTGCATGGACGGCCATGTGCGTGTGGAGTATAGCCCCTATTCGCCCAACAGTTGGGTGATTTGGGCTAGTCGTCCAACCGTTGGGCGACAAGGACTAGTCACTAAACGGTTGGGTGATTAGACTAAACCGTCCAACTGTGAAGTGACATATGATCAAAAATAAAAAACACAAGTATAATACTAAATTGGAATAAAAAAATATATTATTTAAAAATTTTCCCCGCCGTTGGCTGTAGCCATTGCCGCCGCTGTGATCGTTTTGGTTTCAGCTTTTAGCTTCTGGCTTATTTTTCACTATTCATAAATTTCGTCCTTTTCCGAACTTTTGGCTTTTTGTTGAGCTTTTTTGCCGATTCTTTTTTTCCTATATTTGTTTGTATTGTACGTAATGGGCTAACATATTTTTTTATTTTTTTTAAATTTAATTATACTAAATAAGTCTCTATCAGCTACAGTGTTTTCAGCCAGCTACAGTGCTTTTCAGCCATAAGTCACAAAAAAACCCAAATAATCACCACCGGGTGAGAAGGAGAGGAGAGAGGACCAACAGTCCACACCAGCGTAAAATGAAATGTCCTAGCCACATCAACGTCGAATGCATATGTATGTGGGTCGGTTTGGACCTAGAATATTCACTTAAGCAAATTTGTGGGTACTTCTTAAGTTTATGGACCTACTTGAACACAATGTGCAAGTTTTATTGACCGATGTAATTTACAATTTTTAAATTACGTGAGCATCAAAATATCGAAGGGTTATCATAATATTTTTATACCGTACATTTTCTACAGCATTTTGTTCAGCAAGTACATACCATCTAGCATTGTCCTGAGGTTACGTACCTAATCTTAAAGAGTGTCTTAATCGCAGAGTTTGCATCTACTTAGATTATTGTTGTCTAGCTACCATGCATGCACATATTGACAATCACCCAATATCTGTTCATGTATGTATCCATACGCAGAGATCATAGTTCCTCAAACACGATCATGACGGGGGGAAATGTGCCGACAAGGAGTACAGAAGTAGTACATGATTGATAAAAAACAGGAGAGATAATGTGCGACTAACTGACTGTGACAAAGCAAAAGTCATATTTACATCTTATTTAATTGCTTAGCAAATGATCTTCTAGGGTCCAGCTACATAATATTTTAATACATTTGCTACGGTGCTCATATGCCAGTCAATTTCTTAAGAAAGAAGTTCGTTGTTCCGATGGTTATATTACCTAAACAGTGTTTATCTCATGGTCACAACTCATATAACGAAAACATTAATGGTTTTTATTTTTTTGGTGAGTTAAAATTTCTCTTTGTACTCACAACATTGTTACTAGCAATATCTTGTCTCTTCTTTTAAATGATTGGATCATTGGACACTAGTCAATTTTGGACTTTAACTTATATCCATTCACTGCAAACAAAGTTATTAATCCCACTATTGTCATGTCTATCTTATCGATCTGACTAACTAAATGATGGGTCCTTCCAAGCATTTTATCTTTATTCCAAAAAGGTTACCTAGGATTTTCCATTTTGGTAAAAGAACATAACTCAATAAAATGCATTATTAGATGTAAACTTTGTGATGCATAAAACCTTTCTCCGCTGAGAGGATGAAAACAACAATTATTCGCAGCCAAGTCGCTAGCTAGCGCATAAACAGTACAGCTACGAGTTAGGGTAGCAAGCATGCTAAGGTTGATCATGAGACTTGCTAATCAGTGCTGTCATCTCTTGTTGCCTTTTTGTACATCTTTTCATTATGGGAACAATGTTTTCTTGCGTCTTTTTCACAGTGTACCCAATACTATTTTCTTTTTTTAAGAACAAGACAATACTCGTTAATTTCCTCTATTGCTCAAATTGGTTTCTTGATCCCAAAAACAATATTGTGTTGGAATTGGAGCGTTAAAATTTGATATAGGGGATCTGGCAATTGCCTTCGACGCCAGTTTCTTTTTCTAGTAAGTTGTTCATTGGTGACAAGTTTGAGCAGCCGCTCGACCGGGCTGAAGGGTGACTCCACTCTTACCGTTGATCGAGTATAATTAAGTACTAGATAAACTTTTGTATCTTTTATCATCAATACTTCAGATTTTTAAGCATCAAGATTGACAAAAATGGTATTGACATATCCAACGTCAAAAGTATTTTTATAATACTATATAAATTTTGGTAAGTGGTAATAATGTCGAAGACCAAGTCAAAAACGAGACTTCCTTTTATACACCACAGGAAGTAACAAATTAAATGCAACTATCAGAAAGATTGTATACTCCCTCCATTCCAAAATACATGTCATTGTACCTTTCAATTTTTATTTCTAAATATATGTTATTCCAGTAGCAGAGCCACAATAGTGCATGGGGGTGCAGTTAGGGGTGCAATCAGAGCGGATACAGACGGATATTACTTATCCTGTATCCTATTCCATATTTTTTCCTCGGAGTCGGAGTCAGACACAGATAATATCGGATATCTATTTCTCCATTCCGTATCCGTTCCATAATCTTTTGGACGGTCGGACAGACGGAAATTATCTGCTTTTTTGCACAGGACATTGGACAGTATGGTACGATCAGAACGAATATGGAGAGACTAATTACTGAGATGTTGAAGAAAGAACACTCAGTACTCCTGCTTGTTTAGATATGACAATCTGCCTATATGTTATTTTATTCGTAGGTGAAGTCACAACAGACTTTCTCATATCATTTGACATACGGATATATACGGATGGATATCACTTATCCCATATCCTATTCCATATTTTTTCCTCGGAGTCGGAGTTAGACACGAATAGTGCCGAATACCCATCTACTCCTTCCGTATCCGTTTTGTATGCTTTCGGTCAGTCGGACAGACGAAAATTATCTGCTCCATTTGCACCCCTAGGTGCAGTTGCACCTCTACATCTTTTGCAAAAAAAATCGGTATATACCTTCTTAATACACAAAGTATACACTACACATATTAACATACTCCTGGCAGCCTATTAGGCCCAACAGACCTTAGGAGTGAATCAATCCTAAGCTAAGCCTAAGTGCCATTCTCACTTCCTCAGACCAATCCATGACATACATCGGCCAGACAGCAATTCCCCAATCGACAATCAGCTAAATCCTTCCTTCAGGCTTCTGCTCTAGTGTAAGTGTGCCCTAACTAGCAGCCGAGCTTGAGCTCAGGCACGCAGCTCACGTGTAGGTTCAGCTTATCGCCCCTACTGCGCTCCCCGGAAGCTCATTCTGCTTAAGCTGAAAAGGCTCAGAAGCATCCTAGGAGCAGCTGGTATGTAAGTTTTTTTGTATTAACTTTCATATACTCAAACTTGTAATATGGTAAAATGGTACCTCTGCATATTATTTAGTTTCAAGTCATTTACTTGTTATCGGTGAATCTAACTTCTGCTCATCTCTTGAAGTATAAATCGTATTTGAAGCTGCTACAAAAACAGTATTCAAATATCAAAATTCAAGAGAAAATAGGCAATGCTATGCCAGTGTCTGTTAAGATTTCATATACTCAAGCTTCCAAGGTAGTAAATTATAAAAGATACACATATTTCTTTTTAAGTCCGCTTGAGCTATTTCTTCATTTTGTCATCTCTTTAGCACTATCCTTATTTTTATGGATAATTTAAGTTCCCTTGAGTTTCTTTCTATAGAGAATATATGTGTACATATCAAGATTATTTATTCCAAATGATAATTTTTAGAGAGATTTTCAACAGTAGTTTGGCAAAAATTTGAATATGAAACTTAAAAATTTGCTTCTAAAAAATCAACATGTAATAACAACATCTTTATGGTGTTGGAGTACATATTAAATTCGCATCTCCATCGAAAAAATCTTGTCTCCGCCATTGTATTATTCTACCATTATTTGGTAATTTTTTTACCATTTTACCTTTGTATACCTTTTCAATTCATTTTTCTGAAAAACAATAAGTAAGCTAATCCAAGAGGGCAATGTTATCTTTTTTTATACCTGTTTGGGTTATGGTGCAAAATAATAGAACGACGTGTACCGAGAATGGAACGGAGGGAGCAGGAATCAATTGGTCCAACACCACAGAAACAAGGCACTCGCAAAACCAGAATATAACGACACGTGGTTGCCAGACAAAAACGAAACGAAAGAAAAAATGTCAAATTTTCTCTACAGGATTTGATCGCATGACTGATGTGTCCATTCGTCTGAGGGCTTGCCTCTGTTATGTACTAATTAATTCCCCTCGTACATTTTCCTGCAGTATTCTGAGGTACTATCTATGACCCAAGACATGACCCTGCTGGCCTCCTTATCGAGTAGAAAATAGAGAACGCTTGTGAGTTGTGATGTTGTTATCAGGTGCTTGTTTGGCCCAGGTCGATCGTTTCTGCAATATATAAATGTCTGGAACATTGGCTAATTTCATCTCTCATTAGTTCCTTCTCACAAGAGCAGAAAATAAAACGCTAGAGCCAAATCCAATTCTCTGTAGATAATAATGGAGGTGTTGATCGATTCACTGAGCAATCCCATCAATATATATGAGTACCGTCAGTAAATAACTCATCCAATATGTGAATTAGTATGTCTAATGTTAGACTGATGGAACTACCAAACAGTTTGATTTGTTGAACAGGGCTGCATAGTTTTGCTGAATTGACCCGCACCAGAGGCTCTGCAGCACAGCTAGGAATCTTTTGACTAGGGCCCGGTTAAGTGCTAGTAGTACTGCCGAGCAAGGGAGCAACGCAATCAATTAACAGTTCCCCTTGGAAAAAGAGTTCGCCCTTGAGCAAGGCAAGATTCATTATTGGTGCCAAGAGCCTGGTCATGCTTCTAGGGCCAGCCATGTGCCGCTTAGCTTGACCGGATTTTTCGAAGAAATTGACGAGGAGTTTCATAAAATCTGCTATCGCTCATCATGTTCGTGATAAGAGATAAAGAAAGATTAGTTTATGCCCATAGCATGTCCAACCTATTCCATCCATATAGTGCAAGATAAAGACCATGTATGATACTCGTGCAATCTCTCACTAGTACAGTATTCCCTCCATTTCATGTATGATTTGCACAAGAATTCGGATGAGTGATAAAATGGGCTAACATAGATCGTCTGTAGGATGTTTATAAGCACGATATTACAGTTAAATGAATTGTATTAGCCCTATCTACGGAGAAAGATGGTGACAGTTTTTATCTTGAAAAGACATGATGACTTGTAATGTGAAACAAAACTAGGAACGGAGGGAGTCGTTGCTTTCAAAGAACAAATACTAGTACCTGGGTAGTTCAAAGAACAAACTTTTTGAGTCACTTTGAGCTCAGGTTTTCTCAGCTAGCGATCGATGTAGGTACATAGTCAGATAGGCCTGCTTTTTTTAAAAAGAAACACATAGCATGCTTTTTCAATGGATGGATCACTAATATCAAAAACAGAGTACAACAAAGGCTTATTTTATGCCATCAAAGGCCTGTCCACGGAACATATGGATGCTGAGGGTTTGTGAAACTGCTTCTGGGGAAACCGGAAGCTAGTCGGCTGGTTACCGTCCCCTAAAACCAGTCTAGTTTGAGTTGTCAATTTACATTTGAGTTCTTTGTTTTGAAAATCTAGTGAATGGAAGTTAAGAACTAGGCACTAAAATATGCGTGCTTCTATTGAACCAGCTGGGGGTATATCCTGTTTTAGTCTCCCGGTAGTCCGGTACCCACTGGTGTTACTGAGAACCGGTTGGTCACCACCGGTTTTCTGAACCTAATGCTAACACAAACAGTATAATGCGCATGCAGAAGTCACAAAAAATGGCTGGAGAGACAGCTAGTATAGTTAGCTAGGGAGGTTTGTTTTGTGAAAGAAGTACTAGTAACACATTTTTGTTGGCAAAGATAACATGCTACCAGTCAGGGCAACAGGAATGCCAGCATGTACGGTTTTGATTCAAAAATAAAAATGATTTGGATCGATCTTTCAGTAGGTTTTAGGTTCAGTTGTGCAGCAACTAGGCACGTTTATGTACAGGAATTACCATTGAGGTTCGTGCAATTTCACCTCACGTGATGAACAGTTAGCATTGACAAGTATTTCACAGGGATTCCCTGTCTACGTTTATTGGCTTATTTTCTTTTGATACATAGACTAAAAAGAGTAAAAATAGTTAGATTACCTTCTAATTATTATTTCTAAACACTATATTTATTGGAGATATAAAGAGAATATAACAATAATTTTATAGTAAAATATAAAATACATCTTATATTTATAGATTAAATTATTTAAAAAATATATACTATAAATTTGACGAGGGAGTAGAAATATAGCAATTCCCAAACAAGCGCATGGCGCCATCGCCTACGTGCTCCTACATGTGGGATCGCGATCTCTTGTGTGCCTCGGCAGCACGGCTCCCCAAGTACGCTACAGTATACAGTCTTCCCTGTTTTCACAGCTCCAGAAGCGAAAAACACGAACACAGATTATGGAGAGTTTTTTTTTTGCCTATTTTGGTTTTTTTTGTTTCTATTTTCAAAAATTGTGTCCGATGAAAACTAATTTTAGGAATAGCATTTTTACTCAACGCCAACACGAACTACGCAAAGGATGATCATGTCAGCGCAAGAAGTGCTGGCGCTGAGGTTTGGACCACGCCGGTGTAGTAGTGAGATGATAATTTATCTTCGATATCTACCCATTTTCTCAACAGTCAACATCAGCTCTTCTGGTACTGATATGTTCATCCTCAGCATTATTCGTGCTGACGTTGTGGAAAATGAGCCATTTCTGAAATTAGTTTTCAGTAGAGATTGAACATAGAATAAAAAAATTTAAAACAGGCAAAATATATGATTCTAGAACATGATGGGAAATCTGGAAGTCTTTCTAGGAGGCTCGACGTTCAGAAAGAAAGACAGCCGATCACTCGTCAGTGATCAGTGATCACCATCTGTCTGCGTGCTTTTGGAAGCCGGGCCGGCGGGCGGGAAGCAGTGAACTGGACCGGAGGGTTCCTCTTTTTACGAGTTGATTGTTTACATGGTACTGTTGTATTTTTTTAAAAATCTAACCTTCGACACATAAATTTCTAATTTTGGTCCGCTTTATAACTACAAAAGCAGAAGCAGATGACACGTATTTTTTTTTACCAAACTCCTACTTCGTGGCAGATTCAAAGCACCGCAGTACTAGCTGTTGAGGTAGAGGAGCTCGGCAAACACCATGCATGCATGGTATCAGTGCATAAGCACGGTATTAGTACTTAATTTAAGTATGCTTTCACTAAGCATGTATTAATTAAGCACGCTTACACTAAGCATGCATTAATTAACATTACCATAAAAAGGGTTATCACAGACGGTTCAAAACTGTCATCACAGATGATTTTTCACCCGTCTGAATTTATGTATCTGTGATAACAGGTGATTATCACTGACGGTTTTTGAACCGTCTATGATAAGTTAAAACACAGACGGTTTTAGTTAAGAACAGTCTGTGATAGTCTATTATCACAAATGGTTCTAGTTAAAAAACCGTTTGTGATTGTGTTATCGTGCCTTCATAAATAGGCCTCCTTTAGTACATCAATATTCTCTAATTGCGCTATAAAACAGTGCAATCAAAGAATGCAGATGAATTAAAGCAGACCTATTTATCATTGGCGCCATGTCTTTGGTGGCTTGTTGTTTAGGTTGTAGCTGCTATTATTTTGTGGCTTTGGTATGTCGTGGTCGTAGACGCGTAGTTGTAATCCGTGGTCGTAAACCGTAGTCGTATGCTATGGTCGTAAGCCGTGGTCGTAGGTGCGCGGTCGTAAGCCATGGTCGTATGCGCCTAGTCTATTAGCAGTCATGTGCACCACATTAGCAAATTCTGTTACCAAACGGAGGAGAAGACCTACGGTGCAAACATAGACAAGTTTGGGGAGTTGAGAAAGTAAAATGCAAGTTCTCGAAGTAAAGTGATGGGAGATATATATCCGGCGATACAAGTTTAGGTAGACAAGATTTACATGGTCGAAACCCTGGCTATCCAACAATTTCATAATTTCATATCCAAACAGCAAGGAAGAGAGGTAGGAAATATATAACCGGCGATGAAGGAGAGGCCGGTGGCGGCAACGTCATCGTTGTGTCACGACGATGACACTGCACAAAACACTCTTACAATAAAGAGTACCTTATGCAGTGAACTGGAGCATCACAACGGAGGCAGATGAGCCCGAGGAGGTAGTTGGCCGAGCCTTATATTTTTAATGCGAAATTTGGCGAGGAGAAGTGGAGGAGAATTGAGAAGAGAGATGAGGAGATGAGGAGAAGAGAGTAGAGGAGAAGTGAGAAGAAAGAAGAAAGAAGAGGAGAAGAACAGTCAATCGTTCTATTTCAAAGAGCAAAATCCATTGAGATGAGCGAAAAATTCAAATTCGACGAGAGAGGATAAGTTGAAATATTATCACAAACGGCTCTAGGTAAAGAAACATCTATAATAAGTAAACCATCATAAACAGTTTTTGTTTTGAACCATCAGTGACACATCATAGACGGTTCGAAAATACCGTCTGTGATAAGTACAAACATCACAGATGATTTGTTTTGAACCGTCTGTGATGTATCATAGAGGGTTAGAATAAAAATCATCTGTGATAAGTAAGTCATCACAGACGATTCTTTCTACCGCGGTGAACTTAGACGATTTATCTTGTAAAACCTTTTGTGGTAACTTTACTACTGATAGTTTGTATTGAAGAACAATCGTGCTTTCTATTTTAAAGAGCACATCCATCGAGATGAGCTGGAAATTCAAATTCGGTGAGAGCGATAAGTTAAAATATTATCACAGACAATTCCTGGTAAAAAAACTGTCTGCAACAAGTAGGACCGCACAGACAATTTTTGTTTGTCTGTGATAAGTACAGACATCACAGACGATTTTTGTTCTGAACCGTCTATGATGTATCATAAATAGTTGGAATAAAAATCATCTATGATAAATAAGTCATTTCAGATGATTCTTTCTATTGCGATGAATTTAAACGGTGTATCTTGTAAAACCTTCTGCAGTAATTTTATCACGGACGGTTTATGTTGAGCTGTGTTTGATGAGGTGTCTAGGATGAGCCTTTTTTGTAATAGTGTAAGCATACTTAGCAACTTGCCGAGTTCTGACTACTCAGCTGAATGGTGGGGCCGTTAGGCCCCGCTCGTTTCAGATTCGGCTTCTGTCTTCCATCTTATTTTTCACTATTCCTAAATTTCGTCTTTTTTTTGGATTTTTTGAGCTTTTTTACCGGTTATTTTTTCCCAAATTCGTTTGCATTACACATGTTGGGCTAACCCATTTTTTCTATTTTTAAAATTTTTAAAATTTAATTATGCCAAAATAGGTCACCATCAGTTACAGTGTAATTTCAGCCAGCTACAGTGAAATTCAGCTATAAGCCACAATAATTCAGCCCAACCGAGCATCACTTAAGCCCCTTCTGCCAAGCAAGGACAACGTGACAGGTAATTGTGTGTCGCGGCTGCCAAGGTAGGAAGAGCTAGATTTCATTATTCAAAGTCCATAGTCCAAACCAAAACCCTGCTCGAAGTAGCCGGCTTGATACACGGATAACCCTGTTACAAATTAGTATTGGTCTTGTGATGCGTGAGCATTAAAAGAATGATTAATAAAACCACACATACAAATTGCCAACTCTGCCGACAAAATGTTGGTGTTTTGCCGTGATCCTTACCAACCTGACCATTTACTGTGGATGCATGTCCCAATCCCGCGTTAATGATTCCTTCTGCCTTTGCTTCTTATGGATTGTTTAATTTCTTTTTTCTTGTTATTTTGGATGTCAACGAGTTTTCCAATACACACATATATATAACCATTATTTTTTAATTATATGTTATAAAAACATAATAATATTTACATATATTATCTTCTTGCGATAAATCTAAATATTTTTCTAGGTATTAATGGTCAGTCTTAAAATGTTGACTGAACGTATTCTAAAACGACATCTATTCGAGAATAGAGGGAGTAGTGTGTACTATTTGTGTAATACCAGTAGAAAAGAAAAGCGAACAATGAAAACAATTCAAGAGAGAATAAAAGAAAACGAAAGATTTTACCATCAGAACCCTTCAGCTTTAAAATGCCGAATTAATAGCGCTCATCGAGGTATCCAAACCATCCGGGGCCAGTCGACGCCTTCCTTTAAAGTGGACCTCATCATTCAACGTAGTAGAAAAACGAAGACTAGTGCAGAGCTCACCCTACGGACCAAGGGTCCATAAGTAAACTGCAAACCGCAAGAGCCTTGAAGATAAGGTAAGGGTGGCCTCGAAAATGAACAACCAAGGTAAGAGAAAAAACACCCCATTTCCTCCCTACTTACGGCAGCCAACAGAGCATTCACCGTCCTCCCCAAAGTCATTTCCTTCACTCAGCCAAAGGCAAACCCCAAGACAAAGCCAAAGCCATCGTCTTGCTCGCCCACCAACAAAGAGCCAGCCGACCACCCCCACCGAATGCAACGACCACACAAAGACATTGAGAAAGAGGGAGGGGGCAGAGGAGAGGAACTCAAATGAGTTAGAAAAGACGACGGAGCGAGGATGGCAACCACGACAACATAGGACCATCAACGACCATTGGGACCACGACCATCGTCATTGTCCCATTCCTTTTCTTGCCCGACAAAGTAAGTTGGTCCCCTCACTATCCCTTTTTACTTGCAGTCTAGTACAAGCACATCGCAAAGAGCACCACATAGCATACACCAATAGTCTTACCCAGCATCATAATCTTGCACATAGAGTAGTAAGAAGGTAGAAGGGGAGGGGTACACCCAAGGTGAGGACGCTGTGGTAATGGTGTGCCATCACCAGCAAGCAACACGCACCCAAAAAAGAAGAAGGGGATAAGGTCATTCAGCTGAATATAAGAGAAAAAAGAAGAGAAAGGGAAGAAAAGAAAAAAGAGAGGAAAATAAAGGGAATAAGCGTGCACGCAAAATAAATTTTATTCACAATTATAGATAATGCGATGTCTGAATTATGGTCGTCTAAGCACTGGATCAGTGGAAAGTGTTCAGTGAGAGGGGGACTGTTTGTGTTAGATTTGTGCGTAGGGACGATGCCGTCCGGTTGTGTGTGTATCGCTATAACATTGAGATTGGATTATGCTTGTACTGGTGGAGGCTCTGGGTTGGTGCTGTCCACGTGTCGTCCTTGAGATTAAGTAGATAAGTGCATAATAGAGCGGTAGACAGTAAATTTTTAGAAAATACGATGTTTACATTATATGATATTGTTTGCTTGATGATGATATTGATGATGGAACGGGGTAAGCACTAATGCTACCCTGCTAATAATGATACTAATGGGATATGTTTATGACAATGGACATATACATTTGCATCATGTACACTCATATGATGAGAAAGATATCCACCGTAGTGGATATATAAGACCTACTTCGATAGGCCTCCACGGGAGTGAAGAGACCCTCGTGCCGACGAGGATGGACCCATGATGAGGTGAACATCAACGGGTGTTCACTCAAGCTGTACTGGTATATGCAATGTGATGAGCAAATGAACATGTAGAGTAGTGTTGTATTGCACCAATGGAAAGATAATGATGAGACATGAGAATGATGATATTGTTATGTTTATGATTATATTGAAACATGTGGAGTAGTGTTTCATTGCACCAATTAAAAGATAATGATGAGATATGAGACTGATGATATGGTTATGTTTATGATTCAGTTAAAATATGTGGGGAATGATATGGCTAGGTTATTGCTTATGCATATGGTAGTGTTTATCGTCCTATTATGTGTTTACTGAGTCTTCGGACTCACCCTTGCCTATCTGTTGATTTTTAGGTGAGCATTGAAGGTGATATGCATAGGCGAAAGTAGCACATTTATTCTACGTGCAAACATTAATTCACAAACCACCTTTAGTTAGCTCATTTAGACTGTAATAACATGCTTAAGTAGTTAGTGTTAGGACAATGTCTTACTGTAAATACTTGGATGTGTGTAGCTCATGCATTTCCTTCGAAAGTTTGCAAATTTGTACATTTGTTTTAATGCCCATCGTTAAACGTATGTTGCTTAATTAACGTCACGTAAAATCTTAAATGGAGGAGTTGCTGCCTAAATTTAGCAGCAATGGTTGTAAATGATAGTTTTATAGAGCAATGGTAGTATTTTGCGCTCGAAGGTTGCGCTAAGGTGTTTACAATTTGTTCCACGTTGATTACTCGTAGGCAAGAATCATCTTCGGATGGAGCAGAAGAGTAGGAGACTCAATACAATTGTGAACTGTTTCTCCGGACGGTAACCAGATGTTAAAAAAGGGCCGAACATTTCTATCTTCCAACCGGCTGGCTTAACCCATCACCATCAGGCCCAGTTTTTACCTCCCCTCTCTTTTTTTCCCCTCACCGCGCGGAACCAGATGGGCCTTCGAAGCGAGAAGCAGCCCGGGCGCCTGGGCCTAAACGGTTATGGCCGCGGCCGCGGGCGGCCACCGAACGTGACGGCAGACGCGGCTGGCCGCGCGTACGGGCGCGCCCCGCGGTCTCGGCAGCGAGATCGTCGGCATTGCTTGTCACGGGATTTGATTTGAATCCGCGGCCGTGTGGGATCGACCGATCCAATCCGAGCACCGCTCACCGCCGCTGCTGCCTGTCGCCGTGCCGAGCCACTGCTGGTCGCCGAGCCCGGCTAGATCGGAGACAGTTTGTTTGATGGGGTGCCGTCGTTTTCCTTCGCCTGGGTCGTCTCACGGCATCTCACGCCAGGAGTGGACCAACATGCGGGCTGGATGATCCAGGATCCAACTTGGAGTTGTCCATCACGTTATCGAGCCATCATCTGATCAAGGGTTTGAAAAAAAAAATACTATCGTCCATCGTTGCAAGGGTGCAAACTTTGTGTACTGCCAATACACAATGCCTAGGACGGATTTATTTCGGCAGGACATCAGCTCCAGTATTCCACAAGCACAGGAGCGCGCAGGCTCCGGTTTAATGCAGGGTGCAGCGAAGACGACAAGAGGCGTGTGTCTCCAGGGAGGGCACGAACAATTAATGGTGGGGACTGAGGACAGAGCTATAGAAATGGAGCGCTACGGTACAAACATACGGAGTGGTAGTATTTGTACCAGGAGGAGGGGTACAATTAATACACTCACCAAGTGCCAAGAACAGAATATGGAGTGTGTTATGGAATCTCTCTCTTGAGTCTTGATGAATCTTGTAAGATTGAGCACCTTCTCGTTCTTGTCAAGAACTGGGCCAGGGCAGTATTTCCCGTATTATCGCCTTTCCGGCAGTATTACCCGTATTATCGTATCGCCTTTCCTGGCCGATCACGGTGGAACAGGCTATAATAGATGTCAAACTATGCTTTCGGCCTTTCGATTCTATGCTTTCGGCATTTCGATCCCAGTCACGTGGTCTAGAAGCTTTTGGTGTGGCTAGTGATTTTGCCTGTATTTTTTTGATTTTTGATATGAAAGCGTACGGTAAAAATACCGACGTAGATAATGATATAGTTTTAGGTTCTAGAAGCCGTTAGAGAAGCGATTTTGAGTAGCCGTTTGGAGAAACTGTCTTGTTTGTTTCAACTTTTAAAGAAGCCGAAATTAAAGGCTACAAAAAAAAACAAAAAAAGGAGATATTGCATATACAGAATGTCCAGTGAGAGATCGGCTATGCGATAGAGGGCTATGTGAAGCCCGGATAGAGGGCTAATGCCAAACAACGTGGTGAACTTAATGAAGATGTAGGGCTATGTGAAGCAATTAAAAGACATGTTTCCGCAGGGTTATTAAGTCACTTGCATGTTCAAATGGTGCTTTGTGGGACTTTATTGTTGGTGTTTCTTTGGCGGTTTCTTAGATCTTCTTCTCCTTCAGGTCTTTTATTTTGGTGTAGCTTATTGTAGTAGCAGCTAGTGTAATTTACTGTGTTATTTGATATCTTGATGTGTAGGAGGTAGTGTAGTTAGGATTGTTTGATATTTTTCTCCTCGGTGTGCCCTTTGGGACAAGTGTTGTAGGACTTTAAATTTTTTTGGGCTGGTAAATCAGTGTTGATTTTCTGTTCTTTTTGAAATGAATGGCATAGCTCCTGACTTGGTTTAAAAAAGAGTGAGAGATCGGCCCAATTAATTCGTTTCTAGCTTTTGGCAGACATTGTGAATTCGTGGTAAGTCCAGCACTTTGTTCTTCTCCTCATCGCATATAACTTTTTTAAAAAGAGAAATATAGTTTTTTTCTTTTCTTTTGTTCCCCAATTGGACTTTAGTTTCAGTGGAGCCAAAAAGAGTTAGTGGTTAGCACTCCTGTCAGGAAAGAACAAAAAGTGAAGCAATTCTGGGGAGTTGAACCACCACATGATAACACGTCCGAGCAAAGAGTGAACGGCGATGATTATTCAGCAACGTTGTGACTACAAGTATCATTATCTATTGATCACAAACAAGCTACCGAATTGACGCATCAGTGGGCGCGAAAGGGAGTGATCTAGTGCCCATATGAGTTCGTGGTAGTACCATTTGTCAAATGCTCAAATTTAGCACCACCTGTCAGTATTTCTTCGACAGCTTTCTGAAAACAGAAGACCGTATCAGTGATACCCACGCACCAACTGAAACTAGGATAGTGAAAGAAGAAAGCAGTCCAAGCTTTGCGTACCTCAATACATGTCAATGCATACTGAACATCACTATCTGAAATTTGGTAGTGGAGGACAAACCTGACACTGCATAATAAGGGAGTTCAAAATGGAGTGCTAAATTTGGAAGCATACATAATTATAGTTGATATTGCTAATAGTACAATACAAATTTTCAGTCAAATCCAATTTAGGCATAAAAATGCTTGTACTAAGTAGTTGAGTTTAACAATCAAAAGTGAAGACGAAGGCAGCAGACATAAGCAGAAAAATTCTTGTTAGACAAAAGGGTGAAATGGAGACTGAGGATGCTTAAGAGTAAAATCAACAATCAAGCACCTCTTCGAACTTGCTGGCATTGCAAGCACATTGCGCTGCTCCAGGACTCGACACAGGTTGTCAGGTGATATGCGCGAATCCACAATATCAAATAGTACCTTAAAAAGACAGTGTGGTATGTTACTTATGGGAACATAGTGGAAAACAAGAAAATCCATAGATGATCTGGCAGACTAACCATATTGGTCTCCACTGAAGTAGAGTCAACTGTAAACTGTTTGATTTTATTCAGTCCGTCTAAGCAAACGAACAAGAAGTACAAGTTCAGATACTGAAGTTTCTAAGGAGTACAAAGGGCTTGTGATTTACTCGAATTTAAAAATAAGAGAAGTGAGATTAGTGAGGAAAATATATGAAACCTGCCAAAACTTTAGCCTTCCGGTGGTCATCCGCAAGCTTCCCTACAGTGTCGCGAACTGCAACATAGGCAGCAGCACACAGAATTCCCACCTGCCTCATTCCACCGCCTAGGGTCTTCCTAAGAATTTTGGCCTGAAAGTATTGTTCAGAATTGCATCATTACAAGTTCTCTGCAGCTTAAATTCACATATAGAGTTGAACAGACCTTGTCTATGAAGCCCTTCGAACCAACAATGACTGATCCAACGGGAGCGCCTAACCCTTTAGATAGGCATACCTACAGTTTCACATAGAAATAGAATCAGGAATCATATACTACCTGGCTACTGCAGCCCATTCATATATGGTTGTATAATCGAGCACAATACCAAGCAAATTGACACGTACCGAAACTGAATCAGCAGCTTTCACAAGTCTATGAACAGGAACTCCAAGTGTCTGGTACAGAAAACAACAATTGATCCACATAAAAACAGATTCAACGTGATAAATTGAGAGGCTGGGACGGCACATATGTATGTTTAAAACTTTCTTATTGGAAAAATGCATGTACTCCATACTTGGATATCCGGTATGTTTTTAAAGATTTATCCTAACGGTTGTTTTTACTAACATAGTAGCAGGTGCTAAAGGGCAGTAAAATGATAGCGTTGATCCCCTACTACTTACCACAGAGGCATTAAAAATGCGAGCTCCATCAATATGAAGCTTCAAACCATGGCTCTTGGCAACTTCACCAACCTTGTCGGTGTACTCTACAGACAAGCATTTTCCACCACAACTGCAGCAACAACAAGAAACGTACCAATTAGGTACCAGAATTAGTACTACTACCCTTCTCGTCAGCAAGATCAGCAACAGCCGTTCGAGCAACTCACTTTGCGTGCGTGTTCTCCAAGCAGATCAACCTGGTGGTCGGATAATACAGCGCCCCGTCCGAATGCCTAATGGCAGACACAATCTTGTCGATGTCCATGGTGCCGTCGGGATTGTTCCTCACGGTCTTGGGGTGGACGCCACCGATGGTGGAGATGCCGCCGTTCTCGTAGATATGGATGTGGGAGTTGTCGCCGAGGATGACCTCGCTGCCCCTGGTGTCGCAGTGCACGAGGACGGAGATGAGGTTGGCCATGGTGCCGGACGGCACGAACAGCGCGGCCTCTTTGCCCATGATCCTGGCCATCTCCGTCTCGAAGCGGTGGGCGGTCGGGTCCGCACCCAGGACGTCGTCGTCCACGTCCGCCGCGGCCATGGCGGCCCGCATGGCCTCGGAGGGCTTCGTGACAGTGTCCGACCGGAGGTCCACCACCTTGGTCACCATTCTCCGCAGCCCAATCTCACACTGCCGCAGCAACACAACTTAGAACGGTATGTAGTATTTTCTTAGCGAGTAAAGTCTATTACCAGTCCTTAAACTTTTTATGCTGTGTCATTCCGGTCCATAAACTTTTAAAATATGTCATCCCAGTCCTTAAACTTTCAAAGTGTGGCAATTTCTTTTGAAAGTCTATGGATCAGGATGACACAACATAAAAAGTTCACTGCTACAACTACATAGGATATTGCCACACTTTGAAAGTTTAAGGACCGGGATGACATACTTTAAAAGTTTATGAACTGGGATGACACAGCATAAAAAGTTTAAGGACCGATAATGGACTTTACTCTTTCTTAGCAGTACAGTGTGAACTTTGGGAATGCACGGGATGGGGCAGTTAAAACTGTGAAATGGTGCGATGGTTTTTAGTATAACAAGGGATGCTTTAACCTGCTACAACTTTGTCTTGGCCTAAAAAATATCCCATCTTTTAAAAATATTTTCTTTAAAATTTGATAAAGCTCTCACATTTTTAAATCACCGGTACGGAGGGGTTTTCACATGCATTGCGTGTAATCGCGTACACTATCTAATGTCCTCTCACTGTACAGTAGCAAAAATCGACTTATGAGAACAGGAAAGTTAGGCTTCTTTCTCGGCATTTCAACGCCCACAGAAGTGTCCGGAACCCAGCAAACAACAGAGACGAGTCGCGTCCACACAGACACATCATATGCGTGCAGGCGCAGACTGCAGAGTGAGGCCATGTTCAATACTAAGACGTTCGGACAGATGCTCAAAGAGAGAAATGATGCTATATCATAAAGCATCTATACAAGAGCCATACCTTCCTGCAGTTGCATAGCTAGAAAATTTATAATGAGTGTGCACATTTTATGCATAAGTGTATCACATCTATTTCAATTCTAAGGTTCCACTCATTTCAGCTTCAGCTTCAGGCTTATTTTTCACTATTCATAAACTTCGTTTTTTCTGAACTTTTGGTTTTTTTGAGCTTTTTTGTCGGTTCTTTTTTCCGTATTCGTTCGCGTTGTCCGTAATGAGCTAACATATTTTTTATTTTTAAATTTTTTAAATTTAATTACGCTAAATAAGCCACCTTCAGCTACAGTAAAATTTCAGCAACCCAACTGAGCGGGGCCTAAAACCTCCTTTAAAAAAGCTATCATCATCCATAGTTTTATTCTTAAACAAATAACAAACGAGTATTGCTTCTATATTTTTCTCTCTAACAAGAATAATACTAATTTCAAAGCATATGAAAAGGTACGTAATATCTATCAACCATTCATCATGCTTTAAGAATTATGCAAACTACTATTGAGAAAAATAAAGAAGCACCCCCATAACAAATATATTAGAATGTAGCATCTTATGCCGCACTATATTCAATCCAATTGTACTTATCAAACCATTTTGAGAGACCATGTGAAGGGCACTCCATGATTGTGATGAGTAATTGACTCTTGTTCTAGGAAGATTGAGTTTAGTTTTTGAGGTTTGTGCTAAGTTCTGCATTGTCGTAGCCCTGGCGAAGTGTTCTGCAGCTAACACGACCACATTGGTCGTGGTCGAAAGTCTTGCGCACTGGTCACGACCACGTTGGCCGTGGTCGAAGGCCAGCACGACCACGTTGGCCGTGGACGAAGGCCAGCACGACCACGTTGGCCGTGGTCGAAATAGGTTACGACCACGTTTGACCGTGATCGTAGGTCTCCAGGGAAGTTTAAGACTGTTTCTGCCCTAGTCGTATCTTGGTCATGGTCGAAATGTCCCGTACGACCACGTTGTGCGCTATCGGAAGCCAGCCGAGCCATCTACGACCACGTGAGTAGTCGGCACTCTACGACTACGTTGTTGAGAGCTGTGGTCGGAAGTCGGCGCTCGGGCGTTCGACCACGTGAGTAGTCGGCACTCTACGACTACGTTATTGAGAGCTGCGGTCGGAAGTCGATGCTTCGACCACCGTGGTCGGGGGCCGGCACTCGAGCTTGCGACCACGTGGGAAGGCGGTGGACTTCGACCATGTTGTGAAGCGGTCGAACGAGGTCGGGTCGGGGTCAGACTCAGTCGGTTATACTCGATACCGGTCGGATTTGGTCGTAGAGCAGTCTGGCGTGGTCGGACGTGCTCGCACGCAGTTGGAATCGGTCGTATGACCTGCAGACTTGACCATTTGAGCTGGAATTTGGTCGTAGGGCTTTGTGATGAAGTCAGGGACCTTGTGCATTTGTTGGTTTATCTTTTCGGTCGGTCGTAACGACTTGGGTTGAAGTCGTAGACTTTGAGCGTTAAAGCCGTAGCGAGTTGTGGGTAGTCGTAGCAAGTTAGCGATGATCGTAGACTCTTTGTATCTGGTCGCATGGCTTGATTCTGTGGTCGTATGTCATGTGCATTCATTGTTCTCTATTTTCGTCTGGTCGTAGGTGGTATACGACTTGGTAAGAGTATGTTTTGAGCTCTGTTTTCTGGCTCAAGTGGTTGGATACTATTGTGAGCGGTGCTATGTAATGGTTTGCTTGTCTGTGATGGTTTGCAGGACTTTGAGACTAGTCGTGGTGAGGCATGGATGGTCGAGACTAGGCACGGGGGTGCTGAGGTCGTGATCGGCTGGGAGATGCCAAAGACGACGAAGTCTGTGAGGTGGTTGCAAGCGTGATCGGCAAGGCAGGAGGAAGCTTCCGGGAAGGCAGCGGGATGGCATTTTGGAGAAATACGGAAAGCTGCAAAGGGAAGCTGTGTCTCTGCGAAAGCACTGGAGTGGTTGGCGCTAACGGGCAAAGCAGTGGAGCAGTTTGGTGTAACGGGTAAAGCACTGGAGCTCGTTGTCGCTGTTGGGTAAAGAGAGTGGTAAAACCCGGTGTTAGTTGGGGTTAACGGGTGCTCCCCTGGTAGCTTGAGGCTATAAATAGAGAGGTAGAGCTCGGGTGATCGGTGAGGTTGTTCCTGAGTCACTCTGAGTATTTCGTTTCTATTTTGTGTGAGTTGTCTCTGGGTAGAGCACGGTTGCTCTTGTACCTCCGATGGAGTGGCTGTAGAAACCTCCATGATCAATCGTGTCATCTCTCTTCCTCTATTTGTTTTCTGTCGTCTTGAGATGTTCTTGATTGTCTTGTTTGCGATCTGTTTTGAGAGCTTGTTTTTCATGTTATATTTTTCTCTCTTCTCTTCTGTGTAAGTCCGCATTTGCTTTGGTGTGCTTCTTGTTGCTCAGAACTGAGAATCTGTCTCAAGGCCACTTGGCCAGATCATTCTCGAGAGCAAGAGTTGAATCAGAGAAGTTCTCTTTGCCAAATGATTGTGCGCCTCGAGTCCTTCTTCTGTTCTTGGTTCCTCTTCTCAGTTATCACTATTTGATTTCTTTTGTCGGCTCAGGCAAGTGTTCGACCACGTGGTGTTCGACCATCAGTTGGCTTACGACCACGTGTGTTCGATCGAAGAAGCTAGTTCTTTCGCCCGATTTGTCGTGTGAGTACTTGGGGGAGTTTTTGAAGGCACCATTCACCCCCCCTCTGTTGCCATTTCGGTCGTACAATTGGTATCAGAGCCGGTTAGCTCTTTTCAATAGATCTTAACCGGTCTCAAGAGCCATGGCGACGGACAAGTACTCGACCAAGCCGCCCGTTTTCGATGGCATCGATTACCCCTTCTGGAAGAGCCGAATGGAGACATACATCCAGGCTCAGGGGTACGCTATCTGGCGCAAGGTCAAGGTCCAGTTTGTTGTTCCTGCCGATGAGAACATCAATGCTGGGAATATGCATGATGTTGAGGCAAACGCTAAGGCAAGGAACATCATCATCCAAGGGCTGAGTCGTAGCGAGTTCGATCGCATCTCCCACCTGTCGTCCGCCTACGATATCTGGGTGACCCTCGACGCATACCATGAGGGCACCACCCAGATCAAGACGGTTCGACAGGACCAGTTCAAGCGCGAATACAACAAATTCGAGATGCTTGCTGGTGAGTCCCTAGATGAGTGCTTCGCACGTTTTCACAAGATCTTGAGCAACCTCCGAGCGGTCGGTCTCACATACCCCGACTCGGACAACGCTCGTCAGATACTTGCAGCACTCGATCTGCGAGTGTGGGAGATGAAAGTGACCACCATCAAAGACACGACAGACCTCTCGACCTTGACTCTTGACGCGCTGTACTCGCGCCTCAAGACTCACGAGATTGACGTTGTCTCTCGTAGGTCGAAGTCACAGTCGATGGCTTTGATCACTGATCCTAGTTCAGCTTCTGGTCTCTCTTCTGAGTCTTCTTGCGGTTTCTCCCTTGCTATTCTCTGTGACATAACTGATGATCAGTTAGAGCAGTTTGCGGATGATCAGCTGGCCCTCCTAGCCCGAAGGTTTTCCCATGCCTATAAGGGTAGGAGAGACAGAAAGAGAGGAGGACCAGTCATCTGCTTCGAGTGTGGTGGCCCCAACCACATCCGAGCAAATTGCCCCAAGCTTGGGAAGGGTAAAGGTGACTACGGCGGTTCGGGCAAGAACGACTACACCGACAAGAACCGCAACACGAAGCCTTCAGCACCTGCTCCGGGAAAGAAGAAGTTCCGCAACTTCGGGAAGGCCAAGAAGCTGTTCCACCGTGTCCTCACCGCGTTCGACGACCTCGACCTCAGCGAGGTGGAGGGATGGAGCGACGACGACGGGACGGGTGACCAAGAGCCCAAGAATGGCGGCAACGACTCCTCCGGCATGTGCTTCATGGCCCTCGAGGGCGAACTCAGCGACAGCGAGCTGTACTCCGACTCGGACGAGGTATGCCCCACCTACGACCAGCTCAATCATGCTTTTCTTAAGCTAGGTGGTTTCCATGCTAGAGCTAGGACTAGGTGTACTGAGTTAGAGAAGGAAGTAGACAGGTTGTCACTAGAGATTATCGCTCTTACATATGGTCCCTCTAGTGACGACTGTGATACATGCTCTGCTTTGCTGGGTGACATGGAGAAACTAAGGATCTCGCATGATAGTTTGTCCTCCGAGCTTGATACTGTTAAGGTGGAGAACATTAGTCTGTTGGCTGAACTAGAGATGAGTAGGATTGCTTCTATTTCATCTGCTCCTGTTGAGACTAGTACTTGCACCTCATGTGAGGATAAGGACAATGCTTTTAGAGGTCTTTATACCATGTTGCTTGATCTGCCCGAGTCATGTGAAAATTGCAATAAGCTGAAGTCGAACCTAAAACGGGCAGATCACAAGATTGCTGAGTTGCATGCTTCTTTACTTGAGCCTGTTGTTTCTTGCACCAATTGTCCAAAATTAACCCTTGAACTTGAATCTGTTTCTAAGCAATTCCAAGAGATGATTGATCAAAACAACAAATTGGCTCAGTTTGCGACTAAGGATCCTGTTAGCTCACCATGCATTAGTTGTGACAAACTAAAACTTGAACTCGTTGCTTTGAATGATAAATGTGTGAAGCTAACTAAGGACTTATTAGAGAAGTCATCAACTTCTTGTGATGTGATTGCTGAGGAGGGGGAGAAGCCCCAGGGTAAGGTGGAGACGCCTAGGAACGTGAACCAACTGGTTAGCAGTAGGACTGCCCATTCAGAGTCGGCTGTGCATGCACAAGCCATTCTTCCCTCTGTTGTTGGTTCTTCTTCTGCTCCCTTACCTTCTGCTATCTCTTCTTCTCCCTGCACTTCTTGCATCTCTCTCTTTCGGGAGTGTCAGTATCTTATGAACACTCTCGAGAGGTTTGTAGGTGGCAAGAAGAAGCTCAATCTTATTCTAGACCAATCCAAGATTTGCAAGTTCAATCAAGGTCTAGGATATGATTTCTATGAGGATATGAGGAAACATCCTCCTGCTATTCTTCGACCTATCTTAGGAGGTGTGATCGAGGTTGAGCCCAGGTCTGACGAGGTGAAATTCAAGTCAGCGGGCTTTGTCCAAGGGATCTCTGACAGTAAGGTGATTCCACCTGTTGCTTCGGCCTCTCAGAAGGCGAAGCCTCTTCGTGCTACTTCCACCTCTCAGAAGGTGAAGTACCACTGCACCTTCTGTCAGAAGGATGGGCACTCGATCGAGAGATGCTTCAGGCGCGCCAAGATCGCGCGTAGAGACCGTGTTGAGTCTCTTAGGCGTATTCAGGGTCAGCCCCAGATCCTGAGTGCACCTAGGACCAGCACGAGGTCTAGGGTTACTGCTGTTGATGGGTTTGGGCAGCATCGAGGACTTGGTTTTTCTGAGTTCTCTGTTTTCCGTCCTCATACTGCCTCTGGTCGTGTCTTCCGCCGTCCTGAGGGTAGATCTCGGTTTCCCCGTTGAGATAGCTATCCGCGGCGTGATCAGCATGTTGCCGGTGTTCCGACTCGCTCTCCCGTAGCAGTTGGACCCCGCAACAGCTTCAGGTCTGCTCACAGACCTTCTGCTTCTTTGAGTCACGGAGAGCGTAGGGTAGATAGAGGTCAGTCGTGTTTGACTACTTCATCTGCTCCACGTGTTACTCAGTATTGGGTGCCAAAATCACTTTTGATTTATCCCAGTACTGAGACTTTACTCTCTCGTTGACTCAGGTTCGCCGGGCAGGGAAGGGAAAGGTTTGGCTCGTCGACTCCGGGTGTTCACGACACATGACCGGAGATTCCCGTTGGTTTTCTTCCCTTGCTCGTGCTTCAGGTGATGAGTCAATCACCTTCGGAGATGCTTCATCTGGGCGCGTCATCGCCAAAGGTACTGTGCGCATTAATGATTCTTTCATTTTGAAAGATGTAGCCTTGGTTAGTAAGCTGCAGTACAATTTGCTTTCCGTTTCTCAGCTTACCGATGACGGTTTCGAGGTGAGCTTCAAGAAAAGCGCTTGCAGAATTCTTGACTCTTCGGGTAGTCTGGTTTGCGGGATTTCTCGTTATGGGAGGATCTTTCGTGCTGATTTCTCTGAGTCTTCTGGTGATCCTCTCAGGTGTTTAGTTGCTTCTGAGTCCCGCGATCTTTCTTTCTGGCATAGGAGACTTGGTCATATTGGGTTTGACCATTTGACTCGAGTTAGCGGTCACGATCTCATTCGTGGTTTGCCGAAACTCAAGATGGTCAAAGATCTAGTTTGTGCTCCATGCCGGCACGGCAAGATGGTTGCCGCTTCTCACCCTCCGGTCACAGTTACTATGACCGATGCACCGGGACAGCTGCTCCACATGGCTACAGTGGGACCAGCTCGAGTGCAGTCAGCAGGAGGGAAGTGGTATGTTCTTGTCGTGGTCGATGACTTCTCGAGGTATTCTTGGGTGTTTTTCTTAGCCTCGAAGGATGAGACATTTTCACATTTCCGAGGTCTTTTCGGTAGGCTTTCTATTGAGCTCCCGGGTGCCTTACGAGCGATCCGCAGTGACAATGGCACGGAGTTCAAGAATTCCTACTTCGAGAGTTTCTGTGGTGAGACAGGTGTAGAGCACCAGTTCTCTTCTCCGCACGTCCCACAACAAAATGGCGTTGTGGAGAGGAAGAACCGTACCTTGGTCGAGATGGCCAGGACGATGCTTGATGAGTACTCTACACCGCAGAAGTTTTGGGCTGAGGCTATAGCTACCGCGTGCCATGTCTCAAATCGAGTATTTCTTAGGGCACACTTGCACCGCACTTCTTATGAGTTGAGATACGGGCGAAAGCCCAGCGTCTCCCATTTTCGTGTGTTTGGTTGCAAGTGCTTTATTCTGAAGTCCGGGAATCTAGATAAGTTCGAGTCACGTTCTTGTGATGGGATCTTTCTAGGTTACTCGCCTTCTTCGCGGGCTTATAGGGTCTGGAACTGCGAGTCTAGCAAATTGGTAGAGACCTGTGAGGTGACCTTTGACGAGGCCAGTCCGGGGACTAGGCCAGATATCTCAGGTTCTTTAGAGCAGTCCGAGACCATCTTTGTGGATGATGAGGACGATGGAGACGATGGTTGTTTACCTGATCCAGCTCCTCATCCTCCCCTTGAGATGCCTTCTTCCACGGTACCTCAAGGTGATCAGCCCTTGCCTACTGCTTCCTCCGGAGCTAGTGGCTCTGTCCCTGCCTCTTCTGCACACGAGGTAGAGGCCACTTCTTCTCCTCATCCAGAACCTCCCCGACATATCCAGAAAAGGCATCCTTCAGAGCAGATGATTGGAGACCTCTTCGAGCGTGTGACCCGCTCAAAATCTGGCTTATCTCAATTCTGTCTCCATTCTGCGTTCATTGCCTCCTTTGAGCCCAAAGATGTTTCTCATGCTCTTTCTGACGAGTCTTGGGTCAATGCCATGCATGAGGAGCTAGAAAACTTCGAGAGAAACAAGGTCTGGTCGCTTGTCGAGCCCCCACGAGGTCACAATATCATTGGGACTAAGTGGGTGTTCAAGAACAAGCAGAGTGAGGATGGTGTGGTTATTCGAAACAAGGCTAGACTGGTAGCTCAGGGGTTCTCCCAGGTTGAGGGTCTAGATTTCGAGGAAACCTTTGCCCCTGTAGCTCGACTTGAGGCCATTAGAGTCCTGCTCGCCTTTGCAGCTTCTAAGGGTTTCAAGCTTTACTAGATGGACGTGAAGAGTGCCTTTCTCAATGGCCTTATTGAGGAGGAAGTCTACGTCCGACAGCCTCCAGGTTTCGAGAACCCCAAATACCCACACCATGTCTTCAAGCTTTCCAAAGCGTTGTATGGACTTAAGCAGGCCCCCAGAGCTTGGTATGAGAGGCTTAAATCCTACTTGTTGAGTCATGGGTTTGAAATGGGTAAAGTTGACAAGACCTTGTTCATCCGCCGTCATGGCACTGACCTTCTGCTCGTCCAGATCTATGTCGATGACATCATCTTTGGCGGCTCTTCCCATACTCTGGTCTCACAGTTCTCGGATGTCATGAGCACCGAGTTTGAGATGAGTATGATGGGCGAGTTGACCTTCTTTCTTGGCTTCCAAATCAAGCAGACTCGGGAGGGTACATTTCTTCATCCAGGAAAGTACACTCGTGACCTCCTGAGACGCTTCGACATGAGTGATGGTAAGCCGGTGTCGACTCCGATGGCTTCTACAGCCTATCTTGACCCAGATGAGGATGGCGAGCCAGTTGATCAGAAAGAATACAGAAGTATGATCGGCTCCCTTCTTTACCTCACTGCCTCGAGACCAGACATACACTTCTCCGTGTGTCTGTGTGCTCGGTTTCAGGCTTCTCCTCGCGTTTCTCACCGCCAGGCGGTGAAGCGCATCTTTCGGTACCTTCGAGCTACCATTGACTATGGTATCTGGTACTCTTCCTCATCCTGTCTTTCCTTGAGAGCCTTCTCGGATGCAGACTTTGCCGGCTGTAGGATAGATAGGAAGAGCACTTCTGGCGCCTGCCAATTCATCGGTACTTCTCTCGTCTCTTGGTCTTCGAGGAAGCAGTCCGGTGTTGCACAGTCCACCGCAGAGGCCGAGTACGTGGCTGCAGCCAGCTGCTGCAGTCAGGTACTTTGGATGGTTTCGACCCTGCGGGACTTTGGGTTAGCTATCGACAGTGTTCCACTCTTTTGTGATAACACTTCGGCGATTAACATTGCTAAGAACCCAGTGCAGCACTCCCGGACCAAGCACATTGATATCCGTTATCACTTCCTTAGAGACCATGTAGAGAAGGGCGATATAGTGCTCCAGTTTGTGGAGAGTGACCACCAGTTGGCTGACATCTTCACCAAGCCTTTGGATAGTTCGAGGTTTTCAGCTCTGCGGGGAGAGCTTGGGGTGGTGTGTCCTTACGGATTGTAGTGAGGGGGAGCTTTGGGCTTTACTGCTTTACTATATTGATTATGCTTCTGTCTCATTTCTGTTGCATTGCACTCGGGGTGCATTTGGGTTTAGTCCTTCCAGCATAGGTTAGAGTGCTTCTCTTGCCGAGATGCTTAGACTTCTAACTCTTATCTTGTGCTTCCAGGATTAGCTGCTTCTTATCTCACTAGGTCGAGCTCACTCACTTCTTGTAGGTTCTAGCGAGGGTTGGGCCACCCTCGGGTAGACAGGGTACGTGTTTGCTCTCTAGTGTGTGATTTACTGTCAGCTGATTGTCCTGGAATCATATGGGGTAGATGAGAGTCAGTCTGAGCCATAGTTGCCTCTATATCTTTTCTATGCTTTAAGGACTGCCTGTTTGCTGTTTTCTTGCCAGCTTCTCGATTTTATTGCTTTGGTTCAGGGGGAGTTCATTTGGGAGCTTCTGGAGCTTGATATTGACATAACTCAACTTGAATTAAAAGCTGCATCATATGTTGAGGGGGAGTTGGTTTTTATACATTTTCAGCATTTAGCATTGTAATGTAACTGCTTTGAGCCTTGATTATTATCCTGTTATGACATGTTTACAATGCTGTACACCTTGCCATGATTTGTACTTTATATGCTAGATTGATCATGACTTCATATGTGTAGACTAGCTTTTACCATGATAAGTCAATTAAAATTGCCTAACTTGAAGTAAAACTTGTCATGCTAGTATTTGAGTTTAGTCTTTTTGGAGCTATCCCTTTATGATTCATGCCATGTCAAATAGGCTTAGCTGAGCGTTGAATCTTTGTTGAGCCTTAGATTGAGCTATTTTAATCTCTTGATGTAGCATAAGGTAGTACAACATATTTACAAAGCAAAACAAAAAAGATCTCTTTTGTGCGAAAAAACTGATTTCACCAATTCTTTCTCATGAGACGGCTTGCCATTGCACTAGGCATGAACTCAGGGGGAGTTTTGGATGACCTAGACTATCTTCTTAAGCTTATTGCTTGGAGTAGTCGCATAAGGCTTGAGATCTAGCACATAAACAAAATTTGGGTTAAAAACGACCATGAGCTTTAAAAAGACAATGTCTTATGTGCTCAATTTGCTTAAGCTACAAAAAGAACCATGTACTTAACCAATGTTTCAATCTTGAGCTTATAGCACTCTATTTGGACTCAGTATTAGCTTCCTTGTTCCGCTTAGCTTATTGACATGGCCTGCATCATCCTTGGATATCTCTAGCTAGACTTTACTCACTGATGACTTGACTTGCTCATAAAATGCACTATATTTCAGTTTGTCATCCATGTGTTCTAGCTAGGTTATACATATCTTGTCATGATCTAGATAGCTTTTTATTGAGTTATGGCTTAGTGTATCCCATTATGGTCATTATGGATAATTCTCATGGCTCAAAATGCTTAGAAATAATCAAATTTCAGCCATTTCATCCATGTTTGTGATCTTATTCTCTCGTGTGCATTCTTGATGCGTTTATTGCCAAAAGGGGGAGAATAGAGAAGAAAAAGCTAGTTTGGGATCTTTTTAGAGCTTTGGAGAACAATTTGCTCTTTCAGTTGTTGCTCTAGTGATCTTTCTGTCGACATGGTCATTTGTTTCATTCTCTTCTTTGGACCATGTTGGACTTTCCAAAACTAACTCAACTTCTTGCTTTTTCTGGGTTTGTCAATATACTCATCAAGGGGGAGATTGAGAGACCATGTGAAGGGCACTCCATGGTTGTGATGAGTAATTGACTCTTGTTCTAGGAAGATTGAGTTTAGTTTTTGAGGTTTGTGCTAAGTTCTGCATTGTCGTAGCCCTGGCGAAGTGTTCTGCAGCTAACACGACCACATTGGTCGTGGTCGAAAGTCTTGCGCACTGGTCACGACCACGTTGGCCGTGGTCGAAGGCCAGCACGACCACGTTGGCCGTGGACGAAGGCCAGCATGACCACGTTGGTCGTGGTCGAAATAGGTTACGACCACGTTTGGCCGTGATCGTAGGTCTCCAGGGAAGTTTAAGACTGTTTCTGCCCTAGTCGTATCTTGGTCATGGTCGAAATGTCCCGTACGACCACGTTGTGCGCTATCGGAAGCCAGCCGAGCCATCTACGACCACGTGAGTAGTCGGCACTCTACGACTACGTTGTTGAGAGCTGTGGTCGGAAGTCGGCGCTCGGGCGTTCGACCACGTGAGTAGTCGGCACTCTACGACTACGTTATTGAGAGCTGCGGTCGGAAGTCGATGCTTCGACCACCGTGGTCGGGGGCCGGCACTCGAGCTTGCGACCACGTGGGAAGGCGGTGGACTTCGACCATGTTGTGAAGCGGTCGAACGAGGTCGGGTCGGGGTCAGACTCAGTCGGTTATACTCGATACCGGTCGGATTTGGTCGTAGAGCAGTCTGGCGTGGTCGGACGTGCTCGCACGCAGTTGGAATCGGTCGTATGACCTGCAGACTTGACCATTTGAGCTGGAATTTGGTCGTAGGGCTTTGTGATGAAGTCAGGGACCTTGTGCATTTGTTGGTTTATCTTTTCGGTCGGTCGTAACGACTTGGGTTGAAGTCGTAGACTTTGAGCGTTAAAGCCGTAGCGAGTTGTGGGTAGTCGTAGCAAGTTAGCGATGATCGTAGACTCTTTGTATCTGGTCGCATGGCTTGATTCTGTGGTCGTATGTCATGTGCATTCATTGTTCTCTATTTTCGTCTGGTCGTAGGTGGTATACGACTTGGTAAGAGTATGTTTTGAGCTCTGTTTTCTGGCTCAAGTGGTTGGATACTATTGTGAGCGGTGCTATGTAATGGTTTGCTTGTCTGTGATGGTTTGCAGGACTTTGAGACTAGTCGTGGTGAGGCATGGATGGTCGAGACTAGGCACGGGGGTGCTGAGGTCGTGATCGGCTGGGAGATGCCAAAGACGACGAAGTCTGTGAGGTGGTTGCAAGCGTGATCGGCAAGGCAGGAGGAAGCTTCCGGGAAGGCAGCGGGATGGCATTTTGGAGAAATACGGAAAGCTGCAAAGGGAAGCTGTGTCTCTGCGAAAGCACTGGAGTGGTTGGCGCTAACGGGCAAAGCAGTGGAGCAGTTTGGTGTAACGGGTAAAGCACTGGAGCTCGTTGTCGCTGTTGGGTAAAGAGAGTGGTAAAACCCGGTGTTAGTTGGGGTTAACGGGTGCTCCCCTGGTAGCTTGAGGCTATAAATAGAGAGGTAGAGCTCGGGTGATCGGTGAGGTTGTTCCTGAGTCACTCTGAGTATTTCGTTTCTATTTTGTGTGAGTTGTCTCTGGGTAGAGCACGGTTGCTCTTGTACCTCCGATGGAGTGGCTGTAGAAACCTCCATGATCAATCGTGTCATCTCTCTTCCTCTATTTGTTTTCTGTCGTCTTGAGATGTTCTTGATTGTCTTGTTTGCGATCTGTTTTGAGAGCTTGTTTTTCATGTTATATTTTTCTCTCTTCTCTTCTGTGTAAGTCCGCATTTGCTTTGGTGTGCTTCTTGTTGCTCAGAACTGAGAATCTGTCTCAAGGCCACTTGGCCAGATCATTCTCGAGAGCAAGAGTTGAATCAGAGAAGTTCTCTTTGCCAAATGATTGTGCGCCTCGAGTCCTTCTTCTGTTCTTGGTTCCTCTTCTCAGTTATCACTATTTGATTTCTTTTGTCGGCTCAGGCAAGTGTTCGACCACGTGGTGTTCGACCATCAGTTGGCTTACGACCACGTGTGTTCGATCGAAGAAGCTAGTTCTTTCGCCCGATTTGTCGTGTGAGTACTTGGGGGAGTTTTTGAAGGCACCATTCACCCCCCCTCTGTTGCCATTTCGGTCGTACAATTGGTATCAGAGCCGGTTAGCTCTTTTCAATAGATCTTAACCGGTCTCAAGAGCCATGGCGACGGACAAGTACTCGACCAAGCCGCCCGTTTTCGATGGCATCGATTACCCCTTCTGGAAGAGCCGAATGGAGACATACATCCAGGCTCAGGGGTACGCTATCTGGCGCAAGGTCAAGGTCCAGTTTGTTGTTCCTGCCGATGAGAACATCAATGCTGGGAATATGCATGATGTTGAGGCAAACGCTAAGGCAAGGAACATCATCATCCAAGGGCTGAGTCGTAGCGAGTTCGATCGCATCTCCCACCTGTCGTCCGCCTACGATATCTGGGTGACCCTCGACACATACCATGAGGGCACCACCCAGATCAAGACGGTTCGACAGGACCAGTTCAAGCGCGAATACAACAAATTCGAGATGCTTGCTGGTGAGTCCCTAGATGAGTGCTTCGCACGTTTTCACAAGATCTTGAGCAACCTCCGAGCGGTCGGTCTCACATACCCCGACTCGGACAACGCTCGTCAGATACTTGCAGCACTCGATCTGCGAGTGTGGGAGATGAAAGTGACCACCATCAAAGACACGACAGACCTCTCGACCTTGACTCTTGACGCGCTGTACTCGCGCCTCAAGACTCACGAGATTGACGTTGTCTCTCGTAGGTCGAAGTCACAGTCGATGGCTTTGATCACTGATCCTAGTTCAGCTTCTGGTCTCTCTTCTGAGTCTTCTTGCGGTTTCTCCCTTGCTGTTCTCTGTGACATAACTGATGATCAGTTAGAGCAGTTTGCGGATGATCAGCTGGCCCTCCTAGCCCGAAGGTTTTCCCATGCCTATAAGGGTAGGAGAGACAGAAAGAGAGGAGGACCAGTCATCTGCTTCGAGTGTGGTGGCCCCAACCACATCCGAGCAAATTGCCCCAAGCTTGGGAAGGGTAAAGGTGACTACGGCGGTTCGGGCAAGAACGACTACACCGACAAGAACCGCAACACGAAGCCTTCAGCACCTGCTCCGGGAAAGAAGAAGTTCCGCAACTTCGGGAAGGCCAAGAAGCTGTTCCACCGTGTCCTCACCGCGTTCGACGACCTCGACCTCAGCGAGGTGGAGGGATGGAGCGACGACGACGGGACGGGTGACCAAGAGCCCAAGAATGGCGGCAACGACTCCTCCGGCATGTGCTTCATGGCCCTCGAGGGCGAACTCAGCGACAGCGAGCTGTACTCCGACTCGGACGAGGTATGCCCCACCTACGACCAGCTCAATCATGCTTTTCTTAAGCTAGGTGGTTTCCATGCTAGAGCTAGGACTAGGTGTACTGAGTTAGAGAAGGAAGTAGACAGGTTGTCACTAGAGATTATCGCTCTTACATATGGTCCCTCTAGTGACGACTGTGATACATGCTCTGCTTTGCTGGGTGACATGGAGAAACTAAGGATCTCGCATGATAGTTTGTCCTCCGAGCTTGATACTGTTAAGGTGGAGAACATTAGTCTGTTGGCTGAACTAGAGATGAGTAGGATTGCTTCTATTTCATCTGCTCCTGTTGAGACTAGTACTTGCACCTCATGTGAGGATAAGGACAATGCTTTTAGAGGTCTTTATACCATGTTGCTTGATCTGCCCGAGTCATGTGAAAATTGCAATAAGCTGAAGTCGAACCTAAAACGGGCAGATCACAAGATTGCTGAGTTGCATGCTTCTTTACTTGAGCCTGTTGTTTCTTGCACCAATTGTCCAAAATTAACCCTTGAACTTGAATCTGTTTCTAAGCAATTCCAAGAGATGATTGATCAAAACAACAAATTGGCTCAGTTTGCGACTAAGGATCCTGTTAGCTCACCATGCATTAGTTGTGACAAACTAAAACTTGAACTCGTTGCTTTGAATGATAAATGTGTGAAGCTAACTAAGGACTTATTAGAGAAGTCATCAACTTCTTGTGATGTGATTGCTGAGGAGGGGGAGAAGCCCCAGGGTAAGGTGGAGACGCCTAGGAACGTGAACCAACTGGTTAGCAGTAGGACTGCCCATTCAGAGTCGGCTGTGCATGCACAAGCCATTCTTCCCTCTGTTGTTGGTTCTTCTTCTGCTCCCTTACCTTCTGCTATCTCTTCTTCTCCCTGCACTTCTTGCATCTCTCTCTTTCGGGAGTGTCAGTATCTTATGAACACTCTCGAGAGGTTTGTAGGTGGCAAGAAGAAGCTCAATCTTATTCTAGACCAATCCAAGATTTGCAAGTTCAATCAAGGTCTAGGATATGATTTCTATGAGGATATGAGGAAACATCCTCCTGCTATTCTTCGACCTATCTTAGGAGGTGTGATCGAGGTTGAGCCCAGGTCTGACGAGGTGAAATTCAAGTCAGCGGGCTTTGTCCAAGGGATCTCTGACAGTAAGGTGATTCCACCTGTTGCTTCGGCCTCTCAGAAGGCGAAGCCTCTTCGTGCTACTTCCACCTCTCAGAAGGTGAAGTACCACTGCACCTTCTGTCAGAAGGATGGGCACTCGATCGAGAGATGCTTCAGGCGCGCCAAGATCGCGCGTAGAGACCATGTTGAGTCTCTTAGGCGTATTCAGGGTCAGCCCCAGATCCTGAGTGCACCTAGGACCAGCACGAGGTCTAGGGTTACTGCTGTTGATGGGTTTGGGCAGCATCGAGGACTTGGTTTTTCTGAGTTCTCTGTTTTCCGTCCTCATACTGCCTCTGGTCGTGTCTTCCGCCGTCCTGAGGGTAGATCTCGGTTTCCCCGTTGAGATAGCTATCCGCGGCGTGATCAGCATGTTGCCGGTGTTCCGACTCGCTCTCCCGTAGCAGTTGGACCCCGCAACAGCTTCAGGTCTGCTCACAGACCTTCTGCTTCTTTGAGTCACGGAGAGCGTAGGGTAGATAGAGGTCAGTCGTGTTTGACTACTTCATCTGCTCCACGTGTTACTCAGTATTGGGTGCCAAAATCACTTTTGATTTATCCCAGTACTGAGACTTTACTCTCTCGTTGACTCAGGTTCGCCGGGCAGGGAAGGGAAAGGTTTGGCTCGTCGACTCCGGGTGTTCACGACACATGACCGGAGATTCCCGTTGGTTTTCTTCCCTTGCTCGTGCTTCAGGTGATGAGTCAATCACCTTCGGAGATGCTTCATCTGGGCGCGTCATCGCCAAAGGTACTGTGCGCATTAATGATTCTTTCATTTTGAAAGATGTAGCCTTGGTTAGTAAGCTGCAGTACAATTTGCTTTCCGTTTCTCAGCTTACCGATGACGGTTTCGAGGTGAGCTTCAAGAAAAGCGCTTGCAGAATTCTTGACTCTTCGGGTAGTCTGGTTTGCGGGATTTCTCGTTATGGGAGGATCTTTCGTGCTGATTTCTCTGAGTCTTCTGGTGATCCTCTCAGGTGTTTAGTTGCTTCTGAGTCCCGCGATCTTTCTTTCTGGCATAGGAGACTTGGTCATATTGGGTTTGACCATTTGACTCGAGTTAGCGGTCACGATCTCATTCGTGGTTTGCCGAAACTCAAGATGGTCAAAGATCTAGTTTGTGCTCCATGCCGGCACGGCAAGATGGTTGCCGCTTCTCACCCTCCGGTCACAGTTACTATGACCGATGCACCGGGACAGCTGCTCCACATGGCTACAGTGGGACCAGCTCGAGTGCAGTCAGCAGGAGGGAAGTGGTATGTTCTTGTCGTGGTCGATGACTTCTCGAGGTATTCTTGGGTGTTTTTCTTAGCCTCGAAGGATGAGACATTTTCACATTTCCGAGGTCTTTTCGGTAGGCTTTCTATTGAGCTCCCGGGTGCCTTACGAGCGATCCGCAGTGACAATGGCACGGAGTTCAAGAATTCCTACTTCGAGAGTTTCTGTGGTGAGACAGGTGTAGAGCACCAGTTCTCTTCTCCGCACGTCCCACAACAAAATGGCGTTGTGGAGAGGAAGAACCGTACCTTGGTCGAGATGGCCAGGACGATGCTTGATGAGTACTCTACACCGCAGAAGTTTTGGGCTGAGGCTATAGCTACCGCGTGCCATGTCTCAAATCGAGTATTTCTTAGGGCACACTTGCACCGCACTTCTTATGAGTTGAGATACGGGCGAAAGCCCAGCGTCTCCCATTTTCGTGTGTTTGGTTGCAAGTGCTTTATTCTGAAGTCCGGGAATCTAGATAAGTTCGAGTCACGTTCTTGTGATGGGATCTTTCTAGGTTACTCGCCTTCTTCGCGGGCTTATAGGGTCTGGAACTGCGAGTCTAGCAAATTGGTAGAGACCTGTGAGGTGACCTTTGACGAGGCCAGTCCGGGGACTAGGCCAGATATCTCAGGTTCTTTAGAGCAGTCCGAGACCATCTTTGTGGATGATGAGGACGATGGAGACGATGGTTGTTTACCTGATCCAGCTCCTCATCCTCCCCTTGAGATGCCTTCTTCCACGGTACCTCAAGGTGATCAGCCCTTGCCTACTGCTTCCTCCGGAGCTAGTGGCTCTGTCCCTGCCTCTTCTGCACACGAGGTAGAGGCCACTTCTTCTCCTCATCCAGAACCTCCCCGACATATCCAGAAAAGGCATCCTTCAGAGCAGATGATTGGAGACCTCTTCGAGCGTGTGACCCGCTCAAAATCTGGCTTATCTCAATTCTGTCTCCATTCTGCGTTCATTGCCTCCTTTGAGCCCAAAGATGTTTCTCATGCTCTTTCTGACGAGTCTTGGGTCAATGCCATGCATGAGGAGCTAGAAAACTTCGAGAGAAACAAGGTCTGGTCGCTTGTCGAGCCCCCACGAGGTCACAATATCATTGGGACTAAGTGGGTGTTCAAGAACAAGCAGAGTGAGGATGGTGTGGTTATTCGAAACAAGGCTAGACTGGTAGCTCAGGGGTTCTCCCAGGTTGAGGGTCTAGATTTCGAGGAAACCTTTGCCCCTGTAGCTCGACTTGAGGCCATTAGAGTCCTGCTCGCCTTTGCAGCTTCTAAGGGTTTCAAGCTTTACTAGATGGACGTGAAGAGTGCCTTTCTCAATGGCCTTATTGAGGAGGAAGTCTACGTCCGACAGCCTCCAGGTTTCGAGAACCCCAAATACCCACACCATGTCTTCAAGCTTTCCAAAGCGTTGTATGGACTTAAGCAGGCCCCCAGAGCTTGGTATGAGAGGCTTAAATCCTACTTGTTGAGTCATGGGTTTGAAATGGGTAAAGTTGACAAGACCTTGTTCATCCGCCGTCATGGCACTGACCTTCTGCTCGTCCAGATCTATGTCGATGACATCATCTTTGGCGGCTCTTCCCATACTCTGGTCTCACAGTTCTCGGATGTCATGAGCACCGAGTTTGAGATGAGTATGATGGGCGAGTTGACCTTCTTTCTTGGCTTCCAAATCAAGCAGACTCGGGAGGGTACATTTCTTCATCCAGGAAAGTACACTCGTGACCTCCTGAGACGCTTCGACATGAGTGATGGTAAGCCGGTGTCGACTCCGATGGCTTCTACAGCCTATCTTGACCCAGATGAGGATGGCGAGCCAGTTGATCAGAAAGAATACAGAAGTATGATCGGCTCCCTTCTTTACCTCACTGCCTCGAGACCAGACATACACTTCTCCGTGTGTCTGTGTGCTCGGTTTCAGGCTTCTCCTCGCGTTTCTCACCGCCAGGCGGTGAAGCGCATCTTTCGGTACCTTCGAGCTACCATTGACTATGGTATCTGGTACTCTTCCTCATCCTGTCTTTCCTTGAGAGCCTTCTCGGATGCAGACTTTGCCGGCTGTAGGATAGATAGGAAGAGCACTTCTGGCGCCTGCCAATTCATCGGTACTTCTCTCGTCTCTTGGTCTTCGAGGAAGCAGTCCGGTGTTGCACAGTCCACCGCAGAGGCCGAGTACGTGGCTGCAGCCAGCTGCTGCAGTCAGGTACTTTGGATGGTTTCGACCCTGCGGGACTTTGGGTTAGCTATCGACAGTGTTCCACTCTTTTGTGATAACACTTCGGCGATTAACATTGCTAAGAACCCAGTGCAGCACTCCCGGACCAAGCACATTGATATCCGTTATCACTTCCTTAGAGACCATGTAGAGAAGGGCGATATAGTGCTCCAGTTTGTGGAGAGTGACCACCAGTTGGCTGACATCTTCACCAAGCCTTTGGATAGTTCGAGGTTTTCAGCTCTGCGGGGAGAGCTTGGGGTGGTGTGTCCTTACGGATTGTAGTGAGGGGGAGCTTTGGGCTTTACTGCTTTACTATATTGATTATGCTTCTGTCTCATTTCTGTTGCATTGCACTCGGGGTGCATTTGGGTTTAGTCCTTCCAGCATAGGTTAGAGTGCTTCTCTTGCCGAGATGCTTAGACTTCTAACTCTTATCTTGTGCTTCCAGGATTAGCTGCTTCTTATCTCACTAGGTCGAGCTCACTCACTTCTTGTAGGTTCTAGCGAGGGTTGGGCCACCCTCGGGTAGACAGGGTACGTGTTTGCTCTCTAGTGTGTGATTTACTGTCAGCTGATTGTCCTGGAATCATATGGGGTAGATGAGAGTCAGTCTGAGCCATAGTTGCCTCTATATCTTTTCTATGCTTTAAGGACTGCCTGTTTGCTGTTTTCTTGCCAGCTTCTCGATTTTATTGCTTTGGTTCAGGGGGAGTTCATTTGGGAGCTTCTGGAGCTTGATATTGACATAACTCAACTTGAATTAAAAGCTGCATCATATGTTGAGGGGGAGTTGGTTTTTATACATTTTCAGCATTTAGCATTGTAATGTAACTGCTTTGAGCCTTGATTATTATCCTGTTATGACATGTTTACAATGCTGTACACCTTGCCATGATTTGTACTTTATATGCTAGATTGATCATGACTTCATATGTGTAGACTAGCTTTTACCATGATAAGTCAATTAAAATTGCCTAACTTGAAGTAAAACTTGTCATGCTAGTATTTGAGTTTAGTCTTTTTGGAGCTATCCCTTTATGATTCATGCCATGTCAAATAGGCTTAGCTGAGCGTTGAATCTTTGTTGAGCCTTAGATTGAGCTATTTTAATCTCTTGATGTAGCATAAGGTAGTACAACATATTTACAAAGCAAAACAAAAAAGATCTCTTTTGTGCGAAAAAACTGATTTCACCAATTCTTTCTCATGAGACGGCTTGCCATTGCACTAGGCATGAACTCAGGGGGAGTTTTGGATGACCTAGACTATCTTCTTAAGCTTATTGCTTGGAGTAGTCGCATAAGGCTTGAGATCTAGCACATAAACAAAATTTGGGTTAAAAACGACCATGAGCTTTAAAAAGACAATGTCTTATGTGCTCAATTTGCTTAAGCTACAAAAAGAACCATGTACTTAACCAATGTTTCAATCTTGAGCTTATAGCACTCTATTTGGACTCAGTATTAGCTTCCTTGTTCCGCTTAGCTTATTGACATGGCCTGCATCATCCTTGGATATCTCTAGCTAGACTTTACTCACTGATGACTTGACTTGCTCATAAAATGCACTATATTTCAGTTTGTCATCCATGTGTTCTAGCTAGGTTATACATATCTTGTCATGATCTAGATAGCTTTTTATTGAGTTATGGCTTAGTGTATCCCATTATGGTCATTATGGATAATTCTCATGGCTCAAAATGCTTAGAAATAATCAAATTTCAGCCATTTCATCCATGTTTGTGATCTTATTCTCTCGTGTGCATTCTTGATGCGTTTATTGCCAAAAGGGGGAGAATAGAGAAGAAAAAGCTAGTTTGGGATCTTTTTAGAGCTTTGGAGAACAATTTGCTCTTTCAGTTGTTGCTCTAGTGATCTTTCTGTCGACATGGTCATTTGTTTCATTCTCTTCTTTGGACCATGTTGGACTTTCCAAAACTAACTCAACTTCTTGCTTTTTCTGGGTTTGTCAATATACTCATCAAGGGGGAGATTGAGAGACCATGTGAAGGGCACTCCATGGTTGTGATGAGTAATTGACTCTTGTTCTAGGAAGATTGAGTTTAGTTTTTGAGGTTTGTGCTAAGTTCTGCATTGTCGTAGCCCTGGCGAAGTGTTCTGCAGCTAACACGACCACATTGGTCGTGGTCGAAAGTCTTGCACACTGGTCACGACCACGTTGGCCGTGGTCGAAGGCCAGCACGACCACGTTGGCCGTGGACGAAGGCCAGCACGACCACGTTGGTCGTGGTCGAAATAGGTTACGACCACGTTTGGCCGTGATCGTAGGTCTCCAGGGAAGTTTAAGACTGTTTCTGCCCTAGTCGTATCTTGGTCATGGTCGAAATGTCCCGTACGACCACGTTGTGCGCTATCGGAAGCCAGCCGAGCCATCTACGACCACGTGAGTAGTCGGCACTCTACGACTACGTTGTTGAGAGCTGTGGTCGGAAGTCGGCGCTCGGGCGTTCGACCACGTGAGTAGTCGGCACTCTACGACTACGTTATTGAGAGCTGCGGTCGGAAGTCGATGCTTCGACCACCGTGGTCGGGGGCCGGCACTCGAGCTTGCGACCACGTGGGAAGGCGGTGGACTTCGACCATGTTGTGAAGCGGTCGAACGAGGTCGGGTCGGGGTCAGACTCAGTCGGTTATACTCGATACCGGTCGGATTTGGTCGTAGAGCAGTCTGGCGTGGTCGGACGTGCTCGCACGCAGTTGGAATCGGTCGTATGACCTGCAGACTTGACCATTTGAGCTGGAATTTGGTCGTAGGGCTTTGTGATGAAGTCAGGGACCTTGTGCATTTGTTGGTTTATCTTTTCGTTCGGTCGTAACGACTTGGGTTGAAGTCGTAGACTTTGAGCGTTAAAGCCGTAGCGAGTTGTGGGTAGTCGTAGCAAGTTAGCGATGATCGTAGACTCTTTGTATCTGGTCGCATGGCTTGATTCTGTGGTCGTATGTCATGTGCATTCATTGTTCTCTATTTTCGTCTGGTCGTAGGTGGTATACGACTTGGTAAGAGTATGTTTTGAGCTCTGTTTTCTGGCTCAAGTGGTTGGATACTATTGTGAGCGGTGCTATGTAATGGTTTGCTTGTCTGTGATGGTTTGCAGGACTTTGAGACTAGTCGTGGTGAGGCATGGATGGTCGAGACTAGGCACGGGGGTGCTGAGGTCGTGATCGGCTGGGAGATGCCAAAGACGACGAAGTCTGTGAGGTGGTTGCAAGCGTGATCGGCAAGGCAGGAGGAAGCTTCCGGGAAGGCAGCGGGATGGCATTTTGGAGAAATACGGAAAGCTGCAAAGGGAAGCTGTGTCTCTGCGAAAGCACTGGAGTGGTTGGCGCTAACGGGCAAAGCAGTGGAGCAGTTTGGTGTAACGGGTAAAGCACTGGAGCTCGTTGTCGCTGTTGGGTAAAGAGAGTGGTAAAACCCGGTGTTAGTTGGGGTTAACGGGTGCTCCCCTGGTAGCTTGAGGCTATAAATAGAGAGGTAGAGCTCGGGTGATCGGTGAGGTTGTTCCTGAGTCACTCTGAGTATTTCGTTTCTATTTTGTGTGAGTTGTCTCTGGGTAGAGCACGGTTGCTCTTGTACCTCCGATGGAGTGGCTGTAGAAACCTCCATGATCAATCGTGTCATCTCTCTTCCTCTATTTGTTTTCTGTCGTCTTGAGATGTTCTTGATTGTCTTGTTTGCGATCTGTTTTGAGAGCTTGTTTTTCATGTTATATTTTTCTCTCTTCTCTTCTGTGTAAGTCCGCATTTGCTTTGGTGTGCTTCTTGTTGCTCAGAACTGAGAATCTGTCTCAAGGCCACTTGGCCAGATCATTCTCGAGAGCAAGAGTTGAATCAGAGAAGTTCTCTTTGCCAAATGATTGTGCGCCTCGAGTCCTTCTTCTGTTCTTGGTTCCTCTTCTCGGTTATCACTATTTGATTTCTTTTGTCGGCTCAGGCAAGTGTTCGACCACGTGGTGTTCGACCATCAGTTGGCTTACGACCACGTGTGTTCGATCGAAGAAGCTAGTTCTTTCGCCCGATTTGTCGTGTGAGTACTTGGGGGAGTTTTTGAAGGCACCATTCACCCCCCCTCTGTTGCCATTTCGGTCCTACACATTTAACATTGAAGAAGGGGCAAATCATTTGTACTTCTTTGGGTCCCTCTTCCTTCTTGAGTTTTTCCATTAGAAATACACAGCATTAAATATGGTGTCAGTGATAAAGAAGATGAGTTCTTTTAAGCCTTCCCATCTTAATTTCAAAAGAAATAAAGAATGTCCTTATTCTTTTTCATATTTTAGGTAATCAAATTGCTCTACGTTCACAAATTACAAGAAGAACAACTTAAATTTCTAATCAACTTTCACATTTTACTAATCTTAATTCCCAAATCCAAAAATCAAGCGAAAAAGAGAGGATTACCTATTCCTGCCCTATGCCAGTGCGCTAATTGGTCTGCTACCGACTGTCACAATGCCGCCTTGCACCATTGGCCACCTCCGAGAGGCCGAGGACCTAGGGTTAGGGTAGGATGCAGTTGGCTACTTGGTCATGCCTTGAAGACAGAGAAGAGATGCGAGTCAGAGTCATGCGCATGGTCGATGCACAATGCATTGTCATGCGCTGTGTCACTCTTCTCACTAAGATGGACTGCCATCATTGCCATGTACCAAGATGGGCTGAGCTGAGTTGCTGAGAGTCTAAGATGAACACACACACATATCAATTTGACTAATAAGTACATATATGTGATATGCTTGTTTGCAATTTTTTTGGGTGTGCCAAGGTGTACCCGGCACCCACCTGCCTCTGCCCATGCTCCAATGCAAATAAATATTTTACAGATGATTATGTAATTTGATAAGCTTAAAAGTCTGTTTATACGTCTACTTGCTCCATTGCAAACTATGTGCGCAACAAAATGACAACAATAACTCATCGTTATATAACTGCCATGCTTCATAGCCAAAGTCTACCTCACCTCTTCACTCCGGCTCTTCGGCTAACTCCAGACCACCCTCCCCTTTTCTCGCCAGATCCACCCCTCCCCTTCCTCCAGTTGCCGGCCTCCTATGACGACGACAAGGGAGGGGGTCCTTACCGGTGGTGCTACTCCCGCCACTTGAATCGAGTAGCTGACATATGATTTTATTCACATCCACACTCCGCCTCTTGCTCTCTGCCTACCTCTAGACCATCCTCCCCTTTCTTGCCAAATCCGATCCCCTCCCCTTCCTTCGATGGCCAGCGTCCTCACCGGTGGTGCTGCTCCCACCATTTGAATGTAGCAACTAACTAGCATGACGGACGACGACAACGCTAAGGAGATAGTCGGTGAGGTGGAATGGTAGTGTGGAGCCTTGTGCTCAAGGATAAGATCATCAATGCCAGTGAATGCCTCATTGTGGTGCTCCTTGTGGTGGAGCTACAACGCCGTTATGCCCACCTCAAGCAATAGCTTGGCGTTGATAGTGTGGCTACAACATATGCGGACCTGGTCGCAACACGCCCCCCACGGCCTTCCTCTTCCTCACCGGTGCCGCCCTCATCATTGCAGCAACCCACCTCTCCTTTGCCAACTATTCCAACAAGGGTCGATTACCTGATGACTAAGATGAGTACGACTAATAATTTTGAGTTGTGATGCTAATTTGGTTGTGTAATTCTTTTGTCAAGTTCCTGATTGCAAATTTGAAATTTCACTAAGTTTGGTATAGCCTACTCGTAGTGTGTTCTTCTTCTTAACTATGCAATTCACATCCTTTGCATAGATTATGGATTTGGGATATCTTTGTTTAGATTATGGAATGAGAATGAGTTTGAATTTTCAGAGGTGCCAGGTGCAGACAAGATGATAAATTTTAGCATTAATTTCATGTTTTTATGTGCGCACATAAGATGCTTGATGAATTGCCTCAAAGAAATTCTAATTAACTAGAATCTGTTACGCCCTTTGAAATGCAATTCCAATCAACTAAAAGGTTGTGATTTTGGTCGTGCACTACTTCGTGGTATATATAGAAAAGAAGCAAACTAGCTTCTCAACAGCGTGGTATATGGTGGGTTTGAATCCACTTATATTTAGGTTTTTGTTTGAGTTGCTATACTAACTAGCTTTTAAACAGTACGTTTTTAATGTAGGATCTACAGTAAGATTGTAATAAATATTGTACCGAGTTCAACTATATCGGCCAAAATCGCATACGATTATTTCCTTCTCCGTACTATCTCTTATAAATAGACAGAATTTAAAAAATATAAATCAAAAGGCAAACCCACGTCTCAAAAAAACCACCCTATATAGAAAGAAAGCAAGCTAGCTTCTCAACAGCGCTACTGGCTCAACTAATCATTAACAAATTAGTCAGTTGCATGCTTGTCTTTTCCTATATCGAATCCTCACATGGCTCCATGGTTGCACGAAAAAGAAAAATGAAAGAAGGGTTTGCAGAATCGCGCACCAGAATCCGAGGATCAGATGGGGCGCGAGCCGAGGCGCGCGGGGATGGAAGGCGCGGATCGGTTGGACCAAGAGAAGAAGAGAGCGGTGGCCTTTGCGGCTCTTGTCCTTGCGGGGTCGTGCTTTATAGACGACGAAGAGGCGCCGCCGCGCCTTGAGGAGAGGAACTGCACGAGCGGACGTACGCAGCAACGGGCGCGAGCGCAATCCCGGGCCACCTGCCCACGTAATCAGCCGCACACGTTTCTTGAAACCGCGCTCCTGCCCCGCCACGTAGGAAAGCGCCGGCCAACATGTTTTGTTGGTTTCTGCTTGTGCACTGACGCCCTCTCTCTACGCCTCGAGGTGAGCTGTTTCTATCACTTTAGGATTTCGACTATGATTTATAATTATAATATACTAATAAAAATAAAAATAATATATTATGAAAGAATTTTGTATGATAAATCTAATGGTATTATTTTTATATAATCAATTTATATACTTTAACATATATACAGAATCCACGGCGACCTATATTTTATGATAGAGGGACTACTAATAAAATATATAATATTATAAAAATATTTTTAATGATATAATTTTTGTATAGCTAATTTAGATTATTTTAAATTTATTGGCGGTTAAATTTTTTAAAAAATTGTAGTATAAATTATAAAAATCAAGTAAAAAAAGATGGAGGAGTAACTTTTTGAGTGATTCCGCATGCGCGCCAAACGTAAATGTGACACGTGTGACGTGGCACTGAATGTTTGTGACACGTGTGACGTGACACTGAATGGAAAGGGGGAAGAGACGCTTACCATCCTGGGCTCATGCTGTACAATGAAGTCCACATCGGGTTGGATCTCTCGTGATACACTGCCAATCTCCGGCGACCAGCGGAGACCCTTCGGAACTAGAATCCAGAAAGGAATCATCTGCACCGGACAATTTTGTTCACATCAAAGATACCAAATGGCAGGATGTCCACTCAGAACGCGCCAACCTGATGTCTAACGCTAGCTCAAGGTTGTGCTGTAACGATGTTTACTGAAAGGAGCTTTGTTCAGTACGCATGTCGCCTTTCGGCCAATAAGCTTACCTGATCTTTTTAATTTATGGGATTCTCTTGAATTAATAAATAGAATAATTTATTTGTCTCTATTTTGAAATGTCTTATCAGCATAGCTTTTTTGAAGTGACTTATTGACATTCGGTCCACTCACACAAACGTTTATACTAGAATCAAAATCCATTAGCCGAGCTATAAACTATAAAGTGTAGCCGAAAAGAACACAGTAATGTTGCCTTTCCCGTGTCCAATTTGCTGCAAGATTTGCTGGAGTTAGGCTTGTTTCAAGGTGTTGTTGCTTTTGGTTTTTTGTTGTGGTTTTTGGTGTTTTGGTGAAATGAGATTGTATCACCTGTTAGTTTTTTCTGAGGCATTCAATTAAAGAAAAGTGAAGAAAAATAGAAAAGGTAAAAACACCAATATATCTCTACGGATAATACAAAAAGAAAAAAAAACACGTTAAGAAAGCAACACATTTCAAACAGCTTTTGCGCCTTAATCTATGTTGATAAAATCATAGAACTCAATAAGTTCACTCCATTAGAAGGATGTTGGATTTTGAAAAAAATCACTTGTCCCGTAGCATTATTGAAGTTAAGGTTCAGAATAGATTAACCAGCCCCCTGGTTATGCACCAAGACAGTTTGGTTTTGGAAGTCTCACTTGTGAAGTCCAAATATCCCAAATAATTTATTTTCAAGTCTGGAAAGCATAGCTATCCGGTATGCAAAGTCAGCCAATTATGGTATAGCTCCGCCATTATGCCCCGCGGGTTCCCCGCCCAGTGAGCGCCCCACGTCACCGCTTCCCCGCCCGCGCGCGCGCCCCGGCCGGCGCGTGGCGGGGCATTTCCCGTACGGCCGGAGGAGGTAGTTTCCTCCGGTTTTGCGGAAATTACGTATAGGTCCTTTTTTCTCGCGAAAAGGTCCCTGCAAGTTTTTTTTCCCAAAAAATTTTTTGGATTGCGCCCCGCAGGTTCCCGAAATTACGTATAGGCCCTTCTTTACTTACGAACAGGTCCTTACAAGTCCTCGATTTTTTTCAAAAAACCCCTTTACCTTTCTCGAAATTGCGTACGTGCCCTCGATTTTTTTTAAAAAAACTCCTCACGAATTATCGCCTCTTTTACTTCGGTACACACGGTGGCTGGCGCGGCGTGTCGCCGCGCCTATGAGGCTAGTAGTTACTATTCTACGAACATACTTGGATGAACCACGCCTTATGGGTTCCTATCGTACTTATTGCAGTTTTGGAATGCGTCTGCATCTTCGGCATGACCTGAGAGACTCTTTCATTTCAATCCTGAAAATGCTCGTTAAACTGAACAAATAAACTCGGCATTTATGGGTAAGCTCTTTTGGATTTACGACTTGATTTTCTACAGTAACTAATTTTCAAATAAAATGTCTTTTCAAGACAGGATCTATAAGTCGATTGTAGTAGACACTGTCCCGACTTCATCTATATCGACCAAAATCGCATACGGGTATCTATCTCCGTGCTCTATCATGAATAGCCATAATTCTAAAATTTAAACCAACAACCAAAAACCACGGCCCAAAAGAATGTGTTGGAAGTAAGGGTCTTTCGTTAATTTTCCAATTTGCTTTTTTGGAAAAAAAAGGAGCGGGCCTCTATCATAGAGTGAGGGGTCCGCCTGTCATAGAGAGAGGGAAAGCCTTATCCAATAGGGCTTCGGCCGTTTCTCTTGGGCATGTGAGGGAAATAGGGATCGGCTCGATCCCCACCTCCTTGCCCTTAGTGGATTTGGTGGCGGTGTACGCTCTCTTCTCCTCTTATATTTAGACACTTATTTTTCTTGGATGGGACAAATATTTTCCTCCGTCCCTCTTTTCCTTGACCACTTTCGATTTGTTTGTTCGTCGGGCATTCGGCCGGTTGAGTTTCTCCGGTGAGCGACGATGGTGTGTGATTTCTCCCCTGGTTCCATCTCCAGCAACGTGAGGCCTATTGACGCATGGTCTTGCTGTCGGCATTGATTGGTCCATAAAGGGCAGAGTTGGCCAGGGTTGCACACGAGTGGTGTCAACTCTGGCGGCGCACTGAGTTGGTGTTCTTCGTCCAAGGGTAAGAGATCTTCAGTGGTAGTGTGTTGTCGGTTTCAGTCCTTGTTTAACTGTGACCTTGTGGTGGTGCTCTTTCGTGCGCGCAATTGTTGCTCAGGTTTGGCTTGTGCGGTATTCTTTAGCACCTCGACTTTGTACCCTGGTGTTGTCCAGTGTAGGGAGGTGGCTTTGTATCTTCATTAACCACGCTGTGAAACTGTGATCTAGTTGGCAGTGATAGGTTTTCTGAGTCAGTGTCGATTACGACGTGCCTAATCGATTTACTTTCTGGTGGTTTTGAGTGCCACTACGTCGTGAGTTTTGCTGGCCCTTTACAGTTGTTAATAGTGCAATTGTTGGTCATTGCGAGGGCATTTCGGTAATTTCCCAATTGAGAAAAAAGAAAATGCAGGCGGGGCCCACCTGTCGGTGAGCCACATGAAGAGATAATGGGTTCCGACAAAGTTTTGAAGAACGACGGAGCAACGACTCCTGAATCCTCTGTGTAAATCGCACTAGTTCAAGATCAGCTAGTGCACACAGCGTACAACAAAGATAAATATCAACCATAATGACATTTATTAACTGAATATGGGCATGAATGCCAAAGTTTACATCAATGGCATATAAGCTAAAATTAAGTAATAAGCAGCGGAAGAAAAAAAACCAAAGCGGAAGAACCCCACTGAGCCTGTCCACAGGCAAACGACAGTAAGACGCTGCCTATTCGTCCAGATCTTCACCGTAGTCGACGACATCTTCCTCTGTGTGGAAAAAGCAACGTGAGTACAAACTTGTACTCCGCAAATCACCCGGGAAAATGCAACATAATGATAAAGGCTTCAATGGAAGGCTTATAGGGTTAGTTTGCATAAAACAGCATTTAAGAAATATAATAAGTAGATTGAAATTGCTGAATTTAATACAGTAGATAAAACAATACTTGTAATTGAAAATAATACCGTCAGTGCAGGCTCCGACCATACACCAACCTATCCACGGGCATCCCACCCGGACCATCTTTTCCAAAAGCTCACGTATGGATTCCATCCATCCACACGCTTTCACTGCGCAACTCTGAGGAATTCCATCCATTCACCAGATTTCAATCTCTCACGGATTCCATCCATCCGCAAGGTTTTCATTCTCTCATGGATTTCATCCATCCACAAGGTTTTCAAAAATATTTTTGAAAAACAAAGTCTAATCCATGAAAAACTTTTACTCAGCATGCCCATGACCGTGGGCACGGCTATCCAGGATAGATTATACACGCTGCAGAGGTTGTACAGCTTTACCCACAAGACACGATCATCTCATATTGCCACCGGGTTACACACTTCCTTAGGTGTGCGGCGAAGAGTCGTGACAAGGCCTTTACAATGCAAAGCCTTCAACCTGGTCGAGCCAACTCTAAGGTTTCACCCCAGTAAGGAATCCACCAGACCGGGACCCCCTCTTGAGCCTAGACGAGACTTCTCATGGCTTAACCACGCTCGCCCAAGTGAGACTTCACATGGCACCAACCACGCTCACTTTCAACCTATGACTCGGTCAGGTTGGGACTTCGCAAATTATTCAGCCAGGGCTGTCCCATACCAGCCATGTGGTAGTACGATTAGGGCTTTGCAACAGTAGCTCACAGACCGGTCCTTAATCTGACTCAGGCCCAACCACATACCCCCGTGCACGACAATCAACCACTGCGGCTCCAACCAACAGGGCATGCCTGCACCCACCACTCTAACCAATTGCCTAAGTCTAAACCAGGTTTCATATTTTGTTTTCAAAATAATTCATAAACCTCCTTGACTCACCAAAGTCAAGAGTACATATCATTTTATGAGAAAAAGGTTTGTCATTTCATGTGAAAGATATCCCAAAACAAATATTGTAGCTAAGTAGGTCTAAGCATTTATTATAAATTCCTCTAGCCAACACTAATGTATTAACTAGAGTTTGATTCTAGGGTGACAAGGTATTGAGGATTTCAAATTCAAAGGAGGGATTAACAAGTAGGCATTAACTATATTTAAAACAGAATTGAAATACGTTGAATAAAAATATGCATGCAATATAATTTAAATCAATATAGTTTTATTTTGAAAACTGGGATCAACATGATCAAGGAGGGTGACTTGCCTTGCTCTTCAACTTGGTTCAAACCTTCGTCGTCGAATGTTCCCGAATCGTCGAAGTCTACACGTGAAAATAATCCACCAAATTCAAATAAATTCAAATTGAACTCAAATATTTGAATTGAGGCTAGAAATGGATAGAGGAGAATTTTTGATGAATTTAGAAATTTGAATGGGCCAAATCGGAGCTAGGACGAAGGAGAACAGGCTCCGGGAAGTTTGAAAAGAGGGAAAAAGGAAAAAGACTGATTTTTGGATTTATTTTTCTACTGAAAAAGGAATTTATGACGTCAGCCTTGCGTCAGCCAGGGGCGGGCCGGCAGACAGGTGGGGTCGCGTCCATGTGGACTAGGTCCACGGACCGGGAGTGGTGGTGAGGTGGCGCGGGGGTGGGCTGGCGCTGACGGGGCGGGATGGAGCCGACGCGGCGGCCACCAAGCAGCCATGTGGCGGCCACGTGGGCACGGGGATGCCGACGTGGGGGCTGGCCGGAGGGCGCACGGGGGAGCGGGCCTCGCCGGCGCTCCGGCGAGTGGCGGCCGGCGGCGAGGGCGGCAACCGGGAGAGGAGGCCGAGGGGGACTCGAGGGAGGGGCGCAGGCTCACCGTGGGTGACCGGTGGCGGCCGGCGGTGACGAGGGGCGGCGACGGCTCGGGGCTCACGCGACGGCGGTGCCCCGGCGATGGGGAGGGGCGACCGAGGGGCGGAGGAAGTCGGGGGCGATGAGGCGGAGCTAGGGGTGGGATCGGCCGGCGGCGAGAGGGCTTGGCTCGAGCGCAATTGCTCGCCAGAGGAACCTCAATGCCGACGGCGGCGCAAGCGCAATGCGGGGGCGGAGGCGCTCGCAGGAGGGAATGGAGCAGAGGGGAGGCGGTGCGAAGAAGGGCGGAGCCGGGGGAGGGTTTAAATAGGGGCGAGGGGGAGCGGGGCGGCGCGGATTTCTCGCCTGAGGTGGGTGGTGGGTGGCGGCGGTTGCGGCGAATCGGGGGAGAAGGTGGGCGTGGGTCGTGCGGAAGAGGCGACGCACGAGGGGGCGAGGTGGGCGCGCACGCGGGAAGGTGGGGGAGACCGGGTCGGGCGGGCGGCGGTTGCGGCCGGGGCGGGCGGCGTGCGGAAGGAGGAAGAACGTGGGGAGGAAGAAGGTGGCGGGGGTGGCTGACAGGCGGGGCCCACGGGGCAGGGAGACGGAGAGAGGGGAGGCACGCCGACAAGTGGGGCCGCGCGGCCAGCGAGAGAGGGGCGCGGACGGTAGATGGGCGCGGGCGGGATCGAACGGCCGAGAGGGGCCAAGGCGGGCGGTGGAGATGGGCTGGCGGGGGCGACGCGGCGCAATCGGGACCGGCCAGGTGGCGGCCCGAGAGGAGGGGGAGGCGGGATGGAGCGGCGGCTGGGATGGGGCGATGTGGCCAGATCTTGGCCGTCCACGTGGCGGCCGTAGGGATGGGACAGGGGATTTATTTTTTCTGATTTTATTTGATTTTTGGAAAAGGCTAGGAATTTCATTAAGCCTCAGAAAAATACCAAATGACCTCCACAAATTCTAGAAAAATTACTAGAATCTCCTGGAGACATTTTAGACTTAATGAAAATATTTCCAACTAATGTTGGTATTTAATTTTCATACTTTAAAATACTTTTAATTTTCAAAAATACATTTTTAAACTCCAGAAAATCCAGGAAACCAAATAAAAGCCAAATAAATCCAAATCATTAATTTGAAATAGAATTTTTATATAAAATCAAAATATCATTTTATTTAATAATAGTTTTAGGTTTTTCTGAAAATGCTTTTCAAATCCAGCTTTTTCAAAAGCAGAAATTCAGGGCAAAACCAAATTTAAAATCTAGGCACAAAAATACTTATTTTAATTAATTTTTATTTACTTATTTATTTTTTTAGCAAAAATTCGGGATGTTACATTTTGCCTTTGATTTCCCGTGTGAACCTAGAGATTTGTTGGGGTTTGAGGGGAAATCAGAAGGTGGAAGGTTGACGTGAGGGAGGAGAAGGCAGTGGCAATCCCCATTGTGTTTATGAGTTATGGTTTGAATGTTATGATTATTGGATATTTTTTTGTCAAATTGTAGGGTTTGGAATTAGGGTTTTGGGTTTTTGAAAATTGGAATATCCACCTACTTTGTTGCAAATCAGAGGAAAATTATATATGTAATTATATGTGTGGTGAAACGGTGAACCCCAATCATTTTTATTCTAGTTCCGCCCATGCTCTACCTGGAGGACAATAGAGCATACCACAGTATTCACTCTTCTAACTCTAACACTAGAACACAAGGTTAGAATATTGGAAGGTTAGCTTGCAAGTTTTCATCATAACCCATTAAATAGATGAAGCAACTAGCTTACATCTAACCCTAATGGATACTATCCACTAGCATATTTAGGAGAAAAACCCGTTAACCCCACACAATATGGATTTTACTCCCACATTTAACTCATGTACTTTTTCAAAGCACACGACCTGAAATCCGCTAAGTCTTCATATTTTGATCCACGTAATCTTTTTACTTATTTCTTGACCTAAACTGCTTTCCTAAGCACCACTCAAGCGTTGTGGTTTTGATCCAACACAATTTTTTGTATTTATCAAATTACCAAACTACCACCGCCTTGACTTGATCTTCATCTTGCATTGCAAGTAACCACCATACTCGCCACGGTAGGTGCACTAGCGGCTTTCCACGTATCGGCAAGTCTCTCTTGTTTTGGTTCCACTGGACCACGTTTTACTTGGACCGACAAAGCAATTTGGTGCAACCCGTCGCTTGAATTTTTCTTTCAACATTTTCCGCCTTGCTTGTGTCATGGTTAAGTTCAACCATCTTATCCGGCATCCTTGACCATTCTGGGCCTAGGCTCCTCCGTGAGCGTAGTTTTGATCCTCACCATTAACCATTGTTGACTTCAAAGCTTTCTGCACATTAAAGACAAAAAAAATTATTTTCGGACATAAATTCTTTACGACTTAACCAACGTTAGCTAAAACATACATCATGTAATATTAATGCACTGACCAAACATAATTCAAATTAACCCAATACCAAATTTCTAAAATCACAAAATCAAATTTTAGGGCATGTCTAACTGCTAACCAAAGGCTGGTCAGATCGATCACACTCTGCACAAAACTACCTGCTCTAGAAAATTACAATGGACAACAAAACAGCGGTCATACCGGTCGGCAGTCTGACCATCGCGGTCATACCGACCGGCATGATCTGACCAACAAAAGCCAACAGTTTGATAGGTTTGTCTAACAACAAACTTGACAAAAATGTAAACTTTGCAAATTTTAATTTTTCACTACACAAATTTGACCATGGTTCATCACAATAATATTCTGGATCTTGTCACATGGCCCCTCAGTCTATTTTCAAAACGCTGCAAATAAGCAGTTGTTTTGCTTCTTGTGAAACTCTACAGGTTTTGGCAGTGGCGTATCTAGAATAAAAATGACGTGAGAGCCTTATGCTTCATGCGTGTACTTATCGACACATCCATCAATAATGTAGTTGATAGAAATGCGTTCTAAATTTTATATCTTTAGACTCATTATACTCAACTCAACTGCCATACTGATCAAACCATACAGGATTAAATCTTTTCTTTTCCTTCCCAAACATATTATATGGAAAATCATATGTGTAAGGTCTTTTTTCTTACCATATCTTTCTGATTAGGGAGGCAGTCATATATTATTTTCTTTTTTTTGGATCAAACTGAATCTCCTCTTCCTAATTGATTTCTGGACTTTTTATATTCGTAGCATTTGCACTTGATCCTAGTGCCTTTCTTTTTAGAAATGGCTTCATGACTACGGACTATCTGCCATGGAGAGATGACAATTATTAAAAATTAGAACACATTGAATTAGATATTGAAACACTTGAAAATCCCCTAATTAAATTATTGCAAAAATCGAAATATGGAATTCTAATATTAAAGCTTCGACCCATAAATATTTTAAAGATCATAGAATTGAAACACTAAAATCTAAATCATAAAATTTAGTACCTATTTTGGTCGGCTGATCGTTACTTCGTTAGCTATGAAGATTATGGAACATTTGAACAATGAAAGCAAGGAGCCAGGATGAGACGACAAGTGGACGACCTCACCTATTGCCGTGACCGTTGGCCATACTGTATACAACACACACACACACACACCGAGATTTACTCCATTTGTATGCGCTTGCAGTGAGATTAACATAGCGAGAAATCTAACCATACCATTTGACGCACGCAGGAGTAGGCGAGAAGCTACCGGTGTACTTCCGGACAACGGCAGCTCCGGCGTTGGCCCTGTCACCACTATAGATGAAAGGTTGTGTGTGTCGTGTGCTGCGTGTGGAATAGGGGAAGGTAGGATAAGTGTCATCTGGATCTGGCGTTGGCTACTTGGTTGGTTTGAGGTTGGTACTGGCTCGGGCCTTGGGCTGGCATTGGCTTGGGGCTGGACCGACTGGTAGCCCACGCTCAATCGGTTCAAGTAGCCTCTATTATTCTGTACTCTTTTCATGGTCGGTTGATATGTTGTGTCATGCTAACTTTAACTTGCACTTATTTTTTGGGAGTGTCCTACTTTGTCAACGTCCTGTGAATTCTTCTTTTCTTTTCTTTCTCGACTTGTCAACGTGTTTAAGTCTTTTTTTCTTTTAAATAGATATAGTTATTGATATGTAAATACATAAGCTATAGAAACTTGGATTCTAAATAATAAAAATTAACATGGGCCCGGAGGCCCCTGTGCCTAATGTGCATCCGCCCGTTCTGGAGCGGTGGAGCTTAACCATGGCCCAACATCGTCTCTCAGGAAGCAGCTTCAAAATGGTGCTCGGCTCTAGGTCCGTTGAGAAGTACGGGCCACGCCTTACCCTATTGGAGGCTTGTATATATGGTGTACTCACCATCTGAGGGAGAAAAAAAACTTGTATATATGGTGTACTTACCACTTCGTCTTTGGTTCGTCCGTCAAAGTTGGCTGTGGTTAGAGATGGCAACGGGTAAATACCCATCGGGTATTGCCATTCCATACCCGTACCCACTAGGTGTAAATTTACCCATCGGGTTACCCGTATCCGCACGCGGGTAGAAAAATTTACCCATACCCGTACCCGCGCGGGTATTACTACCCGACGGGTAACCCGTACCCGCAAGCATATCCGGTTCAACACATAAGAATATCATCAATTTAGACATTCATTAATCATACATGCCAAGCACAAAAGCATCTAATGATCAAAATTAGTACATCACATAAACATACTTGACATGACCATATCAACATATGACAAACAAATAAACAATCAACAACAAGTAGATAATAAAATTAACATTTGAGTGGGATGTCTAGTTGTCTAATGCGGGTATTCATTACCCGCGGGTAGGCGGGTATGGGTAGTATATACCCGCACCCGCACCTGCCTACCCGACGGGTAGAGGATTTTCGCCCAATAACGTACCCATGGGTACATAAAATTTTTCATACCCATCTCTTTATCGGGTAAAACTCGTCGGGTATTCGGGTATCGGGTACCCATTGCCATCTCTAGCTGTGGTCCTTGTTGGCAGCGAGGCCGGTGTTGGTGGAAGTTTGCACGGAGCCGGCGTGGGTGCACCGCGCAACCTATTTTCAACCGCGCGTTACGGGCTGCGGCCGCGTGGGCAGTGGGCGGGTGGGAGGCGGGCCTGCTGGCGTTGGGGATTTGTCCGAAGGGGCTCCGACGTCTCACGTGGCCCGCGGGCTCGAAGTTGTTGGCTTTTGACCCAGGGAGGTTGTGATCTGGGCGCGTTCAGCCTAGCCAGACGCGCTGCTGCGACCTAGGACTAGGAGACGTTGCCAATTCGCGTGTACTGGGCTTTCTAGGCCGTCCGTCCGGGAGAACTCATGTTCTGTTGGGCTGAGGCGCAGTATCTGGGAGCCTGCCAACAACGCGGCCCGTACCATGGAGCAAAATCAATCAATCAAATATCAATCAATCAATCTCTCTCTCTCTCTAAATGAAAAGGGCACTGTGGAACAATGGACAATAGCATATGGCTGCCATCGGATCTCTCTCTCTCTCTCTCTCTAAATGAAAAGGGCACTGTGGAACAATGGACAATAGCATATGGCTGCCTCCAGCTCATCCGTCCAGGAACATGTCCAACAAAAATCCAAAATTGAATTAGAACTCATTGAACCAGCTACAAGCCGTGCAGACATATGCAGGGAATGCACGCGGACATATATTAAAGTATCTATATCTTCGTACGCGTACCCATCTGCCGCCCTGTTAGTGTTACCTCCCCTGTCTTCTTCTGCTTTGATTCTTCGGACATCATGACCGAACGTTGGAAAGTTTCCACTTCCTGAACTTTGAGGCATTTTTTGCACTGCAGATGGAACTTACTCTGATACCATTCGTAATGCCTCAAAAAGTCTTGTACACTGTGGAACTCTGGGCTCGCCGACAATGGCTCAAAGTACGGCTGTGTGGGACAGGCTGTGTTGGAGTATCAAAATTGTAGTATGGTTTCTGCCAATCTGTGCTTACTTTCTTGAGTGACACACAATCTGTGATTTGGAGTCAAAATTATTTTGTTTCCAAGCAGAAATATGGAGCACCTGGACGTGAAAAACCTGTATGTCTGCATTTGACAAAGATTTTACCTGCATAAATAACAAACCATGTCAAGACGACAATGGAGCCGCCAAGAATTTCAGTGATTCTACAGCATTGTAAACTGCCGATCAATTTACTGAAATAATCCAATTTTAATTGTCAACTGAAATTAATTTCTTGAGGCACAACTGGGGGCTTTTCGTCAGAAACTTTGAAAAAATTCCAAATCTGATATGATGACATCTTGTACAGAGAGCTCAGCAACTATGACCTGAGACTCCTTTAGTCCGTATAGAGATCGCAATCCGACATGACAGGCTAGATTACATCCCATGACCAAGAGGATATATATATTGCATGTCATTGTACAAGTTACAACAGATAGAAATCGGTGTAGTCTGCTTTGCAGTTCAATTGCCATTCGTTCATTCCATTGTGCTGTCGACGTGTGGCGTGTTTGTTTGACCAAGGAAGAGAGCGGAGCAAAGACGAGTTGTTCTTACAAGTACCACGACTGTATTCTGTGGCAAGAATTTTGTGAAACTCTTTCGAAAACAGTTTCCTGTTCTAATTCAGAAGAGAATAGGCAATAGAAGATGGCTGCTATGTGTGTAGATCGTGTTCTTGTGACTGTTCAAAAAACGGAGAAGCTGAGCAGGGGATCAGGTTCTCTCTCACTCGGTGTTCCTAATAATTTCCCAAATTTTGGACTTAGCGATGCACTTCCTTCCAATAAATCACATGAGTATCAATTTAAACAGAAATAGGTAAGGCAATGCTTGCATTTTAAACTAGTAAGGATACACCAAATAAATGTGCAAGATATTATTGTGCTGTTCCCGATTCAACATCAACTAGGGGTACAATGATAATAACTAGCCACGTAGGCGTGGCGCCACGCCACGCTAGCCACCGTGTGGATCGAAGCAAAAGAGACGACAATTCGCAGGTAGTTTCATAAAAAAATCGAGGACCCGTGTGCAATTTCGGAAAAACAAAAGGATTTTTTTGGGAAAAATCGAGGACTTGTAAGGACCTGTACGTAAGTAAATAAGGACCTATACGCAATTTCGGAAACCCGCCGGGCGCAATCCAAAAATTTTTCCAAAGAAAAAACTTGCAAGGACCTATCCGCGAGAAAAAAGGACCTTTACGCAATTTTCAGAAAACCGGAGGGAATTGCCTCCCCCGGCCGTACGCGAAAACGGGCGACACGCGCCGGCCGGGGGGAGCGAGGGGGCGACGTGGACACCGCGCCTGGGCCGGAATGTCTCCGTCTTTACTTCGGTTACGATTTATTCAGGTGTCGTTGTAAAGAAGTAGACTTTTCAGCCACTTAGTCCAAAGCAGCTTTGTTTTTTTTTTAAAAAAAATACACATGACATTTTAAGATGCGAGAAAATTCAATATCCTTCATTATGACTTCAGGATGGTTCGTCTTAATTATTACTATAACACTTCAATTGATCAAAAGCAGAGAAATGGACAAATTAACCAACAGCAATAACTATGCATATACTATCTCTGATACTTTTTTACTTGTCCATTTTAACATCGACACTTCAATTGATCAAAAGCAGAGAAATGGACAAATTAACCAACAGCAATAACTATGCATATACTATCTCTGATATTTTTTACTTGTCTTTTTGGGCATCGACACAGTCTCTAATATGCACATTTAATTATTACTTTTTCTAATTATATGTTAGTTAAATTATTAAAATTATAATGACATGAAAGTATTTTTGATAGCAAATCTAGTGATATCATTTTCATATGACAAATCCATTTTTTCTTTTTTTGCATATTAGTTGTCAAGTTTTAAAAATTGACTGCACGCATTTAAAATGATGTATAAAAAAAGAACGAAAGGAATATGAGTCTAATGCATGAAGAAAGCAAGAATTAATAACTCGAAAGGACTAAGGGCCAGTAGTCTTATTCTGAAAAAGTAATGGTTGCTTGCATTGAGATCACGCGTGTTTAGCTAGTAGGCTTGGTGGTACAATCATTTCATCATCTCGCCCTTCCTGACCAATTGTGCATACACATGTAGTTCTGTAACAACATATACTACTACGAGACAATAAAGTTGACTTCTTTATTACTAGGACACATGTAGTCCGGGGCCAGTAAGGGCATCTCCAATGGTTCTAGCTAGTAACTAACTAGAAGACTTCCACATCATTTATATAGTACACACTAAAAATTAGCATTCTAAAGAACTATATATAAGAATAGCTATTTGATGTTTACATGCACACACAGAAAATGACTATCATTTATAGAGGCTGCCTCGTTTTGCGTTATAGACTAGTGCTTAAGGAAGAGCTGGCTCGGTTTTTTTTTGCATACTCTCTTTCCTCCACATAGGATATATGCTGATGTGTACATACATATAGCCAGCTGATTCAGACCATTGGAGATGCCCTAAAGGCCTAGCTCGTTTCGACTTCAGCCTTTTGCTTCTGGTTTATTTTTTTATTATTCATAAATTTCATCTTTTTCTAAACTTTTGGCTTCTTTTGAGCTTTTTTGCCGGTTTTTTTTCCGTATTCATTTGTGTTGTCCATGATGAGCTAGCATGTTTTTTCTATTTTTTTATTTTTTAATTTAATTACGCCAAATAAGCCACCTTCAGTTACAGTGAAATTTCAGCCACTACAGCCATAAATCACAGCTTTTCAGCCCAACCGAGCAGGATTATCACCGTTAAAAATTTTAGTTTCTCTTCACAAGCTTTCGCATCTAGTGTGTGTGTATGATAAAGGCCGTTATTGCCATATGTGAGACCACGTGAAGTTCAAACCATATGTGTGATAAGTATTTGATTTTGTTATGTAAATACTATCGAAATTCGAGTTTGGTTTTGGGAGTTTACAATATTTAGGGTTACTATCAGGCATAACGCAGTCTGACTAGCCAGTGGCTGGCGGTCTGACTACCATGGGGCAAATGGCCAGATCGGCCGTATGGCTTTTGGGAATTGCACATCAAACACTCATGTAGACGTGTTTCAGGATGTGTTTGCACTAGATGTCACCTAAAATGGAGTTATGAGCTAAAACTAGAGAGTGTTTTCTAGTGCTCTTAAGCGGTCAGATCGGCAAAACATTAGTGGTCTGAGCACTGGCGGTCTGACCAGGATGGTGCTAGCTGTTAGATCACTGTCGTTAGTCAGACTGGCTTGGTAATGGCAGTCAAACTGGCTTTTGACGAATTGGTGTTGAAATTATGCATTTTTGGTTTGAGATTTGGTCCTAGGATTAGGATCGGTGTATGGGCATGGTTGAGTATGTGTACGGCATGAGTGCCGGTGTTTTGTTGTGGTGTGTTGCATGATGCATTGTTTTGACTAACGTAAGTCAAGTGTATATAACTTGTACTTGACATGGTTGCTTGGTCTTTAGATGTGCAGATGGCTTAGAGAACATTAACAATTGATGGCAATGGACTATGACTAGGCGAGGGAGCTGAGGTCTAAGCGGTCATGTAAATCAAGATGAAGCTAAGTGATTCAAGAGGGAAGCACAGAGAAGGCAAAGATCGTGAAGATGCGAGTTGGTGCATATGGTGCGCTAGGTGATAAGGCCGATGCACGTTGAGACGGTTCAAGAGAGTCCAAAGGTATGAAGATGTGACGACTAGTCGTTAGGCACTACTGGCTATGTGTCAAAGCATGTGAAAATGCTTTGAGGTGAAGGTAAGGATTCTTGTCTTATCAATTATGTCAATTGATGATTTTGTGTATCATACGGTGCTACATGATGGTTTGCTTGTTGTTGTTGGTTGTAGGACTTCGAAACTAGGTCATGATGAGGCCGAAGGGATTAGAAGTAAGCTAGGGGAGCTAAGGTCCAGAGCAATCAAGGTGCCACCAAAAAAGGACCGAGGCTAGCGGAGTGGTTACAAGTGGGAAGACAATGAAACAGAGCAGGAGCTATCGGTGGTGGATATGACAGGCAACAACAAGGTGAATCGGGGCTAAACTCAGGGAGGGTCTGAGGGCCAAAATGGTCAGGGAAGTTGGGTGCCATTATGGTGCATGGTGTGGCATGTGGCATGCCAAGTGACTTAGATCCGTTTGCAAGCGAGGACAGTTCGGTGGGATCCGGGCACGTGAAAGGCTTAGCGGTAAATCATTGGGCCACATGGAGTTGAAGGTAAAGCATGGAATTACTTCAAGATAAAGGAAGCGTGAAGCTTCGTGGAAGGTGGTTTGGGGGCAAAATGATCATTTTGCCCCAAACCAAAAAGTTGAGACTTGATCAAACCACGACGCGAGGAGGTGCAAGAGAGGTGGTTTAGGTCAATGATGTGCTTAAAATGTTAAGTAAAGCAAATGTTGATTTACTAACGGGTTAATGGTTGTGTGCACTTTAAGAAGCGTTCATGTGTAAACGTAAAACCCGGTATGGTATTGGGTTAATGGGTTAACCCATGTAAGTGGATGACATCCAACTAGAGGTGCTAATTAGGGTTTCTTGTAAGCCTCCACTATATAAAGAGGTGTGTAGAGAGAGTTTGGGTTAGCTCTCTGGGAAGCCAAGTGGAGGAGAGTTAGGGTTTTTATAGAGAAACTTTGTGAGATGAATTGTGGCTCTTTGTATTGAATTTTTTTTATCGTCATTATGCTTTTTGGTTGGCCAAGGAGTGGCTATAAGTATTCATTTCCAAGTATCAATAGATATCAGAATTCTCCTAAATCTTTCTCCTCTTTGTTCAAGTGTTGATATCTTGATTTGACTTTGTTTTTGGTGTTTTCTTCTTTTCTCTTCATCTTGTTGTAACCCATGATGAGTAAGAGGCACTAGAAGATCCTAATTGATCAATCGTTGCCCATCTAGATCACCTTCGTAGCAAGATTCAAGATCCAGCTTGGTTTGACTTGTTCTTGGCTCAAATTTGGGTTTTGTGATCAAGATAGTTTCATCTCGAATCCTTTCCTAGATTAGCGTGCTTGACATATAAGAATAGATCTAAATCATCCTCTTGCTTAGAAACTCCTCAAACAAGAACTAATTTAGATTTTAGGGCATTGGGTGTTCTTGAGACCTAGATTTGATTTGCTTTTAATTAGTGAACCTGAGTCCAAGAAGTTTGTGATTCTTAATTGGTTTAGGTTCCTAATACCTTGAAAGAGTCTCCTACAAAATTTGGGGATGCTTAGATGAGACTTGTGCAAGTTATTGAGATTTCAGTTTTGACTCCAGAGGTTTTTAAGTCTAGGAACAGAGATCCGGTCAGATCGGTGTTGAACTTGAAGTTAGACTGGTGGAGAGGATAGATCGGCATTGTCCCAGCGGTCTGGCCGCTCGGACCCAGTCAGACTGGCCCAGTGATGACTTGAATCGTCTTGTAGTTTGGTTGTTCCCTTGACTATTTGGCTTTTATTTAAGGTTGTTTTCACTGTGTATTTGATCTTCTTAGCTCTCTTTAACTATTGAAGTAAAGAAGCCTTTGCATTCAAAGGGGTTGATTTTATTGAAGTTGAAAAGAGCTAAAGATCATTCACCCTCTCTAATCTTCGCCATCGGTCCTATACCATCCCTTCAAAAAAATTATTTGTCTCCTCTAATAACCTGTCTGAGTCCATCTTCACTTTACCTGCTGACAGATATTCCACCAAGATTTTGTTGGTGGAGTTGGTCTAATCAAGGTAGATATTTGTATACCTCTACTTTTGACTTCAGACTCCAGATATTGTAATTAAATCTTCACTATTACTCTTTTTTCTGCATGCATTTTCTTCTAAAAGACCAGTCTTTGCACACACGCCTGCTCTTCATAATTATGTGTAAACAAGCGTGTGAGCTCGTTAATTGAAGAAAGGTTAATGTTTTTTTTTGCCTTTTTGATCTGCGTAGCGACTAGGAAGAAAATAATTTGAACTTATATAGACACATGAAAGGACAAAAGTTTTGAAACATATATCATTGAGCTAATAGCAGCCACCTCCACTAGTATTGAAAATGGAATTTAACCGAACCTATGGCGATAGCTAGTTTAGGCTATGGGCTCCGGTAAGGTGAACCTGACCTAGCCATAGCCAGTTCTGAATCTAATGAGTTACTTAGACCAATAATTAGGAATGGTATGCAAGGATAGCTTGCTAGCAAGGACCATTGGTGATGCCTACACTGCCTTTTAGATTCTATCATGAGCATAATGTGCAACGAATTAAGAAACAAGAAAACTATGCAGATTTGTAAAACTTGCTTAATACAATAACCATGAGCGAAGAAAAAACGGCATCATAGAACATAGGAGCAAAGAACAACTCCAACAGTTACTAGTACTATGCTTGTTGATGTAGGCATGTAGCTTTCACGTGATTGGCCGCGGCTAATCGTTTTGTTTAAGTTGCAAATTTAGATTGGCCACTTCAAAATTTGTAATTCTGAAGTCAAGGCACTGAAGTATCGCATACGATCAGTAAAAGGCTCTTTTCAGCGAAAATTAGTTCAGTTGCCGGGAAAACTACGCCAGTAAATAGTTGTGGCTGTGAGTTTCTTTTGGATTTAAGTTAGCTTTGCTGCACGTCTTATTGTTCATTTGACGTGTACAACACACGGCGCTTTGGTTCCTCTTTGATGGAGTGATCTGCAAACCAGTGAGAACTTCAGGTTTGAATCGTGGAGTCATTTTCTTTATTTTCTTACTACTTTTCTATAAGCTGATTACCATTGATGATCAAGTTATCTTACAAATAGAAACACTGTTCCTTAACTTTTTGAGAGGTGGGGGCAATGTTTTGTTCGAAATGCAAGTTTGAACAAATCCCCCTTGCGACTTGGACTTCATCAATGCATTGAAAGAACTGGCAAAACTGCTAGAAATTTTCCAAACTGAAAGCTAAACAATGACGTGAAGTAATTACCATACAATGACGTTAAGGAGTTACCTTGTATTTTTAAAGTCAATGGCACATCACATTTACGCTTACACAAAGAGATATGTTCTGTATACACAATTTTCTCGTTCTGGATGGAGCTAATCCTAAGGTTGTGTTTGGTTTAGGGACAAGGTGGGATGGGATGGTCCTGTCTCTGATTTTGGGATGGGATGATCCCATTTTTTGTTTGGTTGGGGGGATAGAGTCATCCCTGTTTTTTGTTTGGTTGGAACGATAAAGTGGGATGGAATGGTCCCATCCTTTGTTTGGATGGAAGGATGAAGGTGGGACATATGTGGCATTTGAGTTTTTTTTTTTAAAAAAATTGAAGGCTATTGTTGATATGTTTCTACACATAAGCCTTTGAGTTTTTTTTTAAAAAAAATCTAAACAAAACAGTACTTAAAAAAACAAAGACGTGGGATGACTCTATCCCATGTGGGATGACTCCGTCCCATGAAAAAAAGAGGATTGTTTGGTCCCGGATCTACAAAGAATATTCTTAGTGGGATGTCCTTGACTCTGCTTGTCTCCCATCCAAACACCTACAAAAACGGGTCTATCCTATCCCGTCCCACCTAGTCCTTGCAACCAAACACATGGTAAATATATTCACAATGTTCTCGAGGCTTGTATAGGTAAAAATGCCTTTTGAAACCCTCAATTCCAAGTGTTAATTATATCTCCTAGACTCTACTTGTCGACTCGGGCTACTCTTTTGACTTGACAACAATGCGCAAGTGTTCACAAGTTCTTTTGGAACGAGCATTGTTTACTCTAAAAAAAGGTAGTTTATATGATCAAGATCATTGTGCAAGTGCTGCTATTTATCAAGGACAGACTGTTGTGATGGTCATGAAATTGTCGGTGATAATGAGCAGTGTATTCTACTCATCTGAAACAGCTCAAAAGATATCATCGACAATACAGTATCTGAACTCTGGCATAAACAATGACATGAGACCCGTTTGTATAGTTGAATACTGTTTCCACAGCGTAAACATAAACGGCACAAGTTGGAATAGAAAATTGATAGCGCACATGTATGTATGTGTGAATCAGCATAGCACATGTTCTTCGTTTACTTTTCCAGATCAAACAAAGGTGATACAGAATCAATGACAAGACAGCCAGATCTCTTCTTGTAAGTATTTAACTGTAAACTAAACAAAAGAAATCTTTCTTCAGTTTTTGCGGTCTGATAAGACATGTTTTTCAGGCTTCTTTTCCTAAGCGGTTAGCGTTTCACCTCAACTGTGACAAGCGTGGAGAAGAACAGAGAACTGGACAAAATCCGTATACTAATTCAATTTTCACATGATGTGATTTCATAACCGATCAAGCAGTAACATACAAGATGAATTTGATCTACTAAATAAGAAAAGCAGAGTCCATTTCAGATAACTCCATTGTACATAAACATTTGCACATTGTGCGAAAGAATATCTCAGAATGCTTCGGTTTCGATCACTAATCTCTTCTCTTTCTATACAAGAAGGTAAACAAGATCGATCAAAGCTACCGGGTGCATCGCATGATTCGCAATCTTCCTGCCTAATTCCCTCACGCACACTCTTGTCTGTTAGTTATGTCCCTCCGGTGCAAGATGACAGAGAGAGAAAAAGAACTATCAATTAGCAGCCAAGAAACTAAAACTCTCTCTAAATCTGCGGTAACTCTTGCACGTCGCCTGCCTCCATGAACACTCTGAGCCAGAAATCTATGTCGTCGGCGGCGCCGGACGACGCGCCGAACGCGTCACGGGGCTCCATTGAGACGTCGTAGCTGTCCAGTGGCATCGACAGCGTCTCTGACCAGAAGCTCTCGTCGATCTGGAAATCCTCCGAGCCCGAGGTGAAGCTCTCCTCCTTGGCGAACGCGGAGCTCCCCGTGTTGCCGTGCTCTGCCACCGATGATGCCATCGAAGATTCTGTCACCGACGACAAGACAGACCGCTCGGGCGACACCGGCGCGGCGGTCGGTACGTCGGTCCTCCTCCCCCCGCTCTCACGCTTCGGCGCCACAGGCTTGTGCTTCTTGGCGCTCGGAGCCCCGTGCTCCTGCGCCTTGGGCTCGAGCCGCTTCTTGAGGTGCGTGTGCCAGACGTTCTTGATCTCGTTGTCCGTCCTCCCCGGCAGCCTGGCGGCAATCGAGGACCATCTGTGAACAAACAAGCATTTGATCAGTGCACAGTTTTGTCAACAGATGGATTGTTTTACGTGATCATGGCGTGATTTGATTCCCCCAACGGAATCACATGCCGTTGTTTAATGCTAAGTGCATGTTTTTGCAGCACTGAAATCAAGGAGGCACTGCTCCTCCACCGGAACGGCCAAACGAGATGGAATCTTCAGATCTCGCGCATCATCAGTGATGCAATTAGCTCTAGCAAAGTGGCCTACACCTGTTTTTTCTTCCTTTATTTGCCTCGAGGAGGGGTCCATGAGGATAATGTATTCTTTGCCCCCAAGGGGAAAAGGGAATAAATCTCCCTTCGTTGCATTTAAAGTAATGATCATTGCTCCAATTTAGCAAAAAAAAAAAAAGAGAAGACGACGAACAAGAAAAGATAGCAACGCAATTAAGAGGAAGAAAAGGAGGAGGAGAAGGCAAAAGGCAAAATGAGTAGTAGTACCTGTTGCCAAGAAGCTCGTGGAGCTGGATGATGGTGTCCTCCTCCTCCTTGGTGAAGTTGCCTCGCTTGATGTCCGGGCGCAGGTAGTTGATCCACCGGAGCCGGCAGCTCTTGCCGCACCGCAGCAGCCCTGCAACAGCACAAAACACAAGGACCTTTAGCGTCCTGCCCGCCGCGGAGCCACGCGCGAGATACCGAGGTGTCGAACGAGTTGCTCACCGGCTTGCTTGGGCAGCGCGCGCCAGTTGCCGTGGCCGAAGCGCTGGATGTGCGCGACGAGGACCTTGTCCTCCTCGGGCGTCCATGGCCCCTTCTTGAGGCCCATCTTCTCGCAGCACGGAGCCCTCCCCATTGATCCTCGCCTCCTGCTCTCCTCTGTACTGCTTTCACCTGTTCTTGCTCACACTTGATCTTGTCGGGTTTGTGGAGTGGAGGTATGCGTGTTAGCCGTGTAGGTTCGTTCTCTTGTCTTTGGGGAAGGGAGCACTGGTCCTGCCTGCCCGTGCTGCAGAGTACGGGTGGAGGCGCGAGGGTGTCCGGGTATTTATCCTTGGTGTGGACTGTGGAGCTAGGCGCTTTGGAAACGTGCTTCAATTATCAAAGGTTCAATCCTAGCAGCTTCGCGGAAACGTCGCCGCTCTGCTCTGGTCTCCATGGGGGCACTGTTTTCTCTCTCCCGTTCATTATTCTTCCCTTCGTCTTTTTCACCTTGTATGGGTCCGGGTAGGGTTTTTGCTGCGCTGCCTGTGAGGGGGGAGGTGTCTGATGGGCCATGGAAACCGGAAAACTCTTCTACTGGTCGATCCTCGCGTGGAGGATACCCCAGTACCCCTATCGGCGTCCGATGGTGATCTTACAAATCTCATGACACAATCGGACGGTGCGGAGGATAGCCTGCACGTGGGGACCCCCACAGAAGTTTTCTGCACATAAACCTGCTTGTGCCACCTTGTTACTAAAGAAACGGCAACTTGCGATTGTTCATCAATTAGTAACATGCAATAAGATGAGCACTATGATTTGAATTATGGTAGGTGGAGTCGTATATTAATAGTTCTACCACCTCACTCGGAGGTGGATCCCATGGGAGATATATATGTGTAGTCGTACACCTATAATTTCACCACCTCACCTAGAAGTGGATCCCGCAGGAGATAAATATGTGTCTACAGTCGTACATCTATAATTTCACCACCTTATCCAAAGATGGACACAGAAGATACATGTGTGTTTGGACTTAGATGACAATGTCAGATGTGAGTATTGACATAGATCAGGACACACTTATTTGTCAATTGGATATACCACAATTTAAGCATGAACAATAGTGGAACTCTCACAATATTGACAAGCGAATAAAATTAAAATTCAAGGTTTTTTACACTACATTAAATGTAGCCATTTCTTTTCTCTCTCTCTCTCTCTCTATCTCTCTTATAAATACATAGTCATTTGACTCATTTTTAATAGGAAGTCTATTTTACCCACTAAACTCTTACGATAGTCTAAGTTTTAACCTCGAACTGCAAAACCAGATATTCAACACCCCCAACTATCAAACCGGGCATTTTACCCCCTAAGACCATTGCATCCCTGTTTTTGTCGGAGTGGCATTGACATGAAAGTGGTTTTTAGCACATGAGCATGTTTTAGGGTGACATAGCAGCCCAGTCAGCATAATTGTAATATAAATAGAAATATACAGTGGGGTCCACCCATCAGCCTCATGTCTCATTCTCTTCCTCTCTTCTCTCTCTATCATAACTGGTCATGACACTGGATACCGGCAACCACCACCATGTTTTTTCTTCCTTCCCTTCTCTCCCTCTCCCCTAGAGCTCATCACTGCGGCGAATGATCTAATCGGCGTTGGAGGCAGATATCATGATGTGGATGAAGGGCATGATCTTTCTTGCTAAAAGCAATTCTAATCTGCCGTGTTTCATGGAATTTTTTATTATTGCTACTTGGCACATTTGGAAGCAACACAATGGTATTATTTTTGATGATACTTCTGGTTGTCTAGATATTTGGAAATGTAACTTTAAGGGAGATGTAATTCTGTACTTGTGTAGAATTAAGGCTGCTTAATGTAATTCTATACTTGTGTAGAATTAAGGCTGCTGATCATGATGCACTTTGTAATTGGCCAGACTCTCTTTAAGCTGTGTTCCCCTGTAAATAATGTAATCCTTTTACTTTAATATAATTTTACCACAGTAGGAGCATCTCCTACTGTTTTCCTTCAAAAAAATGATGTGGATGAAGGCACATCATCACCGACTTCTGCGCTCATGTCTTCACCAGAGTGGGCGACAATATGCTGCTACTAGCGATCGGAGTGGACAGAGGAAGCAACCTGATGACCAGGGCACATGGGATCGGGACCTTATTTGGGGGGGTTGAAGCAGAGCAGCCTCAGCTAAGTGCGGCCGCCACAATGAGAGATTGGGGACGAGGCCAAGAGCGACGATCGAATCTAGGGAGGAGATTTGCGCCAGCTCCCCCCCCCCCCCCGTCATGCACCCATCTCCTCCGTGACCCCCTCTCCCGATGCGCCCAACATCACCCTAGCCTCCAGGACAATGAGGAAGATGGCAGTGGTGGTCTAGGAATGAAGGAAGAGGAGAGAGATTGGGAGATGATGTCGCAGCGAAAGGAAAAGTTGAGTTCACCGGTGACAAATCTCTGGCCTCCTCCTTCATCATATTTTTTTTTGATTTGTTTGATGATTTTGCTAGCTGCTGATATGTTATCCCAAAATCAGCTCACGTATAAAAAAACACTGCCATGTTAATGCCACATCAGCTAAAACCACCTTCAATCAGTCTTAATAGGGTAAAATAAACGATATTGATAGTTGAGAGTTGTAAAAGATACAATTTTACACTTTCAGGTTGAAAATTAGACAATGATAAAAGTTCAAGGGGTAATATAGAATTATTCCTTTCTGATATGTCACCTATGGACTACAGTAGTCCTACTTTGTGTAGGTCCACGCACGTGTGCACGTTTTACGTTTAGCTTTCTGAATGGCCTACGCTAGCTCTGGTGACTTGGTGAGCTTTAAGCTAAACAAGTGGTACATGCAATGGTTGCAAATGAAGTTTTTGTTATTTTTCACTACTGTCTCAAATTAAGGTTCTATATGGCCAAAAGTGGACGAAGAACATTGTGTTCCTGGATCGACTTAATTTGTATTCTGTACTGAGACGCTTCTACAGAATTAAGCGTATTATATCCCTTCCTTTTCTCGAATGCAGGAAGCAAACGCCCGCAAAATTGAGAATTTAGTTGAGAAATTATGCAGTAACATAAACAAGGTTCACAAAGAACAATAGAACATCTCAACATCAGCACCTAAGCTGATATCATACGACAGCTACCAGTTTACTGGCCGGTACATATAATACTAACGAGCAAACCATGCACACAAGTAATTGACATCCCTACAAAACATAATTGACATCCCTAAAAAGCAGGTACTTTTGGTGGTGATCAACTCGGCTTAAAAGCTTATGGCTTATGGCTGAAAACACTGTAGCTGGTTGAAAAAAGCACTGTAGCTGACAGATGCTTATTTCGCATAATTAAATTTAAAAAAAATTAAAAATATAAAAAATATGTTAGCCCATTACGTATAATACAAACAAATACGGGAAAAAAAGAACCGGCAAAAAAGCTCAACAAAAAACCAAAATTTACCAATAGTAATTTGTATAATTTTAAAGTACAATAAATAATAAATAAATATTATTTAGTTTTTTATTTACTTTAAAATTAATATTAGTTTGGTTAGAGAGAAAAATATAGAATTACCGCTCTCCACTTTTCTCTCCGTCAAGAGAGGAAGGAAGCAGCTAGCTAGCAAGGGCAGGTTCACCGCATCTGGCCTAGAGGGGTCACCAATCTAACGCTTGTCACGTAAACGACTTGTCTTTGGAGACTACTAATCAAGTGGAAAATTTGGACGGGCTCCGGAGAAATCAAGGGCGTGTGCGCTCTCGGATAGTTTCGTCTCAGCCGGCGTGTCGAATCCGAGCACTGACGACGAACGCTTTGCTCGATCGTCGTACGTCGCCGCAGCACGGTACGTACGTGCAGGGCGAGCTAGCCAGCGCAGGACGTTTTCAACTCAACCGGGAGGTCTCCAGCATCTTTAGCCTAAGTATGATTAAGGTTAAGTTTATAGCTTTAAACTTGTGGTCCAGACGATAAACTGATGTATTTTAACACCTGGGCGCTTTCTAGCCTAACTTTGATTAAGGTTAGTTTCTAGCCTACTATTTTCTCTTTGCTTTTGGGGGGTAAAGGGGCTTTAGTTAGATTGCCGGTATTTCCGTGACGCATCTAGTTGCATGCTTGCTAGCCTGCTAGGTACACTACTTTCTCCGAGACGAACTAACTTTGATGCGGCCATCACCATTAGGTTGCGATGCCCGTGCAGTCGGGTCGATGATATACCGCATCAGGATTACATATATATAGGACTTGAACTTCAAGTACTCGCATGAACAAATCTCACAATAATGAAGGGAAAATCCGGTTAAATGAGCGTAATAGCATGTATGAAAGGATTTTCGATGCTGACTTTTCCTGCTACAGACGTCGTGGGTCCAACTGATGCAGTGTAAACTTGACACACGAACTGCAGATAAAGATTGAAAAGCCCCAAAATTTCAAACAAAAATTTCCTTAATTTTTGCTGCATTTTTGAGTGATTTTTGAAAACTTTCCTTTTTGGGAAAGTTTTCCCCGCCGCCGCTTTCCCTTTTTGGCCAGCCGCCTTCCTCAGCCGCTGGCGCCCCTCCTCTTTCCGCCTTCCTCCTTCTCCCGGCGCCTCCCGCTCCCCTCCCGCGTGGACGCCGCCCCGATCCCGCCTCTCCCCTCGCCCAGCGCCTCCCTCGCTTCCCCCTTGCCCGTTGGCGCCCCGCGCCTCCCCGCCTTCGCCTCGCGCACGCGCGGAGCGCTGCGCGCTGCGCCTGTGCCGCGCCGCCCTCGGATCCGCTCCCTCTCGCGCGCGCGGACAGCGCCGCTCGGACCGCCCGGTCGAAAACCGTGGGCGCCCTGCGCCACGCGTCGCCCCTCGCCTGCCCTGGGTCCCGCTCGTCAGTCCCCGCCTCCTCCCTCTCCCGTGCGCAGACGCGCTTCGCCCGCTGCCGCACCTCACCTGCTCCCTGTGCCGTCCCGTCGCCATTACGACTGTGCAGAGCCGGCATCACCCCGGTCACCACTCCATCCCGCGGAGGAGACGGCCGACCTGCCCCTGTTGACCCCGGAGCCCCTCCCGTTGCCTTCTCCCCGAAGCTCCGCCCCTCTCCGCGCGGGTATAAAAACCCCCTTCCGGCTCCCCGCTCCTCCTTTGCTTCCCGAGCCACTCCCCCACCTCCACTCGCCTCCCCAGCCTCCAGAGAAACTCCCCGAGCGGCCGATTGAAGTCCCGCCGCCCGGAGCTCCCCCATTGCCGTCGTGTGAGCTGGCGGCACCTCGGAGCCAAACTCCCTCCCCTCTCCCTCATTCTTCGATTGCTCCCGCCGAGAGCATCTCCTCCCCTCGCTGATCCTTGTGGTGTTTCTCCCTGGCCAGGTGATCGCCCGAGGAGCGCCGCCGTCGAAGGTCCTCTCCGGCCGTCACACCTCTCCCGTGGCCAGCTCGCTCCGCCGCTTCCCAGCACTCCCCGCCGCCGCTATTGTGAGCCTCTGGGTCCCCTGTCGGTGTAGCCGCCCCCGATTGAACTCCCTCGCCGCCAGTGACCCCCTCCGCCACCAAACACCCGAAGCACCCCCGTTCTTCTCCCGCTTTCTCCCTTGATCCCCTCCCCTTCCAGAGCCCAAAAATGGATTCCCCTCGCCAAGTCGCGCCCGCCGGCGCCCTTTCCCGCCGCCGGTGACCCCCTTCTGCGCCCTGGCCACCGTCGCCGACGCTGCTCTGCCTCGACCGCACTGTAGCGGCTGGAGGTAGACGACGACCCCGCCCCGTGACGTGGCTCTCCCTCGCCCGTCCATCCCCTCCGTAATATCTAACCGGGGCCGTCGGATCTCCCTCGTACCGCTTCGCCGCTCTCGTCACTCCGCAGCCGTCCGATCCCCGCTATCTCCATCCGAGCCGTCGTCTCGCCCCGCATCCCAGCCGCCCCGCCGTCCACACGTCGGCCATCCGGACCGCGCGGACGCGCGCTGGCGTGGGCCGCCGCCCCGGCCCCCTCCCTCCCGCGCGCGAGAGCGCGCGCGCGCCGTGGGCCGCGCTGGCCTTCGGCCGCACGGGCCGCACAGTGCCGGGCTGCACTGTAGCGTGGGCCGCCCGAGCACTGTTCACCCGATTTTCCCGGATTTTCCAATTTCCAAAAATCCAGAAAATCTAAATAAATCCTAGAAAATCCCAGAAAATCCCAAAAATTCCCAAATCTCACCACTTTGCTCCAAATAATATTCCAGACCCATTGGTGACCTCCATTTCCACAGAATCATCCCAGATAAATTCCTAAAATTCCCCATTTGGAGATTTATGCATTTTACTCCTTTTTAATAGATTATTTTTCCTCGCTTGATTAGACTCAAGCCGAATTTATGTTATTTTCAGTGTTTGCGCTAGTGTCGGAGTTTCCAGAAGCTCAAGTGCAGTCGCAGGATCCAGGAGCTTCTACGTTCAAGCTAGCCGAGTTCATCCGGATTGTCGGCAAGTCCCAAATCCTTTGATCATATTGCAACCCATGATGTTTATTTGTGTTAATATGCTATTTGCATTATGCTAATTGTGAAATGTTAGTTTGAAATAAAATAAAATGTTTAGAATGACATGCTATGTAGTTAATCCTACCACTATCAAATGCCCTGTTAAATTTGTTGTCATGCCTTTGCAACCCTAGAAATAATTATCTGTTAATCTAGATAACTGTAGGTTATTACCATCATGCAAAGTCTTACACTAATAAGGTTGTGGCTGCGGGCCAATAGAGTTTGCAAACCCGACTCTAGGGTAGGGTGGTATGGGACACCGTGCCCTAGAGCGGAGAGTGCTTGCGGGCACAAGGTAGGGTAAGGGGATTGTGGTGCGCCGCGAGACGGTTTTCGCCCATCTCTTACCCTAGGATCGGAGTAGGGTAAGTGGGGTTGTGGTGCGCCGCAAGACGGTTTTCGCCCACCGCTTACCCTAGGTTGGGTCGCGGGCCTGGTGAGGTGCGGACCATGTGAAAATATAAGGATTGAAACCCTTATGCTGAGCAAATGTCATAGAACCCGCTCAAACCATAGGAGTTGACTTGTCAACACTTGTCTAGTAGCTGCTCAACTCGATTGAAACTCTACAGGTTTGGCGGTGGAGGAGGTTTAGCAGTGAGGTTAGGCAAGCCGTGATTGGGTGCCTAACAACGGTAGAGTTCACTCGAAGCGGCACCGTTTTCTCTTGTGTGTGTGTGTGTGTGCGTGCGAGCCAGACCCGAGTGAATTCTACCGGGTAGAGCCTATATAAAGAGCTGAGCAGTGAAACGACCTGGCTTTCTTAACTCTTTAGCGGGAGTTAAGGGATCGTGTGGGTAAAGCTGAGCAAACTCTGCAGAGTCAAATAAATGGTATTCGAATACGCCGTGCTCCCGGTTATTGGAGCTGTGTCACTTGGGTGATTCCAGCAGCAAAGTTTAAGTAGTTTTGTAAATGTTTAACTTGTTTAGGTTGGTCGATGAACTCTTGTTGAAAACCCCTGAGATCTTGAGGAGTAGTTTTGGGTCCCTTTTTTTTAAAATGTTTGCAAATAAAACTGCATCCACTCAAAGTTAATAAACCAAGTATACTCCCTTCCTTTGATGTTCCGTGCATGTAATAAGTTAGGGTCCCTTTGGGACTTGCTGAGCCGGTTGTTTGGCTCATGGCTTGCTTTTGCCTTTCTTTAGAGGATCAAGACGAAAGTGAAGGTCTCCCCGTTGAGGAAGCCCCGGAAGGTCTCTTCTTCGACGAGGACCCGTGGCTTTAGGTCTTGGCCGCGCTCAAGCGGATCTTGGAGTTTCTGTAATGTAATTATACTTTGGGCTTGCACGCCCCGCTGTTGAAAAATGGATGTTAATCCGTATGTGAAATATATGCTGGACTTTTGTCGTAAGCATGCAATGGTATACTCTTGCGCGACATTCCATAACTGTTCATGCGTGAATAGTTGCGGAGTGCCGTGTCCGTACGCGCCTCTGGAAATGGGGGCGTTACAAAGATGGACTGGACGTGGTTCATTATTGACCCGACACTGTTCTGATTGAGTGATTTCTGACCCGACACAGACGTGCGATGTGTGCGCTTGCGAAGCGCAAACCAGACTGGAAAGCTGCAGTGCAAAGGTAAGGTTACTCGCGCACTTGGGCTCGCTTTATATCGGTTACGTTGTTGCCCCTGCAGCGTTGGGAGCCGACAAATCACAGAATTGCTCGTGAAATCAATCAAAATAGTAGTACTGCTAGTCATGTGGAGAAATGTCTTTGCCGCAATGTGCGTCTATAGGTTGACCAAGTTGAGCCGAAGGTCATCAGCTGCTTCGTCGTAGTAGTAGTTCGGAGTACTACGGAGGGTCAAACGTTCAATATTGTGTAGCCGATAGAAAATCAGATAGTAAATTTAGAAGCAGTTTCACTCGGATATGAAGACCCCTGGAAGTGTGGATGGACTAAAAGAGAAGCACACAAGCATAAGTGTATTCAATATGAGTGTTTAGCGTTACAAAATAGCCTTCTCTTCTATTACAAAATGTCCTATTTATAGAGGAAGAGAAAGGCGAATGAAGTTACAAGTTTGCCCTCAGGGTCTAGCTTACTCCTAGGGGTATCCACATCATTGCAATTTACTATACATTCCTAGAATTGTATTGATTGCTTGTCATCTTAGAATTGCAAACCTTGTTATTGACTTAGATTGTTGGTATATTTAGTAATACTAGATGATTTAGATATTAATTGAGCAAAACCGATTTGATTTACGCTTCCGCATCTAAAATTTAGTTTTAGCCAAAGAAATATTTAAAAATATCTATTCACCCTCTCTAGTTAGACTCCTCAACCTCTTATAGAAGGGGAGTTGTCTCGAGCTACAAATTCCAATCAGAGCAACGCAGTTCAGCTACAAATAAGAGGGCAGATCTTCTAGATGTCTCAAATTTGTTTCACGCTCAAAAAATATGGAAGAATTATAAGAAGTACAAAAAGGAAGAACAAAAATTATCTAGGAAAGGAAATAGTTTAGGGAGATTCTTGGCTGGTTTTTTATTGCTGTTTCTTGATCTAAAATTGCATTGTTTAACAATTCAAATCCTTCCCCACTATCATAGGAACCACTAATATATTTAATCTGTAAAAAAATTCATCATGATTATACAAAAGTTTGAACATATCAGGATGTATGCAAATATACTGCATACTAATCGAACAGGCGTTGTTTCCAGATAATCAAATTTAATGATTTTACATCTTCTTTCGAGATGTATGGAACTACCAATACAAAGATAAATTTTCCATCTTATTTACCACCCAACCACATATGAAATAAGTAACAAAATTAGGGAAAGGTTACCCTTTACAGCCGCCAAGGCCGCAGACTAGATGGCGGAGGGGGCCGTTGAGGTTGCGCTTGTGTCATCACTGCGTCAGGTTTCAGAACTTTCTTTTCGCTAATTCACAGCACGGTGAATCAAATTTTACATGGTAGTATCCAGATCAGTACATAAAAATTATGATTGAAAGGATACCTAATACACTAAATTCCCCAAATTAGTGTCCACAGATCTGGAGTGGAGAAAGAAATCCATGCTCTTTGTTTAGCTAGATTGAAGTGCTGGACATGAGTAGTCCATCACCATTGGCATCGTCATTGATTGCAATCGCTAGTGATCTAGGTAGGGAGCAAAATATCACTTATCTGCGCACTGATAAAGAGGAGTAGAAGCAGAGGATTGTACATAGCTGTAGTTGTAGACGCGGTGGCCATCTTAGAGCTGCCATCGTGTTTCAGAGCGCTCAACGCCACATTGGTGGCGGTGTCGGCACAGCCGTGGAGCCACCCTCATCGATTCACATTAGGATGGTGTCCGTGTCCAGTCGAGCCATGGTGGCTAATGGAGCGGCGAAGCTTGTCTAGGAGCTTAGTGAAGACCAAGAAGGTGGATCAGCGTTGGCCGTCGTTGTCGGAGACGGTGGCGAAACCCACCATAACTAAGGAAGACAACCGCGTTGGCTAGGGTTTTGTGACACTGAAGTTGTTAGAGGAGCTAACACAATTAGATGGTCAAAGGAGGCAGCCAGCGGTGATGGAGGCTGTCAGATTTGGTTGATCAAGACGACAGCACTAGGGTTTGGTGGTAGCGCAATTCTAGGTGGCGATGGTGCTACCAAACGCTGGGAGGGGATATAGGGAGTCGGGGAAGGTGGTCAATGGCGATCGAGACCACCGGAGGTGGCATATCGGCGCGAAGGCACTGTTTAGATGTGAAAGGAGAGAGGTAGGTGAGGCATAGGAGGGGTAGGCGATGAAGAAGGCAGCAATGTGGGAGAAGGGAGGCGGGGTTGGAGGTGGCGACGGCAACACAGGGTAGGCGGAGAAGCTCTAGGGAGGCGGAGGTGACGACCATGCAGTGGGGAAGGCTGAGGGCCGCGAGGAAGGTGGAGGTGGTGATGACATGGTGCGTCATGGGGAGCGGAGGTGGCTACGACGCATGGAGTCGAGAGAGGGAAGGAGGAAAGGACAGAGAGGGGGATTAGGGAGCTCGGGAAACAAACAAAGTGGGAGGACCTAGTCGTAAAGATTGCGTGGCAGCGTGACGAGGAGCAGGAGGCTTAGGTGGCTGTGGCGCATGGAGTCGAGAGAGGGAAAGGAGGAAAGGAGAGAGAAGGGGAATGGAGAGCTCCAGAAACAGATAGAGGGAGGACCTGATCATAAAGATTGCGCGGAAGTAGAGTAGATTCGAAGCTTGTTGAGGGATCACGAAGATGTTTTGCATTGGTGCGCTCCGACGGCATAGATGGACTAGGGGCAAGATCGAACGGCAATAATCATAGTACGACGTGGCACGCCATTTTGTACGTCATTTTGTGACAAAACCCAGCAGGTTTCATATGTAGAGATACGCTAGCAGTGGAGAATAGTCTGCGGCAATGGCCTTTAATCTGCATTCCTCCCGTACGTATAGCAGTGGAGAAAGCAAAGTTACAATGCAAGGTTGTTCACTGATTAAAGGAACGAGGACCTATTTGAGAGGCTTATTTTCCTTCGGTACATGCTTTTTCCGAGAAGTTACGCCGCATTTTCTTTTTTATACAGACCCCACACGCTACACACGCATACCTGTCCCTTGAAGGCACGCTTCATTTTTAACTCCATAGTACGAAAACCTAACATCAATTAGTTCATTATCATGCCCTAATAACGATTACACTTGGCGCAACTAAAAACAAAAGCGTCGAGACAAACTAATAGATATTTATTATATCAACACGCACGCACAAGGAACAAGCGCATGCAGCAAAGAAGGGGAGAAAAAAAAAAAGAGGCGTACGTGGCTTCCACATCGCGATCGATCGTCAACGTCACCTCCTCCTCTACACACGAATTCGTCGTCAATCCGCACTTCACCGGATACCGATGGTCACTTTCGTCGCCGCACTAAGTACGCCGCTATTTTTATACACGTACCGCGTATCGGCGTTCCTGATCGAATGAATTACTCTCGAGCGGGGGCGTACGTACGTACGTATGCGTCGGCCGTCGCCATCGATCGATCATGGAGGAAAGCAAAGATTTCAACGCAGATTAATTAAGTAGCCATTTAGCCCCCTCGTGGCAGGACTTTGTCCTCCCTCCCTCGCATTCGGTCATCAGTTAGACTCACGTGCCACTTAATCCACTAGGCTCAAAGCTAGCTGCGTGATTAAACAAAGCAGCTGTGCGAAGCAGCAAAAGCATGTGTTCAGACGATCGAGAGGCCGGACTAGGGGCAGCGTGTGTGATGTGATTTCCTTTAGGAACAGTGCCGCCGACCGTACGTGCGTGCAACATTTTTCCCCGGGGGGCGTTAACCTTAAGCTCTGCTCTCACACGTACGGTCAATGAGTAGACTAGACTCACATGCCAGTTAATTGCATCATCACCCCCCCCCCCCCTCAAACTACAGTGCTTCGTTTACTTTTTTTTTAATCATCTTTGAGACTAAGTCATGACCTTACGAAAAGAAAAGAAATATATGAAGATGGATCGAACGATACTATTTTTATGCGACAAGTCCATATAATCAATGAACAAGTATAGACCAAAGTTTACCATGGTTAATTTGACCAAAGAAACGCGAACAAACGGAGCGCTACTGCGATAGTGTTAATTATAGCTACGTGATATGCCTCCCCTTTACTATTGGCTACGATACAGATTAAAATTAAACAAAGATAACTGCTGTTCAGAGCATTGTGTGTGCAGTCAGACCGGAGGAACAGGCCGCGTGGTTTCTCTTAGGAACAGCTGAACAGCGACACCGTACGTGCGCACGGTGTAGTCCGCCTCCTCTCTTTTCGTCGGTTCGTTCGTTCGCGCGGGCGTACGACTCGTCCGGACTGACGCCCGATCGAGCCGAGCGTTACGTTACGTCGCCTCCTAGCCATGCGTTCGTCAGATGCCATCGCGCATTTTTTCCCCACGGGTGCTTCCTTTTCCCGGAAGGAACTTATCTGAAGTCAGACTCCATTTCGTCTCCATGCATCAGACTCAGTTAAGCTGTACATGGTGAACGTGTATGAATATCTAGGCAAGACCCTCTCTCACCAGTGGCGAAACCATCAAAATGATAAAGGGGGTCAGACAAATACGGCCGATGGAATGGCGATTGGCGGCCTGACGCGGCGACGCCTCGACACCTCTGCTCTCCGCCGCTGCCCGCTGATCGCGCAGAGAACTAGAAGCGATGCGAGTGGCGACTGTCGAGTCACGCGACTACGCGAGGCGCTGAGTCTACGATGTTTCCTCTCTACGACGTTTCTGCTTCCGTGCTGGGCTGGACTGCTGAGGGGGGGTCCAAAAAAATTTGGCCGCTTGTGGGGGCCGCGGCCCCTGCTGGCCCCCAGTTCCGCCACTGTCTCTCACCTCCTTTTCTCCCTCAAAATCCGAGCGTAGCCAGAAATCTCTCTCCCTCTTCCCCATTGATGGCACGCCCGCCCATTCAGCCGCAGACCGTGTTGTCGACCTGCCGACTGCCACGTAAAGATTCCCTCCACCGCCACCGGCATCTCCACATCACCTCCTCGAGAATCTCTGGTTGACGCGCAAGGATTCCCTCCGCCGCTGGCACCTCTGCCTCACCTCCTCGAGAATCCCTGCCGTCCCCACCTCAAGAATTAGTACCGGCACCAGTCGGGTTCGGCTTCCCCACCTCCCTTCTTAGCTCGGCTGCCATCCTGCGAACACTCCATATGCCCAAGCCGTGGTCGAAGTGGCATGGTCATGACGCCGTGGTCGAGGTGGTCATAGTCGTGGTGCCGTGGTTGAAGTAGCCGTGGTCGAGGCCATTTGGACCACGACACCACGACCACAGCACTTCGACCACGGCCACTTCTGTAACGCCCTAGGGTCCAAACCGGCTTAGACCTAACCACATTTTGGATAGGCCACGCACACGTAGCAACCCGCTTGCGCTTTCGTCCTCGCTTCGCGCAAAACGGTTAACCGGGGGTGCTACCATTGGAACTCCTAGGCTTATATGTAAGGGATACTCAAGGTAAACTAGCAAGGTGGGACTAACCCAGAAATTCATGTGCATACACACATGGGCTAACATGGGCCGGGGTGTCACAACTTCGGCCTTAGGGTGGAGATTCTCGGGAAGGCGGCGCGGAGGTGCCGATGGTGACGGAGGGAATCCTTATGGGAAGTTCGACAGGTTGACGCTGTGGTTTGCGGCCGATAGGGACGGGAGAGAAAAAGAGGTGGGAGAAGGCCTTGCGCGGATATTCGTAGGTGTGTGCCGTATGTAGCCTATCTAAGACTGATCCTATAAAGACGAAATAAGGTCTGACCAGAGAATATCTTTCCCCTTTTCCCCGTTCCAAATGTGAAAGGCGAGCGGGTGCTGGATCTACGTAGCTTTCCGGCATTTTGGATTTGGATTTGGGTGGCGTCCATGCAATGGACTATGCGGGAAAGCTACGAGTAAAGAAATGGGAGCGTATTTTGCCGATGCGGGATGCTCTGCGCTTTTGGACTATACAAATGGATATTGCAATCTGCACCTGCCAGTGGAGTCTGTTCATGTGTCCACCTACAGCAGCAACAAAACAAAAGAAAAATAAGAAGATAAACATGCACAATCTATGCCTTGATTTGTCCTTCATATTTTATTTCTTGATCACGGGGCTCGCCATCGCATGGCACTTCTTTACGTATCCCTTCAGAGTTCAGACTCATGTCGGCTTCAGTATCCCTTTTTTGGACAAGTACCCCACTTCAATTGAAAACGACTTGTGGGTGGATATTCAGTGCTTCTTTCTGGACCGTCCATTAGACGATGGACCACATTTGTGTTGATGACTCGGCTAACATAATTAATTATATTTTATTTCTATTTGATGTTTTAGTCTAAGGAAGCCAAGTGTTATAGTATAAGTGAATTGTTCATTTTTCCTCATCAGTTTATACTTTTAGATGAACTGCCTGGTACATGTAACTTAATATAGTATCAAAGTTATGAGATCTTGAATTCAAGACCCAATTGGTGTAATTAAAAAATAACTATAGTTTATTTCTATTTCATGCCTTAGGTCTAAAAAACTAAATTTTTGAGTGAACGGATTAATGCATGAAACTTAATAATTCGACTCGGATGCATGGACAGCTCCTGAAGCGAGATGTCCAATGGAGAGGATTAATCCGGACAATTTTTACAGCTCCACATCAAGTGCGTGCGGTTCTCCATGTCACTCCCGAGTTCTTACAATGCAAACCAATTAACAATGCTGTGGCATTTCTCCCGCATGTGTTAACGTCGTTTACTCATTTGCGACGCACCTAGCAATTCGGAAGGCATCAAGTGCTAATTGTGCCCATTTGGTTTCAGAAAAGAAGGGGCAATTCTTCTTGTAGTCAGAATATAACCGCAGTGTCCTATCTTTATTGACTTCACAAATCAACCTTACTTTCTGTAATCTCTAATCTACTCTTGAACGAATGCCTATATGTAAATGCTTTTGCTTTGCCATCAACCCCTTTTTCAGATAAAAATTCTTTCTTGCTTTGCTTTGCCATCCACTTGCCAGACAGAATTTCTCCCTGTTCCGTTCCGTGGCACGACCGCTCGGTCGATCACTAGTGAATGGTAACTTGTTAGGCCAGTTGCGTTCGGTCTTAAGTAGACTCTTCGCCTCATTGGCCTGACCCTTTTTTTGCTGATTTACTCTCCTCGCCCTGCACATCGACATCGTTGATCGTTTTAGCCAAAATGGGCTTTCATTTTGCGCCACCAATTCAGGCGACGACTGGAAATTGGGAGCTCGAACAAAAAGTACATGACGTCACGTGTAAGGACTTTGGAATCACCGATCCTTTGGCCCGCAAGGTGATGGAAGATGTCAGTAATAAGCCGCGTGACATTGATCTCCTGTGGACATGGTAATTTTATGCTCGCGACGTTGTTCTGAAACCGAGTTGTTCTTTTCAGAAGAGAAGTAAAACGTGTAGCACACCATGCAAGCCACGGTAATTTCCCTAGCGTTTCGTTTGATTCTCCTGCTTTGACTGTCCTGCCCAGAGCAACCGGCGCATCACACTGGAAGACGAGGAGTCGACGACGTGATTCACTCAAACTTGGAAATTAACTCTACTTCCAGGATTCTTTACTCACCGTGATTAACTGATTATGTCACAACCCTGATGGAGTTGCATCTTGAAATGCTAGAGCCTACAGATGGCAGGCTGTGGAGTGTTCGCTCATGTCACCACGCCACGCAGCATCTTGACTAATGTTGCAGCTCAAATACTCCTAGACCAGTCAGCCAGTATTTTTTACCATAAAACAGCACAGTAGATGAATAGATGTAGCCTCCTTTGAAGTACTAGCGGCTGAGCAGCATCCTGGTTTTCCATTTCGTGTATGATTCAGGTTTCTAACCATCAAAACGAAGTTCTGGCCGTCAGACAAAACATCCACTCATTTCTTTGATACATACACTACACTGAAGGTAGCTAGCATGATGATCCTATGATTGACAAATGACAATGGACATAAACAAATTGTTGCACAAATAATGTGAAGTGAAAATAAATTGATCCATTCATCTTTGTAACTCTGAAAATTGTAGTTAGAATGCACTGCCTTCATGGTTTGTGCTGTTCCTCCAGCAATGCACATTCAGCAGCTATTGGGATTTTGCATATGCAATTCGACTACCATTTCCATCTAAAAACTGATCAGTGTACCAGCCTCTACTCCTAACTTCTGACACGAACACTGGGAAAACGCTCTCCATCTTATCATAGGCTTCATTTAGAACTGTATCACGTGAACCAACACCTGACCTCTCCATCTCTGAAGCAAAGGCAGCCACCAGCCACCCCCTCAGTGCATCCTCTCCAGTTGCACTCTGCTCAAGAACCAAGTATGTCTTATTGTTGTTTTGGCTGAGCAAAAATTTCTCCTTTGGGAAAGTAGCTCTCAGCTGTTCGACACGCTGTGGGCTCAAAACTCTGTGAAGTGGTTGTCCAATTTTTACACTTCCCGCTTCTTCTATTAATCGGTTAGGAAATAGAAGATCTTCTCTGTATCTTAGCTCAGCTGGGCTAGAGGCCTTTCCACTCTGCAGTGCAAGCAAAAAAATGGTATTGTAATTGGGAAGAAGGCAAGTGCTTACAGATCAAATATAACAAACCTTGATAAAATCAGCCACAATCATTGCTGTTCTTTGTGGATTAAGTGTGTTTACAGGAGTTGCTCTCATCTCTTGCACAACTCCGTATATATGTACAGCACCAAGCAACGGGCCTGCAATTAACTGAAAGAAAATTGATGTAGTAATTAGAAGCTTGTATCAAGTAGAAAGTTCTTAAACATAATAACAAGTTCTGATGGTATGCAACAATTGATAACAGAATATGTTAAGAATACAATGAAGATAGATATCTGTTATGGTCTATGATCTCAACGAGGCATGGTAGTAGGCGTGTGAACAGTACCATAGGCACTGTAGCACACGTAAACAGTACCATGGGAATAGTTAGATATATATATCTTCATATTTAGATAGTATAGATATGATCTTATCTTGAGTTGATTGGTTGCATTAAATCATATTAGTTTCCATATTGTTAGGGGCTAACCTCATCTATATAAAGAGATGAGCTACAATATTTATGAGCAAACAATGAATAAACAAAAGTTCTCCAAATAAACCTCAAAGCCTCTCTACCTCGTCAGGAAAGAGCTCTGCCGGCGGTTAGATGAGAGCAAGTGCCCTATCCCCAGCCTTCAGACCTATACCCAACCACGTACCACAACAAAACACATCAAAGCATGAATACACTGTAATTCTCCTCTCCCAACACTTTCTCAACAGTGAACAATACATAGTTAAGTGTTGGATCTGGTCTGGTTAGAGCTTAGATATATGCACTGAGCAGCATGGAAGTGGACTCAAAATCTATGCTGTAAGCACAGATTAGGTATTTACATTGTAGGCAACAATCGGAATGTCCTAACTCCTAAGTCCTCTCTCATACAATGAGTTACTCCTTTCCCCTAAAAAATATGAGTAACTCCTTGTCTAGTTCCCTTAGGTACAGAAAAAACCAATAAAAGGGCATGTTCTTTAAGTCAAAAGCCGGCGGCTTTTGGCTTTTGCTACAGTACCTAACTTTTAAACGGAGTATTTTCTTAAGACGGGGTCTACAAGTTAAACGATCTACACGTTAAAAGCCCAACATCTGTACCAGCCAAAATCGCAAGTGAGTATCTGTCTCTTCATAATCTGTACCGTAAACAGCCAAAATTCAAAAATTTCAGCCAAAAGCCGCAGGCCTGCAGCCGAAAAGAACAGGCCCAAAATCACATTACATAGATCTCCATCATAGTGCCTTGCCTTCATGCTAAAATCAGGCACATGGACCATATCCAACACCAAGTTCACTGTGCTAGTATTTTTTTTATGCTCTGGGTTTGTTTCAGTGCATGTAATCAACACGAATGATGCACAGGTTATATTAGAGGACCTAACAAACTGTTCTGGGAGTGTAGGAGATGATGGCAGTCCGACAAGCTAAGATCCATTCTGGCACCCTAACTAATGCACCTGATAATGCTAAGCAAAATATCTCCAGGATAAGATAAAAAATCAAAACAATTACAAGTTCATTTAGCATATGACAGCAACACTTTTATGTCACAAACATATAACTCTGAAAGACCTAATAGAATGGTCATTCTTGTAAGCACATTTTTACTTTGTAAGCATATAACTCTGTAAAAGAATCCTGAGAGTAACTGAAAACAGATGTATTCTTTTAAGTATGTGTACCTTCCCTTGAGTTGTTGAACATACAGTAGATGCTAATCCAATGCCAGCTCCTATCCCCATTACATTGAAAAGTGTTGAGATGGCCTCCCCTTTAGCAAACAAATCACTAAGGTTACCTTCCTTGGCAAAAGAAGAATAGATTGGTAGCCTTGTCGCTCTGGCTGCAACAACAGCCATTCCCTACAATGACAAGCAATGGCTTACTTTTTTGTAACTCAATTTTAAAGCCAAAAAAAAAAAAACTGGACAAACACATTATCATTTTTATGTTATTGTTCTATATAGTTATTTCATATACCATTCAGTACAGAGGAACACTCTTTATCTTTTCATAAATCCTCAACTAAATTTGGCATGCCAATGTCAAACAGAAGAGTATCGAAATATTCATTCCTTATGAAGTGCAACATGCAAGTTAGAATCTGCACCTTTGCAAAGTTTCCCAAGCCTGCCACTTCAAGAAAAAGTTGTGGGCATAATGGTGAAATGACTTCCAAGGCAGTACCAAGATCATACAGAACATCAGCTGACAAACCACAAAAACAGGCATGAATAACATAGCTTGGAAAGGATAGAAAGACCAACACAAAAGAACAGAAATTTCAGAAAAAGGGTGATAGGATTCATATAATTACTACCCACCAAGAATCCTCCAACTCTTTGGCTCTGAATCCATTCTTGCCCCCATGCTACTACAGATGAGCTTTCCTGCATGCTGCATTCCATCTTTTAGAATCTGAAATAGATACAGAAAATCAGCTGAGAAGTTTGGTGGTATAACGTGTTTGAATTTTTAGCATCTCTGTCATCATATGCTTACCCAACTTACAGCAGTTGCTTGCGCAGCGGTAGGTCGCAAACCTGCAGCAAAAAGCAAAGACTGAGCCACAGCCCACACGGGCAGTCAGTTGAAAGGCACTATTTTTGTTCATAAAAAAAGTAGGTAGAAGTAAAAGGTTTGCATAGTTTAAGTATTGAACAATCAGTTCTAGAAATCTGGCTAAAATTCATGGAAACAACACACAATTTATCTAATGATGACTTTTGTAATTCTGTTGCTAAACAAAATACAATAGCAATCAGAAGAACTTACCTGGGTTGATAATACATGCAGCATAGCACTAGAAAAATGCTGGAGTGCTCGGAATTTGGTATATGTTAGGTAGCCCTCATTCACACTGCATGATTGGTAGCCAAAACTTATCAAAGAATGTTGCCCAGCAGGATAATCAAGAATATCTACAATTCCAGGAAACTCATACCTGTATGGATAACCTGATGGAAAAAATTTGTTCAAGAAAGAATCAACTATCTTATCATGTATCGGTCTTGAATCCTGGATAACTTTTACCTACAGGAACATAGGAGTTACACAATAACAGAAAATTTATGCTAACTCTACAATTATCACGAAAGTAACATTCCAGTACTTTCACTAAGGAATCATGCTTGCACACACTCAGGATTTTTCTATATTTCATCCAAACAAACATTTAGAAGTCATTTTGCAGGTAGTGAGGCGCGGGGGGGGGGGGGGGGGGGGGGGGGGGGGGCTGCTGGCTGACACAAGAACTCAAACAATAATTAGCAACATGGTCCATTTGAACTCTTACAACAAAGCCGCATACGATAATGTAACATGTTCCATTATTTGATCGATGAAACCAAACAACTGTGCTATACTTTGTTTCCAAATAACTCTCAGGACTAAGGTGAACTAGTGCTACGATTAGCCGCTACGGTGAAAAATGCACTATCCTAGCAGCCCAGCTATAGTTAATACTTTATTTGAGTTAGCTACAAGATCCATTGTTCAATTGGGCACTGCTAAATTGTAGTAGGCAGATTACCGTTTAATGTTCATAAGAGAGAACAAAGCCCAACAAGCACATAGTTGTTTTATTATTATTATTTTTGAAACGGATGGAGCACATAGCTTTATTTTCACCAGACCAAATTTACAGACAAACCATAAAGATTCTTGCAAAACCGAAAAGCAACACATTGACCAAGCGTGAATCCCTTTAGCATAAGACCCTTGTGAGTTGTGACCATTAGGAAAATGCTAAGCTTACTGCCCCCATACCTTTCCCCTACTCTTTCATTTCATCAAGTGCTGGAGGGGGATATCTAATCTGATGCTAAGTGAAGACACACTTTTCTTACTGTCATCCGAGTTTTTCCTTGGGCAGATTTCCGTTCCCCCACAGAACGATAAAAAAGAACAATAGCCAAAAGGGGGGAAAATAGCGAGAAGGATTACAGAGATGCCGCTGCCGGCGTCGAAGCAGCAAAGCCGCGAGACGGACTCCGAAATCTCCACCCAGGGCTCCGGCTGCTGGGGCATCTCCGTCCCGGCCGCTCTGCCGCCGCCCCCGCGTATCCTCTCCTGCGAAAGATTCGCGCACAGAAGAAGAGGTTTGACCGACCAGGAAACACCGCGACACAGAAGGAGTAGGGACTGGAGGAATTAGACAGTTACGAGTATGTTCATTTGGGGCGCAGCAGGGGAACTCGCCGGAGGCACGGAGCTTGTGTCCTTCTCTTCAGTCTTCTCTCTCCTGTTCGGGTGGGAACGAGATGGCGGCGAAGCGGAAGGGATGGGGATGTTTCCCAACTCTATTGTTCGGTCGGTTTTATTCATCATATACCCTCCACTTAGATGGAAATTCAGGATTTACCCTCCTGACCCACGTGTCAGTGACTTATGACGACCCCACATGTCATTGAGGTGGGAGGGTAAATCCTGAATTCCCTAAAAAGAGGGAGGGTATATGATCCAATCCCCCTGTTCCGTCACGTGTTCGTGGTTCGTTCCAAACCTTCCTCCTTTTTCCGCTCTTTTCTGGATTAGGCGGCGGAAAGCGGGCCGAGTCTGCCCCCCGAAGCCGGCCTGGGAAATATATAAGCTATTGGGGCAAAAATAACTGAAGAAGTCGGCTCAGTCCAATCACCAGGCTTGAGTTAAGATCTATTCATATTGACGATATGAATATCTGATTTTTTTTAAAGTGATTTTTCTATTTCTCTTGCTATGGAGATAAGGTAGTGGCCACAGCACCCCACTCCTCTCTATAGTTATTATAACCAACGAACCGCTGGTTAAGCCGGAAAAAACCAGAACTAGCAGATTTAGTGGCTTAATTTGCGTCAAAGACTGTTCGAGCAATTGGACTAGAAAAAACCAGATAAACCAAGTAGTTTTCTACCAAACCAATGAACTGGGCAGTTTTGAACGAGCTAGAACGATTTTTGCTACCTCTGAGAAAACATGAAAAATACAGAGTAGCGAACAGTCGCCCATAACGCGCACCAGAAGGATGCCTAGTTGCTTAGGGCTCCCTTCCCTCTTGCCACCTCTCTCATTCTTTCCTGCTCCTCCTCCCTCCTATTTCTTTGTCTAGTGATGGCAGTGGTGATTCCAAAGTCCAAACTCCAAATGCCACAGGCCACCTTCCTCCTCCACCTAGGCCTAGATGCCATAGCCATTCCCTTGTTGTTGGTGCAGCATCCGTGGCATGAGTTCGACGGCGACGGCCCCACACAGCCAATACGGGCTGGGCATCGGAAATGGGCATGCAATAATTTGATTAGGTTAGGATTAGTGTCGTGTTTGGACTTTGGATTGGCATGCTGATAGGTTTCTTTATTGGGTTTGGATGGGCAGTGCTGGTCAAGTACGATTTGCTATGGGTACGTTTGCACTTTGCTATACGTACTCTCTACTTCGATTTTTTTTTCATGCAGCAGTATTCCTCCCAATGCCTATTTTTCGCATGATATTTCTCCATATTGTATTCCTCTATTTTTATCTTGAAAGATTAGTGTAAATCTAATAAAGCATTAATATTTAAAGGACCGGTGGTTCAACCGGTGGATCGGCGGTTAGGCCATTGAATCGATGACCCGGTGGCATGGCAGATTCGATCGCCGATCCGATTCCATAACTATGCTCATCTCTCTCCCGTCTCTCACATGTATCTCTCTTATTTTCCCCACTGTTCGCCCCCTTTCTTCTAAAAGCCACTTATTTTGTTGGAAATATGGGTAATATTTTAATTTTAAATTTTACTAGGAGACAGATACAACAAAATACTAGTGATGCAACAAATCTAACAGCAGACTACTCATTGTACTTCAAAAAATACACAATAAAAATATTATAATAAAGTCGATCGATTGCGCGAACGACTTATTGTTGGGCATGATGAAGAACAGGAAGCAGCACAGGCTCGATGCAGTGCAAAGCATAGGTGAAGTAGAGTAGGAGCAATCGTGCGTGTTGCGATACCCAAAAACATTATTGATGCCCTGTATAGGTACTCTCTACAACAATGGCTCAGAGATAGCCGCTCTCCCTCATTCCCGATACACATCGAGAAGAAAGGCCAATGAGATTCGGTCGCATAGCATAACAGTACAGATCAGCAGGGAAGAAAGTAGAAAGAAAAAAGAAGGATTTCAGTCACTCAGCCCTGGACATCTCTAGGTCTTTTATAGATGTTTCCAGTAACTGACGCCATTAATTCAATTAAATCGAATTAATCAAGTAACTAACGCATTAACCAAATTAATTCAAATGTTTTAATCACATTCAAACAGAGAGATATGCAGTTCAGCAACAATAAGGTGGACTTGGTTTACCAAGTGACCCGCCACATCACAGCACGGTCATGCATCACAAAGTCACAAGTTACCTGACTTTTCACGCGAAAATACACGAATACATACGCGCGTATTTAGCCAAAGCCCTCATCATACCATCCCATCCATGAGTGATAAAACTTCACCTTATAAATTGGTCTTCTCTACCTTATCTTAGTAATATAGTTTTAAACCATGCATGCTTTGGAATTATAGAAAACGAGCCTCACTCATATGGGCCTATGTCTAATAATTCTCCACCAGTTCCAAAGCAAGTAGCAAAAAGATGTCAAAGATATTATGCTAATGTACTGCCAATATATTAGTCTTTTAGTGTAAGTTCCGTATGAGTTAAACTTGCATATAGAGTGACAAGATTCATCTTTCCACAACCTATGAACGGACTATGTCTTGAATTCACAGTTTTTGTGATTAGATTTTACTTGAAATCTCAACTGATACTAGGCTGCCAATGAACCATGTCTAAATAGAGTGTTAAAAGGCCATGCTGCCTAATCTGCTCGTGAGCTTTCTAGAGAATGTCTCATTCTCGTGAACTGCGACCTCACAGTTAGGCTCAAGTAGGTGTGTTCTTTGTAGGTATCTTACATGCTAATACATTTTCCTTATTTCAACAACAAAATATATTAAGACTTTATGCCTACCTTTCATATAGTCCAAAATACTTTATCTATTAGGACACGAGTACAATAAATATGTACTCTCTTGTTACAACATCAACTTATTTTTCTCATTGCCTAAATCACGGGATCTCCGATCAAGAAGGTGTGGGTTACTATTGTGATGTAACTCAAATGAGCCTCATTCCCATGTCTATAGATGCATTGGAAATCGCTTTCCGTACTAACCCCTTCGCAAAAGGGTCTACCATATTTTCTCAGTGTAAATATAATTCACAGCAATCACTCCAAAGTTTATCAGTTTTCTAATAGATTTAAGCCTACATTTCATATGTTTGAACGACTTCATATTATCCTTAGTACTTGTGACTTTAGACCACACTGATTGATTATCATAGTACATTAGGATTGCCGATATTGGTTTCTTAATCAATGGAAAGTCTAACAGAAGCTCTCTCAGCCAGTCAGCCTCAGCAATGATTGTGTCAAGTGTTACAAGTTCTACTTCCATCGTTGATCGCGTCAATATGGTTTGTTTGCACAACCTCCATAAAACTATAGTACCAGCTAACATAAACACATAGCCACTTATAGTTTTAATCTTGTCTGCATTAGAGACCCAATTAAAGTCATTGTATCCTTTTAATATAGAAGGATATCAACTATAATGAATTCCAAAATATGTTATGCCTCTTAAGTAACGCAATACTTTTTCAAGTGCCTCCTAGTGATCATCTCCTAGGTTAGAAGTAAACTGGCTTAATTTGCTCATAGCAAATGAAATATCTGATCTTGTGGCACCAGCTAAATACATGAATGACCCAATAATTTATAAATATCTCAATTGATCTTTTTTTAGCCCCTAGTTCTTTGAAAGCTTAATGCTCGCATCATAGGGCATTGGAAAATATTGCAATTTTTAAAGTCAAACTGGCTCAATATTTTCTTAGCATAATGAGGTTGGTTCAAAGTGACCACGTACATTCTCGTTCTTGATCAATTTAATATTTAGAATGACATCTGTCTCTATCAAGTCTTTAATATCAAAGCATCGAGATAAAAAAGATTTGACCTCGCTAATTACGTTAGTGTTTATTCCAAATATAAGTATGCTATCCACATATAGACACAAAATCATTCCTTGACCCCTACCATAATGGTAATATACACATTTATTAGCTTCATTCACAACAAAACCAGCAACTGTCAGAGTTTTGTCAAACTTCTCGTGCCACTTGTTTAGGTGCTTGCTTTAGGCCATACAATGATTTTAATAATCCACCTACTTATTTTTCTGTCCAGAAATCACAAAACCATCCGGTTGATCCATATAGATTTTTTCCAATTTTCTATTAAGAAAAGCTGTCTTCACATGCATTTGATGATATGTTGACCTAGAAAGATGCTAACGTAATGATCAATCTGATGGTGGTTAATCTAGTGACAGAAGAATAGGTATCAAATAAATTTTCTCCCTCTTTTTGAGTGTAACCATTGCCATAAATCTTGCCTTGTACTTCTCAATAGTACCATTAGACCTTAGTTTATTTTTAAAGACCCACTTGCATCCTATATGTTTGCGCCCGATAGGACGATCAGTGATCTTCTAAGTCCTATTAGCCATGAGTATATCTTACTACGGACTGCCTCTTTCTAATACTCAGCATCAGAAGATGCATAAGTCTCTAAAAAAATTCTTTGGCATATCATGCACAAGGTATACAATAAAGTCATCATCAAATGTTTTCTCAATCCTTTTTCTCTTGCTCCTGCGAGGAGCCTCTGCGACTAGAATGTTATCCTCCTCAAAGATATCACATATTGGTTCAGAAATGATGGGAAGTTCAGAAGTTCAATTATTCTCACTTTCAACATTTTTCAGTTTGAACATTTTCAATTCTTGAAGTACTACCTGTAGTTCTCATACAAAAATATCCTCAAAGAATAAAACATCTCTAGAAACCATTATTGTGTTAACAATAATTTCAGGAGTTTCTGATTTAACTACTAAAAATCTATAGCCCGTGCTATTACAAGCATATCCTATAAAAAATACAATTGACTGTTTTATGTCTAAGCTTTCTCTTTTTTTTGTAATGGTATATTGACTTTTGCCAAACACCCTCAAGTTCACAAAAAATTGACATTAGGTTTTCACTCATTTCATCCCTCATATGGAGTAAGCTTACTATTTTAGTGATTACTCTGTTTAGAATTAAAGTTGCTATCAATATAGCTTTCCACTACCATGCCTTAGGCATATTGGCACTCTCTAACATGCAATTAACCAAGTATTCCCTCCATTCTTTTGTGCTTGATGTTTTTTTTATTTTTCACGGTCTTCAAAATATGACTTTGACCTCTACTTTTTATAACTTCATACTAAGATATACTAATAAAATTATAATATTATGAAATTATTTTTAACGATAATCTAATGATATAATTTTTATATAATCAATCTAGATATTTTTAAACATATTGGTAGTCAAACTTTAGAATGTTTGACGACACATATTCTAGAAAGCTAAATAAAAAAACAAAGGAAGTATGTTCGTGTCTAGGGGCAGACCTACCAAAGGGTCAAGGGGGATTGGTGCCCTCCCTACCGTCAACTGGAGAGTAGGTATCCCTAGCCTCTCGTAGCTGGCCAGGTGGACGCCATCGGCGTGCGGCGGTTCGCAGTGGCCGGCGTCAGCTACGGCAGCTTCGTGGGGCTGGCATGGTATGCACAGGCATGTGCCTGGAGGAGAGCGACCTCGCTATGAGGCTCTTCCCCGTCGCCGGCATCGGGGAGGCCACTGAACTACTCGTCCCGTGGTGGCCGACCGACATGCAGCGACTCGTGAAGCTCACCTTCGTCCGCCCGCCACCCCTCATTCCGTTTTGCTTCTTCAAGGACTATATAAACATCGGCTATTTAACCATTTTCTTCGTTAATTTCCTTTTCTTTTGCTTACGTGTATTATTTGTCCTCTAGTTGATTTTATTAGTGCTAATTCATCTATTGGGTGCATGGTGTGATGGATGCATTAGTTGACGGGCTCAGATCATGTCCAGGAGATGATTGAGCCGCTGCATGCTCTTGTCAACGATAGGAAACTTTCAGATCTTCCAAAATTTTGCCAGGTAGTGGTAGTTTTTCCTAGTAAATAACTCAAAAATGGCCTTGAAATTGAGGCCAGCATATGAAATCAATGGTGTGGTTTCACCTGATTATGCAGCCAACATTGATAATTTGGGGGGAGCAAGATCCAGAGGTGTTTCCAATGGAGCTGGCTCATAGGTTGGAGAGGTGTGCTTGTCTGCTGCTTCTCTCTGAATTTTGATAGAATGATGTACCAAACATAATTCCTTCTACTAAATAACATTACAATAAGTTTTACAGGCACCTTGGGGAGAATTCTCGGCTGGTCATTGTAAAGAACGCTGGGCATGCAGTCAAGCTAGAGAAGCACAAAGAGGTGTGCAAGAATATCATCGAGTATTTCCAAGAACCGGTTTCAAATGCTTCGAGTGGCAAGAAAATATGAATTGGTTGTTCTTCCAATTAAGCATAACTACATTTCACAAAACCATACAGAAACAGATTTGTATGTTCAGCACGGAGCCAATTGATAGCTATCCAAATAGTATACCAAGCTCTGAAGTTGTATTTCAGTAATTGACAAGCCAATCAAATTGTTGTTTTGTCTTGGTCACAATTCACCCACAATGGGATTTGACATGCATGTTGACAATAATTAAACCATTAACAATCCTTGTTGCTTAAATCAGGAGGTGCAGCTGCATTAACAGTGGGTACTTCTAAATTGGGGATCTCCGTGTGCTAGAAACCAACAAGCTTGTAAAGTTTTATGATGATCTCTTCAGTTCTTGTATACATATAACTGTTTACATATATTTATGTGTTTTGAAAGGCATATTACCCATTACCAGGTACAATTTTTGTTGTATTTATATTTTTTACTATATCCTTATTCTAATTATATATGATTTTAAATTACAAAAGACAGTTTGATTTATGTTTACTTCATTTATCTTTTGTCAGTCATGTCCCACTAGCCCCTCCTAAAATGTCGTTCTGGGTCTGCCACTGTTAGTGTCCAGTTTTCTCTCTCAGCTACTCCACTTGATTGGGGTAAATATGATGGTGTAAATTTATGGACTATTCCATACTCAGAACAGAATTGAAAAATTTTATGAGAGATGTATTCCCACCTACGATCAGACCTTAGTCTTTTTATTTTCTTCTCTAGCTACTTGATTCTCAATCTCAGCTTTATAAGTCTTAAAGTAGTATAAAATTATATCCTTAATTTTTAGCAAATACACATAACAGTAACATACTGTACCATCAATAAAAGTTTTTAAAAAATATCCTTTCCCTCCGAGCGCGCCGTTTAAGGATGTGTTTGGTTGGAGTGATGAAAGTTGAATGAGATGGGATGGAATAGGATGAGATGGTTCCACAAAAAAGGTGGAACCACATGATCCAGCATCTAAGAAGAATATTCTCTAAATTTGCACAGGCTCATCCCACTTTGGACCATTCCATCCCACCCCATCCCTCAAACCAAACACATAGATAGACTTATCAAAGGAACCATCCCATTCCATCCCACCTATCCCTCAATCCAAACACACCCGTACGTTTCGGTGGCGTCCGGTCCCGAACCGGTACGCGGTTTCCACTAGCCAGTTCGGTTTGGAGGGCACGGCGGCGTCGACTGCGTGCCTCCGTGCGGCAACGCCAGCTACGCGCGGGTCAATGGACACCTCGCCGTCGCGCCCGCGTGGTGTGCCTGCACGCGGTAGTGAGTAGTGACTGACCGTCTCCCACGCTCTGGTCGCCTCCCCCACCGGCATATTTTCGCACCCAGAACGTACGGCTGTTCGGCCGTGATTTCTACGGGCACAGCGAAACTGAACCAGCAGGCCGAATTGGCCGTTCGCCCACTCTGGCAGAACGCCCAAAAACACTTGCACGCGGACACATGGCTTGAACGGGACGAGTTGGCCGCTTCAAGGGCCGGCCAGCGCCATGAGCCCATGACAGTTCTGCAATCGGCCGGTTACAACCGTGCCGCAGTCCTAGCTGAAGGCGGAAGCTGGCCGTTCGGACGGCTGCTCCTGACTCCTGAGAGTTGAGTAGTTTCAGAGCTTCCTTTCATCGCAATGAATGCCGTCGTCACCCCGTCCAATGAGGCCGCAACCCATCCGGCCATCCCTCTCCTCGCAAAGTCACACACACATGACACACCCCACCTTATCTCCTTCTCTCAAAGCAATGTGTGCAAGAATCTAACTCCTTTACAACTTCTAGGCGGAGTTAGTTATTCTTCCCACTATTGGAGAAAGAAGCGAAATAATCTTCTCTTGTACTTGAATGAATCCTTTGCTTGTACTTCTTTCCCAGCCAACAAAGCGAAAGAGCTGAAAGGAGAAAGGAGTCAAGGACTACACGATCATGTACCATCTCCATACGTTCAAGTACGTACGCGTTGGCACTGCTGGTACTGTAAACTGTTCTATATTCTCTGAAGGCACTGGCCTTGCGCGGTCAACATACATATGCTAATAAATTCGTGCCAAGTTGATCTCAATGCTTGTGCAAGACTGCGAGGTACACACTTGACCAGAATTTAGTAGCAGGATAGCTATTTACACTTGTAGTAGCTTCAAACTTGCAACGTTTTGATAATAATGTAAGGTGTATTATAAATTATTCTTCAAACCACGGATATATATCTATATAACAAACCAATGAAACAGACAACATATACATGATAGTCTTAGGAAAAGGCAAATACAGGCAGTTTTCAACGACACCATGCATGCAACTAGCTAGAGTTGCCCACATTACGATGCGTGACACAAGGAATCCCCATGGTTGTTGAGAACCACTTGCCAAGTTGCAACCTAGACGTGTGCATGCCATTACCTTCAAACTGACCAAACAAAGGCGCTAGCTCCTCCTCTTTTGTTACATCCAAACCTCGCCTCTTAAACGTTTGCTCAAGCGTCTTTTTTCCAGCTCACCCTAACCTACATATACATAGAGCATGGCTTAAGGGGCTAAGCCATAAATATCGGCCAATCCACAAGGCACAAGCCGCTAGCAACCACACTGCCACACACACACACATATGGTTCAGGCATGATGAAGGGAGGAGGAGGGTCTAAGAGGAGATTCCTCAAGGCCTTCCTGAGTGCATGCAGGAAGCTCAGCGCCGAGCTGCAGCTGTTCGGCGCCGGTCCGACGGCCGGTGAGTGGGCTCACCTCGGCGGCTTCGGGGACGAGACCATCCCGAGGGACGTGCCCAAGGGCCACACGGTGGTGTACGTCGGGGAGGAGCTGCGGCGGTACGTCGTCAGGGTGTCGTCCCTCGACCACCCGCTGTTCCGCGAGCTGCTCGACCGCGCGCGGGAGGAGTACGAGTTCGCCGCCGCGGACTCGAGGCTGTGCATACCCTGCGACGAGGACATCTTCCTCGGCGTCCTCTGCCATGTCGACTCGAAGCAAGAGTGGAGGCTGTCGTTGTGCAGCTGATCACAGACGAGCACATATGGTTCTACAAGACTACAATATAGGTAACTGATGGTGCGTTCAAACAAAGCAGATTGATCTATATGTCGTAGGTATGGACGTCATCATTGGAATTGCACCTTATGGGGGGCGTAAATTGACACTGGAGATGTGCCTCAAATATTGTGCAAATATTGTTGGCCGGATCTGCTGATAAATATTATACAGAGGAAATATCAAAAAAGACTTTGTTGCCTATGACTATTCCTTTCTCAATATGCTGAAACGGCGAATTTTTTTGAAATAATTTATTTTTATTCTGAATTACAGTAATATACCTCTATTTTTTATTTTACACTAATGATCCTCTATCATTCCACCGTTAAGCGACTTGGGCTAGTCGTCTAACGGTTGTGCGCCAACTGTCCAAACCACCTACCGATTGAGCGACTAGTAGTAGTCGTTGAATGGTTGAGTGACTTATCCTTTAGTCGCTCAGCCGTTGGGCTACTAGTACTAGTCGCTCAATGGTGGAGCGACTATTGCTACCATCTCATCCATTTATCTTTGACACGACACCCTCACGGTCTCTCTCACCATTTTTCTCGAGAGGAGCTTAGGAGAGGAGAAAAAAAGAGGGAGAGAAGGAGAGGTGAAGTGAAGAGGGGGAGAAGCAGAGGAGCTCGGGAAAGAGAGTGAAGGAGAGGAGCTCGTGAGGGAAGAGAGAAAAGACGAAGGAAACTCGTTGATAAGGATAGATGGTCTTCGTGTAAAGATAATAGTCTCATCCATTCTTTCTCATCCGAATGTACGCAATGTGTCGCTACTTATTGGTTTAGCATGTATTAAGTGAATGTATGTTGACAAATGATAATATTTGCAGTGAGAAATTAGTCATGTCCGAGCCCATAAGATTAAAAGTGTATTGCAGTATTGGTACAATTTGTAAAGGTCCATATGGTGTTGACCTGAGCGGTTTTTCGCAAGTTAGTTTGGTATACCTAGACGCGGAGAATGATCTAATCAGATATGTCCTACACTTGCTCACATGCAGCTTCTCCTTGAACCCAGATGTGTGCAGTGTCGTCCTACATAGGCTTTAGAGTTAGTTTGCCGTGCACATTCAGTGGGAGTTGAGGAGTCTGATGCGCACGGTTGCATGGAAGGGCTTTGTGGAAGGTTGCTAATAATGTGGATATGAGTGTGTGGTACTTATGCAAGTATTTCCACGTCCGGTTGGTGGGAGCAGCTTGGATGCGCAGCGCATGGTTCATGAAGAGGACACGGTGGCTGATGTTGCGGAAGCAGAACTGGAATATCACACACCACACATTGAGTCCACTAGACAGGCAGAAGATCACACAACACACACTGAGCCCACTAGACAAGCGGACACAGGACAACATAGTACGTCAAATGGAGATCGATGATCGGACTGTTTGGGCCGAGGAGGAAGCTTTAGAAGAGGATGGCAATGACTCTTCCAATGAGGACGGAACTCCCATGCCACAGGGATGGAGTGGGGTGGACGTTGAGGGTCTTTCTGTGCATGATAAGCATGAATCACCATGGGAGTACCATGGTACAGAGGTTTAGCTTTATGGAATGTTTGCTAACATGGGATCACTACAGGATGCAATTACGTTGTGGGCCTTGTCCATGCAGCGGACGTTATGGGTCCTAAAATCTAGCCAGGAGCACTACACAGTGGCCTGCGAGCAGGTTGATTGTCCTTGGCATGTGCATGCACCCAGACCTAAGTACAAGACTCACTAGATTATCTTCAAGGTGGAGGCACACTCCTGGGTGCTTAGTAGTGTTTTGTCGAAGCATCGCAAACTAATGTCCACGTTCATAGCCAATATCATGTACGGAGAGATAGTGAAGAAGGACCTGGAGGCCAAGCACATCATGGTAGCTATCGAGCAGAAATTTAAGTACAAGATTAGCTACATGAAGGTATGGCGTGCGAAGCAGAAGGCTTTGGAAAGGAGGTTCAATTCTTTCAAGGCGGCTTACGATAACTTTTATCGTATGCTCCAGGTACTGCAAGATAGGAACCCAAGCACATACATTGCTGTGAAGGACAACTCATCTAGAAGACTGATAGGTTTTATGTTTTTGTAGAGGACCATTTTAGCCTTCGGTACCTGCATCGATGGTTTCAGACAAATGTTGCAAGTGATCACAGTCGATGGGACATTTCTAACTTGGAAATATAAGGGGCAGATTCTGATAGCAATTGGCGTTGATGGCAATAATCAAATTCTGCCTTTGGCCATCGTATTCATCGAACATGAGAATTTCGACAGCTGATTATGGTTCCTTTGATATCTAAAGAAGGGGGTAGTTGGCGCATGTCCTAATGTATGTATAATCCATGATGGCCACCCCACGATGATGATTTATAAGAAAACTTCAGCAAGACCCCGAGGAGCCGTTTCCTTGACCTGACATAAGGAATAGATGGTGCATTCGCTATCTAAGGGTCAACTTCTTTAAGCAGTTCCTGCAGCAACTGTTGATGAAGCTATTTAAGAGACTGGCTATGTAGAACCAGCAGACGAAATTTGATGCATTGTGAGAGATGTTGGAGGAGCACACCAAAAAGCACGTTGTCGAGAGGAACAAGTGTCCGCTCATTCCTGGGGTGGCACAACCCAAACGCCTCACACCATTGCTGGAGCTTGACCCTCCTGGTGTGATGACCTCAAGGAACATCAAAGTGCTTCTCCCATTGGATTGAGGTCGAGCCATTAGAGAAGTGATCTTTGTTGCATGACACGGACGGTGCAAGGTACGGCACAATGACCACTAACCTTGTGGATGTGTACAATTGGATTTTTAGGGGTGTCCATTCTCAGCCCCTTGTCGCTATCGTGGAAGGTGTTCTGCAAGGTACAATCAGGTATTTCAGAGAAATGCATACAAATGTGGTACTTCATGCAGCCAATCCATATACACCATACTACTCAAAGATTACAGCGTACATGTAGGCCAAGACCGAGAAAGGTTAGTCGCACACGGTCTTCGTGATGGACAATATGAAGCATCATTTCAATGTGCTCCTTTGGGACAGAGCCAGATTTGGAATAGCTCGCTTTCTTGTTACTCACGAGCTGTGCCTTGGAGATCATGTGAATGAACCTAGCTACACAAGTAACAAGCCAAAGCTCCTTCACAAGCCACACTCTCATGTTCTTGCCGCATGCGGAACTATCAACATGGACCCATCGAACTTCATGTCAGAATACTTCATGAAGGAAAGGGTGTTGCACGACGAGCTAAGAGGTTTCAGGGTTGTGGGCAACTTTGCCACGTCAAATATTGCCTAAAGGATTTGGATTTTGGATCTTGATCTATTGCCTAGAGCATCACATTAGGAATGATATAGATGAAGGGGAAGCTGAAGAGGCGGGTAGACGTTGCGACCACTGTGGCCAAGAAGGCCATACTGTGGGAAGTTGCAAGGCGCCTACCGACGAGTAGGAACACCGTCGTGAAGTGCAACACCACTTTTTATTGTGTGTAGTATTATGAAAATTAGAAATGTTACCATATTGTAACTTTATCTGCAAACTTTAACTTCATTTGTAGTGTCAATACATCGTCGTTAACAATGTAGGGGAACTGCGTAGTGACAAGACTCAACCAAACGAGACAGCCTTGCGCAGTGATAAGACCAAATGAGACAGCTTTGCGCAGTGACAAGACCAAACGAGATAGTCTTGTGCAGTGATAAAACCAAATGGGGCAGCTTTGTACAACGACGTGATAAGATCAAACCGAATTGGACTTGTAAAGCGTACGCCGCATCAGCTTAGCCTATAAGTATTATCCCTTCCGCAGCGTGTTTTTTCTGTACTACGATTGCAACGCTATATCGCTAGTATGGAGAAGCAATGGGAGAAGATCACCCGACTCGCAAGGGCCACAGTAGCCCGGGACAAACAAGCAAAGCGTGCCAAGAGGCCACCTCCCTGAAACGAAGCCCCCAAACCTCAACAATCCCACTGAGCATTCGCTGCAGGACCCGCCTATGGGGGAGACGCCCCCTCTACTGGTGCAGGGACACATACAAATTCTTCAAGTTCAATGAGCGGTTGAGCTTGGGAATGTGTTACTAGGGTTACAATAACTATATCTAGGACTATCCCGACTAGCGTTGGGACACGGCCCGCTACCAGCAGCCGGTAAGGACGGGTTACACTACATTCCCCCTACCAGTTCTCTTCTATGGTACGCACTAATAAGTTCTCCCCTTTTCCCGTAGTCTCCGGGTCTACTATGCATGTACCACAATGGATTGACCCAGAGGTGGCCAATGGGCCGTGCCGGGCCGGCACGGCACGGGCCCGGGCTCGGCACGGCCCGTTTAGGCACGGCCCGTTAAGGCCCGTGTATTAAACGGGCCGTGCCGTGCCGGCCCGCGGGCCGCGGTGGGAGCCCAGGCACGGCCCGAGGCCGTGCCGGCCCGGCTAGCCCGTTTAGCCGAAAAAAATAAGAAAAATTGTAGAAAATTAAGAAAAAATGTAAAAAAATTGTAGAAAATTCAGAAAATAATATAGAAAATTGTAGACATTGTTAATCATAAAAATAAATATTTGCAATGATATAATGAGCTTTATTAATTTATTAAATTACATGGGATGGCTGCCTCATTAAAAACTTTACCAAGTAAAAACTCAATTTGAGAAAACCTTGGTAAAGAAAAAAGAGTACAGCCTATAAAGCTCATTATTGACCACATGTGAAAGAAAAATATTGAAAATCCTATTCATTGCTATCTAAATACAAATTCTCAAAAGATTCTTCTAAATATTTATTATCTGCAGTATGTTGGAGTCTTGATTCAGCCTGTTCCCAGTCTTTGACGGTCATAAGTACTTCGACCATCTCGTTGGAGAGACTTGTTCGTCGCTCCTCGATTATTCTTCCGGAAAGACTGAATGCTGACTCCGAGGAGACTGTAGAGACAGGAACTGTCAACACATCCCGCGCTAATATGGATAGCACTGGATATGATACCTTCTGGGTTTGCCACCATGAGAGGATGTTCAACTCCTGCTCGAAGCTGACGCTATCACTGTTGAGATAGCTTGATAGGTCTCCAGTGTTTTGTCGCCTTCCTCCTCCTAACTGCTGTGTACCTGCACCTGCACGAGAACTAGACGAAGAACCAAAAATCTTGCCCCATTGCATAGCCCCCCTAGAGGTGCTAGGGACTACCGGGGGTCTTTCTAAACGCACAGATCCAAATTTATTTTCATATTTATTATATACCTCATTTAATTTATCCTTAACTTGTGTATAGTATGAACAATAGTCTAAACCGGTAGCCTCACTTAAAACTTGTAAAACATTTATAAATCCTTGGAGTTTGGCCCTAGGATCCAAAATAAAAGCAAATGCATATAAAATAGGAATTTCGCCCCAATATTTTAAAAACTTAGATTTCATGGCACCTACAGCATCCCGTAGTATAGGATCATTTTCAAAAGCCTTTAGGTGAGTGGCAATTTCAACAATATTATGAACAATCATGGGAGATGTAGGGTAGTATACTCCAGAAAGACAAACTGTAGCTTTATGAAAAATTTCTAGAAAGGAAAATATTTTTTCACCAACATCTCAATCGTCCTCAGTAAGTTCAGGGTCTCTAACTTGGGTTCTACTTGAGGAGCTACGAGATTGATGACTTTGGGTGTGAAGGAAAACAGATAAAGTGCTCTTATGTGGCAATATATGTTTAAGCATAAGATAAGTAGAGTTCCATCTAACAGGCATGTCTAAACCAAATTTTCTAGGACGAACATTCATTGCTACGCAAAAACTCTTATATGCGGCTAACAATTAATAAATGAAATTGCATCTCTAAAAGAATTAATACAAGCATCTAATCTTTTTAAACCGGATTTAACAATAAGATTAATAATATGACAAGCGCAACGTTGATGCAATAAGAAAGACTGTGCATAAGTATCAAACAAAGGAGTAAGAATTTCCATAGCTTTAGTGTTTGCAGTTGCATTATCTAAAGTTATGGAAAAAATCTTATCCGTGAGACCAAAATCTTCTACAACTTTAATAATGTTTTCTGCAATATTTTCAGCATTGTGTGAAACATTAATTAATTTAAATCCTATAATTCTTTTTTCCATTATCCAGTCATCATTAACATAATGAGCAACAACACTAATATAATCCTCTCTAGCCCTACCACTCCATATGTCGGATGTCAAAGCAATAGAGAATGTACATATATGAAACATTTCTTTCAATTTATCACGATAATTGTTATAATATTTAATTAAATCTCTAGTTGTTGTTTGCCTAGATACAGTACTAAATCGAGGGTTATGAGCAGTCGTAATATATTTTTGGAAAGCATCAGATTCACCAAAATTTAAAGGTAAATCTTGAGAAGCAATTAATCTACAAAGAGATTCCCGAGCTACCTCTGGATTGTACTCCCACGTACGTACCGAGCCGTCGGGGTTATATTGCAGATGTGTCTGGCGCATTTGTATTCCTTGCTTTTTCTTGCAGCTTGCAGCATGTCGTTGTAGATGACCCGTCCCACCTGAAGATTTTGCAGTCAATTCATTACCACAAATTTTACAAACAGCATACCTCACTTCAGTTCCATCACTGTCGGTCTTGATCTTCTTGTCGAAATCATTCCAAACTGTTGATGTACTAGCTCTTGTTCTTTTTGCACCCGTGCTTTGGGTCGTGGATGCACTTGTTGAGCCAGCAGAAGATGGATCGATTGGACTCTGCGCCACCGGGGCCGTCGTTTCTTCGGCATCTCCAGTTTGTACATGTGGACCTTCCGCGGATGGATATGCTTGTTGAAACGATTGCATATCCTCCGCCGAAAGGCCGTATTCGGAGAGTTGAAAATCGTAGTTCTCCATTAAATCAAGTAATCAACTGCAAATTGAAATAGCAAAAACGATTAACTTACTATTAAACCTACAAATAACAACAAAAAATTAAACCAACAAATAATACCAAAAAATTAAAATAAGACAGCATTATTACCTCCTTTGTAGCTCTCACAAAAAAATTGAAGATTTTTGAATTTTCGGAATTTTGCTCGAATTTTGACCAAATTTGCGCTAACACTTTCAGATTTTTCACAGCTAAACCGAGAGAGAAGAATGAGATTTGAGGTATGGAAGATTGAGGCCGGATGCCTTCCTATTTATAGGAAAAATTTCAGATTTTTTTCCGAATTTTTTGCTATTTTTTCCGAATTTTTTACTCCCCAACGGTCACAAAAACGGCTATTTTTTCAAATTATCGGGCCGACCGTGCCGGGCCGGGCCGGCACGGCCCGTTTAGTGCCGTTGGGCAGGCCGTGCCGTGCCGGCCCACCGTGCCGCGCCCTCGGCCCAGGCACGGCCCGTCCCGCCGTGCTGTGCCGTGCCCGGGCCGGGTCTACAGTGACGGGCCGCGGTGCGGCCCGTCACGGCCCGGCCCATTTGGCCACCTCTAGATTGACCGGGAGATCCACCTGCATGACCAGTGGCATCTAGACTACGAGGAGTGGGACACCGAGATGGCACGTGAGAGGAGGAAGGAGCGGCATCACAGCAAAGATCGAAGCGAGCGTATCCAGCAGGAGACGCAAGCTCATCGCGAGAGAAAGCACGAATTGGTGCCCAAGGCCAGGACGGCCGGTGAGGACTACAACGCCGACCTCAAGAGGAAGGGCAAATGGCCATATTCTACGCGGTAGTTTGACCTTCTTCGTCTATATGTCCCATGTACTTCTAATTCCTTAAAGGCATACGTGTACCACCCTTAGTTCGTTAGCCTTCGTGCCTTATAACCCCTTTGTAAGATCAACTGCCGTATTGTTATCGTTACACCATTTATCTAAAGTTCTCCTTCATATATGAATTTCCGCATTGTAATATCACTTACCTTCGTACTTACAAATCATTGCCATCTCAATCTTACGAAATTTATCTTATTGCAACAACATATGATGATCACAAAATATTAATTTCGTACCCTTGAGAACGTACGAAAATCACAAACGGGCCGACCTACCTTGTATACCCTTTTTCCAAAAAAAACAACCTATAAACAAGATTTGCTAAATGTATTACCTACAAAAATTGCCATTTATTCCCCACAATTATTTTCATCAGATCAATACATTATTATTATTATTATTATTATTATTATTATTATTATTATTATTATTAATCACCGAACTGGTGCACAACTTATCAACGTGTCACCCACCGATTGAGCAACTATGACTAGTGCCTCAATACTAGTCGCTCAACCGGTGGGCGATTTAGACAGTTAACGCGTAATTATTGGGTTAGCGTGTAATTATTGGGCGACTACCTTAAGTCGCTCAACGGTTAAGTAATAGAGGATCATTACTGAAAAATAAAAAAATGAATTTATACTACTGTAATTCAAAATAAAAATAGATTATTTGAAAAAAAAATCATGAAATGGCTCTAGTTGAATTCAGGCTTCTCAGGGTAAGTGCAGCCAGAACGCTGGATGATAACGTTTGCAGCGTAACAAGCAGCTCTGACACACTCGTGACTCGTCAATGCTCCTCTCTTGAACCAACTGTGAGAGAGCTTCCAACAAAGGCGTCACCTACAAAACAATGCTTAAATGTCGTGAAGAACAGATACGATGCAAATCACAAACATCAAAAGCATATGTGAAATTCTTCTACATTTCTTACAATTATATTGTTTCATAGGAGAGGCACATATTTTATAAGATTATTTATACAAAAACAGAGGATGGCTCAAGGCAAAGCAAATTGCAATCCATATTTTAAGTTTTTAACATCACTTTTCAAAACTAATGAGCACCTGCGCAATTGGTATCAACAGGCTTCTCCTTGGGCAGAAGAATCACATGGAAAGTTTTCACCTGCGGGCCAAATAATATTTAAGATTATCAGGATGGACATTTTTTTTTCGAAGTGGGGGCTGGAGAACTCCCCCCCCCCCCCCCCCCCCCATTCCATTAAGAGAGGACAAAAAAAAAACACGATACGAGAGCATTACAACCTGGTGATCGTCTCGGAAGGCGACAGAGATTACACAACAAACAACTCACGCAAGGCCTGCAATACAGCCAGAAATGCTACATAGGCTGCTTCTTAAGAGAAACGACTAGGAGCAGCCGGCTGAATACTTGCACCCAAACTAATGCCCGTCGGGATTGTCGGCTCCAGCTGCAAGGTTCCATTGGTGCAGCTCCTCTTTGATGCGATCAACCAGCCCGGCCGGAGGCAACCCCTTCTGATGGAAGATCCTGTTGTTGCGCTCGTTCCAAAGGCACCAGATTTATCAGAATGACTATCCTGTCCATCAGCTTCCTCTCCTTGTTTGCTCTTTCCCTTGCTTCAGTCCACCAATCCTGCACCAATTTTTCTGGATCTGCCGGCATCCAGGTCAACTTGTTTAGCCAGCTAAGGATGCTGTGCCGAACTACCCGGGAGTAGGAACAATGGAGAGGAGATTAGACGTGGTCTCTTAATAAATAAGGCAGAGAACACATGGTTGACGGTGAGGCCATCCTCTTCTCTGAAGATTCTCCGCCGTGAGGCCCTTGCCGTGCACCGCGAGCCAGACGAAGAATTTACACATCATTGAGGATGGACATTTATATGAAGTAGCCAAGGTCTAAGCACATTAGGCGTACTCCAATAAAATATGATCACATTTCTATGACAAATGCATTTGGGTTGTTGCTAAGATCGTAATAACATCGAATAAGTGAAACAAGCCTTTGCCCGTCGGCAAGCCATGTGGCTCTCCTCCTCCGAGGTAGGTAGCGGGCGGCGCGGTACTAGACTTCGGCGGACTTGTGGTGGCCTGTTGGGAGGTGAAAGTGGGCCGACTACGGCGCCGTCTTGTAGGCGGGTCACCTCACGAACAGCCCAATCTATCCCAATGGGGTGGATTGGAGCGTCGGACCCATGTCTGTATACTCTTGTGCGTACTACAAACGTTCCTCTTTCCACGAAGCTCCTTAGGCGGTTAGGAACTGCTCATTGGGCCCAAAACAGCCCAGATTGGAAATTTCGCGACCGAACGCACACTGGATTACGTAGACCAGATTTTTTCTTAGAGAGAAGAAACTGACCTCCAGATTTGGGAAATGATAAGCGTAGGACGTCGGATATGACGTTTTCAGCTTAGACGGCGTATTTACCGTCCGATACTAATCTAACCGGTCACAATACTTCTATCCACCTTTTATTCTCACGATGGGTCGTTCCAGACGCAAATTTTCTTTGTGCCACAGTCCAGGATGAGACTTACACCCGTGGATCCATCAGGAGGCGGCCTTGCCCTGCGCAAGCTCTGCCAATGGCTTCGTCCAGTGCCCGTAGCATCTCGAACCGTGGCGTTCATGAGCTCTGACCATATGCCGTGCTTTGAGGGAGCTGTCCTTAGGGGCGAAGCTGAAGACCTCGACGAAAGATGGTGGGCATGGTTGCGCCTGGCTCGTTCGTACGCCGTGAGAACGTAGGGTGACTTCTTCCGGCACCGAATCCACACCATGCACCCCGCCTTCTTGTTGTCCGTCGCCGCCGTACCTGAGGCCTCGCACGCCGGCTGTCATAGAAGGCAGTCGTTTGTTTTGTTGCAACATTTTGATTTCATGCATTTGATATTTTTTTATTTTATGTGTGCAATATTTTGATTTTATATGTGCAACATTTTGATTTTTATCAAAAAAATTTATTATATACGGTGATTAAAATTATTATACATATTATCTAAGAATGTTACATGAGAACATTTGATGAGAATACTTTCATCAGACATACGGACGCTAGCAATACCCTTTATATTTCCTTCTTATCGCACGTCGAAAGATGGTTTGTGTGCTAGCTTTGTCTTCACCTTTTCGCCATAGTTTAGCTCCCGCCGAACATCACTTGTTTGGTTTGTGTGCTAGCTTTGTCTTCACCTTTTCGCCATAGCTTAGCTCCCGAAAATCCCTTGTTTGGGGAATCTAGTATGTTTGGCAACCGCCAGCGGAGTAGTAAAATGGTGCCTTCCATAATGCCAGGGAATCGAGTATGTTTGTTGGGGGGGGGGGGGGGGGGGGGGGGGGGGGGGACGTTAAATCTTACGCGCAAAAGAGGTTGGTTGATCTGCTATACAAACCATTCCAAATCTACCTGATGTCCTGGTGGTACGAGTTGGGTTGAACAATCCCTTTTTCCCATTGCCATAGAAAATAGGAATAAGTTTATTTAACCCCTCTCAACTCTTGAGATGGTTTAATTTTTAACTACGAACTGTAAAATCAGATGTTTGACTCTTCTCAAGTATCAATATAGTTTATTTTACACCCCTAAGACAGATTGATACATGGACAAGTGTACTCACATGTAAGCGCTGAATCACCACCTAATCAGCCTTTTTCATCCTTTCTCTCCCCTCCCCTGACAGCCAGCTTCACCGACCTGCTCTCACAACTATTGCCTCACCATGCCACTGCAACCGAGGAGATAGTTTGGTTTATGTCTTCACCTCTTTCATTTTCCCTCTTCCCTCCATCCCTCTCGTGCACCAAAGAACAAGAACCGAGCCAAGTAGCTTTGGCTCCTTAGTTCCAGCCGTTGCCCTCCGCCAAGCTCGTGTAGCTGTTGCAGTGAGCCTTGATCCACACAATCATGCACTTTAGCACCCCCTCGATCCCCCCATCCATTCCTTACCTCCATTTCTTATTTCTCTCGTAGGTTCGCCAAGAACGCCATCGTCTCCTTCAGCTCTGGTGATGCGTTGCCCGACAAAGCTGCAGCTCAACCTCGTTGTTCCCATTGAATCTGTTGTGATCTCTCCAAACTTTTCACGTCACAACATGTTCCTAAGCATGCTCTTCAAAAGCCCTCACCCAATTTTGGGTTTTGTCCATAGGAGCATCGTGTCGTAGTCTTCTTCCTCACATTCGGCCGAACCGACCACCACCGTTGCCATTCTTTGATACGGTGAGCTTCCCACAAATTCCGTCCTACCAAAGCACCATCACGTCTCCGCCACCATGAGAAGCTCGACGCGTCGCCCTTGGCTCACAACGGTAGACCACCCCAACTCATCTCCGTCTTTCCATTCGCAAAGTGAGTTCCCTTGCTGTGTTGATGCTTGTGACATGCTTAATTTCTTGTTCTATTCTCTGTTTTGCCATCACCACCATGCCAATACATCACCATCGCCTTACGTTTGTAGCTATGAGGCGCCATAGGCCGTTGCAAAGCGCACCTCCGCCACCCTATAGCTTGCACAGGCAAAAGCAACTCATTTTTGCGCTTACACGTCACCGCTACTGCTATCATCGCTGGGGCCAAGCTCGGCTGAGGCCCATGGCCGTCTCCCCGGTGCTAAGAGGTAGTAAGAAGGTGGAGCTAGAAGTGAAGGACTGACGGGTGGGGCCTCATCATTTTTTAATTTATTTGCTCATTTTGTTGACTGTGTTGCTTATGTATCAACAACACCCAAAACCAGCTATTTCTGCCCACGTGGCTACGACGTTGGCACCATCTCAGAGTAAAAACACTTTTAATCGGTTTCAAAGGTATAATAAACGGTATTGATACTTGAGAGCTGTAAAATATCTGGATTTTGTAGTTTGAAGTTGAAACTTAGACTATTATGGAGTTAAGAAGACTATCATGGAGTTCAGATAGTCAAATAGAATTATCCTAAAAAAATAAAGAGTTTGGTTGAACGATACCACTTTAATTATTCTAAAAAATAAAGAGTTCGGTTGAACGATACCACTTCCCGATCTCACTAGTGGAGTGGTGGTTGGAACCAACTTTCACAGGTTAAGCGATATATCCATCTAATAAGCTGCTTCAGGTCAAACGGATGCTTTCCTCACCTTACTCTCCAGGACGGATGCACACCATCTAATTCCGACCGGTCATATATCCCTAGACTGTCAAGGCAGAGCTTTGTTTGGTAGATGACAGCAACATGTTTTTTTTTTTTGGGTTAGTTTCGCTTAGGCTGCCGAAGAAGCCACATCTTCTGATTTCATCTCATTCGCTTTTACCCTGATCTACCTGCATTGCAGCACTTTACATGTGATCATTCGTTTTCTTGCTGTAGTTTTACACGTCCAACAGGATGACCAACCGATCGACCATTACACATGATACTCAGGGAGAGAACAAGAGGCTTTGGATTACGACATGCTCGACAAGCATCAATTGGAAGCAAACGCGAAAATGGGTATTCTTGCGCATATTGCATAAAACCCCTGCGCTTTTCACAAAAATGCTTTGTACTTGATAGGTTTACGTGGAAAGCGGTGAGAATTTTCTGCAAAAGCATTTAAGTGGGATTTGGTTATTGCCCACCTCGATTCGAGCCATACATCTAGATATCCATGTCGCCATCAGCTCCTTAGCACTAAAATAGCCATCAACACTAGATGTGTTGCGCACGCGCGCGCGCGCGCACACACACACACATATATATATATATATATATATGTGTATATGTATATATATATATATGTATATATGTATATATATATATGTATATATATGTATATGTATATACATACATATATATATATATGTATATATATATGTATATATATATAATTCCATACTCTTATGAGTACGTACTCTCAGTTATTATATACCGCTTAAATGATGTTGTTATACATCTTTATCCTTTTGAGTGCATTTTAATAATGATTATAAAATACTCGAAAGTGATTTCTGTAAAAAAAAATTCATCAATTCACTTTTTATAATATAATTTGTGTATATAATCCTTTTATATGAAAAAAAAGCATAGAGCAAAAATAAAAGACTCTTATAAATTTGTTTCAACCAAATTTTATTAGAGTATTTTTAAATTAGTATTTAAGTATATCAAAAATGATAAATAAATATAACATATTCGTTTAAATAGTATGTTAAAATAGATGTGTGAACTCCTAAGAGTTCGCCTTGTACTACATGTTTGCCGGGAATCAATTCAGCCTTGCGGCGAGATCACGGAATGTGCCGCACCTGGATGCATGTTGCATGCCCAAGCGTTTAATGCCATGACAACCAACGGTCCACATGCACGGTGTAGACTTCTACCAGGCGATGTCTTGGTTAGCAACAACCACCGCCTTCAGAAAAGGTTTCAAAGCTGCTGCACGCGAGGCTAACCGCATGCTGATTGTCCAGATCCCTGAGATCTCACTCCTTGTTTGACAAAAAGGAGGATCTTGCACATTGCAAACTGCGGTGAGGCTTAACGCCATGTTGATGCCTTAACCGATCGAATTTTCAATCGGTCAGCTCTGTCGTGACGAGGGGAGATATCCAGTGTGGTCATGTGCATGTAGATGGATCCGTGGATACATATATCTACGTACGGCCCAGTGGCCGAAGTGTCTGCTTGCTCATAGGATGCTATGCATCTCTGCTAAACAAAAATATTCCCGTACATGTTCCAGCAGTTCCATTGGCACGTACCATGAGTAATTGTCCGGCCATTTCGTCTAGCCAAAGGAACACACAGTTGTTTAGGAAGTGTCCGCTTACATAGATGGAAGCACATGGTTTCTTGATCAAACACTAGCTGTCCCAAGTATTTGACTTCCACCTAATGTACTAGTGTGAGGTGATGAAGAAATTAAAGATTACAATTCGAGTTCCAGGTCGGCCGCCGAGCTGGATTTTGTCAGTCTAACTATTAAGGCCCGTTTGGCACGGCTCCACTTCACAAGTGGAGCTGTTTTTTTTTTTGCTTCAGCTCCACGAACAGCTACACCGATGGAGCTGGAGCTGTTTTGGTAGACTGTTTGGCAAAACAACTCCACCTGTTTTATCATGCATGGTTGAGAGATGTCAATTGTCCAATATACCCCTGTCTATTTGGCTTGTAGTAATATCAAGAGCTGTATGTTTCTACATGATTTTTCATCCGAGTAAATTTGAATTCAAAAAAATTTAAAATTTAAAATAACACAAAGTATTAGCAACCAATATTTAATGGCGGCGGCGCTCCCTTCACGGTCGAAGACGAGAAGACCGAACAGAGGAACGGGAACGGGAGAATAGAAGAGCCGGTGGCAGATCGCGTAAATTCACGAAAGTACAAGGGCAGTGGCATGCGGGTCTGCGGATGGAGCCGGGTGGAGCTACTTTTTTCAGCTCCATCTCGTACGTATCTTTTGTCTCAGCATGTTTTAAGGGATTCCTTGGGTGGAGCTATTTTGTTTTACCCCGTTTGGCACAAAACGGCTCCAAACAGCTCTAGGAGCCGGTGATAGAGCTGTGCCAAACGGGGCCTAAGCTACCAGCTAAGAGTTGTGTGTGTTATCCATGGTAATTTTCAAATTCACCATATTTGAAGCAGCCCTACTTCAAGGTTCAAACACCTCCATAGAAAAATCATGCTACTTGTATGTTGCATGGTAGTTTTTCCCTTTGTTTCTTGATTTTGTTAGTAAGGAGACTGGGATCGGTAGGTTCCCTGTTTCACGAGAAAAGAAATGTTAATCATCTCAGAGCTTTCTCTTACTTCTGAGTTCTGACCCAGGACGGAGGTTATTGTTGAACAACAACAGCCGCAGACACGAGGATGAACGATGATTACTGTCGCTGCCCTTTTTCTCTCCCTTTGCAGAGACCAGGGCTTATTTCCTATCTGTCTATTATTATATAATAAAAGCTCATGATGCATGTCAAAAGCTCTAATAAAAAAAAAGAAACTAAAGAAATTCACTGATAGGCGACATAATTTTTTTCCATTGTCAAGTATTTACAAGTCAAAACTCAAAAGGGAGCCAGAATGTATAGCAGCAGGGATGACTTATGGATGTGGAGAATCAACTCTGCTTATTCAGTCAATGAGGAATATTGCTATCGTCAATCAAAACTTCACATTCCTTTATACCAGTACTTGCTTTAATTTTTCTCTCTAATTAACTTAGCCGCTCTGAAGACCACACCTGCACAACATTGCAAATTTACAACGATTGGCAAAAGCCAAAAGGGGACCAGATAACCCATGCCAAATCCATTTCCCCATTGACTGTAAACCAAGAATATTACTCATGCCAAATCCATTTCCCCATTGACTGAAAACACAGAACTGGACTGGTAAAGGCTTTTCTTTTCTTTGAACAATGGACACTCACATCAAAAACTCTTTTTTTTTCATGTTGTTCTTGTAACACTTGTCTCCGGTGGTAGGTAGCACGAGTGGGCATCTTCATCCTCTCAGCCTGATCGACACTGATTGTCTGAGTCGCATCTAATTGTGCTTGGACACTACCAAGCATCGAATGAGGCTTCCCTGTCCCTCTCTTGGTGTTTCTCTCCGTGTCCCTTCAATCAAACGGCTAAGAAACGGCCACATGGCAAAAAAAACCACATGATCGTTTGCCAGCCGTTTGATTGAGGGAACACGAAGAAGAACACCTAGGGGAACAGGGAAGCCTTGTTCCCAAGCATCAGCACACGGGAAATGATTTCTGTGTTCTGTCGCTCTCACTAGTAGTCTAGTACTGTGTACTGACAGTACCCAGCAAACCGCCTCTTGCAGTTCCCGCCATCACCTACGATCAATAACCATTTTGGGAGAAGTGAATATAACCAATTCAGAAAAAAGAAACTCGATCTCGTCCTCCAGAAAAGAACTCTCATCTACTAACCAATAGAAAAAAGACACCTTGTTCAAAATGCTTCCACAGAATTTAGCAACAGATTCCAAGAGAGGAACAATGTAATCAAAATAGTAGTATATTTTACTTGCAAAATATAACAACAGATTAGAAAGCTGCCAGCCAGGCCATGAACACTGCAGGCCACGGCATTGCAACGATCTAAGTAAAGAACAACACCATACACGATTACACGGATCAATACAGCAAGCTCAAAAAGGAAAAACAGAGAAACAACACAATCTGAGCGTACAAGAAGCCTTCAGGATCCTGAGATCCTCCGTTTTTATTCTGATGTACGAATCGTCTCTTCTTTCCGAGCCTCCTTCTCCTCTTCGTGTTCGGACGGCTTAGCAGATGGGCAGGGGCTCGCCGTTCCATTCCTTGAGGCACTCGAGCATCGGGTCGACGAGCTTGCCCTGGCTGATGGCCAGGAACACCTTGTTGCACTCCTCGCCGGGCGACTTGAGCTTCTCGCCGGTGAGGTACACGCAGCCGAGCTCCTGGCGGACGAAGCGGTACACTGGGAACGACCGGCTCTCCTTGATCCTGTTGGTGATCGGGGCGGTGCCATTCTCGAAGGCCACGCGGGCCGCCTCCATCTCCCTGGGCAGCGCCTCGCGCAGCTCCTCCTCAAACTTGGTGATCTTGGAGAACATGGAGGAGCTGGCGTCCTTCTCGGCCTCGCCGTTGGCGAGGGCGTGGTCGACGAGCACAGCGCGGATCTTCTTCATCAGCGGGTAGTTGGCGCTGCAGGGGTCGTCGGCGTAGCTGTACACCGCCTCGCGGTCGATGGCGGTGAGCAGGGCCCTCTCGCTGAAGCGCGCGTTGTGGAGGTCGCCGGCCGGGCTCGTGGTGAGCACCTTCTTGGCCACCTGCGTCACGCAGTTCTTGACGGCGCTCTTCAGGTTCTCCTCGAGGTGGCGCAGGTCGACGGCCTGGCACAGCGCGACCAAGTACGTGGACGACATGAGCTTCAAGATGTCCACCGCCTCGGCGGTCTTCCTGGCGGAGACGAGGCCGAGAGAGTTGACGTCTTGGTTGTGCTGCTCCGCGCTCTGGACGTGGTTGGTGATGGGGTTGGCCAGGAACTGGAGCTCAGAGCAGTAGGAGGCCATGGCGATCTCAGTGCCCTTGAAGCCGTAGTCCAAGCTCGGGTTGCGGCTGCCGGCCAAGTTGGAGGTGAGCCCGTTGTTGTAGAACTCGTTGACCAGCTCGGAGAACTGGGCGAAAATGAGCTTGCCGATATTGGCGATGGCAAGGCGGGTGTTGTCCATGGACACACCGATGGGGGTGCCCTGGAAGTTGCCGCCGTGAAGGGCCTTGCCGCGGTGGACGTCGATGACCGGGTTGTCGTTCACCGAGTTGACCTCGCGCTCGATGGACTTGGTGGCCGCTCGGATGACCTCGATCTGGGGTCCGAGCCACTGCGGCGACGTGCGGAGCGCGTACCTGTCCTGCTTGGGCTTCAGGAGGGGGTCCATTTCGTTGACCTTCTTGGCGTGCTGCATGAACGAGCTGCCGTCCAGGATGTGCTCCATGATGGCCGCGGCCTCGATCGACCCCGGGTGGTGCTTCAGCTTGTGCGTCAGGTGATCGGTGTACTCGGGCTTGCCGTTCATGACCTCGCAGAACACGGCGGACAGGACCTCGGACAGGACGGCGAGGATGTTCGCGTCGTAGAGCACCATGGCCGCAAGGGCCGAGCCCACGGAGGTGCCATTCACGATAGCAAGGCCTTCCTTGGGCTGCAGCTTGAAGAAGCCGCCCTGGATGCCGGCGATCTTGAACGCCTCGGCGGCGTCCACCTTCTTGCCGTCGACGGTGACAGCCTGTGCGTTCGGGCGTCCGGTGATGAGACCGGCAATGTAGGACAGGGGGACAAGGTCTCCGGACGCGGTGATCGTGCCCCGGAGCGGCAGGCACGGGGTGACGCCGGTGTTGATCAGCTTGGTGATCGCCTCGAGGATCTCGAAGCGGATGCCGGAGTAGCCCTGGAGCAGGGTGTTGATGCGGACGAGCATCGCCGCACGTGACACCTCGGACGGCAGCGTGTGGCCGTCGGCGCCGGTGCCGAAGATTCCGGCATTGAGATGCCTGGAGAGGAAAGAGAAACAGAGCCATACAGATATCAGTCAATTCCGTTCAGCACAGTAACCTCTCCAAAAAAAATATTTTTGGTCATTCAGTTGTTACTGTAAAAACATTTGACTGTCAGTTACTCCTACCAGCTTCTACCATCCACGGATTGACAACTTGTTTTCTTCAAACGCTCATGTTTACATTTTGTTTTGGTTTTGACCTTAGCGGTGTGCAGAAAAGTGAAGCTTGTTTGAAACTATTTTGACTAGCCAATCACCAGACATATTTCTCCGTGGTTCGGCGCGCTCTAAACGACTTGCTTCTCAACTTCTTAATTTCGATTTTTTTTGTCTATTTTAGTTTTTTTTCTCGGTTTTCCCCCTCATTTTTCTTTATATTATCTCAAAAAATATAGTGGTATTTTTAATTTTTCTTATTTTATTTTTTATTTAGAAAAATATAACAATCGTTACGGTATAATTATCTTATAGAAAAGCCAAAAACCACACCTGCCAGCCCCAATTGCCAAAGCTTAATTGCTACTACCAATCCAATGTTGGTTTGTGTAACCACCGTCACTTTCTTCCACGAGAAAGCATGACATGGCTGGGTCAACGTTCTGGCATAGTGGCACGCATGTACTTATTATAAAATACACTCATCAAGCTAGCTGCACACGCCGGCAGGCCAGGCAGAGGGAGACGCCAGCTCCAGGCCACCATGCGCAGCATGGAGAGGAGAGGAACAACCAGGCACGCGCACCGTCGCACGCATACGATACGCCCGTACCATGGTGTCTGCCTCCCTCTGCTTCAGCTCACTTGCAGCTAAACAACAGCATTAACTGCAACAACTGGTCTGTCGTTGCCGCCGGCACGAGGGCCCACCAACCGGCGAGGTCGCGCGCGCACCGGTCACCCCACAGGAGCGCATGAATCATTGGAATTTTGGAAGCAACGGGTCGTACTCCACTAGGACCACTACTGTACTTTAATGGAAAAGAAAGGAGTTAATAAAGGTGAGGTGTTAAGTACTACCTTAGCAGCTCAACTTGGAGGGCGGGGCCGTCCTTGGTGCGGCGGTGGGAGGTGCCGCCGAAGCCGGTGGTGACGCCGTAGATGTCGCCGCCGCTGGCGATGCAGCTGAGGATCCACTCGCTGCTGGCCCTGACGCGGGGGCGAGCCTCCTCGTCCAGCTCGACCGCCACGCCGGCGGCGTCCTTGGCAGCGGCCACGGCCGCCACCTGGCCGACGCGCAGGCTGGAGCCCTCGATCTTCACCAGGGGCTCGCGGGACTGCGCCACCATGCGCTTCACCTCGTCCAGGTGGCTCCCCGTCAGCTCCGCCGCGGCCTTGCCCCAGTTCAGGGGGTCGTTCGCGACGAAGGAAGCGGCAGCGGCGGTCTGGCTCGCCATTTCGATGTGGTTGGTGGTGGAGAGAAGAGGAGTAGAGGGTGAGTGGTGGAAGAAGAGCTGGGAGGCCAAGGACTCTGGGTCTCTTCTTGGAGGGAAACGGAACGGGGAGCGGGTGCTTATATAGCAACCGGGTCATGGGGTTTAGGTGAGGCCGGGTGTTGGTGACTGGTTTGGTGTCTGGTGGATGTAATAGTAAGATTCTTTTTCCCCCTCAAGTGTACATCAGTAGTTCAGTGCACTGTGCATGTGTGTTAGAGAGGGAGTGCTTTGTTTAGCAGTTTTGCTATTGCACATGTCACTGAAATTTTTTTATGTTTCAGTCACCTAAAATTGCACTCTCAATGAATTAAAATTGCAGCCCCCCTAAAAAAAACAGCTACAACTTTAGGTGACCTGAAATTGCACTCTCAATCAACTAAAATTGCAGCCCCCCTCCAAAAAAAATATGTGCAACTTAAGGTGATTCAAAGTGCAATTTTAAGTGACTGAAAGATAAAAAAAATTCAGTCGCCTGTGCAATAGTCTATCCCTTTGTTTAGAGTTCAGGCTTATTGTATTGGTAAGGCAGAAGCTAATATAAAAATATGGGTTTTGAAAATATGGGAGTTGCAGCGAATAGGACACCCTGAATTGGCTGGAATGGAGGTCTTGTAGTGAAGGTGTGAAGGCAGTCCAACTACAGTGAGTGGGAGACTGTACATGCTTTACATATTGTTGAACCAAACAATCGACGACGGTTTACTTTACAGCATACACTACGGTGGTGATCAGTTGGGCTTTTTTTTGGTGGTTTATGGCTGAAAACACTGTAGTTGGCTGAAAAAAAACACTGTAGCTGGCAGAAGCTTATTTAGCATAATTAAATTTAAAAAATTTAAAAATATAAAAAATATGTTAGCCCATTACGTATAATACAAACACATATGGGAAAAAAGAACCGGCAAAAAAGCTCAACAAAAAACCAAAAGTTCAGAAAAAGGCAAAATTTATGAATAGTGAAAAATAAACCGGAAGTCAGAAGCTGAAGCCCAACCGATCGGGCTATAGCTTGGACAGAGAACTACCCCCACCCTGCAGATTTTCCACGGTGGTAGATACGGGGCGTTGATTCCCAACTCATAAGGCCGATATCAGTACGTGCGCAACCACCGTAGGACCGTGGCAGATCTGAGTATCTGTGTATTCTCCGCTGCTTCGGTTGAGGGGTGTTGGTGTTGGCGCTCACGCTCGCTCGCCTGCGGCCACTCGCGTAGCAACCAAGCCAAACCCAACTCGATCGTCTCGGCGTGCAGCTTAGCGAGATTGCGAGCGGTGCAGATCTCACCAACCCTGGAAGGGAAAACAGGGGTTGTTGTGCCCTCCTTTTTTGTTTTTTTTTCCGGCCCCCAACTGTTGCGAGCCAGGGTTGTTGGGAGGTTCGACTGTTCGTGCATCTGGACCGGTTTGGTCTCTCTTTTCCTCGCCATGGGGACCCCGGCCTGATCTTGTGGTTTTTTACGTGCACACGACGTCACACGGTGCGGCGTACCATCCTAAGACCACTGCCCTTTGTCAGCCATTAATGGGCCGAAAGATGGATTAGTCACAATAGCTCTGAATGCTTTGTACTTCCTGTATCATTTCAGACTTCTGATGTGGTATCGTACCATGTACCCAATACTTCACACGCACAGGCGTACATCTGAAATTGGAAGGACGAACCACTAGAGTGTGAAAAATGTGAATTCATAACCCGGCCGTACTCATATATAAAAAAAGGGCAAAACATAGGCCCTTGCATTTTGACTTTGTGAGATAAAATGGGCCACACGGCCCAGATATTTCGCTAGTAGGGACAAGTCGTAGATGGGCCAAAGACTGATAAGCTCCCAGCATTTTTCAGGATGCAAATGGCTTGGTTCTTCAATTTATCCGTACTTTTTTTAACTATAATTTACCAATCTAATGAAAAGTAATCGTGAAGAGAAGAAACACCTATTTAAAAGACAAAAAGGGCAGGGCCGTACTCACATCTTCATCCATTGACGGGTAGAGTGCGCAGGAAACACCTGGATTGCCCCAATAGCTGCGCCCTCTGAAATCAGGCAGTACCATCTTTCATTTGATTTGACTGTTTGAGATGAAAACAGCGGCGAACCGTCAAATCGCAAGTTATTCGCGACAAACTTACAAAGCTAGCTATCAGAGGTTACCTCGTAATGCCAAAAGTATTCCATGACATCGCTCCAAAATGTAGCAAAAATTCGGTGTGACACTTCCGCGAGTGGTTGGAGCTTGGAAGTTGAAACTACACTCGCAAGGTGAAACCATGCGTATGGCTCTAAATTTGTAGGTCAACTAAATGCGCTACTAGTCCATTTTTTTCCCAACCAATCTCACCGGCCAGAATTTCTGAATCCCATCTGATCTAATTCTGACACGCATGTATGTACACCGTGAACTGGACAAATGCTAAGACCAGGTGGTTACTAGTTAATCCGTGTTGCAGCAACGACAAGAACATGCACGCTTCGGGGTTTTCTTTTTTTCTTTTTAATTCAGACATAACAGACAGAATTACAGGAAAGCAACGTGAGTATACTGTTAGATTGATCTCTCCCAGATTAGCCCAACGGCTAATCTGGACCTTGATCACGCGCCCTGATCGGGGGCGCTCAGCCCAACAACTGGCTGATGGGCCCCCGTCGCGCTGCGCTATAAATAGAAGGTGGGGGCCGGCGGCTCGCGTTACGAGGTTCGCCTGAGCCGTACTTCCCCACCGACACACAAACCCTAGACCGATCTAGAGGGGGCGCAGTCAGCGGCGGGAAGCTTCATCGCCGTCACCGTCGCCGGATCTTCGCCGCCGCCGCCACCGTCTTCTTCCCCAACCGTCACTGCCCGTGCGCAGACTACACCAACGAACCAGCGATGGCCGGGTCTTCCTCCAATGCTTCCGACGGTCAGTACACTCTCCCTCTCTCCCTCCTCTCTCGGATCTAAACCCCAAGCGCAAAAGAGAGAGGCAAACAATGGTATCAGAGCCACGGGTGTAGAGGGGGTCTTACGGGTGCCGCCGTTGCCGCCTCTTCCCGTTGCGCCGCGCCGCCAGAGCCGCTCGGGGCCGCCTCTGGCCGAGCGTGTGGGGGTCTTCGGGCCGCCGCCTCCCACGTCGCGCCGCCCCCGCTGGGGCCGCTGGGCCGCCGCGCGCATCCCGCGCTGAGGGGCCGCCGCCGCCGTCGCCTTGCGCGCTGGAGCGTCGCCGTCCGGCCGCCGCTGCCCCGCCATGGCGCCGCAGCTCGCCGTCGCCGCTCCGCCCCGCGGGCGCCTCTGCGCCGCCGCGCGCCCATGCGCCGCCGCTCCCTCCCCTCAGATCCATTTTTTCTGGATCTGGCCGGCTCAAAAGTTTTAGGGTTAGGGTTGTGAGGGGGAGGGGGTTTTTTGTTCGGCCGTTTTTTCCTCCTGGCCGTCCGATCGCCTGGACGGCCGAGATCGGGCGGGGCCAGATGGGCAGGTTTTTTTGGCTGTGTGGGTGGCTCTTGGGCCGGCGTGTTCATGGGCCAAGGCCGAAAGAATGGGCCAAATGGCCGTTTGAACATTAATTCTTGTTAAATGATTTTATTGTTATTTTCAGAAGCATTAATGATTGAATTTGATTGAAATTTGAATTAAATTTCTGGAAAATTTTGCACCAACGTGTTAATTTTTCAGAGATTAAAAGTGTACAGTATAATGCTTCTGTATAATGAATTATTTTAGAATAATTACAGTTTCCGCTGCAAAAGATAATATTGATTGATTTTTCATTATTAAATTCGAACCAACGGGAGAATTTAATTTTGGAAAAAATAGAGATAAATCCCAGATAATTATGATATTGTTATTTTCTGACCAACGTTGATAATAACAATATTATAATTTTTAATTGATGAATTTTTATGCATTATTTCTATTTCTGCCCAACGGTAATGTAGATTTAATGTATAGATAAAATTGATTTAATTGTATGTCATATTTTTGACCAACGTTGAAAATAAGGCATATAATTTTGCTGTTACGTTCTCGCTTTATTTGAACTAAATTTTCAGGCGGATACAACTTGATGAGTTGTATCAGAGAGATCCCCACTCTCAAAGGAGATAATTATGGAGAGTGGAAGAAAAAGATAGACTTAGCGTTTATCTTGGCTGAGGTGGACTGGGTCCTCACTACAGCACGTCCCACTGAGCCTTTGGCACCAGTGAGAGAACAAAATGAGGATGATACTGCATGGCAGAAAAGACAGAGGGATCATGCTCCCTTACAGATGTCTTATGACCTTGATCATAAGAAATGGACCACAACCAACAAGAAATGTATGGCTGTGATAAAGAACACAATTGAGCCTGCGATTGTGGGCTCAATTGCAGAGTGTGACACTGTCATAGAATATCTTGATAAAATAAAGAGTCAGTTCACTGGCTCTTCAAAGACTTATGCTACACAGCTGATTAAGCAGCTGGTAACAGAAAGGTATTCTGGCAGTGGCAATGGCATAAGAGAGCACATTCTTAGGATGAGCAACTTGGCATCTAAACTTAAACCAATGGATTTGGCTCTCAAGGATGAGTTCCTTATTCACTTGGTTTTTTCTTCCTTGCCCAAAGAGTTTGACACTTTTGTTGTCAACTATAACATGCAGCCCGAGAAATGGGACTTGGAAAAATGCATAGCTATGTGTGTGCAAGAGGAGGAAAGAATTAAATCCTCACATGGTGGATCTATCAACTATGTGAAGGATAACAAGAAAAAGAACTTCAACAGTACCTCCTTCTCAAAGAACAAGGGAAAAGCCTCTGTCCATCAGCCTCAACAGAATAAATTTGCTGTAGACAAAGATCAGTGTCTTCACTGCAAGAAGACGGGACACTACAAGAAGAATTGTCCTGATTATTTAAAGATGATAATGGCAAAGAAAGGTGAGAACATTATTACCTTTATAAATGAATCCCTGTATGTGCAATATTCGAAATCCACTTGGTGGATTGACTCAGGAGCAACTATTCATGTTGCTAATTCTTTACAGGGATTCCGTTCGACGAGGACTACGCAAAGAAACGAAAGATGCATTAAAGTTGCAAATGGAGTCCAAGCTGAAATTGAAGCCGTTGGCGATCTTTCATTAGAGTTAGCTAATGGCTCCAATCTTTTACTTAGAGATGTCCTTTTTGTTCCCTCTTTACAGAGGAATTTGATTAGTGTTTCAAATTTGGACAAAGATGGTTATGATTGTAATTTTGAAAATGGCAAGTGTGAAATAATGTTTAATAAAGAATGTGTTGGTCTTGCCATCTTACAGAATGAGCTTTATCTGTTGTCACTTCGTGAAAATGTGAATTCCGTATGTGATGTGAATGAGCGTATATCCTCGCCTGTGAATGCGAACAGAAAACGAAAGAGAACTCATAATGATTCGTCGAAATTATGGCACTGTCGTTTAGGCCATATTTCGAGGGGGAGAATAGAAAGACTTGTTAAGAATGAAATTCTTCCTCTATTAGAGTTCTCAGACTTAGAACAATGCAGAGAATGCATTAAAGGAAAATATGTAAAGAAAATTAAAAAAGACGCTAAAAGAAGCACAAGAGTTCTACAAATTGTTCACACAGACATTTGTGGTCCTTTTCCCGTGAAAAGTGTGGATGGTTATGACTCGTTCATAACATTCACGGATGATTACTCCCGTTATGGATATATTTATCCAATCAAAGAAAGAAATGAAGCCTTGGATAAATTCAAGATATTTAAGGCTGAAGTTGAAAACCAACACGATTTAAAGATTAAGATAGTCCGATCTGATCGTGGGGGGGAGTACTACGGTCGACATACCCCATATGGACAAGTTCCTGGACCTTTTGCGAGGTTTTTACAGGAAAATGGAATAGTGGCCCAGTATTCTATGCCGGGCGAACCTCAGCAAAATGGAGTAGCTGAAAGACGCAACCGTACCCTGATGGATATGGTGCGAAGTATGATGAGCTACTCCACACTCCCATTGAGTTTATGGATGGAGGCGTTGAAAACCGTCATTCATATTCTCAACAGAGTGCCTAGTAAGTCGGTGCCTAAAACACCGTACGAGTTGTGGACAGGAAGAGTTCCCTCACTAAACCACTTACGTGTGTGTGGGAGTCCTGCTGAGGCTAAAGTATTTAACCCAAACCTTGGGAAACTTGATCCCAAAACAGTAAGTTGCCATTTCATTGGCTACCCTGAAAAGTCAAAAGGTTATCGTTTCTACTGTCCAGACAGATATACAAAGTTTGTAGAAACGAGACACGCTGTCTTCTTAGAGGATGAAATGATGAAGGGGAGCATGGTAGCTCGAGAGATTGACCTTGAAGAGAAGCGGGCGTATGCGCCCACTCCGATGATTCAAGAGCCATTCTTCACACTACCTGCTGTCGCTGCACCATCGGTGCAAGACACTGTGGTGCCAGCACGTGTTATTGTTCCTCCTGTGGCAACAATGAATGATAATGAGGAACCTGTTCTTCAGGATCCTATAGAACCTATTGCCACAGATGAGGGGGAGCAACAGCAGCCTCAAACAAAAGATGTACCAAATGAGGAGGCCCCGAGGAGGTCTCAAAGAGTAAGAAGATCAGCTATTTCTGATGATTATCAGATTTATCATACAGAGGAATTTCAAATGGAGGATGATCCCACCTCATTTGAAGAAGCCATGAGAAGCGAAAATTCCTCAAAATGGCTTGAGGCCATGGAAGAGGAAATGAGGTCCATGAAGACTAATAAAGTCTGGGACTTGGAAATTATTCCTAAAGGAGCCAAAACAGTAGGCTGTAAATGGGTCTACAAGACAAAACATGACTCCCAAGGGAATGTAGAAAGATACAAAGCGCGACTAGTGGCAAAAGGATTCACGCAAAGAGAAGGGATTGATTACAATGAGACCTTTTCTCCAGTCTCATGTAAAGATTCCTTCAGAATCATAATGGCATTAGTAGCACATTATGATTTAGAGTTACATCAGATGGATGTAAAGACGGCATTTCTTAATGGGGATCTGGAGGAAAATGTTTACATGGCACAACCGAAAGGTTTTGTCGTGGATGGAAATGAAAGAATGGGATGCCGCCTAAAGAAATCAATTTATGGGTTAAAGCAAGCTTCAAGACAGTGATACTTGAAGTTTGACAGTACAATAAGAAAATTTGAGTTTAAAGAGAATGTAGAGGACAACTGTGTTTATGCAAAGTTTAAAGATGGGAAGTTTATTTTCCTAATCCTGTATGTGGATGATATCCTACTAGCTAGTAGTGATGTTAGTCTACTACTGGAGACAAAGAAGTTTTTGTCCTCAAACTTCGATATGAAAGATCTTGGTGAAGCTTCATTCGTTCTAGGGATCGAAATCCACCGAGATAGAAACAAAGGGGTATTGGGACTGTCACAAAAGGCATACATAGAGAAAGTCTTAAAGAAATTTGGTATGCATAAATGTAGTCCTTCACCTGCACCTATAGTCAAGGGCGACAGATATGGGGATTTTCAATGCCCAGGAACCAGTATGAGATCGATCAAATGAAAGCGGTTCCATATGCTTCAGCTGTCGGAAGCTTACAGTATGCTCAAGTGTGCACACGCCCTGACTTAGCATTTGTTACCGGGTTACTTGGCAGATTCCAGAGCAATCCTGGAATAGAACATTGGAAATTGATAAAGAAAGTCTTGCGTTATTTGCAAGGAACAAAAGGCCTCATGATGACATACAGAAAATCAGATTTACTCCATATAGTGGGGTATACAGATTCTGATTTTGCGGGAGATGATAGAAAGTCTACATCCGGATATGTATTCACTCTCGCAGGAGGAGCTATATCGTGGAAAAGCTCAAAGCAAACCGTCACTACATCGTCCATAATGTATGCAGAGTTTGTAGCATGTTATGAGGCTACGGGGCAGGTGAACTGGCTAAAGAAGTTCATACCCGGTTTAAAAGTGGTTGACGACATCAATAGACCACTTAAGTTGTACTGCGATAATGAACCCGCAGTAACGTATGCACACAACAATAAGTCAAGTGGTGCTGCCAAACACATTGACATAAAGTACTATGTTGTGAAAGATAAAGTTCGGGATCAAATTATAAGTCTAGAGCATATAAGTACCGCAAAGATGTTAGCGGATCCGCTTACTAAAGGCTTACCTCCCAACGTGTTCAGAGAACATGTAGCCGGCATGGGTTTAAGGGAAAGCCTATGATTCCTGGACTAAAAGATGGCCCAAAAGATTAAAGTAACTATTTCAGAACAAGAGAGGTGTATTGTAGCTGTTGAATCTATCGGCGATTGACCGTGACGATGAGACATGTTCTATGCACTGATCTGTGATGGAATGTGTAAAGTCAAAAGTAATTAAAGTTAAAGCATAAAGGAGATCAAGGGGAAGAATGTTAGATTGATCTCTCCCAGATTAGCCCAACGGCTAATCTGGACCTTGATCACGCGCCCTGATCGGGGGCGCTCAGCCCAACAACTGGCTGATGGGCCCCCGTCGCGCTGCGCTATAAATAGAGGGTGGGGGCCGGCGGCTCGCGTTACGAGGTTCGCCTGAGCCGTACTTCCCCACCGACACACAAACCCTAGACTGATCTAGAGGGGGCGCAGTTAGCGGCGGGAAGCTTCATCGCCGTCACCGTCGCCGAATCTTCGCCGCCACCGCCACCGTCTTCTTCCCCGACCGTCGCTGCCCGTGCGCAGACTACACCAACGAACCAGCGATGGCCGGGTCTTCCTCCAATGCTTCCGACGGTCAGTACACTCTCCCTCTCTCCCTCGTCTCTCGGATCTAAACCCCAAGCGCAAAAGAGAGAGGCAAACATATACAAGAAGCACCCACTTAGGGTTTAGCAGATGGGCAGGGGCTCCTGCTATACGTGCATAACTCGGTAGCACCGCCGAGCAACCACAGCTCGATAGGTGAAAGACCTAACGAGCAACCGTGGCTCGGCACAAGCTGCCGAGCAGCAGCAAAGCGGCTGGTTGTAACTAGTGATTAACTTAAGCGTGATTAGCACTAATTAAATATAATCAGCGCTAATTAAACACTGTTGTGCCGCCCGCACTTCTGCCGAGTTCAAGTATGGAGTTAGATTTATAAAAATGAATGTTTGGAGGTTAAATTTAGAAAAAATAGCTGCGGTGCGATACGTGCTACGTTGAAATATAGCGACTGGTATGTGCAGAGCTGCCGATACAGATAGATTAACGAAAAAAACGAGAGTAAAATATGCGTATGTGCTATGTACGCCATGCATGTGCAACCTTAAACAAACAGGGCGTATCCTATCCTGAGCTGGAGTACCTACAATTTATCTGTTTCCTACCAACGATAAAAAAGAATGTGATCTTCAGAAGGGTAGAGAAACTTCATGGGCATGTACACAGGTTATGGCCATCTTCTACATGTTCTCTCGTGTCGTACTTTAATAATCGAAACCTTGGATGCACAGGTACGTGGTGGTAGGATAGTTTGGTAGCACCAAATTTAGAGAACAACATATTCTGTGCTTTCATTAAATTCCATATAGACATTAGTAAGCAGAACACTGAAACAAAAATTAGATGTAAGATTGATAATTCAGAGAACCGCTTTGTACCATGTTGATGGAACTAGGAGGAAGAGACCACCGACCCCGTAAAGCACAAAATTTACCAAGTTGCCATCTATTTTGGTCCCACCATGCCCACATACCACATGGCATGCCATTAATAGACCAGCTTCTTTGGAGACTGTTCGAAGTTGTCTCAAGAACCAGAACATTTGTCATGAAAATTTATCACTACACCCTTTAACTTACATCAACAGTAGTTCTAGGAGCTGCCTGCCACTACCAGGTAATGCAAACTGTAAACTTTGGCAATGGCATCGCAGTTCTGGAAGAACGTTGCAAACAGCAACTTTGAAAAACAAACAAGCAACAGACACGCATTATCAGCTAAGCACATGTGGAGCCTTTCTGAATTCTGAAACACACACTTATCTTCGTACTATCTTCTCTTCATCTCCTTGGTCCTCTGTTTCAGCAGATAGGCAGGGGCTCGCCGTTCCAATCCTTGAGGCACTCAAGCAGGGCGTCGATGTGCTTGCCCTGGTTCATGGCAACGAACACCTTGTTCACCTCCTCGCCGGGCGACCGCGTCTTCTCCCCGGTCAAGTACTCCGTCCCGAGCTCCTCGCGCACGAACCGGTAGAGTGGGTACGATCGGCATTCGCTGATTCTGTTCGGCTTTGCTGCGGTGCCGTTCTCCACGGCAGCCCGCGCAGTCTCCACCTCCCTGGGCAGCATGGCGCGGAGCTCCTCCTCGAACGTGGCGACCTTGGCGAACACCGAGGTGTCCACGTTGCGCTCGGCCTCGCCGTTGGCCAGAGCATGCTCGACGAGCACGGCACGCATCATCTGCATCAGCGGGTAGTTGGCGCTGCAGGGGTCGTCCGCGTAAGCGAACACGGCCTCGCGGTCGATCGCCTTGAGCAGGTCCTTCTCGCAGAAGCGCGCGTTGTGGAGATCGCCCGTGGCGCTGGTGCTTAGGGTCTTCCTGGCCACAGTCGTCACGCAGTTCTTGACGGCGTTCTTGACGTTCTCCTCGAGGTGGCGCAGGTCGATGGCCTGGCACAGCGCGATCAAGAATGTCGAGGACATGAGCTTCAGTATGTCGATGGCCTCAGCGGTCTTCCTGGACGAGATCAGGCCGAGAGAGTTGACGTCTTGGTTGTGCTGCTCCGCGCTCTGGACATGGTTGGTCACAGGGTTGGCCAAGAACTGGAGCTCGGAGCAGTAAGAGGCCATGGCGATCTCGGCGCCCTTGAAGCCGTAGTCCAAGCTCGGGTTGCGCCCACCGGACAGGTTGGAGGGCAGGCCATTGTTGTAGAAGTCGTTCACGAGCTCCGAGAACTGCGCAAACATAAGCTTGCCGATCGCAGCAATGGCAAGCCTGGTGTTGTCCATGGACACCCCGATGGGTGTGCCCTGGAAGTTGCCGCCGTGGAGCGCCTTGCCACGGGAGACGTCAATGAGCGGGTTGTCGTTGACGGAGTTGATCTCGCGCTCGATGGACTTGGTGGCGGCACGGATGACCTCAATTTGGGGACCGAGCCACTGCGGCGACGTGCGGAGCGCGTACCTGTCCTGCTTCGGCTTCATCAGCGGGTCGAGCTCGCCCAGCTTCTTCGCGAGCATCATGTAGGAGCTGCCCTCCAGGATGTGCTCCATGATGGCCGCGGCCTCGATCTGTCCAGGGTGGTGCTTCAGCTTGTGCGTCAGGTGGTCGGTGTACTCCGGCTTGCCGTTCATGACCTCGCAGAACACGGCGGACAGGACCTCCGCAAGGACGCCAAGGATGTTGGCCTCGAAGAGCACCATCGACGCGAGCCCGGAGCCCACCGCCGTGCCGTTCACCATGGCAAGACCTTCCTTGGGCTGCAGCTCGAAGAAGCCGTGCTGGATGCCGGCGATTTTAAATGCCTCTGCGGCGTTAACCTTCCTGCCATCGGGAGCCACCGCCACGGAGTTTGGTCGGCCGGTGACAAGGCCCGCAATATAGGAGAGCGGGACGAGGTCGCCGGACGCGGTAATCGTGCCCCGGAGCGGCAGGCACGGTGTCACGTTGGCGTTGAGCAGCGTGGCAATCGTCTCGAGGATCTCGAAGCGGATGCCAGAGTAGCCCTGGAGCAGGGTGTTGATGCGGACGAGCATCGCGGCCCGCGTCGCCGCGGCCGGCAGCACGTGGCCGTCGTCGCCGGTGCCGAACGCGCCCGCGTTAAGGAATCTGTCAAGGCAAGCAATACACGAAACACATAAGGCTTCCATGACACACACACACACACACACACAGAGAGAGATGCTTAGCCATTGAACAAGAATTCTGTCGCGGTTCATACCGAATGAGTTCTCTCTGCAGAGCGCCGCCTTCCTTGGTCCTCCGGTGGGAGGTGGCTCCGAATCCGGTGGTGACGCCGTAGCTGTCGGTGCCGTTCATCATGCTGTTCATGACCCAGTCGCTGCTCTCCTTGACGCGGCCGCGTGCGGACTCGTCGAGCTCCACCCTGGCCTCGCCGGCCGTGGCCACCGCCGCGACCTGCGCGATGGTCAGGCTGGCGCCCTCGATCCTCACCATCGGCCTGCGGTACTCCTCCACCATCCGCTTCACCGCGTCCAAATGGCTCCCGGACAGCTCCTCCGCCGCCTTCCCCCAGTTGAGGGGGTCGGCCCTCGGCGGCGTCGCCATGCACAAACCATTGCCATTGGCGGCAACGTGCCCGTTCTCGCACTCCATCGAAATGGCAAAGAACTACCAGCGCACGCAAGCTAGAGGGACTGGTAGGTGTATCTGGAAGTGGTGATCGACTGATCGGTGTCTCGAGGGCCTGTGCGGAAGAAGAGCTCGAATAGCAGAGGAAGCAGAGGCTCTTCTTGGAGGGGGATGGAGGGAGTGGTGGGCTTTAAATAGGTCGCGCAGGGTGTGGGGTTGGTGCGGACATGGAAGGGAAGGTGGGGTTGACCGCTGGGCTGGTCATTGGTGGGCGCATCCCGAGTGGGAGAGTACGGACGCATGGTGGCTACGTGGAGATGCGCAGAGGCGACCTGGTGGCGGCTGGGCACGGCCGCGCGGGCGAGATGGCGATGGTGGATGCGCGCCGCGCGGGCGAGGGGGTTGGTGCGGCGGGAGGGGGCAGAGCGCGCACGCGGCAGCTGCTGCGGCACAGGGGGGGTACTACGGGCCTACGGGGCGCGGCGCGAGGGGAACACGCGAGAGGCCTTCTCGGGTTTATTTCTTGGGCTTTAAATTTAAGTAGTTTAATTTTATAGCAACAGTTTTATAAATGATGCTAGACCTTTTTCTATTAAAAAATTAGTCTAATAGATTATATCTCTATTTTTTCTATGAGTTTTGTTAAACATTATCTGGATGTTTTCTTCCTAATTATTATCCAGATTTAGAATTGTTGAATTAGAAATCCAATGGCTATGAATTCGTCTCCCTCCTTGAAAAAATCTCCCACTTTAAAAACAAGAGGCCCCTTAATCTTTAATTCAAAGGTCATAAATTTATATAATAATTAAGAAGAAAATATCCGAATGCTGCCTCTTTTTCCCTTCCATAACTAATATATGTAGGACTATTCCCAGTTGCCTTCCGTTTCCAAACCGTTCCGGCGTCCGGGTTTCGGTAGTTGCCTGCCGACTCTTTCCTTTCTTTTTCCGGGATTTTTCTTTCCATCCTTGCACTACGTTGTTGCTCTGTTTTTGTGGCTGCAGACTCGGTTAGAGTTCCTTATTGCTCTAGCTACTCCTCGATCTTATTCCTTTTTCTCTAGCATCTGGTGGTCTCGTCCATGTGCAGTTAGGAGTCCCAGTCGGTTTTCGATTCTCTTCGGTTTAGGCGCCCAACGCTTGTATTAGGTGTAGACTGGTTCTATGCAAACGATACTACTTGTCCTGATGTTCTTGAATGGACGACGGTTAGGTTTCATACAAGAGATTTGGGCATATTTGTCTAGTTCCAGCAGTTTTTCTTAATATCTCGATCGAGTAAGGACTCGGGACTCGGGAGTATGTGAGTTTGTAGCCGTGTAGTAAGTGTTGATGAATTGTCGTTGACGAGTTTAATCCGATCGATTTCTTCTGTACCAAAGTAGATGGATCAATCACAGAGTAATACAAAAAAATACAAGATTGAACACAGACATAGGGACGAGAACTCTATATTTCTTTATTGCTTTTCTTTGTGAAGGTACAAGATGATAGCCAATGAGACCCCTTATATGTAAACTACAAGGGTGAGATGTCCACTATGTGCCAAGGCCTTAAGCCTAGGCCTAGGTTCCCCAACACTCCTCTCCGGGCACTCATCCGACATGTTCATACCTCATCAAAACTTTATAAAAACCCTGTGGGAAAAATTTGAAGAAAGAGTACATAATACATGTTATATTGTGTTGCACGAATTGCCTTATTAAAAACTTTGGTGGAGAAACTTCCGGAAAACTCGTTAAGAGAAAAAGAGTACAATCCACTCAATTTCATTTAATCTACAAGAGTGTATGCGGATTGATATACTAATATTCCCTTTGGGACGTGCTCAAGCTGCAAGCCTAAGCAATAATTGGTTTTACCCAAATCTTTCATTTCGAATTCGGACTCTAGGTAAGACATTGATTCATTTATATCTTTCAAGATTTCAATGATATTTAGATCATCTACATACACTGAGATTATACAAGATCTATTCTATGATTGTCATATAAATATACAAGAACAATTCTCATTATTCGTGTAGCGTTTCTTACATAGAAAGTTGCTTAAGCGATTATACCACATCCTGTCTGATTGCTTAAGTCTATACAATGATTTTCTGATTTTGACACTGTACATGGTTTTATTTGCTCTGTCTTGGTTCGGGACAGGGATGCCTTTAGGCACCTTCATATAAATATCTGAATCCAAGTTTCCATATAGGTATCCCATTATCACATCCATCAATTTTATTTCTAAGTTCAGGTTTATTGCCATCGAGATTAAATATCTAAAGGTAATACCACTCATGACCGGGGAATATATTTTTTCATAATCAACTTCGGACGTTGAGTGAAACCTTATGCAACAAACCTCGCTTTATATCTTACAACTTTATTTTTTCCACTTCTCTTTCGAACAAATACCTACTTATGCTTTACAGAGTGCACATGGGGAGGCGTGTAGCTTATAGGCCCAAACACATTTCTTTTTTTCAGAGATAATAATTCAGTTTCTATTACCTTTTTTCAATCCTTCCAATCTGATTTTTTCTTACATTTAGCGAGCGATACATGTTCGGGATCAAGATCGATGATTGTGACAATTTTCATTGCAAAATAAATATCAACATTGTTGTTGTCATGTGCATAGATTCTCCCATATGCACATAGTTTATATCTATTTTATCATGGGTTGATTCTTCTAGTTCTTCTACTTGCTCACCACCCCTTCCAGTTGCGGAGGCAAGTCCCTTTAGTTTTCCAGCTCCGATGTGTTCGCACACATTCATGTTGATTTCTCCCTCCATAGAAATGTTCAGATCCGGTATGCCCTTTTTTGAAGGTTCCATACTGGTGCCAGGTCTCAACTGGCTCCCCTTCTGGTTCTGGGGAGCTTCAGTGATTGGCTGTATCAAGTCCTTCTTATCCTTTTCACTAAGCATCCTCGGTTACCTGGGATTCGAGGAGCCGAAGTTCTTATCCTTTTATTCTAAGGCGTCTGGACGGGATTAGGGATACTTTCAACTTTTTTGGTATTTCAACCCTCTCCGGTGCATTGCGTGTAGGCACATGCGACTTGGTCACACTTTTTAAATCACTAAAGTGGTCCGACAGTTGGTTTGCTAATGCTTGCAGGTCAATGATCTTCTGGACTTCTCTATTTGCTTCACTAGTACGCGGGTCATGTGCATGGATTCTCGTGGCTTGCCACGTAATTTCCTGACATTTTTCATCAAGGGGTTGATTTTCTCCCCTTAATATCAAGAAACTATTCTCATCAAATATACTATCAGTGAAACGGGCAATATGCACATCTTCTGTTATGGGGTTCAAATACCAGATTATGAATGCTGTCTTATAACCATTGTATTCCTAGACTTTCGGAAAGGGCACATTGATGTACGTTGTGGAGGGGGTATAGGTACATAAACCCTGCACCCAAACCTCCGGAGATGAGAAATTTTCGGTGCCGACCCTTGCGTTAGTTGCATTGGTGAATAGATGTTATATGCTGATGGTCTAAAGTTGATGAGAGTTGCTACATGCATGATTGTGTGTCTCCAACATGTAGTTGGTAATTTATAATTTTGCAAAAGCGGTCGAGCAATAAATTTAATTCTCTTAATTAATGCTTCTGCTAGTCCATTCTGGGTGCAGACATGCGGTACAGAATGCTCAACTTTAATTTCCATTGTCATGCAATAATCATCAAATGCCTTTGAAGTAAATTCTCCGGCATTGTCCATTTTGATGGACTTGATGACCAGAGAAATTATTTTTAATTTGAATTATTTGCGAGATCAGTTTTGCAAAAGCATGATTTCTCTTAGATAATAAACATACATGCGATCATTTCGAGGAAGTATCGACGAACACCATAAAATATTTAAATGGCCTTGACAATGGATGTATATGACTACATTGTCTCCTTGGATGCTTTCCAGGAATGCAGAAATTTTATCCTTCACTTTTAGAACAGAAGGTCTAGTAATTAATTTTCTAGTGGCACATGCGGCAACGAAGGCGTGGCAGGAGGCCGTGCGGAGGCGGCGCCGGTACAACGGCGATGGCGCGACACGACGCAGTGGGAGCCCGTGCGTGGGCGGCACAGCACGATCCGAGGCTAGCGGGTGGGGCGATGAGCACAGCGGGAAGGCGCGGCCCAGCGCGAGTCCGTGCGGGGCGGCGCTTGCGGGGAGCCCGTGGCGACAGCGGCACTCGTGCGAGAGGCGGTGGCGTCGGCTTCTCTTAGGGAGACAGCGACGCTCGTGCGGGAGCGGTGGTGCCAGCTTCACCATGGGGAAGTCGTGCCAGGGTCGGCGGCGTCATGCCTTATGCGGGCGGCAGCCGAGCGGCCGCGTGGCTCCAAGCCAGCGGTGGTGTGGGGCTTTGGGCGGCGTCGGCGCGCAGCACGACGGCACACAAAACGCTGCGGTAGCCATGCGGGGCCAGCCGGTGCGGCGGCGTGGGTCCATGCCTCATACGGGAGGCGGGCGGCGGAGCGGCCGACGCGGTGGTCTAACGGGGAGCGGTCGTATAGGGCCAACGGCATAACGCCTCAAGGCGTGGCCGTACAGGGCTAGCGTCGTGGAGCGGCCGTGCGAGGTCGGCTTCATTCCTTTTTTCTTTTCAATCTACAGTGCAATCAACATCTATTCTTTCATGTAATCTACCGATCGACATTGTGCTGACGATTTTAAGTCTGCTCACGATAGATTATAGTGGATTTGCTTCGTAGAAAATAATCTAGAAAGTGAAAATTTTTGCGTAATTTAAAGCAATAAAGATAGACAAATTAATCGTGTTGAGGAACCGTCGCTGGTAAGTTCAGTCCGATCAATTTCTCCTATGCCAAAGTAGATGATCAATTACAGAGTAAAAGAAGAAAAATACAAGATTGAACACAGAGACAGGGGTGAGAACTTCTGTCTTTCTTTATTGCTTTTCTTTGCAAAGGTACAAGGTGATAGTCAATAGGACCTCTATATATAGACTACTAGGTGAGATACCCACTATAGACCAAGGTTTCAAGATCAGATCTAGGTTTTTCAACAGTAAGTAAAAGAATAGTCTTGAACAGTTCAAGCTACGACCTAAAATTTCATTTGCTTTGCAGTTGCCAAGAAGCCTTGAATAATAGCTGTATCAATAACATAAACTGGCGCGGTTAGGACTCACCCAAAACGGAAGGTAGTATAGCCTTGCGAGTAAATGAATGGTGCTGAACAGAAAACGCCATCTGCCTGCAGAACGCCTGTATTAATAATGAACCAACGTTCTTGTAGCCACTACGCAGCTCTACGTAATAACAACTACCACACCCAGTCGGCACGCTCATAGAGGCAGTGAAATGTGTTCTTGTATTAATACAGATCTGCTCTGTATACAAAACTATCTGCTGTGTCGAGCATGTCGTCACACACTACGGCGTTTTTTTAATCCAGATAACTGAAATTGCAACATGCAAATCAAGGAGTTTTCACAAGCGGGAGAAGGCGCTCTTGGCAATTTGATTTGCTTCAACAGAAGTTTTCTTTTTGATCCCTGTTTGCTTTGAACCAGGCCAAGCACTTGCGACTTCTAGGTTCCCACCAGCCCACCACCAAGACCGCATCCAACCAGTGGTTACTCTTTGCTCTTGCCGATTGGTATGGACCGATCAGAACAATAAAAAAAATTCCAAAGAATTAAAAATTTGCCAGCTTGCTCCTTTTTCGTGCGTGCCGACCTGCTCAAGTGTGCAGTACTATCTTGTCCTGTAATATAAATCCAGAAAGTATAACTGTAAAGTATATTATTTAAATAATATTTAATAAAATTAGACCATAATTATTTGTATTAGATGGATATAATACTGCTATTTCTATTATAGATAAATATGATATAATTTTATTAAATATTATTTAAATAATTTACCTCTTATATAAGTTTGTCGGAGTTATATTGTGGAATGAAGGAAGTATTAATCATGCAACGTATGCTTGTGTTAACTTTTATTCAATGAATCATGCATCACATGCTTAAGTATTCACTATCAATCGCATCAACTATGGCCCTGTTTGGATCCCTCCATCTAAAGTTTAGTTACTAAAGTTTAGGTCTAAAATCTCCAAACAGGTGGTCTAAAGTTAGATCTAAACTTTAGCTAACCCCTAAAAAACACTTTAGACCATTAGTCCACCAAAGTGAACTAAAGTGGTCTAAAGTTTTGGGTTCTTAGGCATAAAGACGTGTTTACCCATGCATGTTGGTCTCTCACCTTCCATTTAATGGCTGACGCACGAAACGAGGAGAGGTAGTATAGTCTTTTTAAAACTTTAGTCATATCCATTAGTACATGATCCAAACAGGACCTTTAACTAAAGTTTAGTGGCTAAAGTTTAGCCAACTAAAGTTTAGCCAACTAAAGTTTAGTCTAAAACTTTAGATAACTAAACTTTAGACCATGGGATCCAAACAGGGCCTATATATAATGCACAATTGTTTGCTACCTGCTACAAACCTGTTGCTGAAGGCCTTACCTAATTGATATTAAAAACGTTGTGGTTTGAGTTATTAACGTGCAAACTGTACTGATGTAACCACATATTTTGTCGATATCGGAACATTTAAATTAAATCACGCTGGGCGGCTGCTTAGACCTTATATAAATTACATGAAAAATAAATATTAAATAACAGTTAAATGGTCCCAGATTTAGCAGGAGCGGGTTTGCTGATTTAGGCACCAGAAGAAAGTGGGTTCTGCTGCAGACAACGGGTATCGTTCTTTGCTAATGCTGGGGCTGCTACTAATGTACATGAACTTCCATAATTAAGCATGTACATGAACTTCCATAATTACATGAACTTCCATAATTACATGAACGTCCATAATTACATGAACTTCCATAATTACATGAACGTCCATAATTACATGAACGTCCTCGAAATTAAGCTAGCAGATAGGACTGGTGACCTCAACCATCCATCGCGCCTAAGTGCATTGCCACCACGGTATTTCTTAACTTTCCTAATATTTAATATACATAGTTATATGCTGTCATTTCTACCGTGTTTTCCTAAAAAAATATCAGGATCGAGGCTGAATTAGTTTGTTGCAAAGAACTAGTACAGTCGTGTTTCGCGAGCAGTTTGTATGTCACGGCTCGTGAGTCATCATGATATCATCTGTCCTTTGGCCACCTAGTACAGTCTCTCGTGTTTCACGAACAGTGTATACCATGACTCAATGAGACACCGTCAGTCCTGCGTGGCGGTCAGTCAGTCACGAGTCTCCCGACACTGATCTATTGGAAGCTTCATCTCAAGGGAAGGAAGTCAGCTTTCGTTCGTTCCTTTGTCGTCTGTGCTGTTCCCTTCACACAAAAACAAAAACGATGAGGGATTCCGGTCTTCAAACGTAAAGCCATTCTGATGAAAAAACTTTCGGTCGGGCCGTGCGATTGCGCTCCTCTCGTGTGAAGTTTCATTCTCAGTGCACACTTGACAGAGACTTGACTGTAACTGGAAATTCTGGAATATTTTCTTAGAAGCTTACATGCATTGCGCTGTTCTCCGTTCGAGCGAACGACTCGTTCAAAGTTTGGACTAATCTTCAGGGTACAAGATATTGCAGAGTAACTACAGAGAGTTTCAGTGTTGCTGTGACGCACCGAAGTGTCGTCACCTGTGACTTCAGTAGTGAGCCCGAAATTGCAGCATAACTTCGTGCATGTGGTTTCTGTTCAGTTTTTCCAATTGGTTTCTGTTCAGCACTCCTGCATCCTGCTATGTATTCCGGTTTCCTACGAGTTGAGTCGCCTTCTTCTTTTTTACTTGTAAAGAAATCATGCAAGAATATTCTGAGTGCTCTAGCGACTCCAATTTTTTACGTGTTCGGTTTTCACTCCTAGGACTCACAAAGCAACGCCCGCCGCATGCACCACTACTAAAAGTAGCTGAGAAGGACGGCTAAGGCTTACGTTCTAAACAACGGTAACTTCTCATGGCTTCGGTTTTTCAAAAATTAAAAGCTGTTTAAAACATGTCAACTTATTAATATGATTTTTCTTTTTTTCTTTTTTCTTTATTATCCGTGGAGTATCCCCTCACGAGTTCCACGGCGAGCGAAACGACGGTGACCCGTGTTTGGCGTTTGGTTTCTTCAGTTTCTGTTTGACTCGGAGTCCCCGACAGTTTCACACTAGAATCGAAAATGTGAGGAACGGGAGCTTTCTGCTTCTGGTCTTGCGTTTGCGCCTGGTCGGTCATCTGCATGCACACCGTGCCACACGCACCAAGCATGCGAGAGAAATTACTTCCACTACATTAGCTGGTGTTTTGGCTAATGGTTTATGGTATTACCTCCTCTTTTGTTAAGATTAGTGGGGAAAATTTTACGTCACTGTATTGACCAGACTTAGTAGTCAAGTCATTAGTCATCAGATATTGTCTGATTCGTCCAAGTCTGAGGCGTCTTTCCCATTCCAAACCAAGTCGGTCAGCTCTTACAAAAAAGGTCGGTCAGATGCATATATACATGCGCATATTCTTGTTCGAGGTTCAGTCTCCAGAAAAAAAGATTTTGTTGCTGACCTGTGGTGGTAGGTAGTGTAGCTGAAAAAAAATAGTCTGTTTACTCCTATTCCATTCTCATATACTTAGCGTTTTAACCCGAAACGTGTTTACAAATACTTAGTATTTTGTGGTTCCAAGATATATTTTCTTAAACCAACATATTAAGGCCCCGGAAATTTTCTGATTTGCAGAAATTGATCCATTTCATTTGGAATTTATTTGTTCCAAACGGAGCCTAACACAACTCATTTCTCCCCACTGCACTACCGTATTGCCTGTGCCTGAGATATTATTAGAAGGCATTTTGGTAACATCATCTACTATATAATAAAAGCAGATGGCAGTTGGTTTAATTTACAACTGTTAAGAAAAAAGAGAAATAAATTAGAAATTCTTACAAAAAAGAAAAACATCTAATCCTTTATTTGGACCATAATTATAAAGGCTTACATTTGATATTAGTTCTATGTTTAATTCAAAAGTGGAGTTTGTAAACTTGCTAGGTGGGCCAGGTTGCTTGCAATCCTCTCTTTCACGTATGGGAAATCACATATATCAAATTAAATTTTATTAAATAGGAATTTCAAATTTAGCATATACGATTCAAACCCTATACATTATACAATACATCGCTACTCACGCAACCGCGCGGGCGAATCAGCTAGTTAGGGAATACAAACTGATGATGCATGTTTAAAAACTATGGAACAAAACCCTCAAAAGGTAAGAAATAATCCTAAACCATACTAGCAGTGAAAAATCCAAAAACTCACCCCTTACAAAGTCATTTTTAGTTTAACTAACACTCTTACAAGCCATTTTACCATCCAATTATCCCCCACCCCTATTTTTTTCCCCATTTTTCTCGCTAATTTCTAATCTTCTAATCAAAGAGTGACATATTAGCGCTTACTGTGACAACCATGCTGTGATGGAGGGAGGCCACCGGGGGAAGAGAGAGGCTGGTTAGTGGGTCCCAGTGGTAGAGCCAAGAATTAGAGATAACAGGGACAAAATAAGTTATACAATGCAACAATATTTGATAAGAGGGCCAAATAATACTAATACTATCAAATTTTATTGCAATGGGAGGAAAAGAGCCTATTGTTCTTGTTCTGCCACTTCACAGTCATATGCAGATTTGTCCAAACTTACCATATTAGCCTACCGCCATCAACAACGCTATGCCGATTACCAATCTGGAACCCTTTATGTTTCACCCTACTATTCTCTGGATCAGTAGATAATGTACAAAGATATATTGCTGGGTCATACACATATATCGCACATGTTTATATATTACTTAATATTACACAATACATAAATAGATCACATGGTTAGTTGTTTTACAATACAATCTGATCAGGCCAAATACTTAGCACAGAGTTCAACAACAGAAATAGAAATAGATGCAAAAGTAGAACACAAAAGTTGGATCCATCAACACTGCCCATAAGCGAGCAATTGGGGGTCCCGGCCTACATCCCACCATCGACTTCTCCATTTGGTCTGAATGCAACATATAGGTGTGGCAAAAAAGCTCGAGCCTCGCGAGCCGGCTTAGCTTGTGGCATAAATGAGTCGAGCCGAGTTTGAGCCGACTCGTGAGCCACTCACCGGCTTGGTAGGCTCGGGCCACTCGGTGCTCCAGCTCAATTGCTCGCCTCTGGCTCATCACACCGATTTGATTCCCCAACCTCGGCCCAAATCTCAACTCCAATGACAGTGAAGACTCACAGTCTCTGTCACGATTCACATCGATTCCCCAAATCCCCAATCCTCCCAAGAACCCTAGAGGCGGCGGCTTGATCGTCCGAAGCCAAGCACTCTGGCGACACCACGGATGGTGCCACACCTCGTTGTCGCCGTTTGCCTCCACCCTTCGCCCTGCCTTCCCGTTGGCTTCCCCGTCTGGCTCGGCCTCCCCATCACCGTCTGCCTTTGCATCCGCCTCCCCATCGTCGTCCACCTCCACCCTCCACATCCACCTCCCCATCACCGTTTGCATGAGTAGTGAGCAATCCTTTCAATATGCTTTGTCCTAGACATCATATTTGCTTTCAGATAGTGTACTGTAATTCTCCTTTCTCCTTTTGAGGTAATAATGACAATGCCACCAGAGGAAAAGGCAATTTTATAGCAAAAACTATTTTGGTTTATTTAGAGTAGCCAAAGAAGGACTTACGACTACTTCATAAATCTCCTCTCTTATCAATAAGGGATATACCCGGTAGATATAGTGATATAATAATTTAAGAACTATTCTATTCTCGTCGCTTATGAACCACAACTAGAGCTAGCCATTTAGCTAGCTAAAAATGGTAGCGAGGTGATAGCTTCCCAAAAGCAAAAGCTGGGAGGACTGTGCTTATCCTTGGTGCTCTAATGCGGTTATATATAGGATTCTTTTTTATTTCTGTGGACTCTACGTCTATAATTCTATAATGAGTAGCTCTGCTTTGCACGATTCTCTATTTTATCTTAATAACATCCAATTGTTACGGTTTATCGATCATAATTAGGATCCACCGAATATAAGGATGGTTTTTTTTAGATTTTCTACTTTATTCTTTCTTAGCAACAGTCAAACCATGCAAACTTTGTAATCATGATGCTACTAGGACTTCTTACGCCTTATATGGTCACTGGGTGTACCGAGTTTATCATGTCATACTCATACTTGTGTGTTAATTACGGTGCAAATCCGTCTTAATTACGGTGCAAATGCATGCACTTTTGGTTTAGTCTTACTCATGCGAAGATATTTGGTGACAGTGATTTCGTGGAAATCCCTCTCGTCTTTGGTCTCCATGTAGCCTTTTCCACGTACAGTTTGTTGGCTTTAGACAATTAGACCTGTCTGTGTAACAAAAATCACTCAGTTTCCTGCAAATGAGTGGCACCGTTCCGACTAATTTCAGGTGTAATTTACATCCATGCAAGTTCATAGAAATCTTGAAGTGCCTGTGACTACAAGGTTTGACTAATTGGAAATTTTCTTGAGTCGATCTTCAGTCGTCATTATTGTGCGTGTAATGCGCACGTCATAGACTCGTAAGGTTTACATAATTTCTTCAGATTTTTTTCTTCTTTCCAAAAGGAATTTTCTCCAAGCTACTAGGTTAACCATTCATCAACTAGTTAGTCACTCAACAAACATTTGGTTGGTGGCATGCACAATTTCGACTTAATCTGTGTCGATATTTGACTTGACCAATGGCTGCCAACAACTCTGGTTATCAAATCATGTGCGGTCGATTCGTTGATCGTGGACTATGCTAACATAGATGATAGATCAAAGACTCAAAAAGGCATGGTTAAGAGTATAGAGAGATTTTACTTCCCAATCTACCACGAACAACTGTGAATGCGTCGAAGCATTCTACTACAAAATTGGTCCGCCTCTCAAACATAAGCCATATGCAGCTTTGCTCGGTGGGTAATGGCGGTCGCCCACGCCTTGGTCTTCGGTCGTATGATATCCACCGTGAGTGCTTCCGTCTCCTCCTACCCTCCATTTGATTAGTGCACAAACAGATTTAACTTGGCATGCCCATCAATCAAAGATGATCTCCAATTGCCCTCCTTGCACATATATAATCGGGACTAAGCAAGCCCTATATATGCACACGTAATCTTATGTCCAAGTAGAAGCCATGGACACCACAAGCGCATTAGGGCCATCATATCGACCATATGCGATCGATGGAGAAAGCTCAAAACTGGGCCTGAGGATGCTTATGTGCATGCATTTGTACGTCTCTCTATATGCCTACAGTTATCGACACACACGTTGCCTCTTTGTCGATCGCCATTTTAATTATTTGCTTTAGTTTTTCTTCTCTTCTGAAACGGTTCTCACCAAGCAAGACTTTTGAGAGCTACAACTCGGAGACATAAAGCTTGGAACCATGGTCATGCTTTGTGTTGAATACAGGCCTTGAAAACATGGGAAATCCCCCTTGAGTGCTTGGTGGTAGGTAGAAGGTGTGAATTTCACCGGGACACAAGCCGCACTCTGCATGCTGAACCTGGCTAGCCAAGCGTACGCATGTACAGCTAGCGGCTAGCGCCTTCGTTCTTGAGATTGTTTTACTCGTCCATTTTGGTATTGAAGATGTACTCGAACAACAAAATCCATCACGTCGACTTTGTAGGGTGGTCACGAAACTTAAATGTATTTCACCTTCAGAATCTTATGGAATAGGGGAGATAAGGCGTTGAACGGAGTCCACGTTTCTTGATACCTGCATGATCGATGCCATGAACGCCCGGCAGCGCACGACAAGCTGGCCAAATAATTGTTGCTAGCTGACGTGAAATGCAGTTTGGTCCCGTTGTTATGGCTTATGCTTCCAACTTCTATTTAGAAAAATAAAAAATTAATATAAATATCTGATTTTTTGAAACAGTTTTTTTCACTTATTTCGCTATTGTCTCGCTCCGAGTATAAGACAGGGGGTTATAGGTGTATTACACACCCCACCCATCTCGTTCTCACCATACATACATATCTCTCCCTTAATTTTCTTACCACTCGTACCTTTTTTTAAAGTCACTTGTTAGCCATTACTATTTATTTTCAGTTAAAATTTATAGGTAAGAACAAAAACCATAAGTAAAAAACCGATACAAATGCTCCTCGCAGCATTCACGAAGAAACCTACATGCATGCAGTTTCATATCGCCATCGCTAGCTAGCGTGCACAAAGCCTCCCATTACTCTGCAGTTCTACTACTCTTCCCCTGTACCGGCAAGCAGGGGCGGCAACAACAAGAGTCGCTGCCTCTACTAGACCGCGAGGTAGGTAGTGGCGACGGACGGGTTGGCTTGGCTTGGCTTGGCTTGGCAAGCAGAGGATCCACAAGTTCCACCAACCAACCACATGAAACGAGAACGGTTGGCGTTCGTAACGCCGCGCGAGCCTTGGACCGGTTGCGACGCTTGGTCCACATGGTTGCCCTGCACGCCACACAACAACGGCAGCACAAGCAAACCTTCCCGTGGATTGGTTGGTGCGTGCGTACTGCTTTGCTTGAGGTTTCTGAACTTGCTAATGAGTTCTGTTCAAATGATTTCTTTAGACAAAAAATGGGTTACACATAAATAATACAAAAATAAATAATAAATTGAACACATAGAGATAGAAAGAACTCCTTTCCTTATTGCTTTCTTCTCTGAAAGGTACACTTACTATTATTAGGAACCCTCTATTTATAGACTAAAGGGTGAGGTGCCCACTATGGACCAAGCTTGCAGACCCAGATTTGATAGCACTCCCCCTTGGCACTTATCTAACACGTATATGCATCATCAAAATTTCATAAAAACCTAGTGATTTTTTTTTAAAAAAGAGTACATGATATATGTTATATTGTGTTGTACGAATTGTCTCATTAAAAACTATGGCTGAGAAACTTTCGGAAAACTCATTAAGAGAAAAAGAGTATAATCTACCCAATTTTATTTAATCTATATGATTTATTCTTTGGGTACTCGATCTTCGTGATCAAGTTTTAATAGTGAGCTTAAGAAGAATCTCTCACTGAGTTCTGCACTTCTCTAAATCTCATTATGCCAATTCCATGTATATACTTTTCAAAGTTAGATGCTGAAAGTGACTTAGTGAATAAATCTACAAGATTTTCACAAGACTTAGTATGTAGTAACTTAATTTCGTCCTTTTTTGTAACTCATAAGCATAGAAGAGCTTGGGGTTGATATGCTTTGCAAAATGACTCTTCCGTAACCCGACTGCACTTATGCAACATAAGCTGCATTATCTTCATAGATAATTATGAGAGCTTACACGATATTCAATCCACATGACTACTGGATGCAGTGAATCATTCATCGAAGTCAAGCACATTCTCGTGCGGCTTCGTATAGTGCTATGATTTTCGAGTGATTCATCGAAATTGATATAAGACTTTACTTAGACGATTTTCATGAAATTGCAGTTTCACCACACAAGAATACATAGCCTGTTTGTGATCTAGGTGTATGCGGGTATGAGAGGTTCTCGGTATCTACATAGCTAGTTATATTCAAGTCTTGGTTCTTTCTGTAGAATAGTCCAAGGCCTTTGCTTTGTTGGAGGAATTAGAAGATGTCCTTCATTCTATGCCAATGCCTTTTGGTAGGTTCTATACTATACTTTGCTAATAGTTTACGGTAAATGCAATATCTGGTCTAGTGCAGTTTGCTAAATACATAAGTGTGGTGATTTTCCCTTTTTTCAATCTACAGTGCAATCAACATCTACTCTTTGTGCAAATCTACTGATTGGCTTGGCCGATGACTTCAAGTCAGCTCGTGGCAGATTAGAGCAGATTTACACCATAGAAAATAATCTAGAAAGTGAAATTTACAAAATTTAAAGCAATATAGATAGGCAATTCAATCTATGAGTGTCATGCTTCGATGATTATCTTTCGATCCACCAGAGCGACTCGTGCTGATAACATGTTGAGGACCCGTCGCTAGTGAGTCTAGTCCGAGTGATTCCTCCTAAATAGAAAATAGATCAAACATAGGTAATGCAAGAACAAATAATAAATTAAACGCACGAAGATGGGGAACTCCTTTCTTTATTGCTTTCTTCTCTAAAAGGTACACTTATAATTATTGGGGACCCCCTATTTATAGACTAAAGGGTGAGGTGCCCACCATAGACCAGGCTTGCAGGCCTAGACTAGGTTCTCTAATAGTTTGTACTTATTTATCTTGGTTGCATAACTATCGTAACATGAAGAGTTTCGCTTGCTGGAAGGAAAGATGAGTAGTAGTAGTTTGGGACGACTTCTCATCGGTTGTTTCTAATTTGTGGAAGTACTCGCAAGCTGGATTTTGGAAGCACGTCAGAATCTGAAAGAACACAAGCTGGAATCACGTGGCTACAGCTGTAAACAGCGATGATCGACGAACATGATGACTAGGGGTGCAATCTGATCGGATACTTTCTGATCGGCCGAACTAGTTCTGAGAAAATTCGAAGCGTGAAACCGGATATCTGGGATTCTTGTTAGATTTTGGAGTCGAATCCGGATAGTTTTTCTGGATATGGATTCAGAATAGAGGTATCCATCAGTTTTGGAGATATTTAAGAATTTTCTTGGAGCTATTTGAATAAATTTATATTGGATATTCGGATATTTGGGTCAGGCCAAGTGAAATGGTAAGAGGGGAAGAGAGGTGGGCTGGGGGAGGAGGGGAACAAAGAAGATGAAGATGGGCTGCTGCCTAGGTAGGACAAGAGGGAGGGAAATGGGCTACGAAAAATTCAGCCCAGGGGAAAAAATGATTTTTGAATTAAAAATGTTAAGAATTCAAATAAGCTCAAAAAAATACCAAAGAAACTTCAAAAAATCTAATAAAATTCATATATACATATTTGAACATTCAAAACCCAAATATAATACTTTCAACTTGATATTGAAGTTTAAACTAATCAGCTCTGTTGGGAGAGTGATCTCCACCTTGGCCCAATCGACTCAGTACGCCAAAGGCCCATTATATGCGTAATTGCGTGGCAAATCCAATATGGCTATGCTAAGAAAAAGACATATTTGCCCGTACTATTATAGACTCTAAGGGGGTATTTATGTAAACAACCTCTCTATGGCTATAAATGTGGCCCCTAGAGCACTATGGAGAGAGGGCATGTTTCATTCTTGTAAGAAAATGTCTAGATAATAACAAAAACATAGTACATACACTCTATACTACTCCCTATCATGAGTCTTAGGCTTCGGGTAACCCATTTGTGGTCTTCCTGTAACCCCATTATCCATTGTTTGGTACATAACCACAACAAGATCAAATCATTTTGATTTAGGAAAAATCTAATTAAGCTTTAATTAATTGCGAAAAATACAGAAAATTATGTAAAGCTATTTAGAAAATAATATTTTTGAAAACCCTAAAAATTGGAATGTTACTATATTATTCTAATAACTCTTTTACATCCAAACTCTAGTAGCCCATAAATACTTATTGAACTGGTAATGTAGTTGCGTTTTGAACATACTTTGTACTATGATGTCTTCCGGCTATGTCGATGGGTTGAATTTGCTCGTTGAATTGGTAATGTAGTTACCTTTTTGACATTATTTACGGTTGATTGATCTTTACTTGTGATGTATATATGGTTTATGTTTTCACATAATATCTAGATAAATATTCGTGACCGAGACTATTCGTATTTGATGTGATATATATTCGCTCTATATTCCTGACTGAGAATATCTATATTCGTATTCATATCCAATATTATCCGTGTCTGACTATAATTTTAAGAAAAAAATATATAAAATAAAATATAAAATAAGTGGTATCTGTCTGCATCCGATGGGAATGCGTGATGGCAAAAGGATTTCGACGAGACCGCCAGTTGCCGCTACAAGTTGCGACGGCCGAGCTGGACGAGCACCGGCTTCCCGCGGCCCAAGTTCTACGGGCGAGCTAGGCCCGGCGGAAAAGCAAAAGACAAGATTGCTTCGCGTGCGTGTGGGCGTATGGCATGTACATGGGTAGAGTTTGGCTGGCCCAGGCGCTTGCCCATCTCAGTTTCTGTCGCCGCCGACTCGAAGGCCGGAGTCGGGCTAACCAGGCCCGGCCACTAGTGCCTCGGCTCCCGATTTCTTTCCGCATCTGCTCAAGGCAAGCAGAAAGAACGAGGTATCGTGAGGTGGTGCAGGTCAGCAGGTCCAAGGACTCGAAACACAGGCACGTACAAATCATTGCCACACGTAAAACGGAAACGGGTTGAAGTTTTTTTTAATTACAGTTTCGCAGTGCACAGGGGAAAAACAGTGAAGATAAAGAATGACATAGTAAAAAAAAACCCATGAGCCGATGAAATAGCAACAACATCGCGCAATTCCAAATCAAATTAATGAACTGGGTAGACACAACATGAGGCATATATACCCTTGTGGTGAGCATGCCATTCGCTGATGCGCATGCATGCGCTCCGCTCGTTTTGGCCACCTCCGGCTGGCCTCTGTAACGCCCCAGTTTCTGAGAGGAACAGGAGCGTCACTAATCCGCAACCACCCAGGAGTTTGGTTACGGACCGAACAAGTATCATATCTGCTTACGGACATTTAAAAAAGTTAGCTTGATTGAAATAAGACCTAACGGTCAATTTTTACAATAAAACGGGCGAGCAAGTCCTAATATACTTACATTGCAGAAGAACCGCAGAAGCACCACAGGAAAGCCTGAGTGCGGTCGCAACCCTAACACAAAATCTTGAATTGCCTTCTTTTCTTCTGATATCTGTGCAATTTTGCAAGTCTGAGTACTCCGACCCCGTACTCAGCAAATCACAAGGGAAACCCTAACTTACTACTTGCACGCATCAACAAAGGAAGGGAGTATACTTGGTTTATTAACTTTGAGTGGATGCAGTTTTATTTGCAAACATTTTGATAAAACGGACCCAAAACTATTTCTCAAGATCTCAGGGGTTTTCATGAAAGATTAATTAACCAACTGAACAAGTTAAAGCATGTACAAATCTACTTAAGCTTTACTGCTGGAATCACCCAAGTGACACAGCTCCAATAACCGGGAGCACGGCGTATTCAAATACCATTTATTTGACTCTGCAGAGTTTGCTCAGCTTTACCCACACGATCCCTTAACTCCCGCGACAGAGTTAAGAAAGCCAGGTCGTTTCACTGCTCAACTCTTTATATAGGCTCTACCCGGTAGAATCCACTCGGGTCTGGCTCACACACACACCCACAAAAAGAGAAAACAAACGTCCGCTTCGAGTGAACTCTACCATTGTTAGGCACCCGCAGCACGGCCTGCCTAACCTCACTGCTAATCCTCCTCCTCCTCCACACCTGTAGAGTTTCAATCGAGTTGAGCAGCTACTAGACCAGTGTTGACAAGTCAACTCATGTGGTTGAGCGATCACTGTGACATTTGCTCAGCGTAAGGGTTTTAGTCCTTATATTTTCACATGGTCCGCAACCTCGCCAGGCCCGCGACCCAACCTAGGGTAAGCGGTGGGCGTAGACCGTCTTGCGGTTTCCCACACACCCTTACCCTACTCCAAACCTAGAGTAAAAGATGGGTAAAGACCGTCTAGCGGCTCTTCCCCAACCCTTACCCTACCTTGTGCACGCAGGCACTCTCCGCTCTAAGATACGGTGTCCCATACCACCCTACCTTAGAGTCGGGTTTTCCAAATTCTATTGGCCCACAGCCACAACCTTATTAGTGTAACACTTTGCATGATAATAATAACCTACAGTTATCTAGATTAACAGATAATTATTTCTAGGGTTACAAAGGCATGGCTACAAGTTTAACATGGCATTTGTCGGTGGTAGGATTTATCTACATAACATGTCATTCCAAACTTTTTATTTTACTTTAAACTAACATTTCATAACTAGCTTAATGCAAATAACATAATAACATAATTTAAATGGTATGGGATACAACATGATCAAAGACTTGTGACTTGCTGTTAATCTGGATGATCTCGGCAAGCTCGAACGTAGAAGCTCTTGGATCCTAGGACTACACCTGAACTTCCGGGATCTCCGACACTAGCGCAAACACATAAAACAAAATAAGTCCGGCTTGAGCCTAATCAAGCGAGGAAAAATAATCTATTAAAAATGAGTAAAATGCATAAATCCTCAAATGGGGAATTTTTGAAATTTATTTGGGATGAATTTGGGGAAATGGAGGCCAAAAATGGGTTCAGGACATTATTTGGAGCAAAGTGGTGAAATTTGGGAATTTTTGAGATTTTTTGTGATTTTCTAGGATTTATTTGGATTTTCTGGGATTTTGAAAATTAAGAAATGGCTGGAAAATCGGTGTGAACAGTAACGGGCCGGCCGAGCTACAGTGCTGCTCGGCCGGGGAACGGCCCGCGCGGCCCAAACGCGCGTGCGCGCGCGCGGGAGCGGAGCAGGCCGAGAGGCCGCGGCCCATCTACACACCGCGCTCGTCCGCGGCGGATGGAGGGCGCGTGGCGCAGCGGGCGGCGAGGATGCGGCGGGTGCGGACGGCTCGGATCAAAGCGGGGAGAGGGAATTGGACGGCTGCGAAACGGGGAAGGCGGACTGAGCGGAGGGGTTGGATCGGGCGGCTGGGGAGGGACGACTTTAGTGGGATCGGACGGTCGAGGAGGGTGGCCATCCGACGGCTGCGGATAGAAGGCACGGAAGGGGAAAGACGGTGGAGATGCGGCCACGATGGTCGTCTTCCTCCTCCGGCTGCCACGGCGCCTTCGGGACAGGGCCACGACAGCGACGGCGGATCGGGCGCACGGAGGGTCGGCGGCGGCGACCGAGGGCACCGGCGGGTAGGGCTCAACATGGGGAACCCGTCTTGGGGTTTTGGGAGAGATGATAACCAAAGGAGGAGGCAGGGGAAAGAAGGGGAAGCTTCGGCTCTTTGGTGGCGGGAGAGGTCGCCGGCGGTGAGAGGGTTCAATCGGCGACGGATACACGCTTAGGGGGTTCCGGGGCTCACCCTGGCGGCGGTGGATTCGGCCGGAGAGCTTCGAGGAGAGCTGGCCACGGGAAGGGTGCAGCGGCCGGAAAGGAGCTTCGTCGCCGGGACTCCTCGGGGCTTCACGTGGCCAGGGGAGAGTACCAAAGTGATTAGAACACCAGGGAGGAGCTCTGGGCGAAAGTAATTGAGAAATGGAGGGAGGGAGAGGGAGATTGGCTCCGGGGTGTCGCCGGCTCACAAGACGGCAATGGCGGAGCTACGGGTGGCGGGGCCTCAATCGGCTGCTTGAGGAGCTTCTCTGGAGTGGTGGGGAGGGATTGAGTGCGGTGGAGAAGTTCAGGGAGCAAAGGAGGAGAAGGGAGCCGGAAGGGAGCTTTTATACCCGGGCGGAGGGAGGAGCTCCTTCGGGGAGAAGGCAACGGGCGCGGGCGCGGGGTGAACCGGAGTGGACGGGGGCAGTTGGGGGCGTCTCCTCCGCGCAATGGGCGCTAACAGGGCGCTGACAGGTGTTAATGCGAGCGACGGGAGCAGGTGAGCGGCGGGCAAGGGCGGAGGCGCGTCCGCGCGCGGCGGAGGGGACAGGCGGCAGCTGACAGGTGGGACCAAGAGGAGGAGAGGCGACACGGCGCGAGGGCGTCCACCAAATCGGACTGAGGTGGTCGGGACGGCGCGGGCGCGAGGCGAACCCGGGGGCGGCGCGGAGACAGGCGCGGCGCGAGCGCAACGCGCAGCGCAAGCGCGTGCGCGGGGAGGGGGGTTGCGGCTTCAGACCGGGCGGCATCGGCGTGACGCGGGCGGCACGAAACCACTGGCGCGAGGCGGTGCGTCCGCGGGCGCAGCGCGCACGCGGGGTGAAGGCGGGGAGGGAGCGAGGCGCCAGCGGAGAAGGGAAAAGGAAGCGGCGCCAGAGAGGGGAGAAAGCGGGAACGGACGAGGCGCCAAGGAGAAGAGGGAGGCGGCCATGCCTGAAAGGGAAAGCGGAAATCGGGCGACTTTCTAAAAAGGGAAAGTTCCCAAAATTCAGTCAAAAATTCAGGAAAAAGGGTCAAAAATTTTGAAATTTTTAGGGGTGTTTCAGCCTCGGCCCACTGACGTCAAGCCTGCGGTGGTGGACATGGTCCGTATGGATGTCCTTTCGGTAGGTACGCCGGTGGCGACGGTGCTGGATACTGGTATGGCATACCCGGTGCCGCCGGGGGGTGAGTGGTCACATGCACTGTTTAGAGATGGCAATGGGTACCCGATACCCGAATAGCCGATGGGTTTTACCCGATAAAGAGACGGGTATGGAAAATTTTATGTACCCATGGGTACGTTATTGGGCGAAATCCTCTACCTGCCGGGTAGACGGGTGCGGGTGTGGGTATATACTACCCATACCCGCCTACCCGCGGGTAATGAATACCCGCATTAGACAACTAGACATCCCACTCAAATGTTAATTTTATTATCTACTTGTTGTTGATTGTTTATTTGTTTGTCATATGTTGATATGGTCATGTCAAGTATATTTATGTGATGTACTAATTTTGATCATTAGACGTTTTTGTGCTTGGCATGTATGATTAATGAATGTCTAAATTGATGATATTCTTATGTGTTAAATCAGGTATGCTTGCGGGTACGGATTACCCATCGGGTAGTAATACCCGCGCGGGTACGGGTATGGGTAAATTTTCCTACCCGCGTGCGGATATGGGTAACCCGACGAGTAAATTTACACCTAGCGAGTACGGGTATAGGATGGCAATACCCGATAGGTATTTACCCGTTGCCATCTCTAGCACTGTTACAGGGGCGGCGGCTGCTACTGCTGTCTGCTGCTGATGAGCGCCCGTATTCACGGTAGCGGATGGCGCCGGCGTGTTCGTACAGTTCTGTCATCATCAATTGATCATACACATTCTGACATATATACTAACGAGTTGAGTGTGTGGACTCGGTATGTACTTGCACGCATGGCCCCATCGTCCATTAATTGAATCCTTTAGCAAAAGACCTAACATTTAGGCCCCGTTTGGCACAGCTCAGCTTCACTAGTGAAGCTGTTTTTTTAGATTCGGCTTCACGAGCAGCTTCACCGGTGAAGCTAAAGCTATTTTAGAAAACTGTTTGGCAAAACAGCTTCACCAACAGCTTCATGCATGGCTGAGAGAGGTCAATTGTCCAAGATGCCCCTGTCTACCTAACTTGTTCTAACATTTGGAGTTGTATATTTGTATATGGTCATATGAATTAAAAAATAATATATTTGAATGAGTATGAATTAAAAAATTAAAATAATAAAATAATAAAAAAATTAAAATACGTGAACGGGAGAGAGCGGTGTGTACGCGAAAGAAAAAAGTGAACGGGATTTTTGTGAACTGAGCGGTGCGTACGCCTGAGGGAGAGAGTGGCAAATACGTGTAAATTTTTGTGAACTAGAGGGGCATTCGCTTCCTTGGAATATGGGCCTGAGGGAGGGAGCTGTGAAAAGCTACTTTTTTCAGCTTCATCTCTCTCTATTCCTTTGTGAGAGCACAAAAAAAGGAGCTTCATGGGTGAAGCTATTTGCAAAAAGGGTGTTTGGCAAAAAACAGCTCACAACAGCTTATGAAGCTGTTGGTGAAGCTGTATCAAACAGGGCCTTATTTTCTCCTCAGAGCTTATTTCTAGCAAGTATATAAGCACAATAGCAACGCAGCCATAACGCAACTTCTCAAATTGGTAAGCTCTTTGTTGCATGCTTTGGGCATCAAGGTATGCTCGTCATGGTAGCATTGTACATTTGTACTACCCGTTAAGTTGGTGGTCTGACCGGTGCAACTCGACCATCATGGCGGGAGTGATCAGACCGATGGCTGGGGCAGAGAACAGTGGGAGGTGTTTTTGAGTGGTTTGAGTGTGAGCATGGTATAGGTGCCGGTGTTTGGTTGTATGATATATTTTTTGACAAACGTGAGTCAAATGTATGAAACTTGTGCTTGATATAGTTGATTGGTATTTGAATATGCATGTGGCTCAGAGAATGTCAGTGGTCGACGGTAAGTGACCGGGCCTAGGTGGGAGAGCTGTGGTCTGAGCAGTTGTGTAACTCCGGGTGAAGCTACATAGCTCAAGCGGGAAGCATATAAAAGACAATGATCAGGAAGAGACGAGTTAGTGCATGTTGTGTGCCAGTGACTAGACCGATGCACGTAGAGACAGTTCGGGGGAGTCCAAATGCATCAAAACATGACGACTAGTTGTTGGGTACTACGGGCTACATGTCAAAGCATATGGAAATGCTTTGATGTGATGTGAAGACATGTAGGCAACAACAAGGTGGAGTCGACTAAACTCAGGAGGAGTTGAGGTCTAGAACGGCCAGAGAAGCTGAGTGCAATCACGGTGCAAGGTGAGGCATGGTGCGAGAGTCTTGGCGGGAAGTCGGTGGGGCCACATGAGAGGTGACGGAGTCAAGGAAAGGTACCTGAAAGCTTCGTCTGGGGTATTTTAGAAGTTTACCGAAATACCGGGTTTGAGTCTTAGACAAAACCACGGATAGAGATACACAAAAGAGAAGTGGTTTAGATCAAAATAAACTAGTTTGGCTAAATGGATCAATCGCTAAGATGTTAACAGGTTGAGTCTTATAAACACTTTGAGAAACGTGTATGAAAGTGTAAACCCCGTATTAGTGGGGTCAACAGGTTCCCCAAGTGCTTAGAGGGTTCAGACCCACTAAGTGGTGCTGGCTATATAAGGGAGGAGAGGGGAGAGCAAGAGTAGAGACTTTTGGTGAGAGACATTGACATATTATCTAAGTCTTAAGTAGTTTTTTTCTCTCCCGCTATGTGAGAAATATTGTGCATGGATGGTGCTTTGAGAGCACCTTGTAACCATCCATGTACTCGTTAATCACCTAGTCTTTGCTTGGTTTTTCATATTCTTGAGCAAGAAATTCAAAATCATGTATTGATAATAGATCAACTTTTTGATCTATTCTTGGTGTTGAAAGATCAAGCTCCATTTAAATTGGTTTTAGTGATAATGATAAATACTATTCTAAGGTTTTGGTGATAATGACAAATACATTTGTGAGACTAATCTTATTTATTGATTATGATATTACTTAGTCTCACTTAGATGAAAAGGTGAAATCATTAATGTATACATTCGATATCTTTCTTATAATCTTATTGCATTTATTACATCCAAATATATAATTAAATGACAAATCTATACGTGAGACTAATATATTTGTTTAAGTATATTATTGCTTAGTCTCATTTGGATGAAAAGGTAAAATCAAAGAAGAATGCATTCGAAATCGAAATCTAATCCTCAGTAGAGATCTCTGCATTTCATGTCACCCGGAATTGCGACGGACACAGCTGACATCATGGCGACGGGCACAGAATACAAAGGCTCACAGCTTTGCTGATGGTAATGATTATATTACCAGTAAGAATACCCGTCTGGAATTACGCAAAACTACTCAGAAGCTTCGGGAATTTTATTTTAAAATACTGAATTCCACAAAACAAAGTGGTATATATATAACAATCATGGACAACACCATCTATGGTCAACCTTGCACATAACATCTATTTTTCCTTCATGAATACAAACACGAGAAAATAACATTACATCTTCCAGGGAAAGTGAGAAAAAAGGGCTACACAACAATAACAGGTCTAAACAGTTCTTTTGTTCCTCAGCTCAAAACTAATCAAAAGGACAAAATTACATTGGCAATCCATTAAAAGCCATTAACATATCTCATTTGCTTACGGTGATTTACTGACTTGCACAGGATAGTTTCCACCTTGCAAAATAGTCTTCAGATTACTGTAAGGCATAGATCAACCAAATTGGCTTACATTCCAATGAAACAGAGATGACAGATGAGACACATGACGCCTGAAGAGGTTTTAATGTAACTATATAGAAGTGGCAGTTTTCGATAGATCAACAGAGGTGGTTGCAAGATTTCCAGAATAGATGAGACATAATAAAGCAGTATGATCAATGGAAGTTTGTATACTTGGATTTGCTGGTGTAACTACTCCAATGTTCATGAATTTACGTCTTTATAAAATATATAATACAAAGGACCCTCTGCTTGAATTGTCATTTGAGTTCCTTGTAAGTGCAGATTCAAAGGAGCACACTAGTGAATGATGGCTTCAAGAGAGGACACACACACACACACACACAAAAATGACAGGTTGGAAACACTTTCAGCACATACTTGAAAGCGAAAGAAAGTAAACAGATCAAGGTTAGAAAGTTATACCTCTCAAAGAACCCAAGGAGATACCGGAGAATGTACCAAAGAAGGCAAAGCATCAATATATCTATTATATTTAAGTGATAACATTATCTAGAACTCTTTGGTGTGATTCGCTGAGATGCATCAGAAATTGGGAATAATCGAAGTGGTTAAAAAACAGTAGTAAAAAGTCTAGATCTTTCAGACCTTCTTTGATGCAATCAGAAAACTTTCCCAGTTTCCACGAAGTTGCTGATAAAACAAACAGAAAAAACTAATGTTCTTGATGATGAACAACCTTCCACTATACCAGTCTCCTGAGTCCTGATAGGCAATTGCACAGTTTCTGGGCAAGGGAGTGGAAACACTTTACATATCATTATCTTCTCTGGAAGGACAATCTGTGTAGGAGGAAAGCGTATGGTGGAGCTGAATTTGCCGATACATAGGATATGTAACATTAGAATAAAGAACTTGGTATTGGAAGTTCGAAAGGGAGGATAACATACTTTTGAAAGAGTTGTTGTGAAGGAAGAATGAACAGAATTAAGAAGTGCAACATTCGTAGTTGCAGGATAACAAGGGTTGCATACAATTTTGAATAGGCCGCTAGAAAAGCACAATATGAGCAAGGTGGGGTTTGCTGGATTCATGGAGACAAGATAGTTTGTTTTGTACTATTGAAAAGGGTATTGGGTTCTCTCTCTCCTAGCTGTTTAGTTTTATGAGCTTTTAAGAATCTGTTTAGCTGTATAGCTTCTGGTTTTAAGTTTCAAGGTCCTATAACCTTGGTATGGTCTTATTTTCTCTTAAATACAAATATGCTACTGTTCTGCATGTTTCAAAAGGAAAATGAACCTGATGTACCTAAGACTAAACTAAATGTTCAGAGTTAAGACTCCAAAAATTGAGAGAATCGAGTGACTTAAGACTGTGGAAATATAGAAGCAGAAGCTAGATAGGTTAGAATGGAGCCTTCAGTGGAACAGTGTGTATTTGGTGACCTCCATAAATAACTTTCTAAACTTTGGGGTTTGTATGAAGAAGACTGTGAGACCATCTGACGTTGGGGCTAAACGACTGCAAGATAACTTTCTGAACAATAATTGCCATTTGCAATAATTAATAAAAATCTTTTAAAAATTTGGTGGTACAGGACCAGAATACGATTAGAGGTAATTTGAAGAAAAGGGGAAGGCAATGTACACATTAGTTTGTGTTTTTGCACAGCAACAGAATCAATTCAGCATGTTGTGGCAAGGTGAGTTGGGTTCTAATAGAGGAAATTATTAGGATCTGCACTATGCCTTTATGATTGAGCTGTTTGCTAGGGGCAGGGACGGAGTCACACCCCGGGCAGGGTAGACTTCAGCCTGGGGTGTGGAAAAATATCTAATGTACAGTCTGGGTAAATTCAGTCCAGCCTAGGTAACATTTTCATGGTCTAGCCTAGATAGTCTAGATCATTCCACCACTGAGTACAGGGTATAACCAAATCTTAGCTCCGCCACTGGCGAGGGGATACATCGATGCACTGATATTCACATGATCAGGATGCCATGGTTTTTCAGAGTTCTGCAAGATTCAACTTGTTTGAGCATGCAAGTCCAGAAATTTGCAAGAGTTGTTAGGCATGTGGCATGCAAGCTCAATCATGTATCCTGGTTGTGCGGTTATTATGCTGGATGCAGCTTGGCTTGCAACAGCAGTTTGGTTGTTGGAGTTGACAATGGGATGGCTAACCTCTTGGTCTAGAAAAAAATGGTGAGAAACAAGACTAATCTACAGTGCTACATATTGCATTAACAACTAAACAAAACCCTTCCACTCTCAGCGATAAGAAGAAAAAAAAGAAACAGTTCTTTGCTATAATCTAATTAGAGATTCCACAAATTAAAACTTTGGGAATTGCAGCAATTGCTCTAAAGGGGTCCTTACATTCAGACCAAGCACTAAGCAAACACGAAAAAGGTATGCCACCAGATTATCTAACAATGCCAAATCATCCCAGTGAAAACGGGAAAAATAATGCCAAAGGCAGAAAGACCCCCTAAATTCCATAATTTAATGAACCCACCACCCCTGCATGGCTTTCTCAGATTCAGCAAGCAAACCACCTAAGCCCCATCGAAACGCACTAACCATTATGGAAAAGGCGAAATCTTGACATTGCCAGAAAGGGAAAACGAGAGGCGAGCAGTGGAAGGATACTGAAAAGGTAGCGCTCCCACCAATCGAGCATGTAGAGGCCGATGGTGACATTGTACAGGTGGATCTTGCGCCCGATCCAGTTCATCCTCCTCAAGAGACCCGACACCGCAGATCCCTCCCTCGCTCAGATCCGAAAGACGCGGTGGGGTGTTGGATTTTCCGAGGGGAATTTGCTCCCATGCCACACAGTTTAATGGCGTTTGTTAAAATGCCCCATGATGTCTCACTGACATGTGGGCCCTGGACCCGCATGTCAGTGAGACATCATGGGGCATTTTAACAAACGCCATTAAACTGTGTGGCATGGGAGCAATTTTTCCATTTTCCGAGGAGGAAGAAGGGCTCCTTCAGAGGATCTGGACCGATCCTGTCGGTTCGTTTGGAAGCCAACGCTTCGGATGTAAATGTCATTAGTAGTTGTGGTTCAGAAATTCGCTCAAACGTTAGATCTGAAATAGACGGTATAGATAGATCAGATTACACGTGAGTCGATGACCCCGTAACCATCTACAACCTCCGCCATAAAAACACGTCATTTTAGGCATGGATATGATTCCTAAAATAAAATTTAATAACTATTTTTTATTATAATATATTTATAAAATCTAATAAAATTGTGGCATTATGAAAACACTCTTTGAGACAAATATGCACATATGATTTAAAAAATATATTGATAGTCAAAGTTTTAGAAGTTTGACTGTATACAACATGTTTTTGTACCTAGAGGAGTAATTCAGACCCTTTTTTGGGGAGTAATTCAGACCCAATTAGGCCTAAACCGTGCAGTTCAGAATCAAATAGTTTGATCACAAGTCAGTGAGTCAGATGTATTTGTTCAATTTTTTGACAGAATGTATTTGTTCTTTGTAAGGGCAATGATAGGCTAGCTCTGTCCGTTGCTGTCCTAACGTGTTGTTACTTGTCTAAGGAAAAAAAAAGTGGTGTCATTTTGTTCACCTGCAGGGTTGCAACGATGCGAAACACAATAATTCTCTCACTTGTCATGGGGGGAAAACATCAAAATATTCCCACACTTTTCTACAAACTACGTTGTGATTATAACTTTCGATGTATGCCTTCCTGCTCAACCGAAATTATTAGCTGCCGTAGCTCCATAGGTCATATGTCAAGCTCCCCCAACTTGGCAAGTGCTGCTGAGTATGATAGATTCATGTAAAAAAGTTATTTTTTGAAAAAAGACATTCGGATGTTAAAATTAAAAAAAATAGCTAGAAAACTATTTGTGGACTCAATTCCATAGTTAATTGTTAGGTGTGCCGAATGTCCCGTTGAACGGTAGGTAACAAAAAAAATCACATCATAAGTTCTTGCAACAGTAACCATTTCACCTATGCATATTCCCGAAGTCCTAACTCCTAACTCAGCTCCAACGACCATGGATCCGCCGCCGCCCGGCCCTCAGGCGCCACTGCTCCCCCCGGCACCCACGCCGTCGCACGATGGGCTGATGCACCTATGGTAATCTTCACTCACCAATTTAACTCCAGTATTTCCGGTGCACATTTGCGTCACACGTTGGTCCTCCACTAGCTGTAATGCGAAAGGCTGCAGCTTACTTGTGAATTTTCGATGGTTGCAGCTTGTGGTTCCTGTGCTGCTGTGGTGTTTACGTGTTGCTGCCCACCGATGTATGAGCCAGGGCCGCCGCCTCTATAGGGGCCGCCCGAAAGGACCGCTGCACATCGTATTTGTTCTGCCTTTTGTTCTGCTTGTGATGTCCAAATAATACAAGAGGTAACCTTTCGAGGGTGTGGGTATCTGATCACCGATCTCTCCAGGTGCGGTCGTATGCATATTGTACTTTGCGTGTTGTGTGCCACTTCTGTGTTAATGAATGAGATTGCAAGTATTATGAAAGATTGAGATAAGTGTTTGCAACGGAACTTTTGATTCTCTTACTACTTTATGAATCTGTTCAATGTTTTATATAGATGATGAATGGATGGTATAAAAGATGCCTTTATGAGAAGGCATCTATACATTTGTAACTGTACATTGGGCAGTTTCTGTAACTGGTGTTTAACACTCCCCTTGACCAATGTATCTTCACATGATCACCTTGATTCATCATCTTGAAATAACTCCTCCAAAACCCTGTAGGGAAAAATATGAGGAGAACCGAGAGAATAGATATGCCATGAAAAACTCCTTTAAAACCCAAATGGGAAAATTTTAAGGAGAAAAATGATATGGCATATATTTGATTACATCTCTTTAAAAACCCTTGTGGGAAAATGGAGATATATTTATGTTTACGTTGTCATATTGCCTCATTAAAAACTTTGATGAGAAACCTTAGAGGGAAAACTCATAAAGGGAAAAAGAGTACAATATTTGTATTGAACGGGTTAAGTCTGAGGAGATTTCTCCCCCTGACATCTGCAAATCACGTAGTCTTCGCATACCAATTCCATGAACACATTTTTGGAATGTGGAAGTTGGTAACGACTTAGTGAATAAGTCTGCGAGATTATCACAAGACTTAGTTTGCAGAATATTTATTTCCCCACTCTCTTGCAATTCATGTGGGTAAAATAATTTAGGTGCAATATGTTTAGTGATATTGCTCTTTATGTAACCCGTTTGCATTTGAACAACGCAAGCAACATTATCTTCGTAGATAATGGTAGGTGATGCGATAGCACCTATACCACATGATTGTTGTATGTGGTTAATCATTCTGCGAAGTCATATACATTCACGTGATGCTTCATATAATGCAATTATTTCAGAATGATTAGTGGATGTAGCCACTAGAGCCTGTTTCGAAGACTTCCAAGAGATGGCTGTTCCACCATGTAAAAATACAAAGTCTGTTTGAGATCTGGCATTATGGGGATCTGATAAATAGCCAGCATCTGTATATCCTATTAAATCCATATTTTATTCTTTTATAAGAATAAACCAAGATCATTAGTACCTTGAAGATATCTAAGAATATTCTTCACTCCTACCCAATGTCTTTTGGTTGGAGCAGCGCTATATCTAGCAAGTAGATTTACCGCAAATGCAATATCCGGCCGGGTGCAATTTGCAAGGTACATAAGCGCTCCGATTGCACTGAGATATGGAACCTCAGGTCCCAATAACTCTTCATTATCATCTCGGGGTCTAAATGGATCTTTGTCCCTGTCGAGAGATCGAACAACCATGGGGGTTTTCGATGTATATGCTTTATCCATATTGAATTTCTCCAATATTTTCTGGACATAGGCTGATTGATGCACTAGGGTGCCTGTATGAAGGTGCTCAAGTTGTATACCTAAGCAAAATTTGGTTTTACCCAAATCCTTCATTTCAAATTCCGTTATAAGATGATTACGTGCGTCATCTATATCCTGTGTGTTACCAATGATATTAAGATCATCAACATACACAGATATAATACAAAAACACATTGAGGATCTTTTGATGAATACACATGGGCAATCATCATTGTTGGAGTATCCCTTTTTGGTTAGTAACTCACTTAGTCGGTTGTACCACATTCTACCCGACTGTTTCAAGCCGTATAAAGACTTGTTCAATTTTACACAATACATATTGCGATTTGCGTTTGGATTCGGAATTGAAATTCCATCGGGAACTTTCATGTATATGTCCGAATCAAGTGACCCATAAAGATATGCAGTCACTACATCCATCAACTGAAAAGATAGATGATTTTTAACTGCCAATGAGATTAAGTATCGGAATGTTATTCCACTCATTACTGGAGAATAAGTTTCATTGAAATCAATGCCGGGTCTCTGCGTGAACCCTTGTGCTACAAGCCTTGCTTTGTATCTCACCACCTCATTGTTTTCATTCCGTTTGCGGACGAAAACCCATTTGAAACCGACAGGGAATACTTTGGGAGGTGTATGTATCACATTGGTGAATACATTTCTTTTCTTGAGCGAGGCTAACTCCGCTTGAATTGCATCCTTCCATTGATTCCAGTCCGAGCGCTGTTTGCACTCTGCCATAGTCTTGGGATCTGGATCATTTTGAAGGTTGTTTGCAATTGTTGTGGAGAAATAAATGTCGACAATTGTAGTCTTACGATCGTATGATTCTCTAGAATCAGTATAATTAGTGGAAATTTCTTGGACCCCTGGTGACTCAATGTTATTTCCCAAAACATTTAAGTCGGGGTATTCCGATGTTCCAGGATCAGTAATTGAGTGCACTGTTGATCTGGGTTCAAGGATCCTTTGGTGTCTATCAACTTGAGGTTGATCTGCATTTACATTCTTTTGTTTCCTTTGTCGCTTGTTAGAAGCTGTATCCGCCATTTGTACCGTACTTCTCCCCCTCTTATTTTGAACTGGGAGTTGAGTGGTATTTTGCGGTACCTCCACTCTTTCAGGTACATTTCTGGCAAGATTATAGGATTTTGTGACACCCTTATAATCAGTAAATGCATCTGGCAGATTATTTGCAATGTTTTGCAAATGAATGAGTTTCTGAACTTGAAGTTCAGTTTCTCTGGTACGTGGGTCTGAGGCAGGAATGCCTTGTACATTCCAATTAATTTCCTGGCATTCAGTTTGGTACTTATTGTCTCCCCCTAATGCCGAGAAATGTTCCTCATTGAATATGCAATCAGCGTACCGGGCCGTAAACAGGTCCCCTGTTAGGGGCTCGAGGTATTTTATGATTGACGGAGATTTATACCCAACATAGATCCCAAGTTTCCTGTGCGGTCCCATTGAGGTACGCTGCGGTGGTGAGATCGGTACGTATGTAGCGCAACCGAACTTTCGTAGATGGGAAATATCTGGTGGATTTCCACGTACTAATTGCAGCGGGGAAGTGCTATGATAAGCAGTTGGACGCAATTGGATTAAGTCAGCAGCGTGTAAGACTGCATGACCCCAACATGACGTTGGTAAGTTGCAATTCTGTAGTAATGGTCTTGCAATGAGCTTGATTCTCTTGATAAGAGATTCTGCTAAACCATTTTGTGTATAGACATATGGAACAGAATGTTGAACTTGTATCCCAAGAGCCATACAATAATCATTGAAGGCATGGGATGTAAATTCAGCAGCATTGTCCATTCGAATTGATTGAATTCGATATTTAGGATAATGTGCTCGTAATTGGATAATTTGACCAATTAACTTAGCAAATGCATGGTTTCGTGTGGATAAAAGACACACATGTGACCATCTAGTAGATGCGTCAATGAGAACCATGAAGTATCTGAATGGTCCACACAATGGTTATATAGGACTACATATATCTCCTTGAATGCGTTCAAGAAATTTAAGTGGTTCAGCTTTGATTTTAAGATAAGAGGGTCTTAAAATCAATTTTCCGGTGGCACAAGAAGTGCACACAAAATCTGAGGATTCCGGAAATTTTGTTTTGAGATATGTATGACCAATTGAATTGCTAAGAATTTTACTTATCATTCCAATGCCTGGATGGCCAAGGCGATCATGCCATGTTTGGAATGTGTTAGTGTTTTGGAAAATTACTTTGTACGCAATATGTTGAACGGGTTTGATGTATGTATAGTACAATCCGGAGTTTAAAGATGGAATTTTTCTAGTACTTGTTTGACATATCCGTTGTGTTTGGTTAAGAGGAGATATTTCTCTTTGTTGTCATTTCGGGTTTCAACATGGAAACCATTCTGACGGATATCTCTATAACTAAGTAGGGTACGTGTTGAATCAGGATACAAGAGTGCATCCTCAATTTCCAATTGTGTACCCATAGGGAGAGTGATAGAGGCGCGACCAGAGCCTCCTATCGTTGCATCGCGTGCAGCGATGATTAAAACATTGCTTTCCTCCTAGTAAGAGTTAGGAAATATTTTGTGTCCCTAAGTATAGAGTTTGTGGTACCACTATCCACAAGGCATAATTCCCCCTCCATTGGATCGACTCCAAAAATCTTATCTTGTTTTCACTGTGTGCTGATAACGTATTATGAAAGATTGAGACAAGTGTTTGCAACGGAACTTTTGATTCTCTTATTACTTTATGAATATGTACAATGCTTTATATAGATGATGAATGGATGGCATAAAAGGTGCCTTTATGAGAAGGCATCTGTACATTTGTAACTGTACATTGGGCAGTTTCTGTAACTGGTGTTTAACAGCAAGCTTGCGCGTTTAGTTTTGAGCTGAATAGGATTTACATGTTCTACGTGAGTGCGTCTGCCACAGCTATTCTGATGACACAATGCCTTTGTAGAGCACAGGAAGCGAACGTTCGGACTGATCCATCGTACGTTAGATGCAGTAGAGTTTAGTTTGCACCAACAGTAGTTGTGTGACAATGGCCGGGCACCTAGACAGGAAAACAAAACGAACTGATCAGGCATGCAGCACGTAATTGACAGACACCCCTTCCTCCGCCGAAGCAAGTGCTGTGCCTGCCAGGACTCAGCCCACGCCGTTGCTTCGTCGATGTAGCCCACGCCGGCACGTACGTCTCAGGGCTCACACGCCTAGGCCGCGAACTCCAGCCGTCGGTGGAGTGACCCGGGGTCGCCAACCTCGATCAACGCACGCTCCCTTCGCCAACTCAGGCGGCCGGCCGCTCTCGGCCTCGTGAGGCAAGGACTGACGACCAGCTCCCACCGCCCCACGTCCAGACGCGCGGTCTCAAGGCCGCGCCGACGCGGAGGCCTTTGGAGCTCGCGGCGCGCCGGCGAGCTCAATTGAAGTTCCAACGCCCGTAAGCGCAAAGGAGGCCGCGCTGTTGCGACCCATGAATCCGGTGGCTGCACGCGGCCGCCCGAACCTGCCTCATCCCTCCCGCTTCGCACCGGCAGAAGCGGTGCTGCCGTGCGCGTCTGCGGACTACGGAGCCTACGCTTCCCCGCTGTGGCAACAGCAGCAAGGCGCAGGCACGCCGCACGCGGTACAACCAGGAGTGGGAAAGGTCACAACAACACAATGATATAGCGATGCGATGAATCGCCCATCACAATGAGAAAAATAAGCACAAGCTCAGCTTCTCGTGATCAGAATATTGCTGTTGGCAGCGGTTAACTGAAGTCTAAAGCAGGCTCATTTGTGCTGTGCCACAGAACCGCCATACCACACGGAAAACGTTAGCAGCACTTCAACAGAGACATGGCTCCCTAAATCCACAGCTGATTACAAAGTACGGAAATTAAGGGCATAGGTACAAGGTGAGTCCAGTCCAACGCTCGCTTCGGGTTCCTGAGGACGATGATGACCGTCGCCGCTGAGAAACATCTTGCTGATGAACCTATCCTTGTTCACGGGCAGAGCTTTCTTCTTACCCTTGCCAGTCCTAGGAATCTGGAAAGAAATGAGCAACAATAAATCAAGTTGTAACAAACACATAGAATTATGGGTGATATCACGCTTTGTTAGTTCAGTTTGCTACCTCAGTCCACATTTTTGAAAGAAAGGCAAGAGGACTGCCATATATTAAAAGAGGGAAGGGGAAAAGAATACAAAACGGTCACCCGACCGTGAGATACAAGGCAAAAAAAGAAAATAAAAGAAAAGAAAAGAAAAAGGACTCCAAACCCTGACCGCTACCCGATTCCTGTCGCCTCTCTTGTCGAAGCAACTAAGATCACTTGCCTGCTACCTATAACTGTTTGATCTGCCACCGATTCCACCGAGAGAAAGGAGTTTTCGAAAATTCTTCTATTCCTCTCCATCCAAACATTCCACCACATTTGGAGTAGAGCCCCAATGCATTCTCGTTTGGTTGTTTGTGGCCTAATTTTTGCAAAAGCCTTCCACCAACCCGAGAGGCTATTGTAACTTTGCCCAGCTGGAAGGTCTCTCAAGTTCAAGAGCTCTATCACTTTGCTCCAAACAGCAACGGTAAACATGCAATCTTTTGCTAAGTGTCCGGGGCTTTCTCCCTGCTGGAAACAGAGAGCACACAAAGGATTGCATGGCCAATTTCTTTTGATGAGATTATCAGCAGTTAAAATCTTGTGTTGCAGAAGTAGCCATCCAAAAGATTTGGCTTTTTGTTCAGCATGTCCTTTCCACAAATGGTTTAGAGAAGGTTTCGGAATTAAACCACTAAACTGAATTGAGTAAGCCGATCGAGTCGAATACTCCCCACTTGCTGTCCATCTCTAAAGAATGGAATCTTCTGTATCCTCCAGGGTGACATGATACAGGCTTCCCGCTAACCCGATTAGTTGCGAGAGTTGATTAGCCTCCGAAATTGTCCCAATACAATTTAACCAGAAATGTTGCCGCATGGCATTTTGAACCGAAATCTTTTTCCTCCGAGAAATTTTAAAAATGTCCGGAGCTAAAGATTGCAAGCTCTGGTTGTTCAGCCACTTATCCTTCCAGAAACTAGTCTTTGCTCCATTTCCAACCGTGATTGTCGTACTTGCCGAGAAAAGAGCAAAATCCTCTCTGTTGCACGGCAGCTCCATGGAGGACCAGGGCCGAGTAGGATCTCTCCATTTTACCCACAACCATCTTAAGCGAAGAGCTCGGGCGAATCTTTGCAAATCAAGTATTCCCAATCCTCCTAGGGGGCGCGGTTTACATACCGTTTGCCAATTTACTAGACAGTGTCCGCCATTTACATGTTCAGGTTCTTTGCCTTTCCACAAAAAAGCTCTTCGAAAACGATCTATTTTCTTTGTCAACCATTTGGGCGCGGGCAGCACTGTCAAGAAGTAAGTAGGCATGGATGAAAGAACATGTTTTACCAAGGTTTCTCTTCCAGGCATGGTTAAAAACTTTCCCTTCCACCTCGGCAATCTATTTGCAATCTTATCAATTAAGGGCTGGTAGTCAATTTTCCTCAAAGTGCGCGAATGCAAAGGAAGTCCGAGGTATCTACAAGGAAAGGAGCTTATCTTTCCTTGGAAACATTGCCGAGCAGACTCAATTAGCGGAGCTGTGCAAGCTATTGGGTAGATTTCTGTTTTTTCCAAATTAGTGAACAGCCCAGAAGCCCTTCCAAAGAGCTCCAAGATTGCTTTGAAAGCTTCTAGATTATTCTGATCTGGCCTTAAAAAACCGCCACATCATCCGCAAACATGGATACTCTAAACGGCAAGTGCTGCCCTGACAAGGGCGTGAGAACTCCATCCTCCTCTGCTCTTGCAATTAGTCTTTGCAAAGGCTCCATAGCTAGAATAAAGAGCAATGGGGAAATGGGGTCTCCTTGTCGTAGACCTCTAGCATGCCAGAAAGATTCTCCAGAGAAACCATTTACTAGAACACTCGAAGAAGACGAGCAGAGTAGATTAGCAATCCAATTCCTCCAAGCAATACCGAAACCAAAATTTTCCAAAACCTCAATCAAGAAAGGCCAACTTACGGAATCAAAAGCCTTTGCCACATCTAGCTTCAGGAAAAAGCTTGGAATTTTCTTTCTCTGGAGAAGCTGAAGCACCTGCCTAGTGTAAAGAAAGTTTTCATGTATAGATCTCTTTTTAATGAAAGCATTTTGATTCTTAGAAATCAATTTGTCCATCACTGGAGCTAGTCTCAATGCCAAAAGTTTTGATATGATCTTTGAAAAACTATGAATGAGACTGATGGGTCTAAACTGATCAGGTCGACTTGCATCCAACTTCTTATGCAGAAGAAAAATTTTGGCGGTGTTCAGCAGCTCTAGGTGCTCAGTCTGAAAATCGAAGAAGGCTTTAATTGCCTCAAGGAGATCTTTCTTAATTATAATCCATGCTTTTCGATAAAAACCTCCATTAAAACCGTCAGGACCAGGTGCTTTTTCAGCTGGAATGCTAAAGATTACAATCTTTAATTCCTCTTCAGAGATTGGTCGCTCCAACTCCTCCATCTCCAACTCCAGCCTCGGCATTTGCAGCTGCTCCCAGTTGAGGGAGGAAGAGCGGTTGAAAGCAGAGCCTGTTTTTTGGACAAAGAAATCTGTCATTTGGCGTAACTTCCCCTCTATGGAGAAGATGGGTCCATTTTCAGAGTCTAAGAAATCAATGAAGTTCTTTCTTTTCCTTCCATTTGCCCATAGATGAAAAAATTTTGTATTTGCATCACCTTCTTTTAACCAAGACAATCTAGCCCTTTGTCTTATACGAATTCTATTCAAGGTCGCAATCCCAAGGACTTTAACCTTGATGTCTCTAAGAAAAGCTATCTCTTCTGTAGAAAGGTTTCTCTCTTCTTGTGCGGTTAGTCTTAGAATGATTTCATTTGTCAAAGCTAACCGCAAGCGCAAATCTCCAACTTCAAAGCTAACTGCAACCTCAGTCCACATCCCCCGCACGTTTTCAAGCACCATGTTACAGTGGCGATCGAACGCTCGAACACGACCAAGTAGCTTCTTGTTGTTGCAGCAATTGATGAGCACCTGAAGATGTTCATAAATAAAAATGTTAGCTTCATTATTGACCGATTGGAAGCACAAATGCAGCAGTATTACAAAACAAAACAACAATCATCAGAAATCACCACCACAAATTACACAATTAGTATTATTGTCACAAACAGAAAGTACAACGCAAAGGAAAAAGAAGGAAACTGATTAAGATCAAATTGGCAACTAAACATGATTAATCATCAAAATCTTATGAAGAACAAAAACATAAGATATACGGTCAGACACCAACTACTTTAAGTGACCATAACATCCATACGCTTTACAACTTAACTACAGTATGTACAAGGGGTGGATACTAAATACAGAAACAAAATAGTGATTATTCTACGCAACAGTGGATATGTAGGTTCAACATATGCTTAGAAGATGAAATGAAGAACCAGTGTGCACAAAAGAAAAGCTGATCCATGTATAAAGCCATTTCCCTTTCACCTAATGACCTAAAGGTACTTTACACTTGGTATGCAATGGAGAACAAAAATACTAACAACAAAATTGTTATGAGTATTGTGTGTATAGATATGAGACCCAAAGGGCCATATATATAGGAGAGTACAAGAGGATATGCCATATAGAGATAAGGCATATATGAAATAGAATGCAAACTCTATATCCTAATACAACTCTATCTCCTTAACACCCCCCCTCAAATGCAAGGCGTATGCAATAGCATTGCATTTGAAAAAGGAGTTAACACTAAAACAAGAAAAATCCGAAGTCCGAGTCTTGATGATGTCGTCGTTGCGTGCAGCCTTTGAATAAACTGTCAAATCAAGCCGAAGAGGAATATATAAAAGCATAACAGCGCAGATCGAAGCCCAAGATGGCGGCGGCGCAATGCACAAGAAGCGCAACGGAGGCGCAGTGCAAAAGAAGCACGGCGGCTTTAGAAAGTCGGGGTGGCGGCTTAAAGAGAAGCGGCGGCATCATAACGACTTCTACGATCTGCACGCGGCTCAGAGAATAGAGCGGCGGCTGCTGCCATGCAAAAGAAAATTCCTACACTTCTATGACCGACAATAAATTTGTGGACTCGTACGGCTTGGACGAACGAAAAGATTAGAAACTACGGACTTGGATAGACGCGACAGAAGACTCACGAAAAAAAACTAATGACTGACTTAAGAAAAAAAATCAGCACACCCCACTCCCTTAAAACCCTTCTTCTCTCTCTCTCCACACCCCTCCTCACTCGCGCACGCCTCACTCATCTCTCCTGCATCCCCTCTTCCTCCCATCTCGCGCCGGAAGAAGGCACATCCACGGCGGCCGGGAGACGGCGACATGACGCGCGAGCGCGGTGGCCGAAGGCGGCGGCGCAGGCACGGCGCCGGGAGGAGGCATCCGAAGGCGGCAGACGGTCCGGTAGAGCCGGTGGCGAAGAGGCACGGCGTCGGTGCTGAGGCGGCGTTGGTGTTGCGGCCAGGCAGCGGCGGCGCGGAGAGCGCCGAATCCGACGACGGGAAGGCCAGATCCGAGGTGGCTCCAGCCGGATCCGGGCGGGAGTCGGCCTGGCGACGGCAGTTGAGACACCTGCGGTGCGGATGACGGCACGACATCCTCGGGCGAAAAGAGCGACGGATCCGGCCAGAGGCGACCGGATCCAGAGATGGTCGGCGACCCGAGGATGGCGGCGGCCAGCACCAACGGCGACGGCGTCGGAGCGAGCCGGCGGCTGGGATCTTTGATCCGGGCAAAGACGAGCCGGATCTGGAGCGAGGAGCCAGCGCTGTGAGATCCCGCGCCCGAGCCGCAGTGGGAGACGGCGATGAAGTCGACGATGGCACCAGCGTCCGGATCTGACGCGGGCTGGCAGGATCCGGCAGGGGGACGGCGGCGCCAAGCAGAGCAGCAGCAGCCCGAGATCGGTGAAACCGACGGCGAAGAGGGCCAGCAGCGTGGGCACGGCGACCGGGAGAGGTGGCCGCCCAACAAGATGGCCGCCCCCGGGAGAGGAGATCGATCCTCCCGGGGGCAGCAGATGCGGAAGATGAGCGGAAGTAGATCGAGGTTAGGGTTTTAACCTAAGCTCTGATACCATGTTATGAATATTGTGTGTATAGACATGAGACCCAAAGGGCCATATATATAGGAGAGTATAAGAGGATATGCCATATAGAGCTGACTGGTTCCGACCACATTGGTTGTTCAACCACTCGTTGGTTTACGACCACGTTAGTTATGACCACGTTGATCACTTTGATTGGCGGCTGGTTCCGACCACGTTGTTTGTTCGACCTCTCGTTGGTTTACGACTACGTTTATTACGACCACGTTGATCACTTTAGTTGTCGACCGATTCCGACCACGTTGCTTGTTCGACCACTCATTGGTGTCTGACCACGTTGATTCTTGATCACTTCAGTTCTCCACTACGGTGATTTCTGTTTGATAGTCGATTTTCGACCACGTTGAACTTCTGATTGGTAGTCAAATTTTGACCACGTCGTTAGGTTTCGATCACGTTGTTTTTCCTGCTGTCTAGTTGTGTTCGACTCTGTCTCCTCTATTTTCAAGTAGGATTTCAACCATAATCTTCATAGTTTTATAGCTATCAGAGAAAGGGGATAAGTGAATACTTAGGAGAAAAATTTTAAGACACTATTCACCCTTTCCTCCTTTGCCTGTCCGGTCCTACAGAAGTTACTACACAACCACGAAAAGAAATGCACTGAGAGTGAGATCAGATAATCTTCAGGATCAAAGGGGGAAAATATCAGGGTAATATGTTACATAGAACTAGATATGCGCATATCATTGAAAACACATATTTCAACTACACGTAGTCCTAAGGTTGTCATTGTTGTTTGCTTGTGCTGCATATACTTGCGGGTTTCAGTTGTATCTTTTGCAGCCATGCCAAAGTAAAGTAATAGGCATGTGAGTTTTCTCTGATTTTACCCGCTAATAAAGATCGCGTTGCTGCATCACAAGGATGAGGTGATCCATCAAGCCAAACAGCCAAAAAACGGATCTAAGAGCGTCAGTCCGCGACAAGGAACAAGGCAAACAGAACCAGCAGACGAATGCGCACGCCAGCTATAGGGCCTGTTCTTTTGGGCTTTTGAAATTGATTTTCGGCTCCTACTACAGTACCTAACTTTCAAATGGAGTATTTTCTTAAGACGGGGTCTACAAGTTAAACAATCTACACGTTAAAAGCCCAACATCTGTATCAGCCAAAATTGCAAGTGAGTATCTATCTCTCCGTAATCTGTACCGTAAACAGCCAAAATTCAAAAATTTCAGCCAAAAGCCATAAGCCGCAGCCGAAAAGAACAGGCCCAACTGAACGGAGCATCTACACCACTCCTCCCCCTGCCGCTCCCCCCCCTCTCTCTCTCTTCTCCGATGCTAGCAGCAGCTTCACATCTTTCCTCCACCTTCCTCCATCCCCCCCTCCTTCACTACCGACGGCCGGCGGCCACCTCTCCGCGCCACCGTCTCCCCCTCTCCGGCGTCCTCAACTTAACATTCAGTACACCGCCTCGCCACGTCTCCCTCCGCTGCAGCCCAATGCCCTCCATCGCCTCCTTGGCTACCCTCCATATCGGGGGAGAGGGGGGGGGGGCACGGTGAACCTAATGGTGCCTCCAGTCAGCTGTCGCGCGAGAGCGAGAGATAGAGTGAACGAGAGAGCGGTGGATGGGAGCGAGAGGAAACAACGACCATGATGATATACTCGTCAGAACAGTACACCGTTCCCTATATTTTTTCTCATAACTGAATCCAGTTCCTCTGCAGCATCAATTAACATCAATGCTATCTATCTGTCAAGTGCATGGTACGTAAGATTCCACTTCCTGCAACTTGCTCCCCCGAATTCAATCCGAGTAGTACATCATCCCCTGTCTGAAATTACGATTAAGTGAATTTTGCGTGATCACATGACCTCGGTTCTCAAAGAACTCGAGCACAATGCAGTAGCAGTATATTCATCTCTGCACACCCTTTCTGAGAGCCAACAAAAACCAGGCACAGTGCGTTTCCGAAAAAGCTGAAGAAGAAAATTGTGTGCCAACATCTGCATTTTCGAGGTGGTCCTCGACTGTCCCACAGGAATGCGGAAGGCAGCAGCACCACTAGCTTTACTCTACTCCGTGCGCACCCATTGAATGCAAGCAGTTAGGGCGGTCGACCGATCGACATGGGCTAATAATCCTCGCATCATTGTCAGGTGTTGGATGAACGACAACTCTTACGTTTCAGCACACCAAACATGAAGCATCGATCTGGAAGAAACATGGGGAGCAGAAAGTCAAGTCGCCCCATGAGCTTTAGCGGTGACATTGCATCGGCTTCCTTCCGTCGCCGTGTCGACTGTCGCGAATGCCCTGTTGCCGTGCGTAAATGCTGGACCAGACAACGGAACGGGACAGATGCGAAACAGTTAAGGCCACGCTACTACTGTAACGTGAGGACTGGTGTGCCACGAGCCTAGAGATCATAGGAAGGCAACTGCTAAACTGACAACGTCAACTCCTATTAAAATAAATTGTTTTGCACTTTCAGAGTTTCGGTTGTTGGGCAGAACAGAACATTCATGGCCAAAATTCTGATGAATGGCTTGAATTTGCCATGCTTTTATATCGTTTTAGTGCAGAAGTATATGATTAAACCTGCAAACTAAATCTGTAATGATCTGATCTCAAAGTCCAATCGAGGACCACTTGACAATTCTTCAGTTCAAGTGGTAATGTGTTCAGCCTTGCTTTGGGCCAAAGTAACAAGCAAACAAAAAAAAAGAGGAAATTTTCATGAAAAGCAGTAGCGTTTGCCGAAACTACTGTCAACTCACGGTAGCTCAGCAAATCGACGGTAATGCTTTGTTGAAGGATTACGCAATTCGTTAGGTTCTGGTCGGAACATTTTCAGTTCAATGTCGAGCTATGCTCTCTACTGAAACTGCACTGCAAATTTCAATGGTTTCGTAAAAAACAAAAAATGAATTAATAGACTTGAAGTAGCACTACCAGAACCGATTTTTTAAACTGAATAGATCGCGCAGATTTGCGAGACCACATGTTGAGTGTATTTCAGCTGCTGTGGGGTCGATTCTGGGAGAGTACGAGAAAAGAGTTGAGTCCGAACAGTGGTGGACACAGGATCAACTTAGAAGGGGAGAGACTAATGAGACTTGCTCATCGGTTTGTCGAATGTTGAGTTGCCGATCTGTGGTAACCTACCGTATTGCTAGTGAGAGATAGAAAGACGCTATTACAACTATACATGCTATCTTGAAACTCCAATATAGTCTATAAAACCAAAATAAGTCAAATTTAGGCGGCCGACAATAGGAGACACCAGCCCCACCAATCCGGTGGGTCCGCCCATGAGTCCGAAGTTTCATCAAACGGGGCAATATAATGTAGCCGCTCGCTCGCACGCTCTACGGCTGTGCAGCTGTTGGGCCATTACCTTTGCTTGCATTCCCAGAAATCCGATGCTTTACAACCACCTCCCTCCTTCCAACCTTGTGCCCCAAGTGAAAAGAAAGCAAGGGAAAATAAAAGATCTTTTTTCACGTCAATTATTGGAGATTAGAACAAGTTTTGGTCCTCCTTTTAGCTTGGCTTAATTTAATTCGAGTGGATGTACCTTTGTTAGGTCGACGAAACAGCCCTCGAAATGATGCATCTGACCGGCTGATAGGCCGTCCGCAATTTATTATTAATATTTGCTGCTTTCTTTTTTTACTTTTTTGTTCGCCCTTCAGACATAATGCATTTCCCCTTGTTCTAAATAAATTTTAATGGTAAAAAACTACAGTAGAAAGTTAGGAACATAACATGTCACCTAGAGCTCTAGGATGGTGGATTGTATTATCGTTGTGTCGACCTATGATTTGAAAAGGAGCATTTGAGTCAAGATTCCAGATGCAATTAAACTCCGATCAAGGCTTTGATGTGCCCAAGCTATATTTGACGCATCAACTGAGATCGAACATCCTTTTCACATGGTCCTTGGTAAACTAATAAGAAAACAATGTGCTGCAATGGTTTGTTGCAGCAAAAGGAACCAAGGGTGGCTAGAGACGACCAAAACAAGTGGTTATCATGCCACAGAAGGCAAATCAACCCAAAGAGAAAAATGAGGCATATTTGGATTGTTGTTACGATGAGGGTAAAATAAACCATCACAGATGTGAAAAAAAACCCCTATAAATCTAAGCACTTGTCTGCTCAACATTATTGGTCTAACCGGCAATGTGCTGCACCAAAAACATTCTTGCTAATGGGACATGAGCAATACCGTACATTGATCCCTCTTATTATCTTCTCTACTGGCCTACACCTGTCTCCATATGATTTAGGACCATGTAAAATTTTCAGCAAGAGCAGATACACATGTTACCTCTTGGGCAAATTGCCTATCAGTAAACATTCATTAATACAGACATCTTTATTGAGTTCCTACGAAGAACAACTTCATTTTTTTGCCTCGTGAGCACTCCCCCACAAAGGACCCGTTTAGAACACATGATTTACATAGAAAACCTTACATACATTGAGAGCGGATGTTTTGTTTCCTGAGAGAGTCCCACCGTGTTTCAAACAGGGCCTAAGATTTTTACACTGAAGAAGATCATGCATTCTGAAACAAAACCGAACTTCAAAAGCAATTTGAATTCTTGCTTGAATTTGATTTCTTATAAATCTTGGCCAAATCCTGCACCAATCTCAGCCATCCACGTCGTGATTTGAATGCCAAGCCATCTCCTCCGTCCCTCCTTGCGCATCCACTGTTCATCGTCCGAAAAATATCGCCGCCGCCTGATCTTTTCACCGCCACTCCTTCCCGTTACTTCCCGCTGCTGCCACGCCTCTGCAAAATGGTCAGAGCCCGTACCACCTCATCCCTCTGCCTCTGACACCCTCTTAAATGCTCCCGGTCATGTGTCAGAGTAGCCATTGCCGTTCCTGCTCTTCCCACCACCGCCTCTGCTCTCCCCTGTCTCATGGCCGACAACCCCGCACCGCAAATTTGAGCACCCTGGAACCCACCTCTACCAGCAAGAGCCACCGTACGCCCCCTCATTCGTGCTGTGACCCTTACCTGGACCAGCACCTTAGTCATCTCACATCCCATCGCCTCGCTGACTTCCCTGCTCCTTCTCTACTCTCACTCTTTCACAACTAACCTGATGCATTGTACTTTCTTTGACTGCCGCAATGTCATGCCCAAGGAAGACCCAAATATCTGCACCGCTAGCCGCGCCACACCCTCCCACACATTCCAGACCCCAGCCACGCGCCATTGCTGCCTCGATCTGTTCCCTGTGCAGAACCGCCTCTCCGCCCTATTTAAGGCCCTAAACCCCTTCAGAGCAATGCACCGGTGTCCAGTAAGCCACCCACACACCCAACGAGCCCTCGACCGGAGCTTCATTGGCAATCACCTGAAGACCCCACTGTAAGCCAAATTCCAATTTCCATTTTCTAGTCAATTACTTTTCAATTGCATTTGTCCGTAGCATCCTCATGCTCCCAGGAATACCACCGAACCATTGCCTTAGTTTTTTGAGCCCTTATCATCTTTCTCACTGAAGCTCACCGCTCGGTCATGGAGCCTCGCCGTGGGCAGCTCAACTCAACCAACCCCGACCCGAGCCACCACTCCCCTAAGCTTCCTCTAACCCCAGAGGTGCCCAAACCCTAATTGATGCGAGGGTGGCCAATCTTCACGACGTAGGATTGACAATGATAACTTGGATCCAAGCAACCTGACGAACCGATGACGCCAACCATTGTCAGAACAATAACCTGCGACAAAAGAATTTGCCCAACCACACGCTCATGTTCTCATCTACCCGACCACAAAGCAGACGCATCATAGCTCCTGAGAATCATAAGGAATCACAAGAACAACGATGTAGAGAAATACCTAATTCCCCTCTAGATTGCAATCAGATGGCAAACTCTAAGAAGAACAAGCGTACGGTTCTCTCTTGAAAATAATAGATTCAATCATAGTCTGCCAAAAAGTTATGTATTACAAGGCTTATATAACTCTTGGGAGGCTGTAAGGTCTCCTACTCAACTCCTAAGTATTTTAGACTTGGACTCTCACAGAAAGAAAAAAATAAAAATCCATAAAACTTTTGAAGATAAATCCTCCTCCATTACGAAGCCCTTGAAATAAGCTTTCCAACGAATCCAAAATAACCTCAATCGGACCTCGTATGTGAAAATTATTGCCTTTATACGTTAGGTATACGATTAGAGATACGGTCATACTGGTCTGTACACCTCCAAGTCAATCGAACGGCTGCAAGCGTCTCCAGCCAATCCAACGGCGGGATTGTTCGGCCTGGTCCGAACGTTACCATAAATATCGACCATCCAAAGTTGATCAAATGATGCAGAAGGGTGAACGTTCGGAGCGGTCCAAACATCACTGCCGCTATCGACCATCCAAAATTGATCGAACATCGTAGAATGAACGAACGTTCAGAGCAGTCCGAATGTCTCCAAGGCGATCAGGCGGTCCATTGAAGATCGGACGGTATGACTCATTGGAGTGGGCCGAATGTTTCCAAGGCGATCGAGCGGTCCGTGGAAGATCAGATGACGCGATCGTTTGGAGCTGTCTGAACGTCTTCGAAGCATCTGAGCGTCCAATATTGATCGGACGGTTCGGACAATCGAAACCATTCAGACTGGTTCGAATGTTCCGAAGGTCTTGCGAGCGCCCGATATGGATCAGACAGTCCTGAACACATCTGAGGTCGATCATACCGATCCGAAGGTAGTTTTTGATACTAGTTGAAATCATTTGATGTCTCGAGCATCTTTGTGAGTTCGATTGTTCTTGTGGTCGATCCGACGTGGCAATGATGACTTGAACGTATTTTCCCTTGCTTGACTCTAAGTATTTCTTCTCTATTAGCTTCTCCTCCATGGCTCCAATTCCAAAAAGCTTCACATCATTCTAACATGAGAACACACAACACATTGAAATGAGGTAGTATCCAGTTCTCACGTAAATTATAACCAAATTCAATTAGGAGCGAATTCACATATCGATTAATTTGTTTAGTTCGTGCTCATGTAATCAGCCCAATTGGGATGTGCTCGTCATGTTGTACACTTGAAGTGATGAATGATACACTAGTATCGACAAGACCTTCTAAATGCATCTTCACTTTTGGTTTGTACAGAACAAGTATGGGTCTGTATATAAATACATAACATAGTAGTAGCTCTGTATCTCTAAATATAGTAATTAAAGACGTAATTAAATAAGAGTTCACCTGATAATATATAATGCGGCTCAATAATCCCTTCCAGTCAAACAATATATTTAACTAAAAAAATGTTAAGCATGTTTGTATCCGCATCACTAATGCTACCATCCCATTAATCCCATTACTCCATGTGCCATTCAAAAGTACCGAGAATGGAAAACCCTGCCATCGGTGATTGCTTGCTTTCCAGCCACCACTGACCCCAAAAATGGAACCCTCGTGGCCTAGGAACCCAACCATGGCCTCAGATGCTGCCGCAAAATATGCTAGTCCCACCAATCACCGTCGCTTTTCTCCCATGTTTCTCGATCGCTACAATAGCACCGCATGGGGATGATGAACAATGGAAGCTAGGACGAATAGTAAATGGGCTGATTCTGTTAGCAAGCTGAGCCGACCAAATCACTGTGCATTACTGTAGCTTTCAAATTTGGCATGAACGGTACCAGACCCGGTTTGAACAGTACCAATCCACGATGAACAGTAACCCTACCCGTTACTATTCACAAAACCCTAAAATGCATAAATACATCTATTTCAATCATTTCGAGCCTGTCTACCCATTCTTTAGCTCCGTTTTCCCATACCAAACTCCTATAAACACTAAACCTAATTTATTTGATTTTTCTGGATTTTCTTTATTTTCTTTCTTTGTATTCCTATCTCAACCCTTCGATTACGGAATTGAATTGTTTCTTTTGCTTTGCACTAGCAAACGACGTCGTAGACTAGCCACTCTAGGACGGAGAAGCTCAAGTTCAAGCGCAAGACTCGGAAGAATACGAAATCGTAGAATACATTGATCCGCAAGGCAAGTCACTTGTCTTTGATCACGTTGTACCTACATTCCTTTAATTATTTAATTATCGGTATTTACATTATGTTATTTATGCACTGTTATTTTATGTACATTAGATATTTAGAATGACATGATATTAGTTATGTCCTACCACCTGAAAAAGTCATGTTTAATTTGATGGGCATATTCACCTTGACAAGGCTTAGTAATATTAAACATATTATTTAAATAATCATGGTAGACTAGGAATTCATCAGTTTTACACTACTAAGAGTTTTGACAGTTTACCGGTAGAATTTTAAAAGTGATTCTAGGATAAGGAAGTATCACGGGAAGCCACAAGAAGGTTGGGTCTAGAGGTGGCAACGGGTACATACCCGCTGGGTATAGTCACCCCATACCCACACCCGACAGATATAACTCTACCCGCTACGATACCCGTACCCGCACACGGGTACAGAAACTTACCTGTACCCGCACCCGCGAGGGTATTTATACCCGACGGGTAACCCATACCCGATTAGTTTGCTAAAGTATCATCTTGTGAAATTTGGAACTAAAATTTTCCTCTTTCTATTTAGCTTATTCCAGAGTATCGACTACTTATTTGTTGAGTTCTTTTCCTTAATGTTGATGCCAAATGATTAATATGGTACAAAATTCTCTTAGTAATGTGTAAATTTTCCACCATGAAGCACATAAGGTATGCAGGTATATTTTACCCACGAGTATGCGGGTACGGGTAATATACAGCTATACCCGCACCCGCTCTACCCGATGGGTAGAGATTTTTGCCCATCAGTATACCCGCGGGTGAAGATATCTTTCCATGCCCACCTCCTTATCGGGTAAAACCCATTGGGTACTCAGGTTTCGGGTACCCATTGCCACCTCTAGTTGGGTCCCATTACCTTATCTTAGGATGGAGACTTGGACCAAAAAGGTGGTAGTGCGGACGGGCACTGAAACATGGGTTTGTGAATGAAAGTTGTTTCGGTGAAAATATAAGGGACTAGAACCTTATGCTGAGCAAAGAACATAGTGATCGCTCAACCACAAGCGTTGATTCATCAAACCTGATTTAGATGCTGCTCAAATTCGATTGAATATCTATAAAGGATGGAGGGAGACTGAGGTAGTTTTTGTGGTATGTGAGAGGGAAAACCATACTTAACAACAGTAAATCCGTTTTAAATCGGGCGAGACCGCGAGCCACACGAGTTTGTTGAGAAACAACATTTACTGAGTAGAGGCTATATAAAGAATTAAGCAGTAAAAGGCATTGCTTTCTTAACTCAGTCATGAGGGCTAAGATATCTTGTGAGTAAAATTGGGCAGCTTTGCAGAGTCATGATTAATAGTATTCAAATACACCGTGCTTCCGGTAAATAAAACTATGTTTAATGGGTAAATCTAACAACAAAGCATAAGTAGGTTTGGAATTGGTTAAGAATGGTAATCAAGTTGTTAAATCCCTAATTTCCTTAAGAAGATTGTGATTTTATGTTTAAAATGTTTACAACTAAACTTGCATCCACATTAAATAATAAAATCATTATACTCCCATCCCTTGGAAATCACTGCATGTAATAAAATAGTATTTCCCCACGTGACTTGTTGAGTACGGTGATTTGTACTCGTACTTGCTAAAAACATTAACAGAAAGTACGTGGCAAGAAAAATGAGGAAGTCTATGAGGACGACGTGGAAGACTACTATAAAGTAGATAATGTTTGGAATTAGGGTTGCTCTCCGCTCAGGCACGTCTGTGTTCTTTTGTATTGTAATGCATCTAAGGACCGCACGCCCCGCTGTAAGTCCTGGCTAATAAACTATTATCTTGTAATAAAGTTATCTTTGTACTTGAGCATGTGATAGCAATGATGTACACTTGACTACAGTACCTCACAACTAAACAGTCTTGGATAATTACAAGAGAAACACGATACCCTTAGAAATAGGGGATTTACAGATTCCGCGTGTTTGCACCTCTACGATATCAACTACTGTCACCGCTCATCTTTTCAGCGCCAAACCTCACTGTGTTCATAGCACCATTTTCTATGGCTGCGGTGGCCCAAGACTAGAATCTTTTGTTAGGGCATCTGTAGTGTATGAAAATAGAGGGTCTTAAGCCATCTTAAGGTCAACCTTATACATTACAGGGGTGACCTTAAGCAGGCTATAAGCAAAAAAGTCTTAAGGCTGGTCCTCAAGCTAAAGGTCTGGCCACAAGCATTAAAATACAATTTTTCTTTATCTGCCAAGTGGGTCCGTCTTAAGGCCCCTTGGGTTATATACACTATGGAGTCAGCCTTAAGGTTTAGATGAGATCCACCTTAAGACCCCTTGGGTTATATACACTACAGATGCCCTTAGTAGAGAAGGAAATTGTCATGTACCTACGTGAACACCATATTTGCCCCGCCTGTAGCACCAGCATGATGCACGATGCCTTAATAGGCTCGTGAAGGAAGCATCCACTTAACAGCATCAGCAAAGCCAGCAGCACCTAACTGCCCACCACACCACACCCGGCCTCACCTTCCCCTGCAAACTTTGAACATAAAAGTGCTTCTCCCTCCCTCTTCCAAGGAGAGCCACCTCTCTCTCTCTCTCTCTCTCTCTCTCTCTCTCAACACGCAGGTGTGCAGATCTCCGAGAAGAGGAAGAAGCAGCTGTTGGAAAGGTCTGAACTCTGAAGTAAGCATTCATTCATTCATAGTGTTGCTTTTTCTCGAAACAGGATTCGTAGTGTTGTTTGATTTTAACGTTGCTTCCTTCTCAGGTTAAATAAGTTTTAAGGGTTCTGAATCTCTGTGCGTTGTGCATGCAGTGCTTACTCCTGAGTTCATAGTCTATTTGGTTTGGTTCTTATGTTTTGCCTCTTTCCCCTTATTGTTATAGTAGATCATATCAGAGCATCAGGCATATCGGCAACGTAAACGTTTCAAAAATATTTTTATGATTTTGTTTTTAGCATTGGCGGCATTTGAACGTTACCTGGCTGTTGGCATGTCACAAGCTTGAGGTTCCATTGAGGTTCCATGCTACGTCAAATAATATAGGCATAAACTATGAAACTGATATATATATATATATATATATATATATATATATATATATATATATATATATATATATATATATATATATATATATATATATATATATATATATATATATATATATTCATATATGATTATCAAATGGGGAATATATAATATGCACTCACACCCTTACGTTGCTCTTACCAGCACTAAAACTAAAAAAAAGTCGCAAAAAATTCTGAAAAATTTTCTGAATGTACTTCATAGTTTACTCCACCAATATATAAAATTTTAAGTTTAAATTCATTTTATATTAAGAGTACCAAAAAGAGAAATTCTAGTAAAAGTTAAAAGTTCAAATTTATCAGAAATTTCTCTTTTTTAGTACTCTTAACATAGAATAATTTTGAACTTGAAATTTTATACATAAGTAGAGTAAATCATGAAGTACATTCAGCAATTTTTTGAAATTTTTCACGACTTTTTTTAAAATTTGAGTGCACGACAAATACACTAAGTGTGAGTGCATACTATATGTTCTCTATCAAATCTCACAAAAAGAAGTATACGATTATCAAATAACTAAAATCAGTGATCTCAAAGACATTAAATTATGCGCAGTTTGCAATCTACAATGCTCATCGATCGTCAACTGGCTGTTCTTTTAAAGGAAAGTGTGTACAATACGTTGAGTCTCATGGTCACATAACCAAATCGGGTGGCCTACCCGCGTCGTTACGGCATTGCTGTTTGCTATGTTAGACGTAACTAGCTTGTCAGTCCGTACATCTACGTGGACCTTTTTTTTTTTGAACGGTGGCACATCTACATGAACATGAGCTGGCTGCTTTAGTCTGATTGGTTTTCATGTCTTCACACAAAAGCATTGTCTCATACTGTATTTTTTTTAAAAAAATGCGGTAAGTCGAAACTTGTCTTGCTGATTCTCTTTGTACTGAAACATTAATTTCCTAACAGCTGATATCAGGATAAACATAACACACAATCAGGGCTGAAGCTGTTAGAAATGATTTGTGGCCTTCAGCCCTTCACCAGTGCTAGAACAGAGTACAATAGAAAATGAAAGTCAATGTAGAAAAACCAACCCACTATGATCCATATCCATAAGATGCATGAATTAGAAAATTCCCCCTTCTAAATTGAAGTGTGAATTTAAGGCATATTCCCAGTTCTTTTAAAAAATCATTTCATCTAAAATGTTGCTTAGGAAATGACCAAACACATGAAGCGTGCGGTGGATTTCAGTGATATGAGCTTGCATGTGTATTCGTTTCTTCTTCTTTGGTTTTTCTATTGACACCTTGCCTAGTGATCAATCATTTGACAGCGACTAGAACAACCTTTCGATTATTGTACCCTCCGAGAAGCAGCCCAGTAGGTAGCAGTACCAACTCTCCAGATTATATTTACAGGACAAAAGCCAACAGTTGAATCATGACAAGCTACTGGTTCATGATAGTTAGGTCGGGTATGACGTACAGACTACAGTCTACAGCCATGTTAAACAAAACAATCTCATCTAACATTTGCACTTTACGTTCTCGACCTGAAGGTTAGTTAATATATAGGCATGTCTCACCTGCTAGTCTAGTGGTTTCATGTGCTTGGTATGTAATCAGTAACGTGTTAATGATTGGTGTACAAGTAGGTGTTAATATATTGAGATACTAGTTATTGCCAAGCTTAGAGCTAAGTTCTTTTTCACTTATGACTTATACTATAGGAACTAGTTTTTAAATGGTGTGTTTTCTCAAGGTAATATCAACAGGAAGATTGTAGTAAAAAGTATACTGAGTTCAGCTGTACCAGCCAAAATCACATACAACTATTTTTCTCTACGTTCTGTCTCTCGTGAACGGACAGAATTCTAAAATTTAAGTCATAAACTACAGCTGAAAAGAACTCACCTCTAAGTCTGTGATGTCTATGTGACGCATACCAATATTAAGCAGTATCATAATATAACAACCTTAACAAAGATATCATCTGCCTTCAATAAATCTTGTCCGTGAGTTAGGCCAACTAAAAGTTCGATCCCTTCCATTGTAGGACGAACATCCACTGTCATAATTATTCATCTCCACGATCCATTGGCTAGAGAAATAAAGACATTAACAAATAGTCAAACACTAATTACCTACCCAATAACCCAACCAAACTTGGGTCCCTGCGTCTGCGTGCTCCTGTTATCTTGGTCATCGATACTAATTAAGCTGGTTTTCTTTTTCGTGTGAAACTGGGAAGGTGTGGTCACATGTAGCGTAAATGAACAAATAGACACTATTTCCAAAGAAACTGTAAAGTTTCACAAAAGCAATGAATTCAGGAAGATTGTAGCCAAATTTAACAAACTTAATGTAGATATGTTTATGTTCTTCAGTGTGTACCATACGTACCTTGCACTGACTCTCTTCATGATAAGTAATTTCAGATAAGCAAGGAAACACCAGCTGGTCAAGATGTCGGCTGGTTTCCAGCTCAGTGTTATCGGGTCTCTCGCGCTCTCTGTTGCATCTTCAGTTGCCATTGTCATCTGCAACAAAGCTCTCATCAGCACGCTTGGTTTCCCATTCGGTTAGTACAAGAGCCTATGTGTTTCCAAGATTCAGAGGAACTTGAATAACACAAGGCAATGCATATACCAAATCTGCATACTTACAAGCGATTCATGTTGAATTCTGTGGTTTTTGAATCTATGTAGCTACAACATTGACAAGCTGGCATCTCATGATGACCTTCTGCACCCTCCATGTGGCACAGCGCTTGCATTTCTTTGAGCCCAAGGCAATTGATGGACAGACAGTGATCCTCTTTGGGTTGCTGAATGGCACCTCAATTGGCCTTCTCAACCTTAGTTTAGGATTCAACTCCATTGGATTCTACCAGGTAAGAGCTCTTCTGTCTTGGTACCATTTTCTATAAAACATGGAGCAAGTACATCAAATTCAGTATGTTCTGCAGATGACAAAACTGGCGATCATACCTTTCACTGTGCTGTTGGAGACAATCTTCTTGAAGAAAAGATTCAGGTTTTAAAATATTTTTGACGAACAAGGTTTTAAAATATAAACTCAGTACTTTCTCTTAAGAAGTCAACAGCTATAATCTCACCTCATTTATGGTCAAAGTAAAGATACAAGATAGGTAATGCTGCATGTTACAATACTGAAGTAAATATTGAAATTGACACAACCAAATTCTTGCGAATCCATTGTTTACTTTCTATTCACAGGGACAATCAACTTTTAGCTATTTTCTTTTACAAACATGAACTTTTGAATCAAATGAAGAAAAGCTAACCACACTGAAATGAGTCCCAAACTCCACCTATGTGTTTTCTACATAGCCTGTCATAATTCAGGAAAATAGAGGAGGTTATGCTAGGCTCAACGAGCCAACGCAAAAAAAGATTATCTTTTCATGGAATGAAACCCAAAATTGATAGTCTACCTCAACTTGTTTGGGACAAAAGGCCTTGTTGCTGCTGCTGCTGCTGCTCTGGGCCTTAAAGGCTCTTATGGTATTTATTTTTATCAACGTTGAGCTAATACCAATCCAACAATGTGCAGTGAGAGTATCAAACTTTCTCTTCTGGTCTTACTTCTTGGAGTAGGCATTGCATCAGTTACTGATCTCAAGCTAAATCTACTTGGGTCCATCCTTTCTGCCCTCGCCATCGCCACCACTTGTGTTGGCCAAATTGTATCCTACATTTAATACTTTTGTGCTCATCATCATTAAATTTCAATATCTGCAAGGTAAAAGAAAAGCAAACAAATAAAAAAAATCTAGTTTTTCAAAACCTCATATTCTCAAAGCAGGTTTTCTTAAAGAAACAAGACAACGATCCAGTAATGAGAATCCTATAACTCTATTAGTTATCTGCAAAGTATTGAACTTCTGATTACTTATTGCTAGTTCCTTTGTGAATTCTGTGGCATGAACTTGCATTATTCATAGTTTCATACTAACAACACAAAAATAGGTAAGTTCCTACCTTGTCTACCGAGGCTACATGGTATCCTTAACCTGATACATTTGAGTGAAGCTCACAAATACAATACAGAAGAGATTGAAGGTCTCATCAACGCAGCTTCTGTACGAATCTGCACCTTACCAAGCGGCAATTTTGTTTGCAACTGGCCCCTTTGTGGATCAACTCCTTACTAACCGCAGTGTCTTCGCCCACAAATACTCTACTCCAGTTTTGGTATGTTCGGAATATTTCATTCAATTGCAAATATCTGAAAATGTTATTTTTAATAATTATTCTGGGATTTGGTATTCCTTTAAAAAAAGATGCCCAACAAGATAATTACTTTGTGGAATATAATAATTAATCATTTATGAGATCTGCAAGATTGCTAGAGGTATAAGGTGACATTGACAATTTGTTGTTTCTACAGTAGCTAGCTGAGATTCTTAAACCTAAGATTACAAATATAGTTCATGATTCACCCATCATGTTGGGTTCCCCAGATTGAAATTGCTATAGCCTGAAAACACAATTATTTTTTATGCTTTTTCATTGGAATAAATGCACAAAAAGCCAAACCCAGTGATGTGAAGGAGAAATACAAGATAGAATGGCATGTATGTACCACCACAAGCTTCAACCATGTAAAGTGCCTTACATGCAAATTTATTTCACTCGCGTGCTGAAAAATAGTTCAGCGATACCTATTGAAGTAAACAACAAATCCGATATGACAGTGGCTTCAGCTGATATTGCTAGAATGTGTCAGAATTTTCAAGACACTATCAGTTAACTCTCATGCTCCTGAGCAGGGTTCCAAATACCGGAACCGGGCACAATCCCGGCTAGGGGCCGGTACCAGTTACCGGCCGGTAAGCGGAAAACCTGGTCAAATTTTAGTTTTCAAATTTTGAATTTGAAATCGGTAACCAGAAAAACCGACTAGTTACTGCCCAAAAAAGGGAGAAAATCACTAAAAACCAGAAAAATCGCTAAAAACTGGTTTTTCAAACTTGAAATTGGAAATTCCTAATACATTCATGGCAAAAAAACATAAAGTCAAGCACGAGAGGTACATGCATCTTCCTAATACATTCCATTAGTATTAAACAATATAAATATCATTAGAGAAACTAACTTTTACATTCAAAATTTTAAATTTGAATTAAATTAAAAACCACCGTACTAATATATTCATAGCAAAAATGCATGAAGTCAAACACGGAAGGTGCATGTATCTTCCTAATGCATTCCATTAGTGTTAAACAATATAAACATCATTAGAAAAATCAACTTTAACATTCAAATTTTCAAATTTGAATTAAATAAAAAACCGTCGAACTAATATATTCATGGCAAAAAGTATGAAGTCAAGCACAGGAGGTGCATGCATCTCCTAATATTTCATTAGTGTTAAACAATGTAAACATCATTACGAAAATCAACTTTAACATGCAACATTTCAAATTTGAATTAAATAAAAAACCGCCGAACTAATACATTTATAGCAAAAAATATGAAGTCAAGCATGGGAGGTACATGCATCTTTTTAATACATTCCATTAGTGTTAAGCAATGCAAACATCATTAGGAAAATCAACCTTAACATTCAAAATTTCAAATTTGAATTAAATAAAAAACCTCTGGTATTTTAAATCCCGGACCCCATCGGTATAACCGGTTACCGGTGGTAACCGGCCGGTTACTGCCAGTTTTTGGAACCATGTCCTGAGTGAGATTGTATACATGTATGTTGCCAGTTATTGGAAAACACTCTCCGATATGCCTTAAGTTTGGATGGACAATGACATGCAAAATGATGCTCTCTATCATGAATCATATGTAGGGTTTCATCATCCTATCTTGCTTGATTGCGGTGTCTGTGAACTTCAGTACCTTTCTTGTGATTGGAACAACGTCTCCAGTGACATACCAGGTGCTTGGCCACCTTAAGACATGTCTGGTTCTCTCATTTGGCTACACTCTACTACATGATCCTTTCAACATGAGGAATATATTAGGCATTGTGATCGCCATATTTGGTATGGGATTGTATTCCTACTTCTCAGTGAGGGAGAGCAAGAAGAAGTCAACAAATGATGCTCTGCCAGTTTCACAGGTTTGATTTTGCCTCAACCCTCATATAATATATAATTAGAGATTATAGTTGTGATGGTACAAAAGAAAATAACCAATCCACATTTGGCAGCCATGCTGACAACTGTTCGGCTAACTAGTCTCAGCAGCAACAATAGAGTGTCAATTTTCCACATTTAACTGAATATAGTAGCAGTTGAATCTTCTATGGTAATACAGCCACAATGAAAGAAACATTCATATTTGAAAATTGAAACTTCAATCAAATGAAATTGGCATACTGATGTACAGAATCAGTATTTTCAAACTACATCTGGCAGCAAAAGGCAAGAAAAGAATTAAAATAATGTAGAAAGACAGAAATGTATATGCATATTAGCTAATAAAAGTTAATTGGGACAATTTATGCATTCACAAGGCATAAATTGTTCTTTAGACTTGATAATATCTTGCTTCTTCAAGCCATTATCCAATATCGGAACCAAACTGGAGCTTGCAAGTTTAATTCAATTATAGTTAAGAATCATATATTCATTACACTTCAATTTACTCCCAATTTTCAGTTCACCCATTTGATGTTTTCGATGTCTTTGTAGATGCCAGATAAGGAGACTGAGCCACTTTTGGCAACCAAAGACAACAGCGATACCAAAAAAGCAAATGGTGTATCTCACGACTGCTAAGACTTCCCTTGCTTAGTGTAGATCTAGTATGCACATCTGCTCTTCGAATTTAAAGGACCTGGAAAGCCATTTCTTTCCGCTCTTAATTTCTTTTGTAGAGAAGGAAAAGAGTTTTATACGTGTAGAGTGTATATTTTGACATTTCAATTATTACTTGATTCTCCTTTTCACACTCAACAGTTCCAACTGAAGGTTTACTAGTGAAGACTGAAGAGCACCTTGCTACTACATAATACACACTGCTATTTATCGAAACCCAGTTCTTATTCCCTACATAAAGCATCCCCTACACACATTTGATTCTGTCAACATGATGCACAGTGAGAACTGAGGATTATACTTAGGATGAATTGTAAAACAATTATAGTATTATCGTTTTCATCCATTTAACTTCATTATTGAATTTACCTGGAGTTACAAAATTATTGTTCCAATCACTGCATCCAGCATGATATTAATCATACAGTAGTCAATAAAATGTTACATGTCTCTGTGAGATAGCACCCATTAGTGCGCAGCTACCAACATTGAGATATTAAACTATACTTTAGCATACATAGTTTTCTCAGCCAACCTAATACATAATCAAGCAATAAAATACTGATGACATTTCACAGATCACCACTATACTGCTAGTGTAAATCTGTAATATCACCTGCTAGGCTGCTAGTTACTGTCAAACCTCTTGAGGTAAAGAATGTTATGAACTCATCTCCGTTGAAATTGTTACAGTTCTCCATCATCATTTTGCTACATGTGTCTCTGTTGCTCTCTCAGTGAATTCATTCTGTAAATGTCGTCTTCATCAAATACATATATCCCCACAGCTAGCTTGCATGAGATGTGTTACTTTGAACTTCCTTCGGCAAGAAATCCGTACTGACAAGCTGCTACCCTTAAAAAGGCAGCACTTCTCAGCAGTGGACTAAAAGAGACCATTATCTGAGAGCTCAGATTCTTACCCAGTGTCTGGCTCACTGACTGGAATCCTACTCAGCAAGAATATGTGGCAGCTCAAACCGATTTACTTTGCCCGTTATGTATCAAACAGCAAGACAGTAGCTCTCTCAGCAGGCTCACTCTGTGCATCGTCCAACCCACCTAGTAACACATATGTCCTCATGTAGGCAAGTTTACATATGGAAGCCAAAGAAAGGAGCATGACAACAGAAAGGAATAGCTTCTGGTCACAAGCTTACCTTTTCTTTCCATGTATTTAGTCAGAAGGAAATTCACAGCCTGCTGGTATTAAGTTATCAAAACAGAGCACAAAGGCAAGCATCAAGTAGGTTCTCTAGGTTCAGCGTTGCAAACAAACCCCTAGAAGTTTTCATGGCAATTGACAGGAATTTCTTACGACATGAAAAATATGAAAATCTCCGAAGTCAGTGGACTGTTTTGACCTGACTCAACCATATTCAGCTAACATTTCTTCATTGGACAAATCACTGTCTGTATGGTCAAAACTAGCATGTTTACATGACAGCTTTGGAACATAACCAGCTTTTATCATTTCCATTCCAACTAACTCAAGCATTGTGTATATTTCCTCAGACTCTTGATGTGATCTGTCCTCTACTATAAAGACTTTTAGCTCCCCCTTGAGTTTAACCCAACTCTTCCCTGGTGATTTCTTACCACCACTGCTTCTCATTACCTTCTTCAATCTTGCAAACTCATTCCAATTGCCAGAAGCAGCATATATGTTGCACAACAAGACATAGGCTGCTGAGTGGGAAGGATCAATATTCAAAATACCTTCTGCAGCTCTCTTTCCCATCTCCACATCATCATGTGTTTTGCTAGCAGCTAGCAGTGTCTTCCACATTACAATGTCAGGCTCAAATGGCATTTGATCAACAAACTTTGCTGCCTCAGTTAGTCTCCCAGGACGTGACAACAAATCAATGACACATGAGCAATGCTCTCTTGTTGGAACAATGCCATATTCAGGCTCCATAATACTGTAGTAATAGCATCCTTCATCGACCAAACCGACGCGGCTGCATGCTGTGAGTGTTACTCGCTGGAGTCTTGCTGTTGGTGATAGCAAGATCCTTACTCTCATCGAGAGGATGACACTTGGGGATGAGGCAATTTTCTCTTGTTTATTTCTCACACAATGCCATACCAACCTGAGGGGTTGGAGATACATATTTATAGGCTGCTAGTCAGCCAAGCATATGCTAAGATGCTATCCTAGACTAGTCCAAGATGCTGTCCTAAAGCTAGTCTAAGATGCTAAAGCAAAAGGCTGCTAAAGCAAAAAGCAAGTCCTAAATGCTAAAGCAAAAGCAAGTCCTAGATGCTAAAGCAAAAGCAAGTCCTAGATGCTAAAGCAAAAAAACAAAAGCACCATGTACACCATGTGCAGACAACACAAAGACTTATCTATCATTCTCCCCCTAAGTCTTGTGCGTCGTCTTGTGGGAGGGTTGAACCATCCTGATCTTGGAGCAGAGCTCAAGGAACTTGATCCTTCCAAGAGGCTTGGTGAGCAGATCCGCAAGCTGGTCCGTGGTGTTGATGTAGCTTGCCTTGATGCTTCCTTCATCCAAGCAGCCTCGGATGAAATGGTACTTCACCCGGATGTGCTTGCTCCGTTCATGGAAAACGGGGTTCTTTGCCAGGGCTAGAGCGGACTTGCTGTCCACCCTGAGCTCCACTGCTTCAGTGTCCCTGCCGAGGAGATCACCAAGCAGTCAAGCGAGCCAGAGTGCCTGAGTCGAAGCGGTGGAAGCCGCTATGTACTCGGCCTCACAGCTGGACAGGGCCACCACCTGCTGCTTGACTGACTGCCAGTGAACGAGGCACTTGCCGAGGAAGAAGAGAATCCCGCTTGTGCTCTTGCTGGTGTCGATGTCGCCCGCGTGGTCACTGTCGCTGTACCCGACGAAGTGTGCCGCGCCAGGACACCTCGGGTAATGGAGGCCGTGGTCAAGGGTCCCCGCAACGTAGCGGATGATCCTCTTCACAGCCTGCTGATGCTCCGTCGTCGGTCGTTGCATGAACCGACTAACGTAGCCGACGGAGAATGCCAAGTCCGGTCGTGTGTGGGCGAGGTAGCAAAGGCTCCCCACAAGACGCCGGTACTGCGTAGCGTCCACCTCCTCCGTCGTGCTGTCGCGGCTCAGCTTCAGCCTCTCCTCCATCGGAGTGAGAGCTGGGTTGCAGTCGGTGAGCCCAGCTAGCTCAACGACGCGCTTGGCGTAGGCGGTCTGTCGAAGCGTGATCCCGGAATCATCCTGGTGCACCTCGATCCCTAAGTAGAAGGAGAGGGGCCCCAGGTCACTCATCTGGAAGGTGGCCTTCATCTCTTCCTTGAATGCCGCCACCTCCGCATCCTTGGTGCCGGTGATCACCAAGTCGTCGACGTAGACACCCACCAGCAGGGCATTTTCTCCACTGCCCCGCCGGTAGATGGCCGCCTCGTGCGGACTTTGCTCGAAGCCCATCCCTTTCAGCGTGGAGTCCAACTTGGCGTTCCACGCCCTCGGTGCCTGTCGCAAGCCATAGAGGGCCTTGCGTAGGCGGAGCACCTTGCCCTCCTTGCCGGGGATCGCAAATCCCGGCGGCTGATGCACGTAGACCTCCTCCTTCAAATCGCCGTTAAGAAATGCCGACTTGACATCCATGTGATGAACACGCCAGCCTTCCTGGGCAGCTAGCGCAAGGAGGAGTCGCACGGACTCCATCCGTGCGACGGGTGCGAAGGCGTCATCGAAGTCGACCCCCTCCTGCTGCACGAAGCCTCGTGCCACCAAGCGAGCCTTGTGCTTGACGATGGCGCCGGCTTCATCCCGCTTCAGCTTGAACACCCACTTAAGGGTGATCGCGCGGTGACCGGCAGGAAGATCCGCCAGCTCCCACGTCCGGTTCCGCTCGACGGCGTCCATCTCCTGCTTCATCGCGACACGCCACGCCGCGTCTCCCTCCGCCTCAGCGAAGGAGCGGGGCTCGCCGTCGTCGCATGCCAAGTGCAGCTCCGCCTCGCAGTCGCGCTGCGCCAGTCCAGGGACGGGCAGCTCGCCGAGGATGTTGTCCATGGTACGATAGCGCAGAGGCTCGTCGTCGTGGTAGGCGTCGACGCGGTCCTCGTCGTGGGACAGCGGAGTAGCGAACTCCACCATGTGCTGCTCGTCGTGGACCGAAACTGTTGGGGCCGATCCCGGTGGTGTGGCCGCCGGTGCAGGAGAGTGGTGAGCCGGTGGTGAAGAGTGGGGCGTAGCCGGTGCCGAAGGTGGTGGAGCACTCGCCGGAGGTGGTGGCGAGCAAGGTGTCGAGGTGGACGAGCTCGGTGAAGACGAGCTGCTAGCTCCCCCGGCTCTCTCGAAGTGGACGTAGTCGATAACAAAGTCCCTGAGAGTCGAAGTCGAACCGTCGTCCACCGCCTTGTCCCACGTCCAGCCTCGCCCTTCGTCGAACACAGCGTCACGCGAGATGCGGACGCGCTGTGTGACAGGGTCGAGGATGCGGTAGGCCTTCGAGCCCTCCGCGTAGCCGATGAACACTCCCGGAGTGCTCCTGTCGTCGAGCTTGCCGATGTGGCCAAGCTCCTTGGCGAACGCGAGGGAGCCAAAGACCCGCAAGTGGGAGACCGCCGGCTTGCGCCCATGCCAAGCCTCGTACGGCGTCCTGCCGTCGAGCGCCTTGGTAGGCGAGCGGTTGAGGATGTAGACGGCCGTCACCACCGCCTCTCCCCAGAAGACAGCCGGCATCCCCCTCTGCTTGAGGAGGGCCCGAGCCATCCCCACAACCGTCTGATTGCGCCGCTCGACGACGCCGTTCTGCTGCGGGCTGTACGGCGCGGAGTAGTGGCGCTAAATGCCCTCATCAGCGCAGTACGACGCGAATTCAGCCGCCGTGAATTCGCCGCCGTTGTCTGTGCGCAGCACGCGCAGCTTGCGGCCGCACTCCGCCTCCGCAGCAGCCTGCGTGCGCCTGATGGCGTCCGCAGCCTCTCCCTTGCTGCCGAGGACCATGACCCACATGTAGCGGGAGAGGTCGTCGACGAGCAGCAGGAAGTAGCGTCGTCCTCCCGGTGTGGCCGGTGTCACCGGGCCACACAAGTCCCCGTGCACGAGCTCGAGCCTCTCCTTGGCTCGGAAACTCGCCTGCTGGGGAAAGGGGAGTCGCCTCTGCTTCGTCATCACGCAGACGTCGCAGAACTGCTCCACATGGTCAAGGCACGGCAGGCCTCGCACCATTTCCGTGGCACTGAGCCGCTTCAGGGCCTCGAAGTGAAGGTGCCCAAAGCGCTCGTGCCACTGCCATGCCTCGTCGTCCCGACGAGCAGCGAGACAGAGGGGTTGTGCCACCTGCATGTGAAGAATGTAGAGTCGATTTGCGCCTCTGGTTACCTTGGCAAGAAGGCGACGGCGAAGATCCCAAATCCGCAGCACCCCGTGCTCGATCTCGACACGCGAGCCGTTCTCATCCAGCTGTCCCAAGCTGATGATGGAGTTCTGCAGATCGGGGATGTAGTAGACGTCGGTGAGCAGCCTGTGCTCACCAGATACGGTGGTGAAGATGACGGAGCCGACGCCCTTGATTTCCACGCTGGAGGCGTCCCCAAACTTGACGGAGCCTCGGACGCTAGAGTCAAACTCGGCGAAGAACTCCCGTCGACCGGTCATGTGATGGGTGGCGCCGGTGTCGAGGCACCACCCGTCAGTCTTGTCGTTGCCGGAGCCGTAGCCGAGGAGGGCGTGTGCTTTTGGCTCGTCAAGGTGGAGGAGAGCCACTGCGGCCGGTGCCGCTGGAGGTAGTTCGATGCTCGCATGAGCAATGAACAGAGCCGGCCGCTCCTCCTCCTCTGCCTGCGCGACGTGGGCCTGGCCGCGTCGTGGCTGTCGACAATCCCTGGCCCAATGACCAAGCTTGCCGCAGTTGTGGCAAGAGGCGTCTCGTGCCGGCTTTTGCTTGCCAGCAGCGCTGCCCTGGGCGCCTCCACGGTCATCACCCTCGGCACGTCCTCGCGCCCCTGCCTGGGCGTCTTTGCGCGGCTTGCCGCGCTTGCCACGCTTGTGGCCGCCTGTCGTGGAAGAAGGCTCTCCCTTCTTCCTGTCACCTTGGCCGGCAGCCCACTGCTCCCGAGTGAGGAGGAGCTTCCCGCCAATGGTGATGGGTCCCGAGAGGCGCTGTGGCTCATCGCTGTCAACAACCTTGAGGCGACCCAACGCCTCCTCGATCGTCATCGTGGAGAGGTCCAGCAGAGACTCGATCGAGCGAGCCATCTGCTTGTACTTCTCGGGGACGCAGCGGAAGAGCTTCTCCACAGCTCTCTCTTCGCCGTAGGTGTCGTCACCGAACTGCACCAACTTCTGCAACAGAGTGTTGAGACGGAGAGCAAAGTCATCAACGTCCTCACCTGGCTTGAAGGCCAGGTTCTCCCACTCCGTGCGTAGTGCCTGCAGTGTAGACTTGCGGGCGCGATCGCTGCCGATGCGTGCTGCAGCGATGGCGTCCCAAGCCTCTTTGGCAGTCCGCTTGTTGGTAAGCGAGAACTGCATCTCGGGCGGGACTGCAGCGATGAGAGCATCCAGCGCCCGTCGATCCTGGTCGTAGTTGACGTCGCCGTACCGGACTGCATCCCACGTATGCCGCACCTGGAGCTTTACCCTCATCACCACAGCCCACTCGACGTAGTTGGTCTTGGTGAGGGTAGGCCACCCGCCGTCGGGGCCGACGTCCCTGACGACAGCCGGGTACTCGTGGTGACCATGGTACCGAACCGGGGAGAGAGAGCCGCGTCGCCTGTGAAAGCCGCGCTCTCCGTCGACCCGTACGTCGCCGCCGTGCGCGCCTCCTCCAGGAGCGTCACCGGCGCGTCCGCGCCTGTCTGGGCTGCCGCCGCGCTCGTGGGCGTGCGCGGCTGCCCACTGCGCCGCTCGCCCTCGCGCTGCTTCCCTCTCCAGCGGCTCAAGATCCGCGTCGGCGCTGTCATCAGCAGAGATGGAGCTGTTGTTGCTACCGCGCAGAACCTTGACCTCCGCTGCTGCCGCACGCGCTGCATCTGCCGCCGCCGCCGCTTCCACCTCCGCTCTGGCTGCTGCCAGCTCCGCCGCTGCCAGCCTTGACGCCCTTTCTGCCGCCGCAGCGGTCTCCGCCGCCGCTCGCTCGCGCTGCTCTGCCGCGGCGAGCTCGGCCGTCTGCTCACGCCGCGTGCTCGAGGCGACCGAGCGCTGAGACTGCCCTGCGGACATGGCGCGCTACTGGGGGGGTGTTGCGTGGAGAGAGGGCTGCTTCTGACGAGCTGCTGCCCGTCTCCGGAGAGGAGTGAGCGGGAACAGCCGGAGCTGCTGCTGCTACCGGCTGGGGCTGCTGCGAGGCCGGAGAAGGAGATGAGCAGGAGATGCTCAGGCTACAGGATAGTATGGCTCTGATACCACTTGTTACTCGCTGGAGTCTTGCTGTTGGTGATAGCAAGATCCTTACTCTCATCGAGAGGATGACACTTGGGGATAAGGCAATTTTCTCTTGTTTATTTCTCACACAATGCCATACCAACCTGAGGGGTTGGAGATACATATTTATAGGCTGCTAGTCAGCCAAGCATATGCCAAGATGCTATCCTAGACTAGTCTAAGATGCTGTCCTAAAGCTAGTCTAAGATGCTAAAGCAAAAGGCTGCTAAAGCAAAAAGCAAGTCCTAGATACTAAAGCAAAAGCAAGTCCTAGATGCTAAAGCAAAAAAACAAAAGCACCATGTACACCATGTGCAGACAACACAAAGACACACAAAGACTTATCTATCAGTGAGAACCCCCAACAAAGGTTACATGATTTGGCATGATTCCCAGGCTTCTCATCCTTGCAAATAAATCAAGTGCTTCCTTTGCATAACCAAATTGGGCATAGCCAACAATCAAACTGCTCCAAGAGAACACATCACAGTTGGTGCCCATCATTTCAAAGAGCTTCCTGGCATCATCTAAACTTCCACATTTAGCATAAGTGTCAATTAGACCATTACTCAGCATTGTATCATCCACCAGTCCTACCTTGAAGGTGTATGCATGGACCTGTTTCACCATTTCGAAGTAACCCAACTCAGCAGAAGCACTCAGAACATTGTTTAAGCTGATCCTATCCAGACATCGACCTGTGTAAGAGGCTAAACAACTTAAGGACTTCTTCCAGATGTTGGTGTTGTACACATGCAGTAAGAATGCTGTTCCAGGTGACAACATCACAATCTTTTGTCTAAACAACTTAAGGACTTCTTCCAGATGTTGGTGTTGTACACATGCAGTAAGAATGCTGTTCCAGGTGACAACATCATAATCTTTTGTCTCATGAAAAACATCCATTGCAGAGGGAAAATCCATACACCTTGCACACATGCTGAGTAAAGAGTTGCATACTGAAACGTACCCATTCAAACCCAGTTTGACCAAGTAGGAGTGGATCAATCTGCCATGTTGTAAAGCATCACAGCCGACACATGCACATAACAAGCCCCTAACAGTAATACCATCCGGCCTCAGGCCAGAATCTCTCATCTCAGAGAACAGGATCACAGCCTCACTACGCAGACCCTCAACAGAGCAAGCATTTACTATGGAATTCCAAGAAACCAAATCTGGCGCATCAATCCCATAAAACACTCTCCTTGCAGATTCCAGCTTCTTGTAGCGGGCATACATGTCACTCAATGAGCACCCAGCATACGAATTATGTTCCAACCTATACTTGACAGACAAACCGTGAATCTGCTCCCCATACTCCAAACTACCCACAGCCCCACATGCGCTAAACACACTTCCAAAATGGATCCCATTGGGATGATGCATGCCCTCAGCAATCATCTCCCTGAAAATCTGTAGCGCCTCCATTTCACACTCCCTTGCTGTGCAAAACCGGCAATAATCGAACCCCAGGAAATCAAGTCTTTCTCCCTGATTCTCCCCAAGAGTGCGAACCCATCCCCAACTAAGCCGCTTTTGGAGTACATCGTGACGAGCGCGTTCTGCGCGATAAAGTCACTGCCGTTCTCCGACTTTACAACTTCTCCGCGCACGCGCGCACAGCACTGCGGAGAGCAAACTGGTCAGGCGCGGTCCCCGACCGTCTCATGGAAGAGCACAGACCGAGAGCGTCAGCGGAGCGGCCGTTCTGCCGGCGAGCCGCGATGACGGCGGCCCAGGAGACAGGGTTCTTGCGGGCATTCCATCGAACATCAGGCGGGCGTGGTCTGGCGCGGCGCACCGGACGTACATGGTGATGAAGGGGTTGTTGAGTACGGTGTTGTGGACGAGGTGGGCGTCATGGGAGGCGAGGATGTGGCGGTGGACCAGGCGGCCCTGGCAGAGGGCGCGGAGGCGGGAGCAGGCGTCGACGAGGGCGGCATATGTGGCGGCGGAAAGGGCGGCGGGAGCGGGGGAGGAGGGGAGAGACTCGAAGGCGCGGGGGGTGGCAGCGAGCCAACCGGAGTGGTAGAGTTGGAGGATGGCGCCGTTGGGATTTTGCATCTGCGGCGGTTTCGGGCTCGGAGTTGGAGGCGACGAGTGGCGCCGTGGCGGGAAGGGGATACAGCCGTACAGGGAACGGTTTGCTGGTGAAATGCTTTGGTTCGTCGGGACTTGCCCTTGGGAGACGACGGCGGACGCAGCAATGGCTTACGTTGCGGCCTGGGCCAGTAAAAATGGGCCGAAATGTGTCAGCTCTAGCCCAATCTTACTTACAAATTTGGTCTTACAAAATTTTCCGCAAGAGTTTGGTCGGCCCACAAAAAATGCAACGAACACAGAGCAACTTTGCAACCAGCAACTCAAATCAACTCCACAGCTGTTGTAGCAGTCTGCTGTCGGTGTGATCATCGTGTCTTGGTTAGTCAAAAATCCATCAAATTAATCGACCTGAGGGATCCACGACGGAGAAGCACACCCGACGGCCAAGGGAAGGAGCGAAGTCTTCGAAACGTGCCGTGGGATGCGAGAGCCAGCAGTACCGCAGCACGGGCGGGTCGGCCACTCGGTCCATGCTGCATCTGTCGTCGTCCACACAAAGTCAGGTGCCGCGGCCTGACCGCCACCGCAAGGTCCGCGCGAGGCCACACCGCCCCCGCGGATGGGAGGCGCATGACGTTTCGTTACGGCCTTTTTATAGTTTCCTAGCTTGCTTAACTTGAGAGACATTGACCTATGCATGCATATACGCACATCAGCATGTGCACGCGTGCGCGGCATTACCACTTCAAGTCCTCGATCCCATCTTAACGAACTTGCATTAACAAAATCAGCAGCATGCACGCCAGCCATCCAGGCGGTGCGTCGGGCGCTTCGCGCGCGCGCGCATGTGGGAGCAGCCGGCGAGCCGGCGCCGGGTTCTCCTCGTGGCGCGCCGTGCCGGTCACGTGGGACAGGCAGAAACCTTTGTTCCGAGGCAGACACCATCGATCGAACTCGATCCCTTCCACTTTTAACCCCCCATAGTCGTAAGCTTTTCTATGCTTCCTGTAGTCGCGTTGCACCCATGTGATATTAAAATTCCCGTTGGATCGGTCTGCTATCTCCTTCATGGAGCCTGGCTCTCGATGCCCTCAAGTCAAACTCGGCACCCGGAGTACTAGTTAGCATGAATGAAGAGGTCAATGGGCCTTTAATTATTCTTATCTTCCTACGTGCGTGTCTGTGATCCCGAGATGTCGATGGATCTCCGTGGTTTGTGCGTGCAAGGGTGACTTCGGTTTCTCTCTCTGATTAGATGCGCTACTCCTCAGCAGTTGACTAATGTTTGTGCTGACAAAATCAAAGGTATACACGTCAGTACCATTCAGCAAGCTAGCAGAGAAATTTCGGCCATAGCCCATTCCATGGTTCCAACCATTCCTCCATTGTTTTCGCCAGATTCGTAGTTACTCGGCTCATTCTATTTCAAACTGAAAAGTAACATAAGGGCCTATTCAGACGTAAAGCTCCTACCTGTCAGCTGAATAGTTCATAGTACGAATTTTTATGCATGCTTTTCCCAGTGATCCATTTTCTGATGGAGAGTGCTAGCCTGGGAGGGTACTGTTGCGTGCAGGGTACAAGAAGCACGTAGGGACAGTCCTAGCTGGAGAGAGAGAGAGAGAGAGAGAGAGAGAGAGAGGTCGCTGTAGGTGCAAAATGCACGTAGGGACAATCCTATCCTAGTGTTGGGAACATAATTGAACTATAGATGCGGCCCAGCATGTCCCTGGGAGCCTGGGAAAACAAACAAAACCTGCAAACGGATCTAACAGCACTTTACAAGGTGCCAGTCTGACGGGTGCTATTGCTGTGCGCAATGTGGACACTGCTAGCACTGTATAGTGGTTACACTGACGAAGCTGGAGAGCGAGATGCCAACTGCTAAATAAGAGGGATATATGCATCACGCATTAGGTACAGCAAATTTCTAATTAGCTCGAGTGGCGATCAAGGCGTACTTAGGTCGCATTCGGCGTTCGCTTGGAACTGCTTAACACTCAATTTGCTCATTTCCTCGTCCAGTCGTTGGGAGTTACTAGTTAAACAAGAGATCATCACATCTCTACCCCTCTGTAATACACCAAAATTTTCTTTACTAAATCCACCCCCACAGTCATGCCTAATCTAAGTCCACCCAGATTTGTGTACCAAAGTAATCCAACTTCATACAAATAAATGGTCTGGATCTCTCCTCAAGCCTTCTTCTCTTACTCATTGAAGATCATAAGGCTAAAATTATCCGGATCATGCACATCATTGACCCAGAACTGCTTGACGGCCTCCTCCTCCCACCGATTCTTCCTCCCACTTCTCACCCATCTCCCCACGATCTCCGCTCCTCCCCCCGTTCTCCGCGCCGCTTCCTCCCCTCCCTCCTCCACCCTCGCCTCCTCCCCTCCCTCATCCGCCGCTCCGCCCTTCTCCCCATGATCTCCACTCCTCCCCCCCGTTCTCCGCGCCGCCTCCTCCCCTCCCTCCTTTGCCCTCGCCTCCTCCCCTCCCTCATCTGCCGCTCCGCCCTCGCCTACTCCTCCCCACACCGCGCCGCCGCCACCTCCTCTTCCCCCCACTTCTCCGCACCGCCGCCTCCTCCTCCTCGCACTTCTCCGCTCCGCCGCCGCCTCCTCCCCCGCGCCTCCCTGCGGACCGAATCTAGGGTTTCCCGCCGCCGGATCACGCTGCGAAGGCTGCTCCGATGCTGCCGTGCGCGAGGTCGTTGCTGCGGAGGAGGGGGCTAGCCCTCCTGCGGGGATGCGCGGAGGGCGAGTGCGGCAGGGGGGAGACACTCGCCAATGCCAGGCGCGTGGCCACGCTGGCCGGGCTCGGCGGCCGCGGGCGCCGGCTCAGCCGGTGTGCCGATCCGCCGCCGCGCGTGGTGGCCGACCGGTTGGCCGGGGGCTGACGGTCGATCCTCGCTTTTTATTTTCTTCCAGTTTCCTCCCGCTCCCACTGGCCTGCTCGAATCCCTCCACATCCAGTCTCTCCAAACCCTAGGAGGCCACCATTAGGGTTAGCGACTCCTCCTCCTCCACCCACGGCGGCGGCGCGGCCATGGCCCACGGCGGCGGTGGGAAGGCGAAGGTGACGCCGAACCTGTCTATTGACGAGGAGGGCACACAGATGCTCAACCTCACCGTGCTCCAGCGCCTCGACCCCCCCGTCGAGGACATCCTCATCACCGCCGCGCACGTCACGCTCTACGACTTCGACACCGACCTCAACCAGTGGGTAGGTGCTAGGTGCCCGCCCCCGTCCCATCCGGTTGGGTTCGCTTCCATGCCGATTTGGCCTGATTTTTTTTTTCAATCTGCAGAGCCGTAAGGACGTGGAGGGGTCGCTCTTCGTCGTCAAGAGGTTCGTTCCCGTGCCTAATGCGGTGGATTTGATGCCGTTGTTGCGTTTGAATTATGCCGATTTTGTCTTTGGCTTGTCACCCACCCGGTTAAAGTTGTTAGGCATTTGAGTAGGAAGATGAATGTGTGATTGGTGGTTTAGACCCCTAAAATGTAAATCTGACCTGTTCGATGGCAACTTTAGTGCAATTGTGCGATGGATTATCTCTCTGTTATCTAGATGCAGGGCAGCGCGTGTGCTGTTTGCTGTTGTAAATATTGTACTGGTTGTGCTACTTTTGGATGCCTGGGGGTTGTTTGTTTGAGAGACCAAAATTGTACTTTAATGGTTACTGAGTAATGCTAATTTAGAATCATGTTACTATCTAAAACACTGATGGTAGTAATTAAACTACAAATTTTTTGCCAGAATCATGTTTCTGAAGGTTTTCGGTACATACGGTGCATATATTGACAATTGCTTCTGATGTTAAATGTTTTGTCTTTTTTAATATACCAGTGGCAATTCAAAGGAGGAGCCAGGTGCAATTGTTTGTCGTGTAGCACCGTCCTTCTTACGTTTTGCCTCATACCAGATACATGCTTCAAGGGGCAAAGAAGACATTGAAATTGTTCGTCATTTGGCAGACTACACAATACGTTATCACTACCCACATCTTGAAAATATTAAAAAGAGTAAAGGTTTATCTTTCGAGGCTGCTATAGGGGACTCTCCAGCAATAAATCTTACTTCCAACAAATATGCAGGCAAAATTCCTTATATGTTATTTTCTTTCAGTTTCCTCATTGATGCTATGAAGATCTAATTTTTTTCCCTTGCAATCCTTGGTAACAGCCTGGGCAGTTGAGGTTGCAGAGCGCACTGCTTTCTTGATAGCAAGGTGGCAAGGTGTTGGTTTCACCCATGGTGTGCTCAACACCGACAATATGAGTGTGTTGGGCCTAACTATTGATTATGGACCCTTTGGCTTCTTGGATGCTTTTGATCCTAGCTACACTCCAAATACCACTGACCTCCCTGGGAAGAGATAATGTTTTGCAAATCAACCTGATGTTGGCTTGTGGAATATGCTCACTTTACTGCACCACTGTCATCTGCTGAGCTTATCAGTAAAGATGAGGCAAATTATGTAGTGGAGTGGTGAATTGGTTGTTCCAATCTATACTGATTATGTGCAATAATAATCTCATTTACAGTAGCATTTTGTTTTTTGTATATTGCAGGTATGGGACAAAGTTCATGGATGAGTATCAATCTGTAAATGGCCAGGAAACTTGGTCTAGCTAAGTATAATAAGCAGCTAATTAGCAGGCTGTTTAATAACTTGGCTGTTGATAAGGTTGACTACACAAATTTTTTCCGTTGTCTTTCAAATGTCAAAGCGGACCGTGGCATTCCAGAGAACGAGCTGCTTGTTCCACTAAAAGCCGCACTCCTGGATATTGGAAAAGAAAGGAAAGCATGGATTAGTTGGGTGTAGACATATATCGAAGAGGTAGGAGTTCATTTTGGTAATTGTTCTCTTTCTCTAGCTAAAACATGTCATCATGAAGACAGAAATGACTTTAATCTATGGCTGTTGCAATCCATTACGGCATTATGTGCTTCAGGAAGTTTACCAGCATTTTGCACATTTGATGTTATCGTATGAAAATTACATTAAATGCTATCGTATGAAAATAGCGTCAAGTACATATTCGTGAATATCTCATACATTGTAAATTTGCTATCTGCGTGGTGGAAGATCCAATAAGATTTTGCTATTTGCTACATTCCACTCATGTTGCCATACTGTTTTACAATAATCTCCTTGAATTTTTTACTGTTCTACCACCATTCAAGAATTTTGTGCCAATATTTTGGTAAAACCTCTAACCATGCTTCAATAATATATCTGTGGAATAATTTATGAAATAACAATATACTGTAAGAGCTTATTTAAATATGTTTAATCTAATGATATATTCATCCTTTGTGAAGCTGGTGGCAAGTGGCATTCCTGATGAAGAAAGGAAAGCTGCAATGAACTCCGTCAATCCGAAGTATGTTCTTCGGAACTATCTCTGCCAGACTGCGATTGACGCCGCTGAGCAAGGTGATTATGAGGAAGTTCATCGGCTATTGAAAGTTATGGAACATCCATATGATGAGCATCCTGGAATGGAGAAATACGCACGGTTGCCACCAGCCTAGGCATACAGGCCTGGAGTGGGCATGCTGTCCTGCTCGTCATGAACCCAACACCAGCTATGACCAATATGCTACGTTGTATTTTTTTCTTTTGGCTGTATAAGAGGTTTACCTTTAAGCTATAGTGTTTGAAGCATCACCTGTTGTTTTACTGGTGTGCCAGGAACATAGTTGTGATATTATCCTCTTGTTAACAGTAGCAGAGTTCAGTAGCAGTTGGGAATTGCAGCGCCCGACCACACCCAATTTTCTGAGATGGTGACTTGTCAGTGGAAGTCACTTGTTTTCAGATTTTCACACGCATATGAACACGAGACGTTTTCAGATGTCAAACTGATGTGTCCAGCAACATGAGAGGTGGTTTCTTCAAATTCTTTTGTTTTATTTTTTACAAATTTTATCTTGTTTTATATTTTACCGTAGCGTTAGCACGGGCACACTACTAGTAAATATTAGGATAACGAAGATAGGGGGGACGTCTCCAGTGGCGGAGAGGGGGGCCGGGGGGCCTGGCACCCCAACCTTCTACTAATCCTCTATTATATAGTTAATTACATGTGTTTAATTAGTGCTTTGGCCTCTCCCAATTTAGCCCAAATGTAAAGTATGTTTAAAACCCAGTCATATGCAGCTCAATTAGGCCTAGTAGTTGAGGACTGATGCTTCAGATTTGAGCCTTTGGCTCTTTGCCGGTTTGCCGCACGCTCTGTCTATTCGTCTCCGTGAAGGTTAGCCTGACCCTCTTCCGGCGCACCGAGAAGGCCAGAAGGGCGCGTGTGAGTCCTCACTTCGATCCCCTTCCGTTCCCAATATTGTGGGATTCGGTCATTACTTACTACTATCTGAATCAATTAGTATAGGAGTACAATTCGTGCGAAATTGGAATTCTCAGGATTCGAGTGTGTTTCTGCTGTGAATGTGATTTGCAGTATGTATGCAACCATCCAGGTCTAAGTGCATTACCATCACTTGCTGATCTAACAAGTGGACTAGTTAAGACTAGTAAAGATTCATCTTATCCTATGATAGACAGGTTGTTAAGATTAGTCTTAACTCTTCCGATTTCAACTGCAACCACCGAGAGATGTTTTTCAGCTATGAAACTTGCGAAGACGCGACTTCGAAGTACAATGGGAGATGGATTTCTACGAGATTGTTTAGTAATTTATATTGAAAAGGAATTGGCCGGAAAGATTAGTAATGATGATATTATTAAGACCTATGATCTTGCTAGTAGTCGTTGAGCTAAATTTAAGTTAATAGAGATGTAATTTTCTTTGTATTGTAATTTACGAAACATATTACTCTGATATGTGACTATTGGATCGGTAAATCCGGCATGGTTCATTGGTTCTACTCTACTTGTTATCCATGTTGATCACCCCCATATCCAATTCCTGGCTTCGCCCCTAGACGTATCAAATCTTATATATGCATAAACCAGAACATGAAAATGTCGTCGTCTTTCGAGTTTGAGGTGGATCTCGATCCTATAGTTGGCATAAATTCAAAAGATGACGATATTCGCGTAAGCTCCTTTCAATCATAGTGCATTTTTTTCAAGGGAAAGTCATAGTGTATTTGAAGGTATACGTGCATACGTTTTTTATATTGTTGAAAGGATAAAATAGTGGCCTTGCAATTTTGCACCACATATTTTTAATTCGACACTAGCTAGTATTATGATCATGTCAACATGTGTGATTGCGGAAAAATGTATGGCTTTACCTCATATATGGTTGGTCCAATTAAATTCTACACCGTAGAACTAAAACCAGGCCATGTTGTGCCCTAAAACTCAATAATTTTGTTCAGCCCTAAAGAAATTTGCGGGCTGTGTTACTGTGAAAAATCAACTGCTGCCATGGTAACACGGCGATGATCCTGATCGCCCAATAGACAATACCGCAGGGGCGAGGGACCCGGCGACCGCAGCAGGGCTCCACGTCCGCGTTCGAAGCCGCGCGTGGCGCGCGGTAAGCATCGCCGGCGACAAAAGTCCCACCCACGCGCGGCGCAGGACGCGTTACGCCATTACGCATTTCTCTCTCTGTTCCGGGCCACGCGTCGGCGCACGGTTCGGCTCCCGTCCCATCAAGCCCACGGCAAGGCGACGTCGACACGTCGCTGCGGGTGACGCGGTTGCGTCCCGTAGTTCATCTACCGTCGGTTGTCGTCAACCCATGGGCGCGGGGGGTTAGCGGAGACGTGGGGGTGGTCAGTTAATTACTGCCTTCCTCGCATCGCACGCGAGCGCGAGCCCGAGCAGCCGCGGGTAGGGCTGTAAAAAAATTTCGAGGCTCGCGAGCTGCTCGAATTTGGCTCGCTCTAAACTCGATTCGAGCTTGACTCGAACTCCAAACGAACCGAATTCGAGCTTCATCTTAAACTCGCGAGCTTTAACGAGCCGAGCTCGAATAGCTCGCGAGCTTAAGATTTTTTTTTTACCCTCCCCAATTCCCCCACACGGCCACACCCCCTCCCGCCTCTCCTCTCAAAATCCCCCACTCCATCCCAGATTCCCAGGCGCAGCCGCGCAGGCGGCCAGCCAGGCGCGGGCCACGCCAGGGCGCCAGGCCCCCTCCCTCCTCTCCCCTACCCGCCTCCGCTGCCCGGTTGGCCGGTTGCCCTCGTCGTTGCCCCTCCTGGCCCCCCGCCCCTCCTCGCCCCCCCACCCCGTCCCCCTCGTCGCCCCCCCCCGGCCGCCCCTCCTCACCCCCCCCCCGACCGCCGCCCCACCTCCCCCGCCGCCGGCCGCCCACCACCCTCGTCCCCCTCGTCGCCCCCTCCCCCCGTCCCCCTCCTCACCCCCCCCCCGGCCGCCGCCCCTCCTCCCCCGCCGCCGCCCCCGTCCCCCTCCTCGCCCCCCACGCCGCCCCCCCTTCACCCCCCGCCGGCGCCCCATCCCCTTCCTCTCCTCCGCCACCCCCCGTCCCCCTCCTCACCTCTCCCCCCGCCACCCCTCCTCCTCTCCCGTCCCCTTCCTATTCCCCGCCGTCGCCCCCCGTCCCCCTCCTCGCCCCCCCGGCCCCCGCCGCCGCCTCTCCTCCCCCCGGCGCCCCTCCTCTCCCCTGCCGGCGCCGCCCCTCCTCGACCCGGATCCGGCCGCCGCAGCCCGCAGGTACTCCCTCAGTCCCTCTCGAGTTTTGTCCTACACGAGCCTACACGAGCCCGAGCCCGAGCGAGCTCGAGTTTGGTCCGAGCCGAGCTCGAGCCCAGCTTAAAGTTCGATGTCGATCTTAGGCTCGCTCGAGCTCGGCTCGAGTTTCTACCGAGCTCGAGCTTGCTAGGTCAAGCTCGCTCGAGCTCGGCTCGTTTACAGCCCTAGCCACGCGGGGTCGCGGTCTTGCTCCCGTTGCCGATGGCCCCGTTACGAGGATCTGGGATACGTTTACGAGCGATAATTTTGGACATATCTAGCACTAACCATAAATTCTAATTCTAGCTTCTTGAGCACGATAATTCCGATTCTAACTCTATACCTGAGCGCGGGACTGCAGGAGGCGGACGTGTGGCGGTCGTGCGGTCTGAGAATTTTAGACATATCTAGCACTAACCATAAATTCCAATTCTAGCTCCCTGAGCACGGTAATTCCGATTCTAGCCCTATACCTGAGCGCGGGACTGCGGGAGGCGGACGCGTGGCGGTCGTGCGGTCCCAGACCGCACGACTCGACTGTAGAGCAAAGAGTGGTGCGGTGTCAGACCGCATGAATGGACTCTAACCGCACGACCAACCATTCGACCGCACGTCTCCCTCAGCTATCTAATCGGTCCGCCAAAAGCACCGCGACCTGCCCTTTTTCACGCCCTCTCGCACACGCGTCTGCAGCACATTCCCATGGCCCCTCTCCATGACTGATGAATGCGCACTTTAATAGCTCGAACAACAGATGCATATGGTCTTATAGCAAGACAAGAAGCTCGTTTGCAGTTGGAGTGAAGACAGAGCGAGAGAGGGAGTGAAGGAAGGGAAGTGAGGAGTGAAAACACGAAGTTTTGAGTTGTTTTCGTTTGGAATCAGCGTATTTGGCAAGTACGGAAGTTGTAGATTGCCTCATGAGCTTCAAGAAGAGGTAATTTTTGTGCCCGTGCAACTATATTTTTATGTATGTCATTAGTTCATAATTAAGCAAACCATCTTTTGTTAATGTTATTTTATGTTAATCTTTGATACGCTATGTATTTATAGCAAAACTTCCACATGTCACGCATGATATATTGTAGTGTATATAATGTTGTACTTTGTTTTTTGTGAACATACGTATTGTAATGTAGTTTAATTTGTGTGAAAATATGAACTTGTAGATGTGTAGACATTGAGAAAGTACATATTTATGTTAAAACATTTGTAGGTAATAACAATAGTAGCAAGATTAGAATCATACAATTAGTACGCTTAGGGAAGCACCGGATACAATGCGGGAGGTGGTAAAAATAAATTAGAAATAAATTTGGTACATTAGAATTAAAATACAACAGCAGTAAGACAAAGTTATAGTAGAATTAAATAAAGTGAGGACATGAAATTAGAAAGATTCTTCTATTTATGTACGAATCCGTAAGTGAAAGCCCGCATTAAGTAAAAGTTGGAAAAGAAATGAAGAAAATTAGAAATTGGATTTTTGCATTAATTGGAAAAAAACATGGAATACAAAGTAGTAGTGAAAATACAAGAAAAATGTAATTTAATATTCATACGAATTCGTAAGTGGAATCCCGCGTTAAGTAAAATTTTAGGAAAGAAATGAAGAAAATTTAGTAATTTAAAAATAAAATTTAGATTGAGAAATAAAAAAATTACTAATCAATTTTGTAGGTGATAGGAAGAGGTACAAAATTAACATGTAAATCTTAAAGTGCGGTAGTGGGTGTTCGATGGTACGATTGTTGCATGTTGTGTACTAAGATGATTAATTATGCACTTATGTTAAATACGCCCTGGGTGGACCTGTTAAATTATGATCGGACCGTGATCCTGGCACCCAGTTTGAACACCATGAGTTTGTCTGAGCTACGGAGGTGTGTCCATTTGGCGTTCGATCGGTACACCACAAGGAAGAAGTTACAAATCGAGGCAGTCTATGCCTCAGTGGTGGGTGCTGCAGGGGAGACCATGTGGCAACTTCTGAAGGTGACCAGTGATGCCTCATGGGCCAACTACATGGAGGTCATGTGCAACCTTGCCTCTGCGATATATGCCAGGCCAATGATGTATGTTGATTTCATGGAGAGGACAGAATCATCCGTCATGGCTGGTTTTGATACCGCTGGTCGAGATGTAGTGCTTGGGTTCTTCTTCAGCGGTCATGAAGACGCTGGTGCGGGAGAACATGTGGGTGAGGAAGTGGGTGATGAAGACCTCAGGAGGTGTGTGTGGAGAATTTTCAGGCCAACGAAGGTGTGGAGAGGTGGTGGGCCTCCCGTGTTGATTGTCATGAGTAGCTTGTGGACCAGGTGGAAGAAGTGGGCAGTAAGGAGGACGAGGATGTGGAAATAGGTAGTTCTGGAGAGGACGAAGATGGCGAAGCTACAATTGGAGGGGTGGTAGGTGATGTTGTGACCACCGACGTTGCGTATGTGTCATCCAGACTGGACGACAATGCAGCGGCATCCCTAGTTTTGCTACAGGCGGAGGAGGCAGATTGAGGGTTCAGCGAGGCCACACTCATTTTGGGGCAGTGATTCCCTAACAAGAGTGCTACCCAGCAGGCTATTGCTAGATACGCCGTCAATATTAGCCAGACGTATCGGGTGCACAGGTCAAACCCGGACACATATATTGTAAAGTGTGTCGACAAGTCCTGTCCTCGGAAAGTCCGTGCACAGCGATTCAAGGGCGTTGGCACAGACTTCCAGATCACAGTGCTGAAGGATCACAGTTGCGAGCTTGCGGGGCTAGTACATAGGCACCGCAACATGACATCATCGTATGTTGCGGAGCTAGTAAGCCACCTCGTCGTGGCAGATGTGTCTATTTCTCCAAAGCTTCTATTGTCGGATGTAGCGAATATGGTGGGGCTTGAAGTCAGCTACAAGAAGGTATGGCGGGTGAAACGAAAGGTGCTGCAGTGTATGTTCGGGACGTACGAGAGGCGTACGACCTGGTCCCAAAAATGCTGCATCAAATTGCAGAATCAAACACAGACACATACATTAATAGGAAGGAGAGGGTTCATCCTACACAGGGCCCGAATTGTTTTATTCTTGACAGAGTGTTCTGGGCCTTCCGTCAGGCGACAGAAGGATTCAGGTGGTGCCATCCAGTGCTAACGATAGATGGGATATTCATATTCGGCAAGTATAAGGGTACTATTCTCACTGCAGTTGTAGTTGATGCAAATGACCAGTTACTCCCGGTGGCATTTGCAATTGTAGAGAATGAGAATATTGATAGATGGCTGTGGTTCCTTGCCAATGTGAAGCAGGCCGTAGTGCAAGATCGACCCGAAGTGTGTGTCATCTCGGATCGCAATGCAGGCTTGCTATCTGCGTTGCGAACAATGCAGAACAGGACACAGCCCCCGTTCTAGTGCAATGATTTGAAGAACCGTTGGTGCATGAGACATCTTGCGGCGAACTTCCACAGAAGGTTCCGTAGCAAGAACCTAATGAAGATGTTCAAGAAGCTATGTTGTAGAACTAGAAGCGAAAGTTCGAGACCTTATGGAGGCAGCTCGATCAGGAGACTAGCAAGCATGTGCTACGACCCGACCAAACTGAAGCTGGGGCCGTGGAGGGAGGCTCCAAAAGAGTTGGGGAGTTCACACAATTAGTTCATTCGAACGCACCTGACTTGGAGATGTGGTTTTTGTTACACGACACCGGTGGAACAAGGTATGGAATCATGACAACTAACATGTCCGAGGTGTACAACGGTGTGTTGAAGGGCGTCAGCTCCCTACCGATCACGGCAATCATGGAGGAAAGTTGGAACCGTTCTGTCGGGTACTTTGTTAATAGAGCCATGATGATGAAGAAGCACGTGGATGAAGGCAAACAATTCTCTGAGGTAATGCAGGCCTATATGGACAAGAAGATGGAGAAAGGCCGTTCCCACATTGCTCTGCATCCGCAATGACATGGATGACAGCCAGCGTAGGGATCAAGTTCGACGCATAAAGTGCAGGCTCTGCAAGACGATTGGGCACTCCTTCAGCTAGTGCCCAAACAGGCCAACATCAAGCAACCCTTCGTAGTAGCAAGCACAAAGTTATGCTGTACTCATTGTTGGTTCCATGTATTTTGTGCATTGCGATGCACTCCTGCCATATGTTGGCGAGGTTCTTTCAATTATTGAGCAGCTGTACTCTGCATTATTGGTTCCATTTCTTTATGTCGTGTACATTAGCTTGCAACCTTTGCACTGTACGGAACTCATCATGTGGGTCATATTCGTGTGTACATTTTATGTGTGTGTTGGTACATTCCATATGTTTCTCTGTCGTTACATTTGTTGTTAATTCTATTGTCATTTGTTGCACAGTTATCAATCTAGACTAACTTGTTTTCCTTCTTTACTAGGAGATGGCGTATGAGTTGCTAGACCCCCGTTGGGATGAGTGGCACCGATGCTTGGCGTGGTCGTCGGGAGCTGGGCCTCCGAGCTTGATCCTTAGGAGCCCCCGAGAGCACTGGCCTCTTGACCAGCGGTACATCCCACTACTGCGGGACACCGGGCTGCTGCCCATTGCCCGCATGTTGGATCTACCGCATGCGTTCCATTTTGATGCGGCGTTGTTATCCGCGCTCGTTGATCGTTGGAGGCCAGAGACTCACACCTTCCACTTCCGATGGAGCGAGATGACGGTTACTCTTCAAGACGTGTCAATGCTTACAGGTCTACCCCTACATGGTGCTGCTGTAGTGCCACCCCCAAAGGTAGCAGATTGGAATGTCCGTCTGGGTCACCGGTTCGGTCACCCGACCCTGGACAACGTAGTTGGTGTGCCACATGGATGGCTTCGTTGGTACATGATCTGCCTTGTACACGCGCCTCAGGAGGTGGTGTGAACGCACTTTATTGCGTACCTGTTGTTTTCTGTTCGGGTGGGGTCTTGTTTCCTACCACCACTGAAGACTCCGTTTAGCCTAGCTACATACACCTAGCGGAGTCCTTGGCGGATGCTTGGCCTGGTGAGGTGCCACAATATAGCTGGGGATCTGTAGTTCTTAGCGCCATATACCGAGGCTTGTGTGATGCCGCACAGCGTACTGCGGCCAGCGAGCTGGTCCTAGCCGTCTGCTACATTCTCCTTCAGTTGTGGTCATGGAAACACTTCCCTGTTGGCAGGTCTTATTTTGGTAGTGCCGTACACCCTTATGAGTTCAACCCGCACTTCTACGACCATGGTGATGGTGACGACCCCGTTCATGGGCCCAAAATGGGTATGCGTTGGACACATGGTCAGTTGCGGTGGGCTAAGGAGAGACCGAGGCATGTGTACCCGGAGTTCCACAACATGTTCGAGACTCTCCACGAGGGTGAGATAGTCTGGTGGCTATGAACTCCACGGTTCATTACAGACATGGCCTCCCACGGATTGTCATCTCAGTGCAACCAGGATCACGTGTACTGGTTGACGACCTGCCACTTGGTGTTCTCGCACTTCGTCGAGCTATACAACCCACATCGAGTCATGAGGCAATTCGACCTATACCAGGAGGTCCCATCACAGCCCGGATGGCCTCTTGCAGCCAAGACCCACCAGTATGTCATTACATGGTAGCTTTAATTGATGTATTAATGTGTCCCTCTACTAATTGTGTAATGTCTCAATTAACTTGCAGGCAATCGAGAAGAGAGCGAGCGAATGAAGACTGGAGAAGCATAAAACGGCCGTGGACAGACATGTGGCGTGACCGGGGGGACACAGAGGTTGTGAAGGAGCCACGGCTGTACGCCCTCGACACGTACAGTGCATACCTTGCGTGGTACATTCCACGCACCCGCAACTGGCTCACTGGGGAGCCGCCACAGCGTCCTGTAGAGGTCATACACGAGGCCGCTGTACAGGCAAGTCTAGACCATCATCGAGCAGCACGACACGATGAGACGGTACGACATCACTTCATAATTAACCCGTGTAGGATTATGTTTTAACTCAATCTTCGTTTCGCTGCAGTATGACCGACTATATCACATCCATGACGAGGCTGCTCAGGCTCTGCACCATGGGAGGGCGAACTTGATTGATCGCCTGCTCACTTCGATACGCAACATCTATGATGACACAAGGTCTGTGATTAGGACCATCAGTTGTGATCACCACAAAGATGACGCTGTAGTACAACGCGGTCATGGAGTACATCAAGCAGCGCCACCCCCCTCAGCGCTGCCATCAGTAGCATCATCAACACCATCATCGTCACATCCATCACAATTAAAACCTACACAATTCTAGTATGTCTAAGGTACTACAAGCACAAGTCTTTACACGAATAGCTCTAGCACAAATAAAGATGACAATCACAATATACTAGAAATACAAGATCAGAAACTTATCGATTTCCACTAATCCACATTGAGGAAAGCCCAATTGACTTGGACCGGCTCCACTAATTAAGCCTCAGCTCCTCAATCCACTAATGGTTGTCCTTCCTCCATTCCGAAGATGGTGGACACCAAACCACCCACAAGTCGGCGCAGGGCTTCTTCGTAGCCTTCTTGAAGAAGTCACCGCGCAAGCTCCCACCAAGCTGTCCAGGTGCCGACAAGCACCAAGAGTAAAAAAATCACACTTCATTTGGTGGCAATCAAGTGCTAAAAGGATTAATCTAGAGATGAAATACACTTGTTTTGGATCAACCACCTTAAATGAATGCACAATATGAAATTAAGTTGTGGAGTGAATGCTCAAGGGTGTTTATGGAGTCTCACACATCAGCCCTTGAGCAGGTGGGAGAGTATTTATACCCTCACCAACCAAAACTATCCATTACAGGGCAATCTCTGAAAAAATCAGGGCGAGCGGAAGTACCGCCGTTCATTGGCCGATACTACCGCACCTGTTCTGACACAGCAGTAACGGTTATTTCAAAGCTTCTGAACTAGCCGTTGGAAGTCGGTGCGGAACTACCGCCATTGTAATCTCGGTAGTTCCGATATTCAAAAGTTCTGAAATTTTGGCGCGGTACTTCCGTTTGTTTCGAGGCCAAGAGTTGGTGTTCACTAGAAAAAATGTTTTACCCAAATTTTCAGAGCTTTCCGTGCCTCAGAAGTACCATTTAAGGTTGCGGTACTACCTCTCTACGGTAGTTCCGCCAATGAAACTCTGGTACTTCCATTTTCCCATAGACAAAATGACTCCGAGGGTGCTCTTTGGGAAAAAACATTCCTCTCATTTTGATGGAACTTCTGGAAAACGGAAGTACCGTCGTTTGCACTCCGGTACTTCCGATTTTCCAGACAGAGCATATATTGGCTATCAATTTTAGTTTTTAAAAAATACATGATCCTAAATTGATCTAAGTGGCACGAGAATATGCTATCAAGTTACTAACCATGATCCTTCTTAATCGTACGACATTTGTCCTACAATCCAGTCTTCCACCCTTTTTCCTAAGATTGGTAAAAATGAAAAGGGATCCTAGTCTACATATATGATATATGTTTATCTTGAGCCACTTTGATCTTCATGTTGACCCTTAGCATGCGTCTCATCATTATTTTAGGGACTAAATCTTTTAAACACTCAATAAACATGTTACTCCCATATTAACATAAATTCATTAATTAGCAAAACTATTTTTAGGGGTCTAGATGCTTTCAGCAGCGATGATCAAATGGCACGGCTACGGCCAAAGGGGAGCGCCACGGGCTTGATCCGAGCCGGAGGAAGATAGGGACGGTAGATCCAATGGAGGGGAACATGATATGGCTAGCAGTGGCCCAGGGAGAGTGTCGTGTGGGGATCCACCGATGGCGGCAGTGATAGGGAGAAGAAGAGAGGGGAGCAGGACTGCATGAGAGAGTCAAGAGACTGAGAGGGAAAAAGAGGAGGCAACAACGGGTTGCGTGCTCGATGGGCCGTCCTTGGCCCATCGTGCTACTCACGCCCGAGCCATGTTTAGGTCTAAGGCTAAGCCCTGTTGACCAACATGGCACAGCATGGCCCGTTTAGATAACCAAGCCAACCTGCCGTGCCAACACGAGCTTGTGTTAGGCCGTGTCGGGTGGCCTATTTGGCTAGATCTAGCAGCAAGGTTATTGCGCAAAGATTGCTGAAGTGTCAAACTACAACAGAACATATTGCCTTTGAATAGGCCATTCTTATTGTGGTTAGACTGATTCTACTAACATCCTTGCATAGTACTTATGGTAGGGATAAGTTGTTTTCACCTTCCTTCCACCTTTTTTGAGAGCGAGGTACAAGTTACATTCTTATGTAAAGTACTACTGTTACTTTCTTTGAAAGAAAATAAAACGTCAAACAGAAAACTAAAATATGTTGTCAGAGCTAACAGTCATACTATAATAGTAAAAGGTAGTTGAAATTTTGTTGTGATGATTAAGAGCAATTTGGATCACATTAGGCAATCCTTTCGTTTTATATTCCTAGTACCAAGGAGACAGGTATTATTTACAACAAAAATTTGAAATTTATGCTAGTCCTAAGTCTAAAACAGAATTGATTCTAGTATTAATTATTAATATAGTGGTAAGGTTAGTTGAAGTTGTGTTGTACGTACATGAAGGTATGCTTCAGAAGTTCTTATAGTCAAATTGGTCCTACAACTATATGAATATGATGCAACAGCTTAAGGTTGGCTCCTACCACAATTCGTGGTATACACTAACTAATGAGTAAAGACAACACTTCTCTAACAAAATGGGGTTTATTTGGGCCATGGACAAGTATTGTGTTCAAACCAGTCTTCTTCCCATAGTGCCACAACTATAACATTCAAGGGTCGCGTCCAAAACTAGCAACTTTTGCCTTGTGGTGCCATGACAAGAGGTGGGACTTGCGCCGTGTTGTGCCGGCTCGGTTCGGCCACCCCGCCGTGTCGTGTTGTGCCGGCCCGTCTCACCTTCAGCGAGACCCAGGCACGGCCAAAAGCACAACGGGATAGTGATGTGCCGGCCTTAACCTAGTCTTGTGTAACTATAAATGGTGATGGTGACGACCGTCATCTTTATCCCTTTTGTGGTGCCTCATTAAAAACCTTGTTTAAATCGAATTAATTATGTAATTTCAGCTTTTTGGACACGAAGAAAGTACCAGCAGGCACCATGCATGTTGGACACAAGAAGAATGTGAGTATGTGACAATACAACACAGCTAGTGCTGCAAGCACCATGCATGCATGCATTTTGAGATAGCTAGCAAAAGGGATGCATGCATTAGCTATCTGAATGGCACTTGAATGTGACAAAACGACGCAGCTAGCGCTGCAGGCACCATACATGCATGCATTCTGAGACAGCTAACAAAAGATATGCATGCATTAGCTGTCTAAATAACATCGTTACTGCTGACGTTGCACTAGTCTGCATCGTGCTCATCGTGCCAGGCCAGCCCAATCTCAACACGCTATGTGGGGCCGGGTCGTACTGCCTAATAGGACGATCTAAGCTTGGCCCTCCATTCATGCTACGTCAACCTGACCCGCCAGGTGGCGGGCTGTGCCGTACCAGGCCGGTCAAGCCTCGGACCCAAAAAAACTCAGCCTAACTTTCACCTCTAGTCATGACCTTTAGAACATGCATGGCGGCAAAAACTGCTGGTCTTTTTTATTTGGGATACACCGAAAAACAAAACCGCATATAAATGGATGTCGACGTACCAACTTCACCATCTATTTTGTGCTCCGAGATCTGTGCATATACGGCCAAAAAAATAATATATTTGATGAGGGAAATACATTCACACTGCCACTCTTCTTCTCTCTTACATCACATATGGGGATGGCTATTTGTGAAATGTTAAGTGTTTCTTAAATTATTATATACTAAAAATGTTATTTTAGACAATATTTTCGAAATAGTCACTCCATCAAACTCATATGTGCACCATCATCTCTAACAGATAGAATCTGCAAGAATGGAAAGATCCTCATTTTTGTTACAGTTGCCATCTCCAAGAATTGGAAGAAACAATTGAAAAATCAGAAATGGAAGGATCCGGGAGAAAAAGAATTTTTGGTTCATGTTGTTCATGTCTCCAAGAAAATTCAAGGAAAGTCATCTTCAATGAACTGCAATAAGTTGCAATTTCGGATTTCATCTTCAAGAATTTGCACTTTTGGATTTTGTCCCTAAGAAAATGCAAACAAGAAAATTCTAGATCCAAGAAATTGCAAGAAGAAACACACAAAAATTCTAGGTCCAATGTCCTCGCCGCCGAATCCGGGTGCCCCATCACTGGCCGCTTCACGTACCATCAGGTCCGAGCATGACGGCGGTGTACATTTGGCTACGACTACTGGCTATGACCATTGTACAGTACACGACACAAGAGTACATTTGGCTACGACTACTGTACATGATACACAAGTATATAACAACATAACAAGATTAGTTCCAACAAAAGTGAGAGGAGAGAGGGATGAGGAGTTTGTTTTGTAGGGATACATTGGGGCCTACCCATGTTGTATATGTAGCACATAATACGGAGACCAAAACTATGCATCAATCTCAAAAGCGTATTTGGACCGTTAGATAGTGTATGGAAATCCATATATATGTACATGGGTGTGTATAGCTATCACCTGGATGTTTTTTTTCTAACTATCATCTAGTTTTAAGACCGTTGGATTCCAACGGCCCTTTTTTTAGGGGTAGATTATTTTTTGAGGAGGGGGAGATTTTTTTTGTGGGGGTGGGGGAGAATTTATGGCCGTTGGATCTCTAATCCAATGGTCACAAATCTGGATGATAGTTAGGAAGAAAACATCCAGATGATGTTTATCAATACCCCATAAAAAACCCACTTTGGGATGCATCTATTTTCCATCCACTAAAAGAAAAAAAGAAGCCCTCGCTTACACATATTTCATGTTTTTTGATCATGACGGATAATTTTTACCTATATTTTTTAAAATAATAGTAAATGACGTATATAATTTTGAATTCAAAATATTGTTTGAAGAATTAGATGAAAGAAACTCTTCTATTTATTCTAACTTTTGAAAACAACAGGAGTCAAAGACAAAAACTGAAAAAACGGATCCGCTGGCCGAAAGGCTCCTTCCCGGTCTGTCACGCACCTCCCGACTCGCACAACATCCTGAAAGTCTGAAACGTTTAAACCTGTACGTGTCAGAAGCGCAGACGCCCCAACACGCGTGTTCCGTGTTGGGAGCGCGCACGCCATCCCGGCCTCCATGTCTCCCCACTCCCGCTCCTCCAGTCCAGTCGTCCTCGCTCCAGTGATGCAACGGCACGGCACTTATAAGAAGGCGCTGGGACATGGAGGTTTGTTACATGTTACCGTGGGAAGAGCCGCGTGCTGTTAACCCTAACCCTACACGCACGCCCCTCCTCCCACTCCACTTCCCCTCCTCCCGAACCGTCCGTCCACTGCAACCGCCACTCCCCCACTCCCATATCGGAAGCTGCTTCCCTTGGAGAGCACCTCATCAGTTAAAAAAGTCTTATCGTCACTGCAGCCTGCGCGCCGACGTAGGACGCGACGACTTGGGTCGGGATGCTCACGTTCGCGGAGCTGGCGTGCCCGGCGGGCGGCGGTGATGAGGGGTCGGTGGACTCGCAGCTGTGGCTGGCGTGCGCGGGAAGCATGTGCTCCGTGCCACCCGTGGGCGCCGCGGTGTACTACTTCCCGCAGGGCCACGCCGAGCAGGCGAGCGCGGCCGTTGACCTATCCGCCGCGCGCGTCCCGGCTCTGGTGCCCTGCCGCGTGGCCGCCGTGCGGTTCATGGCCGACGCGCAGGGCGACGAGGTCTTCGCCAGGATCCGCCTCGTCCCGCTCCGCCCCGGGGACGCGATGGTGGACGTGGGCGAGGCCGCGGACGAGGGGCGGCAGCAGCAGCAGGAGGACAGGGCGAAGCCGGCGTCGTTCGCCAAGACGCTGACGCAGTCCGACGCGAACAACGGCGGGGGGTTCTCGGTGCCGCGGTTCTGCGCGGAGACCATCTTCCCGGTGCTGGACTACAGCGCCGAGCCGCCCGTGCAGAACGTCCTGGCCAAGGACGTGCACGGCGTGGAGTGGAAGTTCCGGCACATCTACCGGGGAACCCCTCGCCGGCACCTGCTCACCACGGGGTGGAGCAACTTCGTGAACCAGAAGAAGCTCCTCGCCGGCGACTCCATCGTATTCCTGCGCGGCGAGGGCGGCGAGGTTCACGTCGGCATCCGGCGCGCCAAGCGCGGGTTCTGCAGCGCCGGGGGCGACGAGGGCCCCTCCGCGTTGCCCGGATGGGACCAGTGCAGGGGCCTGATGCGGGGCAATGCGAGCTCGAGCGGCGGGGGGGCGGGCACCAAGGGAAAGGTCCCGGCCGAGGACGTGGTCGTGGCGGCGAGGATGGCCGCCGCCGGGCAGCCGTTCGAGGTGGTGTACTATCCGCGGGCGAGCACGCCGGAGCTCTGCGTGCGTGCGGGCGCGGTCAGGACTGCCATGCAGGTGCAGTGGTGCCCCGGCATGCGGTTCAAGATGGCGTTCGAGACCGAGGACTCGTCGCGGATCAGCTGGTTCATGGGCATCGTCGCCGGCGTCCAGGCCGCCGACCCCATCCAGTGGCCGCAGTCGCCTTGGCGACTCCTTCAGGTACACACACATACCAGCATTACCCTTGAGAGATTCTCTTGACCGTAGTATTAACCAAACGAAATGGTGGTTCCTTCCTGAATTGGCCTCGCAGGTGACCTGGGACGAGCCGGAGCTCCTGCAGAACGTGAAGCGCGTGTGCCCGTGGCTGGTGGAGCTCGTGTCGAGCATGCCCAGCCTCTGCCTGCCGTCCTTCTCGCCGCCGCGCAAGAAGCCGCGGATCCCGCCCTACACGGACTTCCCCTTCGAGAGCCAGTTCTTTCACCCGGCGCCATTCCCTCCCAACCCACTGGCAGTGGCACACAGCCACCACCACGACCAACTGCACCACAATTTCCCCTTCTTCCCCTTCCCGGACAGTAGTAGTGCTCCTCCTGCAGGCATACAGGGAGCCAGGCATGCGCAATTCGGTCCGTCCTTTTCGGATCTGCAAATCAGCAACCTGCAGTCGAGCCTACTGTACTCTGGCCTCCGCCGCCCCGCCCCCGACCATGTCGCTTCTCGCCCGCCAAGAATCAGCACTGACTTGACAATTGGCAGCCCGCCCGCCCCCGAGGACGACGCCTCGTGCTCTCTGCCGATTGGCGCAAAGAAGCCCGACGAAGTCAAGCCACCGGCGCTAATACTCTTCGGACAGGCGATACTAACCGAGGAGCTGATGAAAGGTAGCGATTCTGGCGGTCTGACCTCGCCGGGAGCCGCAGGGAACGGCTCGCCCAACTGGGAGTCCGAGAAAGTGCTTAATGTCTCTGAAGGCTCCGGCTCCGGGGTGATCCAGGGAAGCCCGACCAACAACACGTCCTCTTGGAGATTGCAGTGGTTTGGGGATGGCAGCAGCCAAACTTCATCTGAGTTTGGGCAGGAGCCCGGCCAGTGCAAGGTGTTCATCGAGTCAGATGCCGTCGGCCGGAACCTTGATCTCTCGGCGCTGAGCTCGTTCGAGGAGCTGTACACCCGCCTGTCTGACATGTTTTGCATCGAGAGCGGTGAACTGAGGAGCCATGTGCTCTACCGTAGCGCCGCCGGCGAAGTCAAGCACGTCGGCGATGAGACTTTTAGGTGAACACATTGGAAACTTATCTTCAGTCCATTTTACACTTCAAATGAATCATATTTTACTCGTCATGAATTATTGAACTGAAACACAATGATTTTTCCCTCATTTTGCAGTGCGTTTGTGAAATCGGCTCGGAGGCTGACAATACTGACAGACGCTGGCAGCGACAACTTAGGGGGCTAGGAAGGAAGCAATCAGCCGAATAACTTAGGGCGCTACTCCTAGTCCTACGGAGCAATAACCCGAACTACATGTACAGCTGAATGAGCTGTGGTTTCTTCTCGATCCAGCCTAGAGGTTTAGTCAGGAAAGCTGATGCAGTGTTCAGTTAGCTTGTTTTTCCCCCCATCCTTTTTAGTTCCATCATCGTTGGAGTTAAAGAAACTCTCATGCAAACAAAATGTATTTATCATCAAAAGTACTTCTTGGTTGCCATTCTGTGGATTTGAAACCTTGTGCTGTTTCAGAAAATTGAATGCTCTGTCTCTGGGACTCTGACCGGTGTCCCAGACGGGCCAAAGAGACAAGGATTAGCAGGTGCCGGTTTAAATGTAATTGTGCACTGTTGGAATCATCCCCTACTATTTCCCGGGGAATGCCCGCGCGGAGAGAGCTCCCACGTCACCCCCTGCGCACGCTCCGGCCGGCGTGTGGCGGCCGAATTCCCGGTCCGGTGCCGTTTTTTGCGAAAAAGCCCTACATTTTTCCGAAATTACGTAAAGGTCCTCTGTTATCGCAAAAAAGTCCCTGGATTTTTCAAAAAAGACCCTGCGCATATTTATTTTTCGTTGATAACAATCCGCAGTTTCCGAAATTACGTACAGACCCTCCGTTCTTTCAAAACAACCCTTGATTTTTACGAAAAAACCCTTCTGATCTCCTTTTATTGCGAAAAGCCCCTCACTTTTTTTAAAAAAAAACCTACGCTTTCCTTTAGCTACGAATTTTCGCCTCTTTTACTTCGGTACACACGGTGGCTAGCGCGGCGTGCCGCCGCGCCTATGAGACTAGTATTTACTAGGCACCGCGGATTCTGAATCTGGGGTGGTCTCAGCTCCAGGCATTTCATTTGTTCCCTTCTTTGCCTGAGAGTGTGGCGACTGTACATTGTGTTGCGTATCCTGCCACCTTTGGAGCATTTGCCCTCAGGCCCTCCTTGTCCTTTGCTTGCAGAGGAAAAATAATTGTGCTGCCTGACCATTTAACCCAGAATATTGTTGCATGAAATGGACATCTCATCTAACACAGAACCAAAAGAAACAGTGTGTGCAGTAGTGACCCTTCCATTATTATTCCGTGCATCACTGTTTCTATAAAGTTTTTCTGATTTTTCGCTGGTGACAGATGTAGAACCATTGGTTTATCTGCAACACCGTTGGGAACTAAGCATGTAATTTGTGCCTAACTTTGGTGATTTGCCTGTTCTTATCCCACTGCAATAGCATAGCTGAAATCAACAAAGGCCGTCAACGACCGTGTAAACTCCACCATATACTCAGACGCTGGACCATTTACCAGAAGACAAAGATGGTTCCGTCACCTGTATGGTCTCGGGTTGCTTGTCTGGTAAGTGTTCTTGACCACATCCTTGTCACGAAGACAACAATAGGAGGAGGAGGGAGGCAAGGTAAGGTTAGGGGCCAAGTTACAGGCGAAAGATGCCAATCGCAGGGCGTTGTCCCGTCCGCCTGTCACCCTGAAAGAATGTTACACCGCGAACGATAGGGGTGTGCGATCAGACATGCGCCTTTGCAGGGGAAGTTGCTGTCCTGCGTTTCGCACATGACGCCGACGGGACTTCTCTCGGGTGCTGGATTAGAATAGTCCATGACGTTGCTGTTCACCTAAACAGGCCATTGTTTGTTTAATCAGGGAGGTTCTTGTTGTGACAAGAACTTGCCAAGGGAAATCATAGTAATGGCAGGTCAAGGGGCAGGTTTATTAGTAGCCAGGTTTATGACTTTGGATACAAGTTGCCATGCTTTGTGGCGCAAGCGTTGGGCATGATAACTAATCTTCGACTTAAATGTCTGGCTTGTCGGGATTGCAAAACTGATCTGTCAATTGTACGGGGAACCATCATTATAAAACGCCTTTTTTTGATGAAATGGTCGATCTGATACAACATGAGCCAGAGTTACTACTTGATTTGTTGATTTTGCGATTAGTGTAGGGGAGTAGAGTAGTATATCCCTGGATGAAAGATAGCATCGTTTCTCATTACTAGTTTGGTAAAGCTTCACCTCTCCACTCTCCAGTTAGCATACTGTTGGTGAGTGATGCATCCATGCTACTGCTACAAACTGCAAATTGCAAAGCATGCATTACTGTTGAGCATTCCATGTAGTGTACGGTTGAAGGGTCACTGTCGCTTGAATTAAGTTTTTTGTTTGCAGATACTCGTATTTTGGTTGGTCGCAGTCTGTTCATAATGCCGGTTTGTCGGCGCCTATAACCATTTCTGTCTGCTAGCACTTGCTTTCCCTTCAAAGAAGGGAACGATGGGCGTGAATTAACGTCGGTTGAATCATTCACATCCATGTATATTGCCTTTAATTTTTGCAAAAAGAAAAGTTGGTCGGGCTGGTATAATCTGACAGCACCCAACGTAGATTCAGAGTTAAAGCCAGATTTGGCACTATTACGCACCGTATTTACAAAATAGACATATGTGCATTATATTTGCAAAAATGACACTTCTGCCGTCTGGTGGGTGGGCGGCAGCGCCGGCCAGGCGACATGCGGCAAGGCCACCGGTGGCAAACGCTTGCCGCCCGGTGGGGGACGGCAGGCAAGCCTACCGTCTGGAGAGGGGCGGTAAGTGATTAAACCGGCTTAATTATCTACTCTAATTTTTTGTGTTGAGTTTTTTTTAATTTTTAAATATGCCAAATGAGTTCAAAAAATTATGAAAATTTATGTACAGCCTTCCAACATAATGTACCTCGTAGTATAATTTTTGGGTAATTTTATTCATTGAGAATGTTGCTCCAAAATTCATAAAATTTTGATATTTTCACGAATTTTTACATATAGGAAATAAGCTCCAAAAATTACAAAATGTTATGTGAAGCCTCCTGACATAGTCATAGTTATTGTGTAATTTTTATGGAATTTTATGTGGTAGGAATTTGTCACGTTTATTTACGTTAATTTAATCATAAATTTACGAATATTTCACGATTTTTTACAATTTTATATATTACGAATCTTGTACAATTAAAAGTAATTATAGTAGTATAAAAAACATCACACTGGATGTGATATGGCTCACCCATCTGAGCCACTGCTATCTTCTCGCCGCATCTGCCTCCCCGTACGTGGCCTTGTCTTTCGTTGCGCACGAGCATGTCCCGTCGTGTATGTCAGTCGGTCTAAAGGTTACGTCTCGGGTCGGAGTAGGTATGAATACCGTTCTTTCCACTCAATGGCCGGCGGTGGACCAGTAGGCTGGGTTCGGTAAGGGTCGAAATCCTGCAGCTGAGACATGCCGAACCGCGAGTCACCCGCAATAATGTCGTGTACGAAGGACTCTAGAAATCCCACTCATGGTGCAAAGGAGCTCTCGCCTTGATCGTATGACGTGGCAGCAAAGCCGAAGGAGCTCTGCCCACCGAAGTGTCTAAACTCTGGGTATGCTATGAACGCTGAGCTCTGCCCTGCATACGTTGCAAACCCTGGTGCCATGTACTACTCTCTGGAAGCATCTGGGAGGCCTGTGTTGTCATCAGTGAATTCGTTGTCACCCCCGTGTTGAATTGGAGGCTGTAAGATGAAACGATATTAGTCCTAATAAATATTCCGGATGTACAATGCGAATCTTATACCTCCCAAATGTGCAGCAAAAATGAACAATGGGGAGTGGTAGTCTGTGCAGGTGGTGCGGACGTCAAAAGCGATGCATCTCGACGATGGACCTGCGGCGTGGGAATGCCATGATGTTAGTGGAACGTAAGGCCTAATAGGAAAATAAAATATAAGTTTGTACGTAAGTTACCTCCTCATCGGTATGGCGCACAGATGATCGACGGATAGTACAACGACGCTAGGCAGACTCAGTAGATTGCGATGGGCGGCCGGACTCGCTAGGTCACAATGACCTAGCGGGTAAGCATGGTGCCCCCACTGGATGGCTCATGTGCGCATTATGATCCGTGGAACGGCCACAACTTAGGTTGTGCATTATTTTTTTTACCTGCTTTAGAATGAACTTCATAATCTTTTGTAGAGCGGATTGTGTCTCTAGGCTGCTGATGGTGGCCTTCGACACACTTGCGATGTGCTACGCCCGCTGCAACTAAAGTGACATACAAAACAGGTTTATTAACGAGCAGTGTGAATTTCTTAAATGAAATGATAAGATATTTAAACTGTCTTACGCTTTCATGCTGCCGCGAAGCGCTGTGGGGATCGATCAAGCGTTGTAGATGTTCCTCGTGCGTGATTTGCTCGAGGCGATCTGGTGGAGGAATGCTAAGTCTACTGCGTGACCGGAGTACGTACCACTCCAGGTACTCGTCCACTATTGCTGTATTGGCCGCCAGTCCGTACCATACCGACCAGCCCTTGATCGCCTGCATTTCTAGAATCATCAACGTTACGTAGTAAGACATACAAAGTGTACATATGAGTCGAATGGAGTTTGACTCACCGGTGTACGGCTTGCGGTAAGAACCTGTCGTCCAGAGGGGGCACAGTCTGGTACAAACCGAACTATCGCATCATGTGCTGTGCCATGTAAGCTTCCACCATGTACGAGAACACCAGATGGTGTGTTGTCGTCCATAGCTCTGCATCCTCTAGGCAATGTAGGGATAGTCCGTATGGTGATACACAATGCACAAAATCTGCTGTCCATGGACCCCAACTGATGTCGCTGTCGTGCAACGACTTGAACTTGTTATGCCATAGAAAGTAGCACCTTGACGGTTTGCTCTTCGTCCACCGCAGACGGGCAGCAGTCCACCGGATGCCCATAGTGGGCCCATCTGTCAGGTTGATAAACTCGCTGAACGGGTGCACTGACGTCACGATGTCGGACGTCTAATAGGGAAGTGCTCCCAACTCCATAGCTGCAAAAGCACATAGCAGATAGCTAGATTGGGGGTACAAGCAGTGGCGCGCTGGCAAGCGTCACATAACCCCCTGATACGTGACGCATAGAACCGCTGATCCCTAGCTGTACTGAGGTATCGCCCTAAACTCTGCGTCCACCAAAGACTCGGCAAGGCTGATGAACTCAGCATTGCAAATATCGCCGTGTGTGACTGGAAACATGCTCCAACCAAAGAGTTGAATAACAATTGCGATGAGGTGCATCCTGTGCGCACACACTGAAATTGCTTAGCCAAGTGCGGGGGACGCCCCGTGCACTCTCCGGGATAGGCTGGCTGAACTAGTCCGCCAGCCTCTCCTTTCAGTTGGCTGGTGCATGGGCTGCAACAAATACGTCACCTCCAAGAGGGAGACCGATCAAGAACGCAATGTCCTTCAAAGTGACCGTTATCTCACCCCACCGAAAGTGAAATGTGCGCATCTTGAGCCTTTACCTGTCTACCAGTGTTGTGAGTAGGCTACCGTCGATGGTAAACTCGTGTCCGATGGAGACCAGCCTCGCAAAGGGCAACAAGCCCGTGGCCCGCAGGGTTGGGACGTGCGCTCGTCCAGCACCCACGGATCCCTCCCCCTGCAGCTTGAAGGGCAAGGGTCAGTCGCGTCACCCGTCATCCATTAGTGGCAAGGGTGTTTCTCATCGTACAAGTGTTCAAGAAGCTCCGATAAAGCCATACCTTCCAATACATGGGACAAACCAAATATTAGTGCGAAGATTAATAATGATAGTAAAACTTACTTTATAATATAAACTACATTAATTATGACTACGACTACGGGAAAAACGTCGAAAGCATGCTATAAAAATTATTTATCTTTCGGAAGAAGCAATCAGTACTGTCGTGTTCTTAATGATTTATGCATTGCCTTCTCTAAATAATTAGATATGCACTCTTAATTTTGAAAGTACCTTGCAACAAATGGGATAGATGAAATATTAGTGCGAAGGTCGATAATGACAGCAACATACTACAAGTCAGTGATTACATGTATGTAACTACATATGAATACTTCATTAATTACCGATAATTTGATTACTCATCCGAAAAAATGATAGTCATTCATTATCGTCGTCCTTACCACTTAATTACTACCACTAACTTATTACTTACCCCTAACTAATTGTCACTACAGTAATTATGACTACTTAATTACATATTTCCATTCAATAACAAATTATGGGTACTGTTCATACACAAAAATAGTAAAAACTATGTCTAAATTACTACGACCTACTTACTTCATAATGCAAACTACATTAATCACGACTAAATAAATAACACTAATTGACTAGAATTACGGGAATAACGTCAAAAGTATACGATGAAAAATTACTTGCCTTTCAAAAGAAGAAATTAGCACTGCCAATTTTGAGCTACGCACTGGCTTCTCGAAGTAATGAGCTATGCACTCCCAATTTTGAGCGACGACCGTGATAATGACCTTCTGCGATGAGCGACTGAGATGAGTAACGACAAACTGCGAGAGGTTCGTGTTTATGACCAAGTGAAAGGTGAACTTGGTGCGCTCACTCCGTATATTGAGGACCCATTATCACGAGCAGCGCTTCGGGTGAGGAGGGACGGCATCGTAACACTGATAAATGTGCAAACGAGGGAGCGGGCAAGGGGACGACACGGATATAATGACATTAGTGCAAACGAGAGAGCGCACGAGGGGGCATGACACATAGAGAGTGACAATTGTGTGAACTAGATAGTAGGAAATAAAATATAGCATGATTTGCCAACACATGCCACTTCAAAAGATGCCCGAGCTAGTTAAATTCATGATTAAATTAACCCAAATAAATGTGACAAATTTGGACAACATAAAATTTCCAAAATAAATTACACAATAACTATGACTATGACTATGTCGGAAGACTTCACATAAAATTTTGTAATTTTTGGAGCTCGTTTGCTATATGTAAAAACTCATAAAAATATCAACATTGTATGAAATTTTGAGCAATATTCGCAATGGATAAAATTACCCAAAAATTACAATGCGGGTACGTTTTGTCGGAAGGCTGTACATATTTTTTGTATTTTTTAGCTCATTTGATATATTTAAAATTTTAAAAAACACTAAACGCAAAAAATTAGGGCAAGTAATTAAGCCGGTTTAATTACCTGCCACCCTCTCACTAGGCGGCAGGTACCTGCCGCCAGCGGTCTCGCTATGTGTCGCCTCGCCAGTGCTGCCACCCACCAACCGGATGTCAGAAATGTCATTTTTGCAAATGCGGTTCATATACGGCTACTTTTGTAAATACGGTACGTAACAGTGCCAAATCTGACTTTAACTCCATAAATTCATATGTAGTATCGCAAAGGGACAGAAATAGCCATGAACATCACTGGAATATTATGCAATATATAGCTATTTAATTTGCCTTTGGTAAAAGAGAGAGAAGAGAGATGAAATGACATGAGACCATGAGATGGAGGCAAGTGAGATGTTCGTCCTGTCTCTTGCCTTTTAGTTTTAGCTTATAAATAGTTACAATTTATAGAGAATCTTGTATAAAAAATATTTGTGTACGATTTTTGCTGATATAAATGAAATCACTACACTATGTACTACAATTGACTAGTAAACTTTATCTTAAAAAATATTTTGTCTAAAAGGTATTATAAAAATATTGCTTACCGTTGAAAATTAGTTTTCAGAAACCAACATGAACAAGCGAAAATAAAGAAAGCGGCTAGCGTCGGTGCGGTGCGCAGCGCAGGTGCGATCGCGGAGCGTCTGGTCCGCCGTGTCGGGCTGCCTCTGCGCGCGCGAGTCAAGCAACGGAGTGGCAACAAATGTACAGCACATGCTACGATGAGAGATGGAGCTGTAGGAAAAGTCAGCAGAGTCAAGAAGTCAACGAGGCTACGGTGGGGACGTCGTGGCACATTGCACCACGTCGGACTGCCTGGGCCCACCTCAGCTCGCTGCCTACTATCAATTTTTTTTATCTATGAGACTGTGACCGATAGTTTTTATCTATATTTTTTGAGATGACGGTAAATAATGCACACGATTTTAAGTTTGAAAAACCGTGAAGAAGCCGGTCTATTTATTTTGGTTTTTGAAGAAGCCAAAACCAAAAGCCGCAAGAGACAAAAAAAAAACAACAGGACCGCTCTTTGGCTCTAGTAGTAAATCATTTCCTTGATTAGTTTGTTTACTTGTGTTTGGGCAGGGAGGTTCAGGACAGAGAGAGAGAGAGAGTGGTTGATTAATGAGAAATGGGGGTGTTGTGGTTACAGATCAAATAGAGAGAGAGTATGGTAGTGAGGAGTTGAGTAAATGAATGGCTTCTGGCTTTCCCCATGGCCTATGTCCTACATATATACATCCACATGGGGAGTGCTTTTACAATTATACCCTTACACATGAGTACCTCCCTCAGGGGTACTTATGTCACTATACATGTCTCATCCTGGGTCTTACACTCTCTTAACAGGCCTGCTGGGCTTAGGTGGGGGCCACCCCTACAACAGGAGCCTCTCATGGTGAAGGGCTTCACGGGCCGAAGCCATGTTGCCGAGCCCTTTGGCCCCCACCGTCCCTGCGGCCTGTGAGCTTTTTCAGCGTTCGAAGTGTAGTGCTCGCTTTATTGCGAAGGTATGGCGTCGGGCGGTTTGGCGAAGGCTTCGTCACCCAAAGACTCCGTCGCGGGGTCGAGGTTGTCGTCCGGCGCGAAGATGGAAGTCGAGGTTGGCCTCGCCACCGAGGGGCCGGGCTGGGGTTGTTGGCGGAGTCAAATGCGTCGGCATAGGGGGCGGAGCGGGTCGTAAGTCGTTGCGTGCGCGCGCGTCTTCGGCGTCGAGCGCCCTTGACGATAAGCGGCTGCCAGCCTGCCCAGCGGAGCCTGATTGAAGCGGCACGAGACTTGAGGGGGCGCGGTGATACCATGTTGCGCCGTTCCTTGTCCTGGCGCGGATCTTGGAGCACCGCAGCGGTACGATGCTGCCCCGCTGGTTGGGCTCCCGCCGGTTGGATTCCTGCCGGTTTGACTTTCGCCGGTTGGGCTTCCGCCAGCTGGACTTCTGCCGGTTGGCTTCCCCGCTGATAGGGTATATATAGCGTGCTCGTGTAACATTGTACCTGCATTGTGCGCTCAGATAGGTGCTGCTCCCCTAAAATAGGCCCCTTCAGTGCATCCACATTCCATGGCGGCACGACGCGGCTCGGGGGATGTTGATGTACTGATGGAGGCCTATTTTTCTCGGGAGCTTGGTTAGAGTCTGTTAATGGCGACTGCTCGCACCTGCTGTGCTCGCTCCGTATTTCTGCATACAACGGCAAGGTTTGCCATGTTATCTTAGACAGGCTCACCTTCAGTCGGGACTTCTGATCAAGCCCGTCTTTCAAAAGAATATTGATGTACTGAAGGTGGTCTGTTTATGAGAACAAGCCAAAACTTGTCGTGACATGACCTGCGTCGGTGCAATGTGTGGGGAATGCCGTTGGTCGTGCCGCTCCGCCGAGGCGGTGCCTACAAGGCGGGCACCAGGGCGGTGTTCCGAAACCGCTGGTCTCCTGCCTTGGAGGATCGTAGCTGCGGAGAGCAGGCGTTTGCAGGGTAGTCTGGGGGTGCTACGTGCGTGGGGGTAAGCGCGCGGGCGCTTCGTCCCCTAATCTTCGAAGCGGTGGAGGCAGGGTTGGCGCCTAGTCGAAGTAGACGCGCAAGCGCTCCGTCCCCCACGCTTTGAAGTGGTGGCCGCGGAGCTGGCGCCTAGTCGAAGTAGACGCGCGAACGCTCCGTCCCCTACCCTTTGAAGTGGTGGCAGTGGAGCTGGCGCCTAGTCGAAGTAGACGCGCGAGCGCTCCGCCCCCTACCCTTCGAAGTGGTGGCAACGGAGCTGGCGCCTAGTCGAACTAGACGCGCGAACGCTCCGTCCCCTACCCTTCGAAGTGGTGGCAGCGGAGCTGGCGTCTAGTCGAAGTAGACGCGCGAACGCTCCGTCCCCTACCCTTCGAAGTGGTGGCAGCGGAGCTGGCGCCTAGTCGAAGTAGACGCGCGAGCGCTCCGTCCCCTATCCTTCGAAGTGGTGCCAGCGGAGCTACCGCCTAGTCGAAGTAGACACGCGAGCGCTCCGTCCCCTACCCTTCGAAGTGGTGGCAGCGGAGCTGGCGCCTAATTCGAAGTAGACGCGCGAGCGCTCCGTCCTCTACCCGTCGAAGTGGTGCCAGCGGAGCTGACGCCTAGTCGAAGTAGACGCACGAGCGCTCCGTTCCCTACCCTTCGAAGTGGCAATGCATTCCCTGGGGTGAGCGCGACCCCGCGGTAGTGCGCCTTAAAGGCTCCGGGAATCGCGCTGACCCCTGGGCTAGCACGAGCAGGCTGCTGTATCCGGACGCACTTGTCCATTCGAGATGAACACGCGGCGGGCCATGATTGGCGTGTCGACGGGCCGTCCGCAGTCAGGCCCCTTCCCCAGAGGGGCGGGGCACGTGGCGCGGCGCTGTAGACGTGGCGCCCGCTGGCTGCCCCCCTTCCAACGCGCGTCACCGGCTGCTAGTGGTTGCGCTTCTTGCCGATCCTTGGTTACCCATGCCACGCAGACTTGCGGTTGTCCCTTCGGACAGGTGTGGCCAGGGTCGGGGGGTCGGTGACCCCGTTTGGGCTATCGCGGTTTAGAGTCCGAAGAGCCGCGCCGGCGCGCGCCGAAGGCTACACCGGGTCGCGCGACCTGCGTTTATTCCTTGCGCTGACCGACACGTGGTGGGACGCTAGTGATGCGTCGTGCGGTGACAGAACTCTGTACGACCACGGTCGCGTGCTGGCTACGTGTACCGCCGCGACGCTTCGGCTTCGCGCCTGGGGAGGTGAACGGTTGTCGCCCGCCGTTTGCGCTTACCCATGGTGGGAGGCGGGGGCCTTTAAGTACCCCCCGTGGCGTTGTGCCTACGCCTCCTCGCGCTTTCTGGTTGTTCACGTTGCTCTCCGCATTCGCTCGCCCTATTCCTGCGCTCCTTTTTCGCCGCCGAGTTCCCCGTGGATGCTGATGGCGACTTGCGACGAGCGTACTCAGGTGGGCAGCTACGCCACCCGCAGGCGGTCCTCGCCGCTCGAGGTGAAATACACGCTGGAGGAGCGCGATCCGGCGGCGGCAGACAAGTGGTGGGCGGCGAAGAAGTGTCAGGGTCCGTACTCCGGCGAGTTGGGCCGCACGCTCGTGACGGAGGACACGATCCGGTCACTACTGCGAGAAGGGAAGCTATCGGACCGCCACGCGGTGTGATTGCCCGCCGATGACGAGACGGAGCCGCACCCTGAGAAGTCGGAGGCGATCGTCTTCGTCGCCTACTTCGAAGCCGGACTTCGCATTCCATCCGCAGCAATTGTTGGGGCCATGCTGCGGACCTTCAAGTTGGAGTTGTCACAATTGACTCCGAACGCAGTGGCTCGTCTCGCCGTGTACAGCTGGGCCCTACGCTCGGAGGGGTGTTGGCCCAGCGCTTCCTTGTTCGCGTACCTGCATGAGGCCCGGTGCCAACCGAAGGAGCGGAAGGACGGTACGCTGTCGAAATTTGGCAGCGTCAACTTTGTCCTGCAGGCATCATGTGGGAGGCTCTTCCCCGCGAACGCGACCCGAGGGAAGTGGGAGGTTAACTGGGCGAGGCGGTGGTTCTACCATCGTGTGACGAGTGGCAGCGGCCTCGAGTGCGCAGGCGGGCCGATTACATTCAAGACCACCCCCGGCTTAACGCTTGACCAGGAAGATAGGCTGAGGGCACGAGGACTTGTGGGGGTCGCCGCCCGCTTCAATATGCGCGACCTCGCCGAGGAGTATATGATGCTCGGTGCGACGTCGCTTTCCCATGGTTGGCGCTTCACAGCCGGTGAACGTCAGGATGATAACGTTCGCCCGTCCGTCTGCTCGCTGCCCGTGCCGACTGGCCTTCATAAGTCTCAACCGCGTCTTCCTCTTCGTTCGTACGTATTGCATTGTGTAAATGTGCTGTCTTAGGCAGGGACTCGCCTTGAGGACGCGGAGCGCGCCACGCGCGTGTTCCTCGGGCCATACACCGGCAGAGAGCACGGGCAGCGCGCAGCTGCGACTGCGGAGGCCGGATTTGGGCAAATAAACCGCGTGTGCGAGGCCTTAGGGCTTCCTGTGCCGGATCGCCCCCCCTCCGGACCAGCAGCATGAGGATGACGGTGCCGTGAAGACGAAGGCGCCGTCCCACAAGAGGACCCAAAGCACTGCGACCACGCCCCGTACGGCGGTTGCCGTTGTTCCTGCCAGCGCAGCGAGCCCGGAGTCGGGTTCGGCGAAGTATGCCGATTCAGATTTAGAGGGCGCGAGTACTGAGGGCGAAGGCGCCGGCGGCGGAGGGCGTGCCACGGAGGTCTCATTGCCCGCGACCGTCGCCGAGGTGGTGGTGCCGGCTAGCGGCACCGGTGCGGAGTCCTCGTCTCCGGCCATGGCTGTGGTGGGGCTGCCCTTCGCGGGAGTGTGTGGAGCGCAGCCTTTGCTAACAGCGGCGGCCGAGGCTGAAGTGTCCCCCGCGGAGGCGGGGGTGTCTCCCGCAGAGGACGTGGGGGCGAAGCCCCCGACCGCTGTCGTTGTAGCTGTGGAGACCTCTTCGGCGAGTGTTGCTGCCGCAGGGGCTCCTTCTGTGGCGGATACCTCGGTGGTATCTTCCGCTCACGCGACGCGGCCACGCCTGCAGTCCCCCCTTCCGCGGACTTCGCGAGGGTTCGTTGTGGCGACCGGTGTTGGGAGTCTGTGGGACTCCGGTTCGAGCACCGAGGTCCCTCCACCTCGCGCCCTCCCGACCCCTCGGACCACGGTGACCGTAGCGCAGGATCGGTTGGCGCTAGGTCCCGACCCGGAGGTCCCCAGGACTTGCGAGACAACGCCGTCCGTTGGGGCCGAAGTAGAAGCGGTCCCGCCCGCGACTAGGGAGACGTCTCCGCGAAGTCCCCCGTCCGCCACCGAAGGTAGGTTATGACGGCACTCCTTCGCCAATTTTTTTTTGTTGCACGCCTCGTGACAAGTGTGTAATTCCTCCTTGCAGCGGCACTTATCCCAGAGGAGGAGCCGTGCCTTGAGCGCGGGGGTCCTGGTGCTGGCGACACTGGTGTCGCGCGCCCGAGCCCGGCGGACTTCGTCCCTCCATCGGATGCTCTGAGGGCATGGCGCGGGATTGCGGCGGACACGGCCGCCAGCATCGGTCAACAGGCGTTGCAGACCTACGGGTCGGGGCGCCTTGGAGATGCATTGGAGGTGTCGGGAGTGAGGGTAAGCGTCTGTCTTTGAGACCACTTGTCGCCGCTTAGCGTTTGCTAATTCCTGCGCCGCGTAGACACTCGTGCTGGCCCAGGCCCTGCGAGGTGCTCACGTTCGCGAGGGAGCAGCGCTACGGAGTAGGCTGTAGGCCGCCGAAGAGGAGCTGCAGGAGGGCGCTCCGCCCAGGATGCTCGCATACGCCGCCTGGAGTTGGAGTGCTCGGAGATGAAGACGCGCACTGATGGGCTCGTTGCCGCAGCGCGAGCGTCGGCCGTGGAGGCGGTGCGGCAAGAAGCTACTGCAGAGCGGGACAGCCTTCTGCAACAAATCGCTGCTCTAGAGGGGAAGAACAGCGAGCTTGCTGCCTCTCTCGCGGAGCGAGATCGAGCCTTGGGCGACGCTTCGGTGGCCGCCTGGGACGCCATGTTGTCCCTGGAAGATACCCTCAAGGGGCTTGTCGCCGAAGTGCCGGCGCGCTCCTTCGGGCCCGAGGACCTGTCGCGGTCGCTCCGGTGGATTGGGGAAGCGGCCGGCGTTGCACGCGGCGCCGCGGCAATCTTCGGCAATCACTGCGCCTACGTGGTGTCGTGTCTGACATGCGCTCTCCTGCGGCACCGTGGTTGTGAACACGTTGCGGGGCTAGCCGATCCTCGACTGGAGATGCCCGCCGGGGGTGGGGTAATGTCCGGCGCCGTGCGAGCCATACGCCGCGCCGTGAAGTTCTTCCATAAGCGGATATGGGAATACTGCGGCGAGGCAGCAGCCATAGTCGAGCTGCGGAACAACCTGCACGGCGAGGGAAACCTTGGCCGGTTTCTGGACGAGGTCCCCCGGCGTGACGAGGATGGCACCGCGGCCCCAGAGGACACCGCGAACCCACAGGTGTGACGGGAGGTTGTCGCGTGTTGGTGTGCGTTGTAACCGAAGCCCGGGGTATCTCTTCTTCTTTTTTGTTGGTGAAGTACGGAGTTGTTTCCCGTTCTGATTCCTGCCCCCTTGTCCCGAGCAGCTACACAGCTGGGGTTGGCTGCTAATCTCCGACCTCGCAACCCAATGGCGTCTTCGACGCTGGCAAAGGGCCGAGGAAGCGTTGGATTTCTAAGCGGGTCGGGCGTCTTCGAGTGGAGCCTCGGCACAGACGCATGTTAAGGGTGAGCCTGCCGAGTAGTGGCCTGGTGCGCCGGAGGTGTTTGTGCGCCTTTGTAAGCGTCCTTAGCGAATGCAAAGAACAGTCTTGATTAGATCCTGCGAGGTGCATCGCCGCCCTCCGGCTACACTGTCCCATGGTAAACTCGGGAGGGTTATTACGCGCGCCCGCATGCGATGATTTGCGCCTTGCGGGGGCAGTGCGATCGAGGTAGACACGTAGTTGCAACAACCGTACACGCGCTCAGTCCGATATCCTTCGAAGCGGCGGCAGCAGAGCTGGCACCTAGTCGAAGTAGACGCACGGGCGCTCCGTCCTCTATGCTTCGAAGTGGTGGCAGCGGAGCTGGCGTCTAATTCGATGTAGACGCGCGAGCGCTCCGTCCCCTACTCTTCGAAGTGGTGGCAGCGGGGCTGGCGCCTAGTCGAAGTAGACGCGCGAGCGCTCTGTCCCCTACCCTTCGAAGTGGTGGCAGCGGGGTTGGCCCCTAGTCGAAGTAGACGCGCGAGCGCTCCATCCCCTACCCTTCGAAGTGGTGGCAGCGGCGCTGGCGTCTAGTTCGAAGTAGACGCGCGAGCGCTCCGTCCCCTACCCTTCGAAGTGGTGGCAGCGGAGCTGACGCCTAGTTCAAAGTAGACGCGCGAGCGCTCCGTCCCCTACCCTTTGAAGTGGTGGCAGCGGAGCTGGCGCCTAGTCGAAGTAGACACACGAGCGCTCCGTCCCCTACCCTTCGAAGTGGTGGCAGCGGAGCTGGCGCCTAGTTCGAAGTAGACACGCGAGCGCTCCTTCCCACCATTATGCAAGAACAGCCTCTGGTGTTTCTCGCTCGTGGGTGCGCTCGCGCGGAAACTAGCCTTTGACACGTCGCCTTGGTACTTCGCAGGCTGTGCGTGGGGGTGGGCCCCCGTGGTGCACTTTGCACTCCGTAGAATTGACCGGGGTATCCGCGTCTTGTTTATACTCCGCAGAGTGCGCGGGGATAGCATCCGCGTCTTTTTTTATACTCCGGGGAGTGCGTGAGGTCGACATTCACGTCTTGTTTATACTCCGAAGAGTACGCGTTGGGGCAACGCCCATGCGTGCGCGGGGTTCGCGTCTTGTTTATACTCCGTAGAGTGCGCAGGGATAGAGTCCGCATCTTTTTTTATACTCCGTAGAGTGCGTGGGATCGACATCCACGTCTTATTTATACTCCGAAGAGTACGCACTGGGACAACGCCCATGTGTGCGCGGTGTTCGCGTCTTGTTTATACTGCATAGAGTGCGCAGGGATAGCATCTGCGTCTTTTTCTTTTATACTCCGAAGAGTGCGTGCGGAGGTGGACCTCGACGCTACGTCTTATTTAGAGTCCGTAGACTGCGCGCGGAGGCGAGCCTCCGTGCGTTGCGGGCGGTGAAATTGCGTGCGGAGGCGAACCTCAACGCTACGTCTTATTTATACTCCGTAGAGTGCGTGCGGAGGTGGACCTCGACGCTATGTCTTATTTAGAGTCCGTAGATTGCGCGCGGAGGCGAGCCTCCGCGCGTTGCGGGCGGTGAAATTGCGTGCGGAGGCGAACCTCGACGCTACGTCTTATTTATACTCCGTGGAGTGCATGCGGAGGCAGACCTCGACGCTACGTCTTATTTAGAGTCCATAGACTGCGTGCGGAGGCAGACCTCGACGCTACGTCTTATTTAGAGTCCGTAGACTGCGCGCGGAGGCGTCCCCCCACGCGTCTTTATTCATGCTCATGCATAGTGCACACGAAGGTGCTCCCTCGTGCGCTTTTGGTATGAAAACGAGAGAATTTGCATGAACGATGTACTTTATTAAATTCCCGTTTGCGCGGGTGAGCGATTACACAAAAAGAAAGGGGGGAATACCGACCACTAACCGCTATGACGGGGCGACCACTGACGAGTCGCTGCTGTCGGGGCAACCTTGTGCCCGAGGAACACGAGACGCTCTCGGGGGGCGCCCGAGGGCTCCGCATCTGCATACCCGGCTTAGGTGCCTTGGCGAGCCGCGTGGCATGGACCTCTGGCGCCAAACTCTATGCGCCGAGCCATGTCCTGGTCGTCATGGACAATGATGATAGCCTGCGGTCCGGGAAACTTCATGCACAGGAAGCCGTGGTGCGGGACTGCCCAAGGGTATTTAAGAGCGGCCGCCCTAATATGGCGTTGTAGGGGTATGCAATGTCGACTACGTCGAAGATGGCGTCTTCGCTCCTCACGTTGTCGTTTTAGCCGAAGGAGACTTGGAGGCATATCTGGCCCAAAGCGCGCAAAGGCTGCCCTCCAAATCCTTGCAGCGGGATGCCTGAAGGGCCCAATCGGCTCTGAGGGATCCCCATTTGGTCGAAGGCCGCTTCGAACAGGATGTTCGCGGAGCTTCCTCCATTGACTAGGACGCGCCTGACTTCGCATCCGGCTACAAGGACCCGGACGACCAAAGGGTCTTGGTGGGGAAACTCCACACCCTCGGCGTCGGCGGGCGTGAATGTGACCTCGTGTTGTGCCCATTCCGGCGGCGCCTGCGCCGGGTATGCTGCGACGTGGTGCAGCCTCCTTGCATAAGCCTTCCGTTGCCGCGTCGAGGCGAACTCCAGCGAGGAGCCTCCAGAAATGACGTTGATGATCCTGCGCTGGGCTCCTTCCGGGACTTGTAACTGCAGGAGGCCCTCCCGAGGTTGTTGCACATGTGCCTGAATTCGCAAGAGGCCTTCCTGGGGCTGTATTCCTTGGTCCTGGGGGTGTTGGACGTGGGCCACAACGGGCGCACGTGTATCTAGGTTTTTGTCCCTGGCGACGCTTTGTCGTAGCGCTACGATAGTGGCGCAAGCACGCGTGTCATGGTTACCTCGGCCATGGATCTCGCACCATTGCTCGTGGTGCTGGTCGTCGTACTCTTCGCGGGTTCTGTCGTCGCGACCCTGGCCACGTCCCCGTCCTCGGCCTCGGCGCCCTCTGCCCCCGCGACCTGCGGAGGCGTTGTCTTCGGAGCTGCCCTCGATGTCAAAGACGTAACGAGGTTTCCTGGACTTGCGTTGGTCGCGCTTGGGCCTATCGCCTGGCGGGTCATTGTGTTGGGGGTCCTTACGTTCGGAGGCGGCCTTCGGCTGCTCTTGCTTGCGCTTACCTTTCGAAGAGCCCTGCTTCGGTGAGCCTTCACTTTTTGCCGAGCCTTCCGCCTTGTTGGTGTCGGAGTCGGCACCGTGTCGCCTCCGCACGTCCTCCTCCGCTCTGGCGTACTCTTCCATCTTGTCGAAGAGCTTCCCGACCGTCTTAATGGGCTTGCGCGCGTTGTATTCGGCCATTGGTCCCGGTCGGAGGCCTTGTATTGCTGCGTTGATAACGGTTGTTTCGTTGACGTCCTTAACCTGGCAGCGCACTTCCGCGAAGCGCTTGAAGTAGTCCCGGAGCCTTTCCTCGGGTTTTTGCTTGACCGCGAAGAGCTGGTCCGCATCGACACGCTCGACGTAGTTTCCCTGGAAGTTGTTGTAGAGCCGGTCGCGGTTCTGTTCCTACGCGTAGATGGACTGTGGTTCAATTGTGAAGAACCAGGACAGCGCCACCCCTTGTAACGCGAGGGGGAGTCCTTTTGCCTTCGTGGTGTTATCTCCGCCAGCGGCTTCGATAGTGGTCTCGTACACGCGCACGAACTCCGGCGGGTCGTAGTCGCCTTTGTAGGCCTCGATGACGCTCGGGAATTTGAAATCTTCAGGCCATGCCGCCTGCTGTAGGCCCACAGAGAGCGGGGACTCCGGATCTACACGCCGTAGTGGGACGCGGCTAGACGTAGGGGCGTCGCGACTATCCGCCCTCTCCGGAGCGGGTTCGGATGCCACCGCCGGGGGGCGTGTTGACTCCGAGCCTCTTGCATGTCCCGCACGGCTTCGCGGAGGTCTGTTAGCTCCCGCTGAAATGCGCTGAGGGCCGCCAGCTTGGCGGTGCTGTCGGCGCGGCGGTGACCACGGCCTGCGCGGCCGGGTTGCCCGCCGCGTTGTCCTGGAGGACCCTGGAGCCGGTGACGAGGTTCGCGTCGCCGCTGGGGCCATTCGCCGCCTCTGCGCCGGGTGAAAAAACTGGTGCGCCTGCGCTGCCGTCGTCGGGGTTGGTCGTCGGGGCGGTGCTGGTGGGGTTTGGCGTTGTGTCGGTGGCGGGGTTGGTCGTCGCGTCGATGGCGGGGTCCCCGGTCGCACCTGCATCACCGCTCGTACCTGCGGCTGCTAAAGCCGAAGCCCTAGTGCTGACGCGAGACTTCGCCGCTTCTGCCCTTTTCTTCTTCGCCGCTAACGATGAAGCTTTCTTTGGTGCCATCCTCCTTCAAAGCTGGAGGCTTGTTCTTGTCCTCCCCACGGACGGCGCCAACTGTTGTGGTTACAGACCAAACAGAGAGAGAGAGTATGATAGTGGAGAGTTGAGTAAATGAATGGCTTCTGGCTTTCCCTATGGCCTATGTCCTACATATATACATCCACATGGGGAGTGCTTTTACAATTATACCCTTACACATGAGTACCTCCCTCAGGGGTACTTATGTCACTATACATGTCCCATCCTGGGCCTTACACTCTCTTAACAGGCCTGCTGCGTTTAGGTGGGGGCCACCCCTACAACAGGGGGCAATGCAGTGCTCGTGTGGGTGATGCGCCGTTGACGACATCGCCAGGGCGAATGTTTCCGCCGCTTCATCCGCACCACCTGCTCCCTAACCACGTTGACCGCGTTGCCTTTGCCTTTCCTGCGAGTCTACAACCAATCTTCTCGTCTTAGAGCAACTCCAGCAGTAGCTCTCAAAATAGGGCCCCTACTTTTTATTTGAGGGTTCCTCCTACTTTTGAGGGCTCTGTTTTTTGAGCTGCACTCCAGCAGGAGCCCTCAAAACAGGACCCTCAAATTCATTCTTAGAGGGGATGACACATAGGACCCACTCCTGGGGGTCTGGAGGGAGCCCCTACTTTTGAGGGCCGAGGGGCAAAAAGCTCACTCCAGCAGGGCCCCTACTTGAGCCCTCAAAAGTAGGGGCTCCCTCCAGACCCCCAGGAATGAGGGCTCGAGGGGGAGATTTGAGGGCCCCTACTTTTGAGGGTTCAAGTAGGGGCCCTGCTGGAGTGAGTTTTTTGCCCCTCGGCCCTCAAAAGTAGGATGAGGGCTCAAGTAGGGACCCTGCTGGAGTTGCTCTTAGTATTTCACCGGGCGCGCGAGGGTGAAAAGTGGAGTCTTTGGTGGAAGACGGTGTGTCTAGCCAATCCAGTAAGGCGGGCAAATTGACCTAACCAATCAGCATGTAGATAGACCAAAATCGAAACAAGTCGAGAGCAAATATGTTCGATAGTTCGTACAGCACAGCCATTTATATTCTATGTATTAACACGAACTTACTGCGTACTCCCGTTAAATGGCATGGCTAGATGGAGTGCAAGCTTGTGGCCCTGCATAAGTGGCCGCGGCTTCCGGCTTCCTACTGTTTTTTTTTAAAATTGCACTGTAACGACGATTAGATTTTTCTAAGTTATTTAATTAAAAATATTATTATAAAAAATAAAAAAACAAAAAACTCAATATTAAGAAGCCGACATATTTATTCTAACTAGAAACCAAAGCCACCTTAAGCAGCCCCAGTGTCTTGGGACGAAACTTCAAATCTTCAATGCATTAGCGCACTATCCCCCTCCACAGGGAGTGAGTTACTCCACACAAATTTGTCTCAAGCGTCTCACGTGCGTGTGCATGGCAACCACGACAGAGACTTAGCATCAATTCTACATAGTGACCCTAACCATGCAACCTATGGACGCAACATATAACATGGGGTGGCAATTTTGAGCCAGCAGCACTGCGTCGCCCATACGCACACCCACGCAAATAGAAAAGCCAGCTAGTGGGCTCCTTGCTTTCAGTGCTCACATACAGCAACGACCACCGCAGCGAGACAGCGCGATCGACACTGCAAAAATGGCTTCACTGGTCCCGACGCCTGCAGTGCTCACCCATCTCCCGGCGGCCTAGGATAGTGTCGAGTATAAAATATTGGTATTTTTGGTCCTATACAGTATAGTATGTATGCAATGTTATTTTCGACCCTCTCTTTGAGCATAGGACTCTAGCTGATTGACGCGTGCATAGTCTTGTGCCTCAGTACCATATCACCCGAGTTATATGGTCCGGAAGCGCATGCTTCCGGCAAAACTAGCGGTGGTCTAAAGCTATACGTAGTCAAAAAAGCTGTCGTGGACGAATATGGCAGTGGCAGAGCAAGGCAGTGGCCGAACATGGGTGTAGTCAAAAGCGACGGTGGTTGAAAGCGGAGGTGGTCAAAAGCGGTAGCGGTTGAAAGCCAAGGTGGTCGAGGGAGGCTGTGGTCAAAGCAGCTGCAGTCGTGCGCGACTGTGGTCGTGAGGCACGAGGAGAGGGTAGCGACGGCGCTTTGGCTCCGGCGGTCAGGGAGTTCGGCGGTGCTCGAGCTTGGCGAAGTGGTCGATGGTGATCCCCCAGGTGTGGTGAAGCTCGTGTGGTCGTCGGCGAAGCCAGAGGTGACCCCGAACAGCAGTGATTGCTCATCGAAGTGGCGCCGGGGCTCGGGAAGAGAGGAGCGCGATGATACAACATACATATAATCTCTAAATCTAAGAAGTCATGCTAGTTAAAGTCAAATTGTCAATAATTCAATCTAAAGAATACAGAAGTAATTAACTAAAAGACTAGATCAATAGAGGTTTGATGGTTTACCCTCTGGCCAGTCGCCTGCCATCGACCATCGATCGGTGTCGCCGTGTGTCCATGTTGGTCATCCAACTGTCCAAGCTTGAAGCCTCCAACTCTAAGTGCCAACCAGCAAAGGGCCAAAGGCGGCTCCCCAATTCCCCACTTCGATCCAATCGGCAAGACAACAATGGCAATCGCTCCCTCCCCTCTTCACTTTCAGCTCCCTTGATCCCTCCGCTCTTCCTCACACCTCCCCACTCCCCAACAGTAGCTCCCTGCCTCCCTCCCCTCTTCACTTCAGCAGCTCGGCTCCTCCCACGATGCACACACGTGGTGGCTCCTCAACCTCCTTGCACGCTGGTTGGGTGGGATCTGCTCGGCTTCAGTGAATTGAAGTTCGTTCTCTACTTGCTGAGTTGCTCATAATTCAGGTATATAGTAGCATTGGTGTACTGCTGGAGATAGCTTAGTATGACGAAATTTGGATAGCAGCATGGTCTACTGCTGGCTGTCAGGACTCAGGATGCTCCAGTAACAAACAAAAGAAAACAAGAGCAGAACGTCTCTTCTTTTTTTTTTGTGACGAAATAAGAGCACATCACAGCGTCCAGACAGGACCAAATCGTAATAAATAGTACAAATATGTACCAATCAGAAAATCCAAAATGCAGAATGTCTCGAATCTGGCAATGCCTTCAATTTCCTCCATGAGTACATTCAAAACGACCAGTCTTTATTACAACTATTATTCCATCTAAAGTTTTTGACATGAAACTACTCATTCGTAAGACACATGTTTGAGCCCCGGGTCACGGTTCTGTTGAACCGAAAGCTGCTGCAGCTTTGGTGTACATTCTGATGATATAAATGCAATATGTGGATGGTATGATCTGATATGCATACGGATAAAATATAAATGAACACTATGTGAATACCCTAAGTTTGGGGAACAATGTGCATTGCCTAAATATTGACAGGAAGAGCGGTCAAGAAAGCCAATGTGTAAGGAGAAGTGTACTTGCAGAAAGGTGTACACCATCGTGGAAGCTTCTCAAGAACCCTCCCAACCATCAGTGTAACTCTATTCACATCTGTTCTTAGTTTTACGGAAGACCTACTTCAGCATCTTTTGGAGATGCATGCCTAGCATTAGTGCATTACTTGACCAGAAAAGGGTTAGCTGGAATTTTGTTGGAGTGCTTACCACCTGCAAACTGGATTGTATGCTATCCATCGACCTCGCTCTTATTACCCAGTTGAACCAAGTTCTCCGAATTCACTGAAGAAAATAGCATGGAAATGTCAAATAACATGAAAACTTCAATTATCTACACTTACATAAATTTTTGAAGGACTAGTAGTTCACGTAAATGCATTACTAAATTCTCCATAACCGAAGCAAATGTCAGTAGCAACCTTGCTACCGTTTTTCTTAGTTGTGATTCCGCAACAATCGTAATATAGTGGGGTTTAATTATTTAAGTCGAATTAAAAGGTGGGGATACTCTTCAGTTTTGCGCCCCAAAAAGTATATTACAGTACCGTAACGGTCATCATTCAATGCTCACAGCCTATTGGTACTGATCTTTATAAGTAGTACTAGCTGCCAAGCTAAAATAATGAGCCCGCCATGATGAGTAGTTAATGTTCAACATCGCATAATTTTCAAGCATGTACATACATTAAAGTGATTTTCTCTCTTATCTATTGAACGGTTCGACTCACCTTGAACAGTGAAGTCGCCAATTTCCTGTTTATTGACTGCGAGCGACCAATGTGTAGATAACTTAGTATCAACCGATATTACTGTTCTTCGAGCATCATCTGTAACAGAATCACTTTCCACAGAGCACGGGAACTTCCAATTTGCTCCCTCCAGTATTGCTCCCTTTGTAACTCCCAACAGCCGTACTTCATGGTAAATGTTACAAAATCAATAGTCATATTCCTTCCACAAGAAAATTCTTCACCTGTAGGGTCCACCAATTCCTTTGTCAACTTTCCAGGTGTACTGGAAAACAGAGAAATATAGGATAATGGTTCTGTTTTTCCATCATTCATTCTTGTAGTATCAACAACATGCACAACCTGAGCAGAAACAAATCAAGAAATAGTTATCATCTAATAAGTATCATTGCTAGTCTCAGATAGATTAACGCAATATGGGGAAATATTATAAAATAAAGGGTTAATTCCTTATATGCCACTGGAAATTTCCAAAATCCCTGATTGTGTCACTGACATGCATGTCAGGTCCAAGTCATGACACGACGAGTGTCATATAAGGAATAATGCAAACTTTTGATGGCAAATAAGGAACTGCCCCTAAAATAAACCAGGCAAACAGACTTGCAAGCATTTAGGGGAGATTTAGGAATAGAAATATACAGAAAAGGATTGGTGAGTCATGTCAATCAGATTATCCCCCGCAAGAATGATTAGCAAATATAAGTTGGTTTAGCCATATGAACTTTTCTCTAAATATAAGTAGTTCTACAACTTCGAGGAACATTTTACTCATTTCTTGATTTCATCCTACTGTACTTCTGCTGAATAAATGTCATTGCTAAGTGTTGCAATTAACATTTGCATGGTGAATGGGAATGTGAGAATTCATAACGTATTTAAGGGAAAAGACTAGTGTGTCAAGGGCACGCAGGTCATTTCATGCACTCCTTATGTAACACCCCGACTCTCCACAGGGCCCAAGATGCTACCACCATCCACTTACTAATTCACAAGTGTTGCTATTTCAACTCTTAGCAGCACCTTCCCTGTTCTTTTTATATCATTACCCACAGAGATCAAACTACAAATAACTGTAAGATAACTGCAAAGACAACTAACTTCGTATTTCACAGACCATAATATAAACAAGCTTAGGGTTCCACTGCTAGCAAATTAAACCATAGGTTCAGCATACAAACTCAGTATCCGGCTAAACTGTTATTTTACAAGTGTAGTGCCAAAAGGACTATCCCCATCCCATGCATGTCGTCGTCCTTCACCTAAAAACAACGACAAAGCAAGGGTGAGTCCGAAGACTCAGCAAGCACACGATAAAAACAGTAACACCACTTTATCAATTCAATCAATTTCACAAACTGTAAGCTGTAAATCCACTCTATGATTGTAAACTGTAAACTAAATCTGTATCTGTATATTGTAAATCAATTCTATGTCTGTAAGTTGTAATTCAACTCTGTCTGTAAGCTGTGATTCAATTTTATGTCTGTAAACTGTAATTCAACTCTATAACTGTAAACTGTAAATCATAACTGTAACTGTAAACTATAAATCAACTGTAACTGTAAACTGTAAATCAACTGTAACTGTAAACTGTAAATCACAACTGTCTGTAACTGTATCCCTGTCTGTCACTATAATGCAATGCAATATCATGCAATGCATCTGTATGCCCTGTAACTGTAGCGTATACCGGTATAGCGGAGCGTCCACCCGTCGATGGACCACTCGTTTGCCTACCTCTGTAGGTCTTATTCAAGAGCACTCCGGACTAGTCATATGACTTTCTCACCGACCTGGCTCTTATTCAAGAGCACTCCGGACTAGTCATGACTTTCTCACCGACCTGGCTCTTATGCAATTGCATGATGCAATATGCTCCAAATGTGAATGCCTAATCATAAATGTTACTCATCAAACTATGATTAGCACATAATCACAGGCATCCTCTCATAAATACTGTAAATCATGGCATGGAATCATGAATAACATTCATCACAATTTACCGTCTACCATGCACTTGCCTGTTAACCTGGCGGACGGTGCGTGGACGGCACCAAACTCGAACCGCCACCTGAACAAGCATTAATCATCTCAATCATCACTCATGCAATACATTCAATTACGAGTAAATAACATCGCTCTAACGTCCAATCGACATAACCCACTCCTGTCTCACCGAGCAACCTCTCATTGACCCGAGGTTTAACCAGTTTATAAATTGAGCGGTCACATTAGTTATACTCGCCGATTAATTTCTACACGTGTAATCTCACTTTAATCAATTATACTGTTTAACCTCCAATTGTACTTTCCTTCTCCCTCTTCTGCCACAGATCGACCAGATCAACGGTGGCAGTACCAATTTCGTCGTCCAGGCATTCATATTAATAAACGATACCTAACTGATCACATGCATCAATTATAATGATCGATATTACTAATGCCCGACTCGGCAAATAAACAGGGAGAAGGCTTCAAGGCGTTACCCTAGCCCCGAGCGACAGTATCGGTGTACTCTTGGCCAGATCTGACGAATCTGACGGCAGGTCACCCTTTTTTTCCCTCTCTCTTCTCTTTCTTCCTTTCCTCTTTTCTTCTCTCTCTTTTCTTTTTTTTTTCCTCCGGCCGGCTCTCTCTTTTTCTTCTCCACGCCGGCGGCTTTTCTTCTTCCTCCCTTTTTCTGCACAGCCGACGGCCCCTCTCTCTTTTCTTCTTCCCACGCCAACGCCTCCCTCTTTCTCTTCTTCACCCGCCGGCGATTCCTGCGCCTTCCTCAGCCCGCCGGCCGGCCCCTTGCCTTCCCCTCACGGGCAGCTCCCCACTCTTCCCTTGACCCCCTTGCGCGGCGAGCGCCCAGGCGGAGCAGGGGAGTAGCAGCGGCTACGGGGCGGAGGGAGGCAAGGCGCGGGCGGTGGCGCGAGGGCAAGCAGCAGGCGGCGGCAGCAACAGCGGCGCGCAGGCGGCCGGTCAACGGCGGCGCGCACTCGGGGGAAGGCGACGGTAGCAGCGCGAGGGGAGGCAGCGAGCAGCAGCAGGAGTGGGGCGGCGACGGTGGCGCCGGGGCTAGCGAGCGGCGACGGTGCAACGGCGAGGCGCGCGCGAGCTGGGGATGGCGCACCCGAGCGGCAGCACCGGCGGCGGCAGCCAGAAAGCGACGCACGGCGGCGAGCTGCGGGCGGCGGCGAACCAGCGGCAGCAACGCGAGAAGAGAGCGACGCCCAGGTGAGCACGGGGGAGATGGCAGTAGCGAGAATGCTCGGGAAGGAGGAGAAAAATCTCGTTTTGCCTCTCCCTCTGGCTCTCTCTCTCTCATATACGTGGCATACATGGGCCGGGCCGGGCTGGGCCGGGCCAGGATATTACATTCTACCCCCCTTAACAGAATTCGACTCCGAATTCTGCAACTCAATAGGCTGTACAAAAACAACCAACAGAATCAAACAAAAGTCAACTGTAACTCATACCCGTAGAGAACAACTCTGGGTACTTCTCGCGCATGTGAGATTCCAATTCCCACGTCGCTTCTCGTTCAGTTTGATGCGACCATAGCACTTTCACATATTTTAACGTTCTGTGCCTCAACACTCTCTCCGATTCCTCCAGAATCCGAATTGGACGGGACTCGAAGGTGAGGTCTTGCTTAAGGGGCAATGGTTCTAGAACAATCTCATGTTCCGGATCCCTTAAGTATTTTCTCAACATAGACACATGAAACACGTTATGCACTCCTCGCATCGACTCGGGAAGACCTAAACGATATGCCGACTTTCCAACTCGTGCCTGAATCGAAAACGGTCCAATATACCGCGGGCTAAGCTTCCCTTTAATCCCAAATCTCACAATCCCTTTAGTGGGAGACACTCTCAAAAGCACATGATCTCCCACCTCGAACTCTAAGTCTCGCCTTCTAACATCCGCATAGCTCTTCTGCCTACTCTGGGCAGCTAACAAATTCTGTCTAATTTCCGCCACTCGTTCCACTGTCTGTTGGACCCAATCTGGACCTAGGATTGCATTTTCACCTACGGCATCCCAACAGAGTGACGATCTACATTTCCGCCCATACAGAACCTCAAATGTCGCGGCCCGAACACTGGAGTGGTAGCTGTTGTTGTAGGCAAACTCCGCGAGTGCCAACTGATCCTCCCAGCTACCCTTCCACGACAGAACACAGGACCTCAACATGTCCTCTAGTGTTTGAATGGTGCGTTCGGATTGCCCATCTGTCTGTGGGTGGAAAGCAGTACTAAATTGAAGTTTTGTGCCCAAAGCGCTTTGCAAGCTCTCCCAAAACTCGGAGACAAACTTGGCATCTCTGTCGAAACTATTGTCTTGGGCACACCATGCAATCTCACTATCTCACGCACATAGACATGTGCCAAATCACTCGCCGAATTCCTCGTACGAATAGGGATAAAGTGCGCGGACTTACTAAATCAGTCCACCACTACCCAAATCACATCCTTACCTCACTGGCTACGAGACAAGCCGATTACACAAAGTCCATGGTAACATCATCCCATGGCCACTGTGGGACATCTAAAGACTGCATTAGTCCAGCGAGACGCTTTTGCTCAGCTTTCACTTGCTGGCAAACCCCGCAAGACGCCACATATTGTGTGACATCCACTTTCATTCTCTGCCACCAAAAACTCTTTTTCAAATCTCGATACATCTTGTTCTCGCCAGGATGTACCGTGTACGGGGTACGATGAGCCTCTCTCAAAGTATCATCCTTGAGTTGAGCCTTTTGTGGCACGCCAAGACGGCCCCCAACCGTAATGCGCCCGACTCATCAAGGCTAAAGTCCCCCGATTTTTCTTCATCGAGGCGCTTCCTCACTTTTTGAAGCAACCTATCGTCTTGTTGCGCTTCTTTCACCCGTTCTGGAATTGTTGATTCTAGCAACAGCTGTCTCAACTTGTGCTGGTCTAACACAACCAACACACCTCAGTAACCTTTAACGTCTTATGCCTCGGCATAAGGAAATCCCTAATCCTCCAAAAAAAATCAGTCTCATCGCTCGCACAAAAGAGACAACGCTACTTTTGTTTGCAACAAACGAGCTCTTCTCTTTCACAAGAGAAGTATCACATAACACTCATAAACCCGACTCGCTTTTACAAAGCAAGGTCTTCTACAAAGGTAATCCAATCATGGAATCAATGCATCCATCCACAAATAACTTTTCGTCCAAAATAGTTGGGAATTCATTTCCCCACAGAACATCACTTCATCACAACCAATCCTCTCAAAAGAGAGAAAAAGCGGATTGGAAACCTTTCCTTGTCCTAACAAACAATATGCCGCATATATCATGCGAAAAATTTCGATTATCGAAATTAGCCTTTTCTTTTCAACGAAAAGGAAGCACACTCGTTAAGGCAAACAAATAACGCTTTAACGAAAAATCATATCAATCACACAAGAAATGCGAAAACCTCGCAATTTCCCACTCAACTTCACTTTCCCTCAAAGTGAACCTGAATGAATTCCCAAATCAAGGGAACCCAAAATAATCCATTAAACATCAGTCAATTATTTCAAACACTCATTAGATTGTCGTAGGACAATTCGTCCTTCCAACACCAATCTATGAGTTACAAAACAAATTCAATCCTAAGGCAATGTTCACCTGAATCTAAGGATGCTTTAGTACCCGACTCGCAAAGTACTCAAGCAAACCTCCATCAGCGACATATTGTCGACAGGTAACTCCATATGCCCCATCAAATTGTATTGGTCCTGTTAGTTCAATTCCTCCAACACCCTTATTCTCTAGGGTTTCAACTCATACTCTAGTTGCATCATAATGAACTCTATCAATGTTCGACTGCCACTCATGAAATGAATCATTACTCTGGCTATTTCCTCAATTAATGATCACCGAACATGGTGAACATAAAAATCACTCATCTGTACTCAATTCCTCATATATACGAAATGAGGTGAGCTCCATTCAGGATTTAAGTTAACATCTAATAACTAAATCCTCTAATAGCTCTATTTCAATTTTTACCTCAATCTTTTAGCCTCCACTAGCTATCAACAAATCTGAGGCTCAGCTGTCCAAACATAATTCAGGGAAACTCTTTCACCCAATATCTCACTCTTGACGCTATCAATGGTTCACCAACTTATATGTGATATTGTCACATCACTCCTCATAGACACTACTGATTGCAGCCTCACAATCGGTTTTGCCCCTAAGGCCGATATTTTTCCCACAAAAATTATGGCATAACATCAACTCAAAACTCTATTAGCCATACAAATCTTTATTATCACCTCACCACTGACATATTAACCATCCTCACTAATAATCTTAGCCTAACAAAGCTTCACGTCATGAATTTAACATTCATCAACATAAACCTTCCCAAGGCTCACCGAACTCTACCACTTTACTGCACACAACAACACAGTCATCACGACTATCTCGTGTGCAACCACACAAGGTGTGGACATAATCCTGTCATCAAAGGATCCCCTACCAGATAACAATCCCATCAGCACCTGATTCCAAGGCACTAAAACCCACCAACTCGACTCTTCGGAGATAGTCAATCACCTAGATTCCAACACATAACATATGTACTCCCATGAACTGCTTTTACGTTTGTCTTAAGCATAAGATCCATCGGTTCTACCTCCATAGACGTGCTCATAATTTCCCACTAACCCATGCCTTAGAGATTACTACCAAATCTCACAAGGACTTTATTAGCTTCATCACTCAAAATTTTTGAGTCTCACACGGCTCTACAACAACTCTTCTCTATTTAATTTAGCTAGGAGACTTATCAAACATCAAGATCCCCATTCTTGTCCTCCCAACTAATTCCAATAGAATCTTAACATTACAACCATTAGAACCTTCCAAAGCATCAGTCGTGATTATAACAATCAGTCATGATGCGGGATTGGCGGACTTAGTTTTATAATCATTCTGTGTGACTCAACAGTCAAAGCAACCACAATCACCGACTGGTTCACCAATAATTCAAATCCAACTATTAAGCAGAAATGAATCTGCCTTACGCCGCTACTTCTCATGTAACGACTAAATCCTTATTGGATTCAAATCAACTTCAATCCCACAAACATAACTAAAGTTAATTACTCTCATGGGTTCTCACAATTTAGAATTCCATGCTTTATCAGCCTGTTACTTTAACTACCATATCCCACATACGCCTAACCCAATATTTCAACCACTATTGGATATTGCCCTCTCCCAAAACATTGGTCTCACCACGCAAGTCACTCCAATCACTCATATAATCCAAGTTCCCCTAAATACCAGACTTGCATGGAGCACTTCCCACTATCGGTTATTTCCAAACAACTTAACGAGTTGCTGACCAAAGGGAACCAATGTCCCAAAACTGAAACAATGCATCACTACCTCACTGTCGCAAATGACAACATGACCAGGCCTCTCCCATGGCCACGGTCTCAGTCTCTATTGCATCGGTACACGACACAATCACAGCAAAGTCCCGTAGAACACACCAACCACAAATTCAAATGCTTGGCATCAACTCGTAAGCATCAGCCTCAAAGCATTGCAAATCACATGACTAACGGAAACAAAAATGCAATACTTGACCCAATCCCATCCTAATGTGCATCAGTGTGTCAAGTTTTAGCAATTATTGAACTTCAGCCAGGTCTTAATTAAATTAAGACAACCTAGGTTACCAAATTATCCACCACGGACCTAACGCCCGCTCTGATACCAACTGTAACACCCCGACCCTCCACAGGGCCCAAGATGCTACCACCATCCACTTACTAATTCACAAGTGTTGCTATTTCAACTCTTAGCAGCACCTTCCCTGTTCTTTTTATATCATTACCCACAGGGATCAAACTACAAATAACTGTAAGATAACTGCAAAGACAACTAACTTCGTATTTCACAGACCATAATATAAACAAGCTTAGGGTTCCACTGCTAGCAAATTAAACCATAGGTTCAGCATACAAATTCAGTATCCGGCTAAACTGTTATTTTACAAGTGTAGTGCCAAAAGGACTATCCCCATCCCATGCATGTCGTCGTCCTTCACCTAAAAACAACGACAAAGCAAGGGTGAGTCCGAAGACTCAGCAAGCACACGATGAAAACAGTAACACCACTTTATCAATTCAATCAATTTCACAAACTGTAAGCTGTAAATCCACTCTATGATTGTAAACTGTAAACTAAATCTGTAACTGTATATTGTAAATCAATTCTATGTCTGTAAGTTGTAATTCAACTCTGTCTGTAAGCTGTGATTCAATTTTATGTCTGTAAACTGTAATTCAACTCTATAACTGTAAACTGTAAATCATAACTGTAACTGTAAACTATAAATCAACTGTAACTGTAAACTGTAAATCAACTGTAACTGTAAACTGTAAATCACAACTGTCTGTAACTGTATCCCTGTCTGTCACTGTAATGCAATGCAATATCATGCAATGCATCTGTATGCCCTGTAACTGTAGCGTATACCGGTATAGCGGAGCGTCCACCCGTCGATGGACCACTCGTTTGCCTACCTCTGTAGGTCTTATTCAAGAGCACTCCGGACTAGTCATATGACTTTCTCACCGACCTGGCTCTTATTCAAGAGCACTCCGGACTAGTCATGACTTTCTCACCGACCTGGCTCTTATGCAATTGCATGATGCAATATGCTCCAAATGTGAATGTCTAATCATAAATGTTACTCATCAAACTATGATTAGCACATAATCACAGGCATCCTCTCATAAATACTGTAAATCATGGCATGGAATCATGAATAACATTCATCACAATTTACCATCTACCATGCACTTGCCTGTTAACCTGGCGGACGGTGCGTGGACGTCACCAAACTCGAACCGCCACCTGAACAAGCATTAATCATCTCAATCATCACTCATGCAATACATTCAATTACGAGTAAATAACATCGCTCTAACGTCCAATCGACATAACCCACTCCTGTCTCACCGAGCAACCTCTCATTGACCCGAGGTTTAACCAGTTTATAAATTGAGCGGTCACATTAGTTATACTCGCCGATTAATTTCTACACGTGTAATCTCACTTTAATCAATTATACTGTTTAACCTCCAATTGTACTTTCCTTCTCCCTCTTCTGCCACAGATCGACCAGATCAACGGTGGCAGTACCAATTTCGTCGTCCAGGCATTCATATTAATAAACGATACCTAACTGATCACATGCATCAATTATAATGATCGATATTACTAATGCCCGACTCGGCAAATAAACAGGGAGAAGGCTTCAAGGCGTTACCCTAGCCCCGAGCGACAGTATCGGTGTACTCTTGGCCGGATCTGACGAATCTGACGGCAGGTCACCCTTTTTTCCCTCTCTCTTCTCTTTCTTCCTTTCCTCTTTTCTTCTCTCTTTTCTTTTTTTTTCCTCCGGCCGGCTCTCTCTTTTTCTTCTCCACGCCGGCGGCTTTTCTTCTTCCTCCCTTTTTCTGCACAGCCGACGGCCCCTCTCTCTTTTCTTCTTCCCACGCCAACGCCTCCCTCTTTCTCTTCTTCCCCCGCCGGCGATTCCTGCGCCTTCCTCAGCCCGCCGGCCGGCCCCTTGCCTTCCCCTCACGGGCAGCTCCCCACTCTTCCCTTGACCCCCTTGCGCGGCGAGCGCCCAGGCGGAGCAGGGGAGTAGCAGCGGCTACGGGGCGGAGGGAGGCAAGGCGCGGGCGGTGGCGCGAGGGCAAGCAGCAGGCGGCGGCAGCAACAGCGGCGCGCAGGCGGCCGGTCAACGGCGGCGCGCACTCGGGGGAAGGCGACGGTAGCAGCGCGAGGGGAGGGCAACAAGCAGCAGCAGGAGTGGGGCGGCGACGGTGGCGCCGGGGCTAGCGAGCGGCGACGGTGCAACGGCGAGGCGCGCGCGAGCTGGGGATGGCGCACCCGAGCGGCAGCACCGGCGGCGGCAGCCAGAAAGCGACGCACGGCGGCGAGCTGCAGGCGGCGGCGGACCAGCGGCAGCAACGCGAGAAGAGAGCGACGCCCAGGTGAGCACGGGGGAGATGGCAGTAGCGAGAATGCTCGGGAAGGAGGAGAAAAATCTCGTTTTGCCTCTCCCTCTGGCTCTCTCTCTCTCATATACGTGGCATACATGGGCCGGACCGGGCTGGGCCGGGCCAGGATATTACACCTTAATTCTTGTGCACGAAACTAAACAACTTATATTTGCAACCAGAGGGAGTATGCATTTACTTCCAACTCTTTCTTTGAAGAGAAACTCGTGTTCATCACATGCATTATAGATGATCTTAAAAGTGTTAAAATAGGAATTTCTTTGTATTTCCTTATCTGTATATGACATATTCCCTTGTAATATTCCTTGTAATCACTATATATATTGTCCATTGGACCTCATGAATGTATACACTGTTTGAATATTGTGCATATATTGAAGAGGCCCAATGGGCAATATATATAGGGAGTACAAAGGGATATTACAGGGGAATATGCTGATTCCTATTCTATCTCTAATATCTTTATCTCTAATACCCTTAACACACACAATATTTATAACATAGTATCAGAGCCAAAAGGTCTTGAGTTTAAGATCCGGCTGGCGCAATTAAAAAATAATAATTGCAACTCACTTCTATTTCACGTCTTAAACTTAAGGAAGCCTACATATGACAAGTGTTGAAGTATAAGTTAATTGTCCTTAAGAATGTCAGTCCTATAGTCTCTACTCTTGAGCCCCTCAGTACACTAACCTTTGTGTTTTCGACTACACCCGCTTTGTCCTGTTGCAGCGTCGTGAGCGCATCAAACTGTCAGCTCAGTCAGTTGAGTGTGTTATTGGTTATAATTCTAAGCATAAGGGTTATCACTACTATGATCTTTCTACTCAATGGATCCGGATCTCACGAGACGTTGTTTTTGATGAATCTCGACCTTTCTTCTATCGAAATTCGGGTTTTTGTCCTGTTCCACCAATGATACGATCTCATGGTTGTCTTTTTCCTGACTCTTCACCCATTTCTCCACTATCACAGCCTTCCCCTGTCTTCAGTGGTTCCTTCTGTACTCCTGCCTCCTGTGCTGTCTCCTGCAGCACCACTGTCTCGTTTCTTCGGGGTTCACTACTCCAGATGTCCTCGTCCTTCATTAGCATACTCTCCTGGTATCTTGCCGACACCACCATCTGATCTTTCTAATTATGCTCCTCGTTACACTCTTCGTGACCGGGCATCACTTTGGGCTCCTGATCATCTTGGTTTTGCTCTCTATCACTAAACCTAGTTCTTATCATGAGGCTGCTCCTCATTCTGAGTGGCAACTAGCTATGGCAGAGGAGCTTGATACTCTTCAACATACGAAGACTTGGGATATTGTATCAACACTTGTGTGTGCTCGCCCTATTATGTGCAAGTGGGTGCACAAGATTAAGATCCAGTCTGATAGTACTATCGAGCACTACAAGGCTCGTCTTGTGGCTCGTGACTTCCAGTAGAAGTACAGTCGTGACTATGATGAGACTTTTACCCCTGTTGCCCATATAACCACTGTTGCACTCTTGTTGCGGTTGCTTCGATTAGCCGGTTGTCTATCTCCTCAAGATAGACATCGCTAAAGCATTTGATACCCTAGCTTGGCCTTTTTTGCTCAAAATCCTGCAACATCGAGGTTTTGATAACCGCTAGTGCGACTTAGATAGCGCTTCTCTTGTCAACTGCATCAAGTCGAGTTCTCCTACATGATGTGGCAAGATGTAGGCTCTTCCATCGGCGTAGACTGCGCCAAGGAGATCCCTGTCACCTCTGCTTTTTGTCATTGATATGGACGTGCTACACACTCTTTCAGTACTAAGGTAGGAGGCGTGCAAATTAACGAAAATACTACTCAGAAGGGGTGTCCATTTCAGGAGTATAAACATGATTTCAGAAATATTGAAGAACCGTGATTTTGGATGAGTTCTGCATAGATATTAGTTGGACTAAAAGATTTTCAACGACTGACTACTATCTACATTCAGTAAATTTTGCAATGATAAAACTGCTACCGGAAAGCTATTGTGGTCCATCCAAGATATACTTTCTTATTTTGAATGTTCATGATCATTTACAATTAGTTATCGTATTACTAATTTTGCTATTTTTCATACGCTGATAACTGATCTGTACTCACTAGAAGCATATTTATATATTTTCAAGATATGCTTTCTATTATCTTAGTTTTTCGAGGTTTTGAGCCCACCCTCCATTTTCATCCTAACTTCGACACTGTTAATAAATAACATTACACTGTTACTAACAATAGATGTACAATCTGAATATCTATCTAAATTACGCTTCAAAATCATCCTCAACAGAATGATCAGGCAAACAAAACATGGTGTGTCCATCAGACAACCTCATCTGTATGGTTCCTTCAAAACATGCATGTCAGTTATATTCTAGTTGAAGATTCACATGTTATATCCTAAATATCTGTTCACTAAGTCATGCTCCATCTTGAATTAAGTTACACCCAACATTCCTTGTCAAGCTATGTTTGGCAACCTTTGCACCTAGGTATCTCTCCTGCCTATGTTTAAAGAAAAATGGACTCCTCAGCTCATATATTTGTTTAATCTCATTTTTTCTTATTTCTTCTAGTCCACCCTCTGCACCCCTTCCTCAATTGATTACTAATGTGGTACTCAAGTTGGATTGTTGCAAAAGGATACAACATTCTACAAAAAAGAAAAGAAAAGAATGCAACATACCAATTTAACCACTAAGTGTGAAAAGGCATGCGGAAGCCCTCCATTACTTCAAGTTGGATTGTGTCAGCATATTGATTTCATTACTTAACGCAAAGCAGAAGCAAAGCTGTCCCATAAGAGAGAAGATAGAGATTTACGTTGTGGAAACTGTGTCAATATGTGAAGAAACAAGAATCAAATTTTCCTCAGCTTCCGGTAAATACTTGGGAACAATTCTCAGTATCACATGCTTAAAAGTCTGAATACAAGAGTGTTTTTCCATTGAAAAGGCCACCAGCTATACGATTTGCACCAATATCTGTGTGGAACAGCTCCAGTTGAACATCAACCTCCCAATGAGCTGTCTTCTTTATTTTTTCTGCTACTGCATATACATACTATTGCATGGGCATGTCAAAATGGATAGTACAACTAAAAGGAAATGTTCCAGAAAAATGTTAAGTTCCAACAACAATAAATCACAGGATAAGTTAAGATTGTACCATAACACCATCGTGATGGGGAAAAGAAGAAAGCTAAAGAAAACATTAAAAAAAGGGAGACAAGAGGAGGAAATAATTAGGTGGGTCCTCACTTTTAACTTAAGGTTTCTTTTCAGAACTTCATAGCAACTTTGCTGCCATATAAGGAAATCCCCCTTTCTTATAGAATTAATTCTTTGTATGTGAACTCTATCGCAATGGCATTTGCAGTTGTATGGCATCACCCTGGATTAAATACATAGAAGTTTCTAGGCGCCATTTAGTGGAGGTTCAGAAAAACTGAGCTTAGCGATACTTAAATATACTTCCTTTACAACAATATCGCATTCAGTGTCTTAGCCAAATCTAGAAAAATAGCGTCCCAAAGTAGTGCCCAAAAGTAAGTAGCTTCACCCAACCAGATAACTGAAATATTGCAACTTAAATATAGTTTCAACAAGAAGACATAAATTGTAGCCTTGAAGAAGCCTATTTCCTACTAGAGAGCTCTCTTCATTTAACAGGATAATATGATTAGCATGAACAATGCAACAGCCAATAGCTAGTTCCACCATGATAGGAAAAAGTCAATAACAATGCATCTTTAGAATATATTAATGCCTAATCACATCAAGGATAATGTAATACTCGGTATGAACAATGGAATTGTAGGTAAAAAACTGTTAAAGATGCGAAAGTAAGCAGCTTGAAAGAACAACCTGCACAGCAAGGTCGAGGGAATCTGAACCAACTGGATGAGGACCCAAGCCTGTCAAGTACTTAACATGCTCAAGAGCAGAAGCCTCTGAGAACCCCCGCTTACCAGCCTGCTCAGCATCGAGGGGCAAAGGAATATTTGCAAACTGGATACGATAAACAGACCAGGATCCATGAAGGAAGACAATCAATAACCCCAGCAACAAATAAGCACTCCTCCTATGTCTGCTGTTATCTTCATTTGAATTGACTGCTTCGTCAACTTTAGGCTTCTCACAGCTTGACAAAGAAGAACCTCGCCCTCGAGGCATTCTGCACATCTAAATTCAAAAGTGCAAACACCTGAAAAAATGAACGGTTCAAAACAAGATATCTTGACAACATCATCATAAGTCATAACAGCACAAGAAAGTACTTCTAATAAGGGAAAAATAAAAGACAGTTAGTTAGCACTCTTTTCCATAACTTTTTTTAATCCATTTAACAAATTTTTGTTCACATTTTAGGCCAAAGGGAAAGTTAAAATGGAATTCTTCCATTGCAGCATAATAAATATTTTGAGTTCCAGCTACCAAAATAAATATTTCCCGCGAATCCAAGTTAAATAGTCCTAGTTTTCTTCAGCATTTCCCATCATTACCTACTACCAGTTACAGTTTTTCTTGGCAAAGTTCTACCCGATCCCAAGGTTAAAACTTCAGAACTGGGCTGTTCCCAACAGTAACCAAGACAATTCCCTAGCCGGTTACCAACTGGCAACTGCGAAACAATAGAACGTATTGGCTATTCAAAATGGCCACAATTCATTCTTGAAACAGGAACTAGAAGTTTACAGGTGGGAAACGGCCAGCTTCCACCAGGTTACCAGCAGTAATTGAAGTGTTAAATTCACATTTACAATAAATACATATGCAAAATTGAAGTGCTGAATTCACATTTACTGCATCCCCCAACCAGCAGATTTTTAAGAAACAGGTGTGGACCAGGGCAGCAGATAATCATGTGGCAGGCCACCGCAAGGATTTTCAGGCTCGGTAGCGCTTTCAGGTGAAATCCTTCTTGATAACATCCAAGGGTCCCAACTTGCACTTCTAATCGATGCATTTACCGGAAATCATGTGAGCGGTGTGGCCGCTGCCAACTCAGCCTTGAGAAAAGGACCAACCAGCCAACAATTATATCACCATGAATCGATCTCAGCATCATGTGATACATGATCAAATAGACAAGGCAACTAAGGCTGGTCACAGCTCTGAAGTATCAAGTACAGCGCAGGCAACGACCTCGCATATGCATCTCATCTAGAAACAACTGTACCACCATAGCAAACTTGAAAAGCCCTGAAAAATTCAAAATAAAAAAATTTGTGATTTTTGCTGCATTTTTGAGTGATTTCTGAAACTTTCCTTTTCGGGAAAGTTCCGCCGGAATGCGCTTTCCTTTTTGGGCCATTCCGCTTTCTCCCTTGCTTGGCACCCCCTTTCTTTTCCGCCTTCTCTCCTCTCGCGCGCCCCGCGCCCGCGCCTCTCGTTGGCGCCGCTATCCTCTCCGCCTCTCCCCTCCCGCAGCGCCTCCCCGCTCCCTCCTTCCGTTGGCGCCGCCCAAGCGCCCCGCCTCCTCCCCGTGCACGCGCGTGCGCTGCGCGCTGCGCCCATGGCCGCGCCTGCGCCGCGCTCGTCCCCGCGCCGCCCCGGCCTCGGACGCCCTGCCGTTCCGACAGCCCTCCGGGTCCGAAGGAGCGGCCAGCCTCGCTCCACGTCACCCCGCCGCAGCGCCGACCCCACCTGGCAGCCGCCGTCTTCCCTCCCCCTCGCGCGCGGACGCGCTCTCGCCCCGGCCGCGACACACCTGCTCCCGTCGCGTCGCCACTCCCCCGCACAGCGCCTCGCGTCACCCCCGCCCCCTCCACTGTGCTGGTTTTAACGCCCGCGACAGCTCCCGTCCTTCCCTGTCGGCCGGAGCCCCGCCGGTGGCTTCTCCCCGAAGCCTCGCTTTCCCCCCGTGCGGGTATAAAACTTCCCCCTCGGTTCCTTCTCGTTTCTTTTCTTCCCGAGCTTCTCCACCACCTCCTACCTCCTCCCACCACTCCAGAGAACACCCCAGAGCAACCGATTGAGCTCCCGTCGCCCGTAGCTCCGCCACCATCTCCCCCTGCGCCGGTGACCCCGCAAAGCGGATTTCCTTCCCCGCTCCTCCATTCCTCGATTGCATTCGCTGGAAGCATCTCTGCTACCCCCTAATCGTGTTAGTACCCTTGTTTGGCCAGGTGGAGCCCTGTGGAGCGCCGCCGCCGAAGCTCACCGCCGCCCATACCGTGCTCCCGTGGCCAGCCCTCCTCGAAGCTCCCCAGCTCACACCGCCGCCGCGAATGTGAGCCCCCTCCCCTGTAGATGGTGTAGCCGCCGCCATTCGGCCCCTCTCGCCGCCGGTGACCCTCTCCACCGCGAAATCCCCGAACCACCGCCTTCTCCCTCCCTCTCTCCCCTTTGGTCCCCGCAGATGCTAACTACCCGAAATGGGTTCCCCGCTGTCCCCTCTACCCGGCGGTACCCCTCTCTGCCCTTGGGAGCCGCCGACGTCGCCGGAGCACCATTGCCCCGCCACCTCCGTTCTGCTGCTGCTCGCGCCCGGCCGGAGGAAGACGACGACGACGTGGCCGTCTCCCCGTCGTCGGATCCCCTTAAAGCCCTCTAATCCCCGCCATCCACTTTCCCGTACCGTTTCACCCGCCCCCTTGAATCTCAGCCGTCCGATCCTCATAACCGTACCGCTCCACCTCCGTTGGATCACGCTCCGTACCCCTTCGCCCATCGCATCCAGGCCGCTCCGCCGAGACACGCGTCGCTCATCCGAGCGAGGAGGGCGCGCGTGGACGTGGGCCGAAGTCTCGGCCTGCCTCGCCTCTCCGCGCGCGCGCGTCTCCCCGTGGGCCGCGCTGGCCGTTGGCCGCGCGGGCTGTCCGCCGGGCCGGGCTGCACTGTTGCGCCGGGCCGGGTTACTGTGCATTTGATTTTTCCCCGAATTTTCCAATTTCTAAAATGCCAGAAAACTCAAATAAATCCTAGAAAATCACAGAAAATCCCAAAAATTCCCAAATTTCACCACTTTGCTCCAAATATTATTCCAAACACTCTGGTGAAATCCATTTCCACAGATTCTTCCTAGAAAAATTCCTAAAATTCCATTTGGGGTGTTTATGCAATTTATTTCTTTTTAATTAGATTATTTTGCCTCGCTTGATTAGTCTCAAGCTGGGTTTAATTTATTTTTATTGTTTGCGTTAGTGTCGGAGATCCCGGAAGCCCAGGAGCAGATTCAGGATTCAGGTGCTTCGACGTTTGAGCTCGCAGAGATCATCCGGATAGACGGCAAGTCCCAAATCCTTTGATCATATTGTATCCCATAATGTTTAAATATGTTAATATATTATTTGCATTGAGCTAGTTCTGAAATGTTAGTTCAAAAATAAAAATAAAATGTTTAGAATGACATGTGATATAGTTAGTCCTACCACCGCTAAATGTCATGATTAAATTGCAGCCATGCCTTTGAAACCCTAGAAATAATTATCTGATAATCTAGAGAATTGTAGGCTATTATTATCATGCAAAATGTTACACTAATAAGGTTGTGGTTGCGGACCAATCTTAGAATTCGGAAAACCCGGCTCTGAGGTAGGGTGGTATGGGACACCGTATCTTAGAGCGGAGAGTGCCGGCGTGCACAAGGTAGGGTAAAGGGGAGTGGAAACCGCAAGGCGGTCCTCGCCAATCTTTTACCCTAAGTTTGGAGTAGGGTAAGGGTGAGTGGGAAACCGCGGGACGGTCTACGCCCACCGCTTACCTTAGTTTGGGTCGCGGACCTGGCGAGGTTGCGGGCCATGTGAAAATATAAGGACTGAAACCCTTACGCTGAGCTAATGTCATAGCCATCGCTCAACCACAGGAGTTGACTTGTCAACACTTGTCTTTTAGCTGCTCAACTCGATTGAAACTCTACAGGAGGGTAGCAGTGAGGTTAGGTAGGCCGTGCTATGGATGCCTAACAACTGTGGAATTCACTCGAAGCGGACGTTGTCCTCTCTTGTGTGTGTGTGTGTGTGTGTGTGTGTGTGGGTATGAGCCAGACCCGAGTGAATTCTACTGGGTAGAGCCTATATAAAGAGTCGAGCAGTGAAAAGACCTGGTTTTCTTAACTCTTTAGCGGGAGTTGAGAGATCGTGTGGGTAAAGCTGAGCAAACTCTGCAGAGTCAAATTAATGGTATTCGAATACGCCGTGCTCCCGGTTATTGGAGCTGTGTCACTTGGGTGATTCCAGCAGCAAAGCTTAAGTAGTTTTGTACATACTTTAACTTGGTTAATTGGTTAAGGAATTCTTGTTGAAAACCCTGAGTTCTTAAGAAGTAAGTTTTGTGTCCGTCTTATGAAAATGTTTGCAAATAAAATTGCATCCACCAAATGTAATAAACCAAGTATACTCCCTTCCTTTTGATGTTCCGTGCATGTGGTAAGTTAGGGTCCCTTTGGGACTTGCTGAGCCGGTTGTTTGGCTCACGGCTTGCTTAATCTATTCTTTAGAGGATCAAGACGAAGGTGGAAGTCTCCCCGTTGAGGAAGTCCCGGAGGATCTCTTCTTCGACGAGGATCCGTGGCTTTAGGTCTTCGCCGCGCTTAAGCGGATTCTGGAAGTCTTCTGTAATGTAATTATACTTTGGGCTTGCACGCCCCGCTGTCAGCTGGATGTTAATCCTTATGTCAAATATATGCTGGACTTTTGTTGTAAGCATGCAATGGTATACTCTTGCGCGACATTCCATAACTGTTCATGCGTGAATAGTTAAGGGGTGCCGTGTCCGTACGCGCCCCTGGAAACGGGGGCGTTACAAGAAGTGGTATCAGAGCAGGCTCTTTGACCGTAGGTTGAGACCTAAGGCAAACTAGGAAGCGATTTTATCGCAAAACTTAATTTAAGCCATAAAAAGGGTTTACGAAAAATATAAGTATAATTGCTATCTTTTCCTCTCTTGTTGCTACATCATCTATCTTAGTTTACTTCGGCTTAAGTTTTACTTTCGCAAAAGGTTTACTGCTTTACTTGTCTGACTTCAAAATTTCGTTCCTCAGTAGTTGGAGGAGTAGCGATTGTTCGCTAGATTAGACTGACCCTGAGTGGTAGTGGTGTTTCTTTGTAATGTAAAGCAGGTGTATTCATGAACCCTAAGTGGTTTGTGTACCACTTGCATAATATAAATTTATGTTCATTATCTTGTATGTTGTTTGCTTAATTATCGGTAATCCCCCTGTGTTCAAAGTCTTCTCCTGTCCCCTTTCGCTCTCGTTCTTACCTTTTTCATCCTATACTTACCTTGAAAATTCGATGTCTTACTTATCCCCTCTTATTGCCCAAAGCCGCTGCAAAGCTGACTTCAAGTTCCCAATCAACAGATGGATCCGGCAGAGCAGAGTGGTCAGACCAACAGGCAGGGTGCACCTGCCACAGATCAAGCGACACTCGCCAGTGTGATAGCAATGTTGGAGCAAAATCGTTACCAGGGAGAACAGAACATCTTACAAGTGTTAGACCAGCATGCCAGATTGATTGAACAGCTCGCCACCAGATCCCCAGGAGTACAGGGTGGAGGCAATATTCCACGGGATGGTGCTCCAATTACCACTCGGTGGAATGACTTTCTAAAGACACGTCCACCCACTTTCTCCACAACCGCTGATCCTATGGTTGCTGAAGATTGGCTGGCAGATGTAGAAAGGAAGCTTCAGACTGCGCAGTGTGACGATAAAGAGAAGGTGCTATATGCATCCCACCAGTTACAGGGTGCAGCAGCGACTTGGTGGATCAATTATCAGCGCACACTGCAGAATAGAGAGATTAGCTGGGAAGATTTCTCCAAGGCGTTCCGTAAGGCCCACATCCCTGACGGCATTATGGAAGCAAAGCGCCGGGAGTTTTTGGCGCTTAAACAAGGTGGCCGAACTGTGATGGAGTACTTGCACCAGTTTAACCATCTCTCCAGATTTGCCCCTGAGGATGTTGACAACGAAGACAAGAAAATGAACAAGTTTCGTGCAGGTTTGCAGCAGTCTTTGAGATTCCACATTTCAGCTTTGAAGTTCAAAGATCTGAATGATATGGTTGATGGTTTGATCACCTCCGAAGAAGCTAGAAGTGACATGGAAGACTATAGAAAACGCAAGGCGGCACACAAATCGCAGTCATCGTCACACACCGCTCAACGAGCCAGGACATCGGGATCTTCTTCATATCGATCCCCATCCTCCCGGCAGTATGTGATGATGCCGAAGAACCAATCCCACCAGACTCAGCATTATGCTTCCCCCCTACCATTGGCTCTCAAGTGTCCCACTTGTGGTGGGAATCACCTGGCTAGTAGCTGCCCGCGAAGGTCAAACGCATGTTTCCACTGCGGTGAGATAGGGCACTACAGAGACCAGTGTCCTAGGAAGAACTTGCCATCAGATGCAGCCAAGCTACAAGTTCAAAACCAACAGCAGCAAGAGGCTAAGACACAGTCAACCCCCGGTACCCCCAAAGGAGGATTCTTGCAGATTAAGGCAGCCAACCCTCAGTCACCTGCAGGCACTGCAAATTTCTCAGCTACAGGCAGAGGCAGAGGCAGAAGCAATGTCAGACCTACTTTCTATGCCAGGGTGAACCATGTATCTGCAGAGGATGCCGCTGGAGCAAGTGACATCATTGCCGGTATGTTCCCAATCAATTCCATACCTGCATTGATTTTATTTGACCCTGGCGCAACGCATTCATTTGTTTCGAAGAGTTTTGCCGCAAGAAATCAATTACCTTCTGTTGCATTACCAAGACCTTATGTGGTGGAAACCCCTGGGGTTAGAATGGAGTCCCACCGTGGGTGTGCGGGACTTAACATAAAAATCCAAGGGGTAGACTTTAGAGCAGACTTGTTGCAGTTAGACATGTCTGGTTTAGATGCCATCTTGGGCATGAACTGGTTGGCCAGAAATAAAGGCAAGGTAGATTGCGAGATTAAAACAGTGTCATTGGTCAACCCTGAAGGTCAGAAAATAGTAGTAGAGACAGATCGACAAGTGCTGAAAGATGCCAAGAAACGTATGATCAACATGATAGCAGCCACACCTGACCAAGTGCCAATAGTACAAGAGTACCCTGACGTATTCCCAGAAGAATTACCGGGAAGACCCCCTGACAGGCAAGTTGAACTTGCAATAGAATTGGTGCCTGGTACTCAGCCAATTGCCAAACACCAGTATAGAATGTCAGCTAGTGAGTTAAAAGAACTGAAAAAGCAGTTAGATGAATTACAAGAAAAGGAATTCATTCGACCCAGTACTTCACCGTGGTCAGCCCCAGTCCTATTTGTGAAAAAGAAGAATGGAGAATTAAGGATGTGTGTTGATTACGGAGGTTTGAATGCTGTCACGATCAAGAACAAATATTGCCCCAAAAATTGATGACCTATTTGATCAACTTAAAGGAGCCAAAGTATTCTCCAAAATCGACTTGCGCTCGGGTTATCATCAACTCAAGATCCGAGAGCAAGATCGAGAGAAGACAGCCTTCATCACCAGATACGGATTATTTGAGTTCACGGTCGTTCCTTTTGGTTTAACTAATGCGCCAGCTTATTTCATGAATCTTATGAACCTGGTGCATATGGACCAATTGGATCGATTCGTAATTGTTTTCATTGATGATATCCTGATATACTCCAAGAATGAAGAAGAGCACAAACAACATTTGCATATGGTATTGACCAGATTGAGAGAGCATAAGTTATACGCAAAATTTGATAAATGCAGCTTTTGGCTGGAATTAATTAAAAACTATGAGGTTGAGCTTTAGTATCACCCAAGCAAGGCAAATGTAGTTGCTGATGCCCTTAGCCGCAAGACTCGTCCAAGCAAAGGCAGTCGGTCAGAGTACCCACCAGAGTTGCAAAGAGATATCCTACGACTGAACTTGGTGATCACAGAACAGGGTGAAGAAACAACATTAGAAATCCAACCGTTATTAACAGATCAGATAAGAACAGCACAAGATGAGGATGAAGAGATTCAAAAACTGAAAAAGGATATTGAGGAAAAAGATTCCTCAGAGTATGCAATGGATGAACATGGAATCCTCACCTTCCGTGGTCGTTATTGCATACCCGACAAGAAGGAACTAAGAGAGTTAATCTTGTCTGAAGCCCATTCGTCCCAATTCTCAATTCACCCAGGAGGTACCAAGATGTACCAAGATCTGAAGAAGAAGTATTGGTGGAACCAGATGAAGAAGGAAGTGGCAGAGTATATAGCTAAATGTGATGTCTGCCAGCAGATCAAGATAGACCACCAGAAACCATCGGGATTGTTGCAACCTTTGCCAATACCCGAATGGAAATGGGACAGTATCGGCATGGATTTCATTACTGGACTTCCCAAGACTCGCGAGGGATATGATGCTATTTGGGTCATTGTCGATAGATTGACCAAAGTGGCTCATTTCCTCCCGATCAAGCAAACGTATGGGAAAGATAAACTTGCTGAGTTATACTTGACAAGAATCGTGACTCTACATGGAGTTTCGAAGAAAATCGTGTCAGATAGAGGAGCACAGTTTACATCTAAGTTCTGGGAGAAATTACATGAAGCTTTGGGCACTGATTTGAACTTCAGTTCAGCATATCCCCCACAGACAGATGGATAGACAGAGAGAACCAACCAGATTTTGGAAGATATGTTGAGAGCGTGTGCAATCGGGTATGGTGCAGCATGGAACACCTGCTTACCGTTTGCTCAGTTCTCATACAACAACAGCTATCAAGCCTGCACCCAAATGGCACCGGTTGAAGCACTTTATGGCAGAAAACGCAGGACCCCATTGAATTGGACAGAAACAGGAGAACGACAACTTATTGGCCCCAGATTGCTCAAGATGCAGAAGCACATGCCAGAATTATCAGAGACAAACTCAAAATTGCCCAAGACTGACAGAAGAGCTATGCAGATAACCGCAGGAAAGACTTGAGCCTTGAAGTCGGAGACTTCGTATTTATCAAAGTCACCCCATTCAAGATAGTCAAGAGATTTCGAGCCAAAGGAAAATTGGCACCAAGATATGTGGGACCGTTTCAAATAATCGGAAGAGTTGGGGAAGTAGCTTACCAAGTGCAGCTTCCGCCCAACCTGTCAAGAGTTCACAATGTGTTCCATGTATCTCAGCTTCGGAAGTGTCTACGACAGCCAACAGATGAAGTGCCACTGTCAGATATTGAGTTGCAGGATGATTGCACATATGCTGAAGAACCACTACAAATACTTGAAACTTCAGAGAGGCAGCTCAGAAACAAGGATGTCAGGTTTTGCAGAGTGCAGTGGAAGAATCATACCGCAGACAAGGCCACTTGGGAAAGAGAATCAGACTTGCAGCGAGTTTTCCCAGCTTACTCCCTGGACGAAGTTAATCTCGGGGTCGAGATTCTTTTAAGGGGGGTAGGTTGAAAAGCCCTGAAAAATTCAAAATAAAAAAATTTGTGATTTTTGCTGCATTTTTGAGTGATTTCTGAAACTTTCCTTTTCGGGAAAGTTCCACCGGAATGCGCTTTCCTTTTTGGGCCATTCCGCTTTCTCCCTTGCTTGGCACCCCCTTTCTTTTCCGCCTTCTCTCCTCTCGCGCGCCCCGCGCCCGCGCCTCTCGTTGGCGCCGCTATCCTCTCCGCCTCTCCCCTCCCGCAGCGCCTCCCCGCTCCCTCCTTCCGTTGGCGCCGCCCAAGCGCCCCGCCTCCTCCCCGTGCACGCGCGTGCGCTGCGCGCTGCGCCCATGGCCGCGCCTGCGCCGCGCTCGTCCCCGCGCCGCCCCGGCCTCGGACGCCCCGCCGTTCCGACAGCCCTCCGGGTCCGAAGGAGCGGCCACCCTCGCTCCACGTCACCCCGCCGCAGCGCCGACCCCACCTGGCAGCCGCCGTCTTCCCTCCCCCTCGCGCGCGGACGCGCTCTCGCCCCGGCCGCGACACACCTGCTCCCGTCGCGTCGCCACTCCCCCGCACAGCGCCTCGCGTCACCCCCGCCCCCTCCACTGTGCTGGTTTTAACGCCCGCGACAGCTCCCGTCCTTCCCTGTCGGCCGGAGCCCCGCCGGTGGCTTCTCCCCGAAGCCTCGCTTTCCCCCCGTGCGGGTATAAAACTTCCCCCTCGGTTCCTTCTCGTTTCTTTTCTTCCCGAGCTTCTCCACCACCTCCTACCTCCTCCCACCACTCCAGAGAACACCCCAGAGCAACCGATTGAGCTCCCGTCGCCCGTAGCTCCGCCACCATCTCCCCCTGCGCCGGTGACCCCGCAAAGCGGATTTCCTTCCCCGCTCCTCCATTCCTCGATTGCATTCGCTGGAAGCATCTCTGCTACCCCCTAATCGTGTTAGTACCCTTGTTTGGCCAGGTGGAGCCCTGTGGAGCGCCGCCGCCGAAGCTCACCGCCGCCCATACCGTGCTCCCGTGGCCAGCCCTCCTCGAAGCTCCCCAGCTCACACCGCCGCCGCGAATGTGAGCCCCCTCCCCTGTAGATGGTGTAGCCGCCGCCATTCGGCCCCTCTCGCCGCCGGTGACCCTCTCCACCGCGAAATCCCCGAACCACCGCCTTCTCCCTCCCTCTCTCCCCTTTGGTCCCCGCAGATGCTAACTACCCGAAATGGGTTCCCCGCTATCCCCTCTACCCGGCGGTACCCCTCTCTGCCCTTGGGAGCCGCCGACATCGCCGGAGCACCATTGCCCCACCACCTCCGTTCTGCTGCTGCTCGCGCCCGGCCGGAGGAAGACGACGACGATGTGGCCGTCTCCCCGTCGTCGGATCCCCTTAAAGCCCTCTAATCCCCGCCATCCACTTTCCCGTACCGTTTCACCCGCCCCCTTGAATCTCAGCCGTCCGATCCTCATAACCGTACCGCTCCACCTCCGTTGGATCACGCTCCGTACCCCTTCGCCCATCGCATCCAGGCCGCTCCGCCGAGACACGCGTCGCTCATCCGAGCGAGGAGGGCGCGCGTGGACGTGGGCCGAAGTCTCGGCCTGCCTCGCCTCTCCGCGCGCGCGCGTCTCCCCGTGGGCCGCGCTGGCCGTTGGCCGCGCGGGCTGTCCGCCGGGCCGGGCTGCACTGTTGCGCCGGGCCGGGTTACTGTGCATTTGATTTTTCCCCGAATTTTCCAATTTCTAAAATGCCAGAAAACTCAAATAAATCCTAGAAAATCACAGAAAATCCCAAAAATTCCCAAATTTCACCACTTTGCTCCAAATATTATTCCAAACACTCTGGTGAAATCCATTTCCACAGATTCTTCCTAGAAAAATTCCTAAAATTCCATTTGGGGTGTTTATGCAATTTATTTCTTTTTAATTAGATTATTTTGCCTCGCTTGATTAGTCTCAAGCTGGGTTTAATTTATTTTTATTGTTTGCGTTAGTGTCGGAGATCCCGGAAGCCCAGGAGCAGATTCAGGATTCAGGTGCTTCGACGTTTGAGCTCGCAGAGATCATCCGGATAGACGGCAAGTCCCAAATCCTTTGATCATATTGTATCCCATAATGTTTAAATATGTTAATATATTATTTGCATTGAGCTAGTTCTGAAATGTTAGTTCAAAAATAAAAATAAAATGTTTAGAATGACATGTGATATAGTTAGTCCTACCACCGCTAAATGTCATGATTAAATTGCAGCCATGCCTTTGAAACCCTAGAAATAATTATCTGATAATCTAGAGAATTGTAGGCTATTATTATCATGCAAAATGTTACACTAATAAGGTTGTGGTTGCGGACCAATCTTAGAATTCGGAAAACCCGGCTCTGAGGTAGGGTGGTATGGGACACCGTATCTTAGAGCGGAGAGTGCCGGCGTGCACAAGGTAGGGTAAAGGGGAGTGGAAACCGCAAGGCGGTCCTCGCCAATCTTTTACCCTAAGTTTGGAGTAGGGTAAGGGTGAGTGGGAAACCGCGGGACGGTCTACGCCCACCGCTTACCTTAGTTTGGGTCGCGGACCTGGCGAGGTTGCGGGCCATGTGAAAATATAAGGACTGAAACCCTTACGCTGAGCTAATGTCATAGCCATCGCTCAACCACAGGAGTTGACTTGTCAACACTTGTCTTTTAGCTGCTCAACTCGATTGAAACTCTACAGGAGGGTAGCAGTGAGGTTAGGTAGGCCGTGCTATGGATGCCTAACAACTGTGGAATTCACTCGAAGCGGACGTTGTCCTCTCTTGTGTGTGTGTGTGTGTGTGTGTGTGTGTGTGGGTATGAGCCAGACCCGAGTGAATTCTACTGGGTAGAGCCTATATAAAGAGTCGAGCAGTGAAAAGACCTGGTTTTCTTAACTCTTTAGCGGGAGTTGAGAGATCGTGTGGGTAAAGCTGAGCAAACTCTGCAGAGTCAAATTAATGGTATTCGAATACGCCGTGCTCCCGGTTATTGGAGCTGTGTCACTTGGGTGATTCCAGCAGCAAAGCTTAAGTAGTTTTGTACATACTTTAACTTGGTTAATTGGTTAAGGAATTCTTGTTGAAAACCCTGAGTTCTTAAGAAGTAAGTTTTGTGTCCGTCTTATGAAAATGTTTGCAAATAAAATTGCATCCACCAAATGTAATAAACCAAGTATACTCCCTTCCTTTTGATGTTCCGTGCATGTGGTAAGTTAGGGTCCCTTTGGGACTTGCTGAGCCGGTTGTTTGGCTCACGGCTTGCTTAATCTATTCTTTAGAGGATCAAGACGAAGGTGGAAGTCTCCCCGTTGAGGAAGTCCCGGAGGATCTCTTCTTCGACGAGGATCCGTGGCTTTAGGTCTTCGCCGCGCTTAAGCGGATTCTGGAAGTCTTCTGTAATGTAATTATACTTTGGGCTTGCACGCCCCGCTGTCAGCTGGATGTTAATCCTTATGTCAAATATATGCTGGACTTTTGTTGTAAGCATGCAATGGTATACTCTTGCGCGACATTCCATAACTGTTCATGCGTGAATAGTTAAGGGGTGCCGTGTCCGTACGCGCCCCTGGAAACGGGGGCGTTACAAGAAGTGGTATCAGAGCAGGCTCTTTGACCGTAGGTTGAGACCTAAGGCAAACTAGGAAGCGATTTTATCGCAAAACTTAATTTAAGCCATAAAAAGGGTTTACGAAAAATATAAGTATAATTGCTATCTTTTCCTCTCTTGTTGCTACATCATCTATCTTAGTTTACTTCGGCTTAAGTTTTACTTTCGCAAAAGGTTTACTGCTTTACTTGTCTGACTTCAAAATTTCGTTCCTCAGTAGTTGGAGGAGTAGCGATTGTTCGCTAGATTAGACTGACCCTGAGTGGTAGTGGTGTTTCTTTGTAATGTAAAGCAGGTGTATTCATGAACCCTAAGTGGTTTGTGTACCACTTGCATAATATAAATTTATGTTCATTATCTTGTATGTTGTTTGCTTAATTATCGGTAATCCCCCTGTGTTCAAAGTCTTCTCCTGTCCCCTTTCGCTCTCGTTCTTACCTTTTTCATCCTATACTTACCTTGAAAATTCGATGTCTTACTTATCCCCTCTTATTGCCCAAAGCCGCTGCAAAGCTGACTTCAAGTTCCCAATCAACAGATGGATCCGGCAGAGCAGAGTGGTCAGACCAACAGGCAGGGTGCACCTGCCACAGATCAAGCGACACTCGCCAGTGTGATAGCAATGTTGGAGCAAAATCGTTACCAGGGAGAACAGAACATCTTACAAGTGTTAGACCAGCATGCCAGATTGATTGAACAGCTCGCCACCAGATCCCCAGGAGTACAGGGTGGAGGCAATATTCCACGGGATGGTGCTCCAATTACCACTCGGTGGAATGACTTTCTAAAGACACGTCCACCCACTTTCTCCACAACCGCTGATCCTATGGTTGCTGAAGATTGGCTGGCAGATGTAGAAAGGAAGCTTCAGACTGCGCAGTGTGACGATAAAGAGAAGGTGCTATATGCATCCCACCAGTTACAGGGTGCAGCAGCGACTTGGTGGATCAATTATCAGCGCACACTGCAGAATAGAGAGATTAGCTGGGAAGATTTCTCCAAGGCGTTCCGTAAGGCCCACATCCCTGACGGCATTATGGAAGCAAAGCGCCGGGAGTTTTTGGCGCTTAAACAAGGTGGCCGAACTGTGATGGAGTACTTGCACCAGTTTAACCATCTCTCCAGATTTGCCCCTGAGGATGTTGACAACGAAGACAAGAAAATGAACAAGTTTCGTGCAGGTTTGCAGCAGTCTTTGAGATTCCACATTTCAGCTTTGAAGTTCAAAGATCTGAATGATATGGTTGATGGTTTGATCACCTCCGAAGAAGCTAGAAGTGACATGGAAGACTATAGAAAACGCAAGGCGGCACACAAATCGCAGTCATCGTCACACACCGCTCAACGAGCCAGGACATCGGGATCTTCTTCATATCGATCCCCATCCTCCCGGCAGTATGTGATGATGCCGAAGAACCAATCCCACCAGACTCAGCATTATGCTTCCCCCCTACCATTGGCTCTCAAGTGTCCCACTTGTGGTGGGAATCACCTGGCTAGTAGCTGCCCGCGAAGGTCAAACGCATGTTTCCACTGCGGTGAGATAGGGCACTACAGAGACCAGTGTCCTAGGAAGAACTTGCCATCAGATGCAGCCAAGCTACAAGTTCAAAACCAACAGCAGCAAGAGGCTAAGACACAGTCAACCCCCGGTACCCCCAAAGGAGGATTCTTGCAGATTAAGGCAGCCAACCCTCAGTCACCTGCAGGCACTGCAAATTTCTCAGCTACAGGCAGAGGCAGAGGCAGAAGCAATGTCAGACCTACTTTCTATGCCAGGGTGAACCATGTATCTGCAGAGGATGCCGCTGGAGCAAGTGACATCATTGCCGGTATGTTCCCAATCAATTCCATACCTGCATTGATTTTATTTGACCCTGGCGCAACGCATTCATTTGTTTCGAAGAGTTTTGCCGCAAGAAATCAATTACCTTCTGTTGCATTACCAAGACCTTATGTGGTGGAAACCCCTGGGGTTAGAATGGAGTCCCACCGTGGGTGTGCGGGACTTAACATAAAAATCCAAGGGGTAGACTTTAGAGCAGACTTGTTGCAGTTAGACATGTCTGGTTTAGATGCCATCTTGGGCATGAACTGGTTGGCCAGAAATAAAGGCAAGGTAGATTGCGAGATTAAAACAGTGTCATTGGTCAACCCTGAAGGTCAGAAAATAGTAGTAGAGACAGATCGACAAGTGCTGAAAGATGCCAAGAAACGTATGATCAACATGATAGCAGCCACACCTGACCAAGTGCCAATAGTACAAGAGTACCCTGACGTATTCCCAGAAGAATTACCGGGAAGACCCCCTGACAGGCAAGTTGAACTTGCAATAGAATTGGTGCCTAGTACTCAGCCAATTGCCAAACACCAGTATAGAATGTCAGCTAGTGAGTTAAAAGAACTGAAAAAGCAGTTAGATGAATTACAAGAAAAGGAATTCATTCGACCCAGTACTTCACCGTGGTCAGCCCCAGTCCTATTTGTGAAAAAGAAGAATGGAGAATTAAGGATGTGTGTTGATTACGGAGGTTTGAATGCTGTCACGATCAAGAACAAATATTGCCCCAAAAATTGATGACCTATTTGATCAACTTAAAGGAGCCAAAGTATTCTCCAAAATCGACTTGCGCTCGGGTTATCATCAACTCAAGATCCGAGAGCAAGATCGAGAGAAGACAGCCTTCATCACCAGATACGGATTATTTGAGTTCACGGTCGTTCCTTTTGGTTTAACTAATGCGCCAGCTTATTTCATGAATCTTATGAACCTGGTGCATATGGACCAATTGGATCGATTCGTAATTGTTTTCATTGATGATATCCTGATATACTCCAAGAATGAAGAAGAGCACAAACAACATTTGCATATGGTATTGACCAGATTGAGAGAGCATAAGTTATACGCAAAATTTGATAAATGCAGCTTTTGGCTGGAATTAATTAAAAACTATGAGGTTGAGCTTTAGTATCACCCAAGCAAGGCAAATGTAGTTGCTGATGCCCTTAGCCGCAAGACTCGTCCAAGCAAAGGCAGTCGGTCAGAGTACCCACCAGAGTTGCAAAGAGATATCCTACGACTGAACTTGGTGATCACAGAACAGGGTGAAGAAACAACATTAGAAATCCAACCGTTATTAACAGATCAGATAAGAACAGCACAAGATGAGGATGAAGAGATTCAAAAACTGAAAAAGGATATTGAGGAAAAAGATTCCTCAGAGTATGCAATGGATGAACATGGAATCCTCACCTTCCGTGGTCGTTATTGCATACCCGACAAGAAGGAACTAAGAGAGTTAATCTTGTCTGAAGCCCATTCGTCCCAATTCTCAATTCACCCAGGAGGTACCAAGATGTACCAAGATCTGAAGAAGAAGTATTGGTGGAACCAGATGAAGAAGGAAGTGGCAGAGTATATAGCTAAATGTGATGTCTGCCAGCAGATCAAGATAGACCACCAGAAACCATCGGGATTGTTGCAACCTTTGCCAATACCCGAATGGAAATGGGACAGTATCGGCATGGATTTCATTACTGGACTTCCCAAGACTCGCGAGGGATATGATGCTATTTGGGTCATTGTCGATAGATTGACCAAAGTGGCTCATTTCCTCCCGATCAAGCAAACGTATGGGAAAGATAAACTTGCTGAGTTATACTTGACAAGAATCGTGACTCTACATGGAGTTTCGAAGAAAATCGTGTCAGATAGAGGAGCACAGTTTACATCTAAGTTCTGGGAGAAATTACATGAAGCTTTGGGCACTGATTTGAACTTCAGTTCAGCATATCCCCCACAGACAGATGGATAGACAGAGAGAACCAACCAGATTTTGGAAGATATGTTGAGAGCGTGTGCAATCGGGTATGGTGCAGCATGGAACACCTGCTTACCGTTTGCTCAGTTCTCATACAACAACAGCTATCAAGCCTGCACCCAAATGGCACCGGTTGAAGCACTTTATGGCAGAAAACGCAGGACCCCATTGAATTGGACAGAAACAGGAGAACGACAACTTATTGGCCCCAGATTGCTCAAGATGCAGAAGCACATGCCAGAATTATCAGAGACAAACTCAAAATTGCCCAAGACTGACAGAAGAGCTATGCAGATAACCGCAGGAAAGACTTGAGCCTTGAAGTCGGAGATTCGTATTTATCAAAGTCACCCCATTCAAGATAGTCAAGAGATTTCGAGCCAAAGGAAAATTGGCACCAAGATATGTGGGACCGTTTCAAATAATCGGAAGAGTTGGGGAAGTAGCTTACCAAGTGCAGCTTCCGCCCAACCTGTCAAGAGTTCACAATGTGTTCCATGTATCTCAGCTTCGGAAGTGTCTACGACAGCCAACAGATGAAGTGCCACTGTCAGATATTGAGTTGCAGGATGATTGCACATATGCTGAAGAACCACTACAAATACTTGAAACTTCAGAGAGGCAGCTCAGAAACAAGGATGTCAGGTTTTGCAGAGTGCAGTGGAAGAATCATACCGCAGACAAGGCCACTTGGGAAAGAGAATCAGACTTGCAGCGAGTTTTCCCAGCTTACTCCCTGGACGAAGTTAATCTCGGGGTCGAGATTCTTTTAAGGGGGGTAGGTTGAAAAGCCCTGAAAAATTCAAAATAAAAAAATTTGTGATTTTTGCTGCATTTTTGAGTGATTTCTGAAACTTTCCTTTTCGGGAAAGTTCCACCGGAATGCGCTTTCCTTTTTGGGCCATTCCGCTTTCTCCCTTGCTTGGCACCCCCTTTCTTTTCCGCCTTCTCTCCTCTCGCGCGCCCCGCGCCCGCGCCTCTCGTTGGCGCCGCTATCCTCTCCGCCTCTCCCCTCCCGCAGCGCCTCCCCGCTCCCTCCTTCCGTTGGCGCCGCCCAAGCGCCCCGCCTCCTCCCCGTGCACGCGCGTGCGCTGCGCGCTGCGCCCATGGCCGCGCCTGCGCCGCGCTCGTCCCCGCGCCGCCCCGGCCTCGGACGCCCCGCCGTTCCGACAGCCCTCCGGGTCCGAAGGAGCGGCCACCCTCGCTCCACGTCACCCCGCCGCAGCGCCGACCCCACCTGGCAGCCGCCGTCTTCCCTCCCCCTCGCGCGCGGACGCGCTCTCGCCCCGGCCGCGACACACCTGCTCCCGTCGCGTCGCCACTCCCCCGCACAGCGCCTCGCGTCACCCCCGCCCCCTCCACTGTGCTGGTTTTAACGCCCGCGACAGCTCCCGTCCTTCCCTGTCGGCCGGAGCCCCGCCGGTGGCTTCTCCCCGAAGCCTCGCTTTCCCCCCGTGCGGGTATAAAACTTCCCCCTCGGTTCCTTCTCGTTTCTTTTCTTCCCGAGCTTCTCCACCACCTCCTACCTCCTCCCACCACTCCAGAGAACACCCCAGAGCAACCGATTGAGCTCCCGTCGCCCGTAGCTCCGCCACCATCTCCCCCTGCGCCGGTGACCCCGCAAAGCGGATTTCCTTCCCCGCTCCTCCATTCCTCGATTGCATTCGCTGGAAGCATCTCTGCTACCCCCTAATCGTGTTAGTACCCTTGTTTGGCCAGGTGGAGCCCTGTGGAGCGCCGCCGCCGAAGCTCACCGCCGCCCATACCGTGCTCCCGTGGCCAGCCCTCCTCGAAGCTCCCCAGCTCACACCGCCGCCGCGAATGTGAGCCCCCTCCCCTGTAGATGGTGTAGCCGCCGCCATTCGGCCCCTCTCGCCGCCGGTGACCCTCTCCACCGCGAAATCCCCGAACCACCGCCTTCTCCCTCCCTCTCTCCCCTTTGGTCCCCGCAGATGCTAACTACCCGAAATGGGTTCCCCGCTATCCCCTCTACCCGGCGGTACCCCTCTCTGCCCTTGGGAGCCGCCGACGTCGCCGGAGCACCATTGCCCCACCACCTCCGTTCTGCTGCTGCTCGCGCCCGGCCGGAGGAAGACGACGACGATGTGGCCGTCTCCCCGTCGTCGGATCCCCTTAAAGCCCTCTAATCCCCGCCATCCACTTTCCCGTACCGTTTCACCCGCCCCCTTGAATCTCAGCCGTCCGATCCTCATAACCGTACCGCTCCACCTCCGTTGGATCACGCTCCGTACCCCTTCGCCCATCGCATCCAGGCCGCTCCGCCGAGACACGCGTCGCTCATCCGAGCGAGGAGGGCGCGCGTGGACGTGGGCCGAAGTCTCGGCCTGCCTCGCCTCTCCGCGCGCGCGCGTCTCCCCGTGGGCCGCGCTGGCCGTTGGCCGCGCGGGCTGTCCGCCGGGCCGGGCTGCACTGTTGCGCCGGGCCGGGTTACTGTGCATTTGATTTTTCCCCGAATTTTCCAATTTCTAAAATGCCAGAAAACTCAAATAAATCCTAGAAAATCACAGAAAATCCCAAAAATTCCCAAATTTCACCACTTTGCTCCAAATATTATTCCAAACACTCTGGTGAAATCCATTTCCACAGATTCTTCCTAGAAAAATTCCTAAAATTCCATTTGGGGTGTTTATGCAATTTATTTCTTTTTAATTAGATTATTTTGCCTCGCTTGATTAGTCTCAAGCTGGGTTTAATTTATTTTTATTGTTTGCGTTAGTGTCGGAGATCCCGGAAGCCCAGGAGCAGATTCAGGATTCAGGTGCTTCGACGTTTGAGCTCGCAGAGATCATCCGGATAGACGGCAAGTCCCAAATCCTTTGATCATATTGTATCCCATAATGTTTAAATATGTTAATATATTATTTGCATTGAGCTAGTTCTGAAATGTTAGTTCAAAAATAAAAATAAAATGTTTAGAATGACATGTGATATAGTTAGTCCTACCACCGCTAAATGCCATGATTAAATTGCAGTCATGCCTTTGAAACCCTAGAAATAATTATCTGATAATCTAGAGAATTGTAGGCTATTATTATCATGCAAAATGTTACACTAATAAGGTTGTGGTTGCGGACCAATCTTAGAATTCGGAAAACCCGGCTCTGAGGTAGGGTGGTATGGGACACCGTATCTTAGAGCGGAGAGTGCCGGCGTGCACAAGGTAGGGTAAAGGGGAGTGGAAACCGCAAGGCGGTCCTCGCCAATCTTTTACCCTAAGTTTGGAGTAGGGTAAGGGTGAGTGGGAAACCGCGGGACGGTCTACGCCCACCGCTTACCTTAGTTTGGGTCGCGGACCTGGCGAGGTTGCGGGCCATGTGAAAATATAAGGACTGAAACCCTTACGCTGAGCTAATGTCATAGCCATCGCTCAACCACAGGAGTTGACTTGTCAACACTTGTCTTTTAGCTGCTCAACTCGATTGAAACTCTACAGGAGGGTAGCAGTGAGGTTAGGTAGGCCGTGCTATGGATGCCTAACAACTGTGGAATTCACTCGAAGCGGACGTTGTCCTCTCTTGTGTGTGTGTGTGTGTGTGTGTGTGTGTGTGTGGGTATGAGCCAGACCCGAGTGAATTCTACTGGGTAGAGCCTATATAAAGAGTCGAGCAGTGAAAAGACCTGGTTTTCTTAACTCTTTAGCGGGAGTTGAGAGATCGTGTGGGTAAAGCTGAGCAAACTCTGCAGAGTCAAATTAATGGTATTCGAATACGCCGTGCTCCCGGTTATTGGAGCTGTGTCACTTGGGTGATTCCAGCAGCAAAGCTTAAGTAGTTTTGTACATGCTTTAACTTGGTTAATTGGTTAAGGAATTCTTGTTGAAAACCCTGAGTTCTTAAGAAGTAAGTTTTGTGTCCGTCTTATGAAAATGTTTGCAAATAAAATTGCATCCACCAAATGTAATAAACCAAGTATACTCCCTTCCTTTTGATGTTCCGTGCATGTGGTAAGTTAGGGTCCCTTTGGGACTTGCTGAGCCGGTTGTTTGGCTCACGGCTTGCTTAATCTATTCTTTAGAGGATCAAGACGAAGGTGGAAGTCTCCCCGTTGAGGAAGTCCCGGAGGATCTCTTCTTCGACGAGGATCCGTGGCTTTAGGTCTTCGCCGCGCTCAAGCGGATTCTGGAAATCTTCTGTAATGTAATTATACTTTGGGCTTGCACGCCCCGCTGTCAGCTGGATGTTAATCCTTATGTCAAATATATGCTGGACTTTTGTTGTAAGCATGCAATGGTATACTCTTGCGCGACATTCCATAACTGTTCATGCGTGAATAGTTACGGGGTGCCGTGTCCGTACGCGCCCCTGGAAACGGGGGCGTTACAAAACTTTCCCGTGCTCTTGACATTTCCCAACTAAATTGCCAAAAAAAACTACGAGTAGTTCCAAAGAAATAGATTAGACGCCATCTCCGCGTACCACTACGGACAGCGGAATCACATCAGGTACGGCAATATTGGTACCTCACACACTAGCATGAACTACAAAAGGCAGGGGAAAACTTCACAGCAACTACTCCACACACAAGCAGCGACGAGGACAACAGGTAAACGTAGGTAAATTTTGATAAAGCCAAGTAAAAAAAATCCCGATAAAAAAACATATAACAGAGAGAGAGAGAGAGAGAGAGAGAGAGAGCAGTGGAGATCAAGCAGCCGCATACACAGGTTGCAGAGCGCGCGGAGGGAGACGAGACGGGGGAGAGGGAATTACTAGGGTTTGGTCGTTCGGGAGAGAAGCGGCTGTAGCGTCGAGAGGCCGGAGGCTGGAGAGGGTGGGAGGAGGCTCGAGAAGATTCCGATTCCGCGGCCTCCGACGCGAGGGATGAGCCGCCCCGGACGGCGCAGGGATCGACATGTGAGGAGAGGCGATAGCGCGCGAACCGAAGCGTGCGCCGTGCTGGCGACTTGACGACGTGGGCCGTAGGTTGAGGGGATGGGGCTCTGGTGGTCTTGTTCACATATGGCGTGTTTGGTTACTTGTATCATCTAGGCTGACTCGCATGGGCTCAGCTAGGCTCGTGAGAAACGAAAATGAAACTCGTTCCTCGGGAGCCAGGCCGAGGGAGCTCTTTTGCATCCTGCGGGATTGGCTTAGGCTTTTGTCCAGACAACCAAACAACTGAAAACTGCATCACGTGAGCCTAACTCGGCCTTATACAAGCAACCAAACACGCTGGGCATCTCCAAATACTCCAATTGGCAAGTTTGTGGAGGTGCTTGTGCGTTGAGCATGCAACAAATAAGATATGCTTGCACTGAAGGGATAGCTTATTAAATGGATGCTTAATGATGTTATATTCGCTCTTCTAACGGTGGCCCGATGATATTTTGACAAGCTTTGGTTAGTGCGGAGGCATTTGTGCATTTTTTTTTTTACATAGGTCTACAGATGTATCTTTCAATTGCGACATCAGAGTACACGTTTTAGTTGTAAGGGTTGGAAGCTTCTACTTTTCATTTTTGGGGATTGCATAGATGCCCTTCCCATCTTTGTGTCTCAACCCTACTGACTGGAACACCTTTACCTTTGGTTCGTGAACTTACATTTGCGCGCAATTATTTGTCCAGAGTACAACACCAAGAATCGCCTGCCATATAAATTCATAGTTCGAAAAGGGGAATGAACTTGCTACGGATTTCCCAACATTTTCACACCATTAAAACCCGTATTCCGTTCACTACAGATTTCCCAACAACAATTTCACACCATGAAAACCCGTGTTCGTACAGATCAGGCACTTCTTACAGATCTCGTATGGATCAGGCACTTCTTACAGATCTCGTATGGATCAGGCCCTGTTGCTCTGCACCAACAGATTTTACCTTGCCCCATTCTTCTTTCTCAACAGATCAGCTCGACGCTTAGCCTCGCTCTCTGCTGTCTGGACATAAAATTCAGCCCCGAGCATGTCGTTTATATCCACATTTGATGATAGTGTCGCTTCAGCGGTCTCAATTATCAGTTCAACGGTCAAAGTGAATCCTAGGGCTGAAAGCACACGCACAGCATTGGCAAGTCGGCAAATATGTTTTCTCGTTTCAAGTGGGGTGAAAGTCTCCAATTCAGCGTTCAACTTCTGCTGATCTTCCATCATATTAGTATTTTCACCCACCACAACATGCTCACCTACCCAGATGAATCCGTTGCAACCAAGAATCAAGTCCACATCATATTGCTCAAGATGATGGAAATGCTGCTTCCTTCGTTTTACCAAATATGCAGGTACTGTGAGTAACTGACCCCTCTCAAGCTGCATAAAAAAACTCAAAACAAATCAATAACAAGTTAACAAATTAGTGTTGCCTCGGGAAGCAATGTAAGTTTTGAAAAGGCACGAGTATAACTCCAGCAGTCACATACAAATCATTGACCTACCGAAGTCATTATCAACACCACAAAATATGCACCAAACAAGGTTCCAGAACCCGGAACCAGGAGAAATCCCGGCCGGCGGCCGGTAACGGTAACCGGCCAGTTACCAGAAAAACCGGCAAAAAACCAGTCATAATTTAAAAATCAAAACTTGAATTTTGGGATGTTTTGAAACCAGTAACCGGAAAAAAAAAGGGCCAAAATTTGAAAATCAAAAACTGATACCAGCCGGTTTTTTCGGTTACCGTTCTCCACTGGTAGAAACGGTTACCGGCCGGTAACCGTCGGGATTTTGAACCTTGGCACCGAATGATCGACACCGTTATCAACACACAAAAAAACAGGTGTCAAGACTTCAACATGTCTATGAACTACTCATGAATCTGCTTTGCATTATTGCACCGAATGATCGACATCGACCAACTTTTGCATGAACATTAAAGAGACAGCATGGGGACATATTCATGTATAGACAGCATAACCTAAGCTGATAGGGTACCGCACAACAATAATAGCTGACAGAGTAGTTGATCTGGCATCTACCTTTCCATACTTTTGACTCCTTGCTTGTAGGTGCAGAGATCCATCATGTTGGAAACCACGAACTTCAGCCTGATAATTGATTTCATTGAAAGCAGCATCTCATTTTAAACAGTGCTCATGCAGTAAAGAAAAATTAATAAAGGGTGCCAAACTATAGAAAAGATAAGAAGGGCTTAGACAAGTCAGGTTTTTGATATCATGAACTTCCTTATGGGAGAATAGCAGAACTAAGAAAAGATACGGAAAATTTGAAGCTTGCCACATGAAAATGTCTAATCAAGGTGTCTTTTTGTATCAGGAGCAAAATGCCTTGATTCCATACAAAGTATTAGAGAATTGGTACACAAAATGCAGACCAACATTTTCAACACTAGAACCCAATGCTGTACTAAAATGAAGCCACATGAAAATGTCTAATCAAGGTGTCTTTTTGTATCAGGAGCAAAATGCCTTGATTCCATACAAAGTATTAGAGAATTGGTACACAAAAATGCAGACCAACAATTTCAACACTAGAACCCAATGCTGTACTAAAATGAACGATGCTGCTAGACCATTCACCAGATACGGGGAAAAAGTCTAATTAAAACAGAACACAACTCCTACAGCCAAATATAGAAACAAGATGTCTCAAATTTCATAACTCAACAATCAAATTAATTTCAGCATCCCACGTGAAACCAACAGCTTTTTCCTACCTAGAGTACCCTAGTATAAGCCGTAAGGAGATAACTTGTGAATGCTATAAAAAAAATTGTATGGTTCTCTTGGAGCTGGGGGAACAAAAGGTTGACAAAGGAACCCAATGCTGGAACTGAATTTTCACCCATGTCTCTTCACGTATGTTCAGCCTACTCAAAAGACAATGTGGCTTGAATGCGATTATGTGAGATTTGGCCACTTTAGGCAAAAAACACTCATCAAACCTGGCTCTTCCTTTCTCAACTGATCATATAGTTTTTTCAGCGTGTCAATTTAAAGCATTTACTTAGGAGTTTCAACATGGTTTACAAAGATAAAAGATCACTGATGTATAGTAAGTAGACATGGTATGTGTGGTTTGGTAGTTTAGAAATAGAGTGTGCTTGATTTCATTCTTTACAAGACTATTTGAGTGAAGACAAATGCAAGATCCAGGTATTGACATTCCAAGTGACCAATTATGAAACATACTAAGTATTGTTAACTGAGAATTGAAGTACAGAGCAATAAAATCTTTACAAAAAGTGCCAAACCAGCATATGAAATTTTATTGTTCCAAATTTAGCTGATCCTACTGCAATCTTGTGTAAGGATTCATTATCACCAAAGATTCACCATGTAAGCAATAGGGAAAATGCAATATTGCCAGGTGACTTGCAATTAGGTGGGATAGAGGTGCAACAGTGTATGCTGTTTTAGTGCCCTTGAAGCTCTGCAGAAGCCTCTGATTAACAATGGAACAATGACTGTGGAGTAGTAGTTAGAATGATGCCTCAAACTGCCATCAACCACAAGATGGCAAATAAAAGCAGAAGGAATTACTCCAGAACTAATTAATGCATTTGCAGTAAATAGGAGAGGAGAAATATGCGAAGCTGAGCTACTTATAGCATTCATGCATATTTGGTGTTGGTGCTGCCCACAGGATAGATATATAAGCAACTAACGTAAAATCGTTTGTCAGAAATGGTTTTCAGATAACTAGACAGATTATGAACTGAGTATATTTAAACTACTAGTGTCCATTCAAGCAACAAAACAACGTAGTTCTTGTACCATCAGAGAAAAGGGCAAGGTGTGTGGTACTTACACAGACAACATCATTTTCTTCAAAAATACTCCGCATGTTAAGTTCATCAACAGCAGTTCTCCTTCTCTAATAGGGGGAATGGGAAAAAATTCATTAACTGGAATATTGGAGAAGAATCACTAGTGAAATTTGTAATGAACTAATGGATCTCTTTGAACATGATGCAACATTTCAGCTGTCATTCTAAAATAACATCACAATTACATTCCAAGAAAGTAACTGCAGTGCATGATTTCCAGAAAACCAAAAAATTGAATAATTTCTTGGTTGCTACTGTGTTCAATATATCTATAGGAAAGACACTGTTGTCAAAACTTATTGTTAGATCAGCTAGAAAGGGTGCTTCAACGCATGTTGAAGTATCTGTTGTCATGGTGCTTAGCATTATTTATCTTCCAGATGGGTATGTTGTAAAGATATCCCTGTGTTCAGCTGCCCGCTATCCAACAAATTTTGGGTGTTACAAGGCAAAGATGCAGAAAAGCATACCTGAATTCCATCAGGCAAATTCATAGAAGAAAGCATCAAAACAGCATCTTGGCTAAAATTAATCTCCAACCTCCAGCGCTTAGGAGCAATCTTGAGAAACAAAAATCAACACAGTAATTGATATTGGTCTGAAATGGAATACATTCTTTGCATGGATGCTGAACTGGAAGGACCATAAAGTAAACAATACTGAATTCTCACAGTAACTATAATAACAACAACCAGATTTACCTACACACACTGATTATTCAGATGGATATGTATCCAAACTTAATTATCATTAGCCATTACACCCACACAAAATAGTTGGAGCTACTAACTTCTCAACCATAGGGCAAAATAAGTTCATCTATGCATATACTATCAGGATTTGTCTAAACACATTCTCATATCGGCAATTTTTAACAACATTCAATAATGTTCTCACAGATTCAAACTCAAGCGTTAAGCCCTTAAAGTGTACAGCATCTTGATGGACTAAAATCCATAATACATTTTATTACATTCAGGCATAATACATTTTATTACATTCAGGTATGTAGTGCATTCCTAGCACAAACCCATGGTCTAAAAATGAGAAATCGGGAGAGTGATACAAAGCATGAATGCACATACCTCAATGACACGGCCAACTATGATATCACCAACCTCTGGCTTATACCTGCAAAAGTCAGAAAGCAAACTGGACTAAGCCTAGAAGTTCGTCCATAATTTTAATTGCAAGTTCATTTTGCAAAAAAAAAAAGGAAATATAATCAAATGACCCCCAGCCCTTACCCCGTCAAGAAAAGGACGACCTTTACAATCCAATTGGCCAAACATTGAAATTCAGAAACCAATTGATAATCAAACACAAGCACCTGGTGCATTGTCTTAGGGTAGCAGCACTCGATACAAACTCATAAGGCAACACAAAGTATAAATCATTTCTTCCATGGCCTGTAAATGAATTCATATAACAAGTTATAATGAACCATACTACCAGCTGCCATGGCCCCCCTGCTCGAATCCAATAGACCATAATATTTCACAGTGAAACTACAATACCTCACCCTCAGAACTTTAGGAATAAAATCAAAAGTCGCACCCTACAGAAACTACATCGACCTTCCCAACCCCACTAATTCAATCAAACGTACCGTTCAACTCAGTACGATAACAATGAAGTTTGCTCCGATCCCAGCAGCCAGCCTTAAAGGCAAATCCCCAGATCAAATGCCACTACGGGCCTGTTCTTTTCCTCCGAAGCTAGTGACTTTTGGCTTTTGCCACAGTACCTAACTTTCAAACGGAGTATTTTCTCAAGACGAGGTCTACAAGTTAAACGATCTACACGTTAAAAGCCCAACATCTGTACCAGCCAAAATCACAAGTGAGTATTTGTTTCTCCGTAATCTGTACCGTAAACAGCCAAAATTCAAAAATTTCAGCCATAAGCCGCAACCGTTGCCAAACAGGCGCTGTATTTCCAGCATTATCCAGCAGAAACACAAAAATGGAATCTCTGGCAACTGATATAGCAGCGAATACGAGGAAGGCAGCGAGTGAAGAATACCTCGCCCGGAGCGTCCGCACATAGACCAGCTTGTTGACCCGCTCCACCACGCCGCACAGCGTCGCCACTACCTCCCCGTCCTGATCCGACGTCCCATGCCCCCTGCAGGCGCGCGCGCGCGCATACACACACGCACACCCAAAACCCTCCAATCAATCCATCACCACACACGAATGGAGAAACATATAAGAGGGATAGGGACGGGAAAGGGTGGGGCTTACTTGAGGATGTTGTCCTCGTGGTTGACGGGGATGGTGTCCGCGACGGTGACGGCGGAGGCTGATGCGGCGGCCGGGGCGATGGTCTGGAGCTGGTGGAGCGCAGCCTCGAGGCGGACCCTCTGGGTCTGGTTCAGCGACAGGGAGAGGTCTCTCATGGCCCGTATGCCGTCTCGGGCACACTGAGAAGGAGGAGGAGGAGGAGGAGGAAGCGTCGGGGGGCGGCGGCGGGCGGCGGGGCCGACCGAGAGCAAAAGTTGGCAAAAACCCTAGTAAAACCTGCCCAAATCGGTCGCGTGTGCGCTCAAAGCCGTGCGGGTTCGGCCGGTCCCGACCGGGAAATTTAACTTTTTACCACCCATAACAATGCCACATATCCAAATGCCATCCTTATCGTTGCATTCAACAATTTGCCACTCTTAACATGTGGTTGCCTAATTTTTTGCCACTTTCGAGCCCACAAAGCGCCATGTCAGCGCCTCCCCGCCCCGCTGGCCCGCCATGTCAGCGCCTCCCCGCACCGCTCGCCGGCGCCAGCGCCTGCGCCGCCGCGCGCGCCTCCCCGCTCGCCGGCGCCGCCGCGCGCGCCTCCCCGCTCGCCGGCGCCGCCGCCGGCTCCGTCCCCGCGCCTCCCCGCTCGCCGGCGCCGCCTCCGCCTCCGTCCCCGCACCGTCGGAGAGCACAAGGCGCGCGGGCGGCGGCGCGGGGACGGAGGCGGAGGCGGCGCCGGCGAGCGGGGAGGCGCGGGGACGGAGCGGAGGCGGCGCCGGCGAGCGGGGAGGCGCGGGGACGGAGGCGGAGGCGGAGGCGGCGCCGGCGAGCGGGGAGGCGCGCGCGGCGGCGCAGGCGCTAGCGCCGGCGAGCGGTGCAGGGAGGCGCTGACATGGCGCTTCGTGGGCTCGAAAGTGGCAAAAAATTAGGCAACCACATGTTAAGAGTGGCAAATTATTGAATGCAACGATAAGGATGGCATTTGGATATGTGGCCTTGTTATGGGTGGCAAAAAGTTAAATTTCCCGTCCCGACCAACGTGGAGTCATAGCCGGCACGTTGGCACACTGGTTGGATTGACTTGTTTATAATGGTTTTCAAATATTATTTTTCTACTGTAAATAGTTTTTTATTATTTAACTTCTATATAAAGTATATTTTTAAGACGATGCTCCTAGTTGATGGTATTACGTGAACAGATCCACTTGACATCTCAAGGGTAATAGAATTTTTCTTCTATCTATAGCGAAAAATGTGCATCTAGCTGATAGGAAAACAAGCAATTGACTTGTCGTCATGACATCTGCTACATCTTTTCTACAGGATTCTCCACCGTAACCGAAACCAAAAGGCTGTGGGCAGTGACGAGGATCACAGCTCAGGTGCATGGCAAGTCGTGCACTCGTGCTGCACGGTTGCAACGCTGCCAGAGTCATGCGCCCCTCAACAGCATTACTGTCCTACGTTCGGATCATAAACGGAAGCTAGCCTCTGGTCTCTGGTGTACGTTTCAAAACAAATTAGCATTGTTCCTTGTGACTTGTAGCTCTTGTTTGAAGAAAAAAAGAAGTCGTCCCGATTGAATCCTATCGCGCGTGCATAGATGTATCCATTTCCTTCCAATCTTTTTGCCAAGGTCCTGATGGACAGCGGAAAGAAGCAGGTGGATCCAATGTCCACCGACGGCGAAAGGAGGCAGCTCAAGTCCCGGAAAGATTACGAGATCGTTGTTGAACAGGTTTTTCATTCGTCTCTTTAGGCCATCTCGGTGTGTCTGCGATAAACATCTCGGTATTATTTTGTGCCTGCGGTTCGGCCCACTGATGGACAAGATCGATTCATTGTTGAAGCTACACAGGGCGCCGGAAGAATCACCGGTGAAGTGCTTGCTTTCCCTACTCTTGCACACATGTTGTTAGGCTTGTTTTGGATTACTTCCTGAACTGCACTGACACAGTATAGCACTCTTCCGTTCTGCTGCCATATGCGCAGGCTTCTGACGTGGACGATAGCGCCCCGCCTGAGCAAGTTCGCTATGAAGGGCTCGCGGACACCGTCCGAAGGTTCCTGCCGGAGCTCGATGGATGCAGCGCAGCGGGAACGAGCGGCTGCGCAAAAGACTAAAAGCCCAAGATATCCCCCTGAAAAAACTTGCATGTGGTGCTGCAAGGCAGAAAATAAAAATGCAGCAGGATGCAGCGTTTTCGCCGGTTCTTTGGACGTTAGGGATGCAAGATATTTCCTTTTGTTTTGAGTTTTTGAGCTGCGATTTGTAGCCATGGACACTGGAATATGCTGCTTGGGCTGTGTTTGTCAACCGTTGTCAAACTCATTCAGTGTCATCTGAAACTGAAATGGACGTCTCTTTTCTCTGATAATAACAGGCGAAGAATCCCCGTCAGCAAGCTCGCCCGAAAATTCCATTGGCAGAAATTACATGTGGAGTAGCATGTTTTGCTTCTTGTAGTTGCGAAGGTGACCTTCCAAAATAACATCGATGACGCCTTGAGCAGTGCTGATATATATCTAGCAGTATATACCTGTCTAGCTCATTTTCCTTACCCTGTCTTTGTCTGAACTCTAGTGAACTCTGGCCGCTTCTGCTCGCCTGTGTCTGTGTGCGCGTCATATCATTTCGTGAGCTCTGAAGCTGAAGCTCCTCCAATTTCGTCCCGGAGGTCGATCGGGTGAATCCTTGGATGGATCCCCTGTGCTGTGTTCGTCGCGATTCTTAGCTTTTTGTCTGAAACAGACAATCAGCAGGCTCACCACTCCAATCAGTGGGTAGAACTGCATGTGGTGCGACAGGCTTCCTCGCTTCCTCTGGTGCCAAGGTACCCACCCATCCCGGGACACGGACAGCATCAGTGACACCTCGAGGACTCCAGTAGTACCCGTTTGTCCAGAAACACTCGGGCTAACACTGAGATGGACGTCTATTTAACTCCAAAATAGCAGGAAATGTTCAAAACTAGCGTCCTGGAAAGAATCGTGTTGTTGCCGGTCGGGACAAAACAACCTATTTCAAACTGATTTATCCCCATTTTGATCGTATTAAGTATATACGTCTTGTGCTAATTCTGGGCTAATGTCGCACTATCTGTGCATAAAAGCGACCGAGCAATTTTGTGTTTCCGGTCGTCAAATCTGAAAACAACTGTCGGCCAGTGATGCCGGTAATCAGTGAGGAATCGGCACCCGTCGGCATTAGTACCTGATGCAGTACCAACTTCCTGTACACCCCTGGGAGCAAATGCTGGCATGTCATATATCTGCCGCTATGCTAGTAAAAAGAAAGGGTATTGCTACGCATTGCACGTCCGACCTGGGCGTCCGGCTACAACATTTTTTTACTATATTTATAATATTTTTTGTCCGTATTTTTCTGGTAACATTTTTTATTTCATGTAGACAACATCAACTTTGGTATCACATATTTTTGTTGTATACGTTAATTAAAATTGATGCTCACATTATCTAAAAATGTTACATTTGAGCGTACGATGTAAATACTCATATTGTTTTTTTCTTTTTTGTTATATATATGACCGACAAATATTACACATATGCATGATAAATGTTACGAATAAAAATACTCATATCATTTTTTTGTTTTTGTTATAAATATAACTAAAATGTTATAAATATGTCTGAAAAATATTATAGCCGGATGTCCAAGCCCGGATTGGACGTACGATTCCTACCATTACCAAAAAGAAATGCCTATCGATTTTGTACGAGTTCTAGAAGATGCTTGCCTAATGGGGTGACCGGAAAGTAGACAGCGAAGGACTGGACAAAGAGGTTTGATACGGAAGTCATGAAGCAAATAATGTGTTGGCATATGGGGATTCGTATCCTAATTTAGTAGTTTTTGGATATATGTGCTACAAAAAATTTTATATAATTTTTTTTCTTTATAGGAAAACTAGAGGACGCTACATAAAACTAAAACTATGAGGGGTGGTCATAGAGAACCTAAGCCTCAAATTGGTTCAGCCAAAGCAAGAAGCGCACAAGAGAATTAGAGGCTACTTTATTTTTCAGCACCGATTCTTGTATAGGACAAGGGCCCAAGGATTTTAAAGATTCGAGAAAGTTGTGAGAGTGACGGTTCATTGTACTCTTTTCAGGTTGTGCTTAAAAAATTTACGTCAGTTTCGCCAAACCCTTCATTCTCATTGTGATTATTTCATCGCCGCTATTTTGTTTTCTCTATGGGGTTCATATACTTTGTTGATGATATCATTCATGCGTGTGTCGTATCTTGAAACTCTAATCTGATTTAGGGGCTAATGCAAATAAGGAGGGATATCAGAGTATAACAACTGGTATCAGAGCCAAGATTAGATTAATCAAATTTACGAGAAGGTCGGTAAAGCGTCAAAGAGCACAAAATCAAGATCAATGTCAACGATGTGGAGTCAAGTAGAGAAATATGACAGTGGAGGAATTTCTGCGTGTGGCAATATATGGTGAGGCATGTCTTTGTCAATAAGGGTTAATTCATGCACTCGTAAGGAATAGACCAGATTTCAGGCCAGTCTAACCTCTATTCCAACGGTCTAACCACTGTGAACAGTGATTTCAGGCAAAGGAATAGCAAAGATAGCATAGTTACGAATCCAAAAACCCTCATAAACCCTACGTAAGAGAAGAACAAAGTACCCAAGTCTTGGATCCTGAAGGGTTAATAAGCAAGTATTTGAAAATCCAGTACTGAGGCACATGATGTCTAGGTATAGTTGTAGAAGTAGGAATAAAATAGTTAGTAAGATAATCATAAGAATGCACAAAAGAACCACCTAGACCTTTTCGAATTGACCTACCAAAAGGCATGTACTACCCTTGTCTAGATGCTACCCGTGGTCTACCCTCACGATATTCTAACCCAAAGCACTGCCTAGAGCCACCAAAGGAGTCAGAGAAGTCATCTACAAACATAGACCTGTATCTAGAAGGAAAGATAGGCTGCCTAGCTCCAGAGATACTCACAGCTTAAGGAACTCCTCTAATGGACCTGAAAACATGCATTGTAACATCCCAATTTTTAGTTTTTATTTATTTAAGTTTTTCTAGATGTTCTTTTTCCTTTTTCTTTTTAGATTACCTAGAGTAAATAAAAGCTTTAATTGCTTGTCTTAGAGCCTTTTTGAAGCTGTTTTTATTTTTGATATGTTCCCCTTGACGTGTACTATTTTCGAGAATTTTTTTTGGGAATTTTCAGCCCATGTTTGCTATTTTCTAAGTCTTCTATGAATTTCCAGCATTTATTTAATTCAGAAATGTATTTAAATTCCCTTTTCCCTCCTCGGGCCGAAACTCCTTTCATTTTTGGCCCATTCATCAATATCCTCCACCCTAGCCAAACATTCCTCCAGGTGTGGCCTCAACCCACGCACTCGTCGCCCTACCCACTCCTGCGGGCATCGCTACCACATGGGCCCACCTTGCCAGCGTGCCCTTCTCCCACTGCCGTCCTAGGCCCGCCTATCATCTCCTTCCTCCCTCCTTCCTTTCTCTTCTGTGTGGCACTGCCATCGACACCGTCGAGTCCACCTTCGAGCCCTCCCGTCCTTTCCGTTTTTGGTCGTCTGCCCATAAGGAAACTCTACCGCCTGGTCATGAATTACTCAATTTTCACCCTCACTTTCCATCCCCATGCTTCCCCTTTCCTTTCTCTCCTCTCCCCAATCTCGCGCCACTGTGACTCCAGTGAGAAATCTGCACACTGTGAGCCCCCTCCTAGACTATAAATAGACCATGAATGAAATAAAGTGGCTGTATTTTATTCATTTTTAGCATTATGATTCATAAAAATTATCCAAAGTAACTCTACAAATATTGCACCAAGTTATATTAAGTGAAATAACTAGTCTAGATTATGGCAAACAATATATAGCAAAGCTAAAATCAAATGAGCAATAATTTTAATTTCAATGATTTTTAACATGCCAAGTTGCTCAAAGTCATAGTTCCTATTTCTCTTTGGAGGAGAACTAGGGGGAACTACATAAAGCCATAGGAGTAATTATGGAGAACACAAGCCACAAACCAATTCATCCAAAGCAAGAGGTGCACAAGATGATTAGAGGTTAGGTTATTCTTTAGCTTTAGATTCAAGTATATGGGAAGGATCCTATGGACCTAAATGTTTTGAGAGGGTTGTGAAAGACAATAATACCTTATAGCCTTTTGAGATTGTGCTTAAAGCATTTGCAGTCAACTTCACCAAATCTTTCTCTCTCGTCATGATTATTTTGTCACCGTTATTTAGATTGCTTTAAGGGGTTTATCTACGACTTCTATCCGGAGAAGCCAGAAGCCAGATTGAATGCAAGCACTGTGGGACATCTTTGAAAAGCTGCTTGTGCCATGCTTCACTCCACCAACAACTTCGCCCTTCCCCATTCACTCAACGCTCGCCCACCTTTCCCCATTGCCCCCTCTGTGCTCACTCAAGATCCCTCCCGTCGAGCCCTCCTCCGGCCAAGCAGCGCCCAGTTAGTCGCCCCTAGATCCATCTGCATCCCCTCAAGATCCGCCAGCATCCCCTCCCCTAGATCTGCCTACATATCCCTAGATCCACTGGTATCACCTTTGCCACCTTACCACCTGCACCTGCAGCTCCCTCCCATCCCCCAACCACGGCCTACCCCCTCCTTCCCCACATCTCCCAGCCCCTGATTCTCCCCCGATGATTCCCATCCATCTCATTTCGCCACTTACCCACTCCCAAAGCTTCATGCCCACCTCATGAGCCGCCACCTTCCCAATCGCCTCATCGCCACTTACCCACCCACAAAGATTCTCGTCCATGTTGCCTCATTCCTCCGCCTCATCGTCGCCTCATCCCAAATCAACCAGGGGGTGCCACCTTCTCCACACTGAATTTGTGTCATAGTCAACGTCGATGTTCGTGCTAGTCTCCTCAATCGTCGGCTCGTCCTCCTTCACCTCCACCTCTAACGCCACGTCTCCCCTCCAGTCGAAGTCAGCCTCCAACGTGCCTTTGTTATTCGGATTGGGAAGCCGAGGGGAAATAGCTTGTGCAACTCTGCCCACCACACCAAGGCCGAAGCACCCTCTGGTCCGATCACTCCCATCAGCCACCATAGTGGGGTCCCTGTCTCCTCCACGCCCATCGCTAAGGAACTCTAGTCCACACCTAAGGTAACAGCTTGCTCCACCTTTGAATTCAATGTAGCTTCCACTTTTGTTGCAATAGAATGCCCCTATTCTAGTATTGTGCATTGCTGCATGCGGTCTCATGGCCGTTGTTCTTTGCGTTCCACTTCTATTGCCCTCGCTAAGATGGACAACGCATGCTCTCTCGCTACAATCTGGGATAATGCCACCCAAATTACAATGCTTGAAATATGTCGGGAGGAGGCTGAGGCCAACAACCGTCCCATAGGTGCCATCAATGGTACCCACATCCCAGTCACAGTTCCTGCCCACATGTGTGTCATGCACACTAACCAACACAGATATACGAGTCAGAATGTAATGGCCATATGCATCTTTGACATGTGGTTCACATTCATGGTCAATGATGGCCTGGATCAATGCATGACATGCGCATCCTACTTGACACGCTCGCTAGTTATGGCCATGTGTTTCCGCATCATCCTATAGGTACAGTTCTAACTCTGCTTGTTATAAAGCACACATATGTCTTTTGGGTATGTCCATTTGACATACTCATTCAATATTTTATACTACGGGGAAGTACTACTTGGTTAACTCGGGGATCCAGACAAGAAAAGGTACCTTGCGCTATTCAAGAATAATCAGTTCCGTGTAGCCGAGTTCATGAATGGTGGGCAGCCACTTAGATGCAGGGAGACGTTCAACTACATGCATTCCTCACTACACAACGTCATCGGGCATGCCTTCAGTGTGTGGAAGAATAAATGGCGCATCCTGTAACACAACTCTAGCTTTGACGCGGAGATGCGAAAGAAGATAATTTTATGCTATGGTGGCGTTGCATAACTTCATAATAGACGCTAGGCAAGACAACATGGATTTCGACAATCCCCACCTGGGGGTGGAGTATGGTACCTTTGAAGTAGACCAACTTCAGAGACTGGTGATGTTCATGTAAACTAGGTACGCAATGCGATAGCGGACACTCTAGTTGCGTGATATTATTTTCCCACTGCGGTATGTTGAAATGCATGTATACTTGTATGTTTGCGCATTTCCATTTGTGTACACATGTATGGCTGCAATTTGGTATTTTCACATGAATGCCCATAATGAACACGTGTAAACTTCTATGTTTGTATTCACTCAGGTACTCACATAATGAACGCATATAATAGTCGAAGACCATTTCTACGTATGTCGGTTTTAATGCCTGAAGTTAGAATGACATGCAACGAGCTGTGAAGTATCCAACTCGCTGCCATTGCCAAAAACAATTCGCATTTGCATTATGTTGAGTCCAAAAAGCCCCTTGTAAAACATTTTATTAGAGTTTCAACCGCTACTTTGGATGCAACTAGATGGAAAGAAAAACACATACATTAGTACAACCATAACTATCCTACAAGTTCCACATTGATGGTAAGGTCAAACCTTATTTTGCTTGAACAAAAAACTAGACTTATATGAAAATATATGAGAACAAAACTCATCTAGATTCGCGCACGTAGCCACGTAATGAACACATGTAATAGTCGATGATCATTTGTACGTATGTTGGTTTTCATGCTTTTGATTGTGTCTACTAGCGCTATTCAGCTTAATCAATAAAAAGTCGTAAGCCAGCAGCCCAAAAGAACACTACGACTTCTCTACCAGCCATTACTATTTATCAATCGTAGCCAAAAGCCACCAACCAAAGCCAAAAAGAACAGGCCCTATAATAACATGTCAGCTAGGGAGAAATATTGTATGACATTTGTCTGAGCTTTTATGAGCTAAAGAATTCTTTTGCATATGTTGCAGCTTTTGTCAAAAGTTAGACCTCATCTGGTGGTGGCCTGCTCAAAAGTGATGTGGCTTTTGGCTAAAATGATACTATAGCGGCTGATTGATTTTTATGATGTATCCAATTAAAGGAAATAAAGAAAAATAGAAAAGACACTGGTATATCTTCATGGGTAATGCAAAGGGAAAGAAAAAAGGAGAAAGGAGAAAAAGAGAGAAAAAAGACACGTTAAAAGCTAATACATTCTAAATAATTTTTTATTTCTAAAAGTTAGAACGTTCCTCGCGGTGCTTCGTCACCGAATGTCAGATTGTTAGATGTTTGCTGTCGGAGACGGGAGGCTCTTCTGAACTGTGATGGCATGACGATGGCAATTTTTGCATTGGTCACAACTTGCAGGTACTGCAGCTAGTGTGGACATGCATGAGGCCGTTTTCTGACGACAGTATATGGGTTTTTAACAATAGTAAAAAAAAAGTTCAGAAAATAAGACAGTATATGGGTTGTGTATTTGTATTGATGGTTACAATGTGCCACAAGCAAAGCGCTCCACGTCAAGGAACACCTTGCGGATTCTACTAAACAATCGTAGGCACTGGATATATAGTGCCACTTTGATTATTGAAAATAGCATTGTGTATGTAGAGTAGATGGACGCTGGTTTCGGCAGAGGCTGCATAAAACAGGAAAAAAATCTTCCTTTTTTTTTTGAGCGACAGGCTAGGTTTGATCGGTGTTGTGTTGCATCTACATGATGTAAATGCTCTAGCCAGAATTTGGGGTGTACTTTATGCTATGGTCGGTGATTTTTGTTGTAGCGGATAGTTTTTATCTATATTTTTCAATATAATAGCGGACTACAAAGACGACAATATTAATAACATACATGATTTTAGATTTAGAAAGATATTAAAGAATCTATTTTAAAAGATCGTTTTATTTTAATATTTAGTTTTTTGACTTCCAAAGCAACGAAAAGCCAAAATAAAACCCAACAGCCAAAGAAAACAGGCGCTGAGAGATGAAACTCATCTCCTTTGTCCATCTCTTCTGTAACGCCCCCGTTTCCAGGGGCGCGTACGGACACGGCATTCCGTAACTATTCACGCATGAACAGTTATGGAACGTCGCGCAAGAGTATACCATTGCATGCTTACAACAAAAGTCCAGCATATATTTTACATAAGGATTAACATCCAACTTTTGACAGCGGGGCGTGCAAGCCCAAAGTATAATTACATTACAAAAACTCCAAGATCCGCTTGAGCGCGGCGAAGACCTAAAGCCACGGGTCCTCGTCGAAGAAGAGACCCTCAGGGACGTCCTCGACGGGGAGACCTTCACCTTCGTCTTGCTCCTCTAAAGAAGGGCAAAAGCAAGCCGTGAGCCAATCAACCGGCTCAGCAAATCCCAAAGGGATCCTAACTTATTACATGCACGGAACATCAAAGGAGGGGAAATATATTTGGTTTATTAACTTTGAGTGGATGCAGTTTTATTTGCAAACATTTTATAAAATGGACTCAAAACTACTTCTTAAGATCTCAGGGGTTTTCACAAAGAATTCTTTAACCAACTAGTCAAGTTCAAATATGTACAAAACTACTTAAGCTTTGCAGCTGGGATCACCCAAGTGACACAACTCCAATAACCGGGAGCACGGCGTATTCGAATACCATTTATTTGACTCTGCAGAGTTTGCTCAGCTTTACCCACACGCACCCTTAACCCTCATGACTGAGTTAAGGAACCGGGTCTTTTCGCTGCTCAACCCTTGGTATACACTCCATCCGATAGATAATAATCCCGCACATCCTCGGGCGTTCGTTGGCCCTCGCGGAACGCCGGTCCCGAGTTGTGAGGACCTATCGTTGTCTTGCACTGACTCCCAATGCGGGGTTTCACTTAAGTTGAGCAGGTACTAAACCAGGGTTGACAAGTCAACACCTGTGGTTGAGCGATTGCTATGACATTTGCTCAGCGTAAGGGTTTCAGTCCTTATATTTTCACATGGCCCGCAACCTTACCAGGCCCGCGACCCAACCTAGGGTAAGAGTTGGGTGAATAATCATCTGGCGATGCACCACAACCCCCCCTTCCTTCAATCCTAGGGTAAGAGATGGGTGAATAATCATCTTGCGATGCACCACAACCCCCCCTTCCTTCAATCCTAGGGTAAGAGATGGGTGAATAATCATCTTGCGATGCACCACAACCCCCTTACCCTACCTTGTGCACGCCGGCACTCTCCGCTCTAAGATACGGTGTCCCATACCACCCTACCTTAGAGTCGGGTTTTGCAAAGTCTATTGGCTCGCTGCCACGACCTTATTAGTATAAGACTTTTGAGTGATAGTAATAATATCTTACGGTTATTTAGATTAACAGATAATTATTTCTAGGGTTACAAGGCATGGCTACAAGTTTAACATGGCATTTATCGGTGGTAGGTTTAACTACATAACATGTCATTCTAACATTTTATTTTACTTTGAAATTAACATTTCACAATTAGCATAATGCAAATAGCATAATAACGTAATTAAATAACATGGGTTGCAACATGATCAAAGGATTTGGGACTTGCCGTCAATCCGAATGATCTCAGCTAGCTCGAACGTAGAAGCTCCTGGATCCTGAGTCTGCTCCTGGGCTTCCGGGATCTCCGACACTAGCGCAAACAATTAAAATAATTAAATCCGGCTTGCAACTAAACAAGCGAGGAAAAATAATCTAATTAAAAAGGAATAAAAAGCATAAATCCGCAAATGGGGAATTTTAGGAATTTATCTGGGATGAAGTTGTGAAAATGGAGGTCAAATATGGGTCAAGAATATTATTTGGAGAAAAGTGGTGAAATTTGGGAATTTTTGGGATTTTCTGTGATTTTCTAGAATTTATTTGGATTTTTCTGATTTCTGGAAATCAATAAATCGGAGGAAAATGATTTGCACAGTATTGGGTCGGCCCGGGTGCTACAGTGCAGCCCGGCCGGTGAAACGGCCCGCGCGGCCGCAGGCCAGCGCGGCCCACAGGCGCGCGCGCGCTCGGGCGACGGGGCGGCCGGCTTGGCCCACGCCAACGCCCGCCCGCGCGACTTGGATGTGCGGCGCGTGGCCCGGGCGACCGGTCAGGATGAGGCGGTAGGAACGGGCGAGATGGGGGAGCGGGGAGATCGGACGGCAGCGACACGAGGAAGGCGGCGGATCCGGGAGGCGGGATCGGACGGATGCGAGGTGGTACTTTTATGGAGATCCGACGGTGGAGGGAGATCGACATCCGACGGCTGCGCTTAGACCACAACGGTTGGAACGGGCGGAGGAGATAAGACCACGTCGGTCGTCTTCTACCTCCGGCTGTGCGCGCGCGACCGAGAGGCAGAGGGGCGGAGCTGCGGTGCTCCGGCGAGGGCGACGGACTCCGGCGGCAAGGGGGAGTGTCCACGGGTGGATCTCGACCCGGGGAACCCATTTTGGGCAGTTAGAGCTCGAGGGGACCAAAGGAGAGCACGAGAGGCAGAGGGAAGTGTCTCGGATATTTTGCGGTGGAGAAGGTCACCGGCGGCGAGAGGGTCTAATCGGCGGTGGCTACACCAACAGGGGGTCTTGGGGCTCACATTGGTGGTGGTGGTCGGAGCTAAAGAGTTGCAGGGAGGGCTGGCCACGGAGAGGGTGATGCGGCCGGCGGGGTGCTCCGACGTCAGTGCTCCACAGTAATCCTCCTGGCCAATTGGGTTCATCAAAGTGATTAGTATATCGGGGTGGTGCTCTGGGCTAATGAAATTGCAAAATGGAGGGAGAGGGGAGGAGATCGACTTCACGGGGATGCCGGCGCAGGGGAAGACAGCGGCGGCGCCTGGGGCGACGGGGGCTCGATTGGCTGCTCAGAGAGGTGGCTGGGAGCGGTGGGAGGTGTTTGCGGGCGAGGGAGACGCTCGGGAAGCAAAGGAGCGAGAAGGAGCAGAGGGGGCGGTTTTTATACCCGGTGGAGGGAGGTGGAGCCTTAGGGGAGAAGGCAACGGGCGAGGGCGCCGGGTCAATAGCGGGATGGGGAGCAGGTAGCGCGTCTCCTCCGCGCAGGGGATGACGCACGGGTTTGCACAGGGGACTGGCGATGCGACGGGAGCAGGTGTGCAGCGGGCATGGCGGAGGCGTGTCCGCGCGCGGGGAGGGGCGGTGGCGGCCACTGGCAGGCGGGACCAGGGCAGGAGCGAGGCGACGTGGCGCGAGGGCGTCCACACTTCAGACCGGGGAAAACGACGGGGTTGTCGGGGCAGCGCGGAGCCGGGCGCGGCGCGGGCGCAGCGCGCAGCGCACGCGCGTGCGCGGGGAGGAGCAGAGGCGGTGCGGAGGCGCTAGCGGAGAGAGGGAGCGGAGAAGGCGGACAGGAGGCGGAGACCGGGGTCATAGGCGGTTGGGGAGATGACCGGCGACGGCGAGCCGGCGGCAGGGGCGGTGCAGCGAGGGGCCCGGGCGGCAGGAGGTGGGAAGGGGCGGGGGTGCCCTCGCGCACGCAGGCGCTGGCGAACGGAGGAGGCGGGGTCGGGCGCAGGCGCGACCAGAGGAGGGAGGCAGGGAGAAGGAGATGGCGCCAAGGGAGAGAGGAAGGCGGAAACGCCAAAAGGGGAAAGCGCATTCCGGGGAAACTTTCCAAAAAGGGAAAGTTTCCAGAAATTCAAACAAAAATCCACAAAAATTTAGGAAATTTTCTGGTTTGAAATTTTGGGGTTTTTCAACCTACCCCCCTTAAAAGAATCTCGACCCCGAGATTAACTTCGTCCAGGGAGTAAGCTGGGAAAACTCGCTGCAAGTCTGATTCTCTTTCCCAAGTGGCCTTGTCCGCGGTATGATTCTTCCACTGCACTCTGCAAAACCTGACATCCTTGTTTCTGAGCTGCCTCTCCGAAGTTTCAAGTATTTGTAGTGGTTCTTCAGCATATGTGCAATCATCCTGCAGTTCAATATTTGACAAGGGTACTTCATCTGTTGGCTGTCGTAGACACTTTCGAAGAGGAGATATATGGAACACATTGTGTATCCTTGACGAGTTAGGCGGCAACTGCACTTGATAAGCTACCCCTCCAACTCTTCCGATTACTTGAAATGGTCCCACATATCTTGGTGCCAATTTACCTTTTTCTTGAAACCCCCTGACTATCTTGAATGGTGTGACCTTGAGGTACACGCAATCTTCGACTTCAAAGCTCAAGTCTTTTCTACGGTTGTCGGCATAGCTCTTCTGTCGGTCTTGTGCAATCTTGAGTCTTTCTCTGGCAATTCTGACATGGGTTTAGGCATCTTGAGTAACCTGGGGCCAATCAGTTTCCGTTCACCTGTTTCTGACCAATTCAGTGGAGTTCTGCACTTTCTGCTATATAGAGCTTCAAATGGTGCCATTTGGATGCTGCCTTGGTAGCTGTTGTTGTATGAGAACTGGGCAAACGGTAAGCAAGTATTTCATGCTGCACCACACACAATTGCACAAACTTTCAACATATCCTCCAAAATCTGATTGGTTCTTTCTATCTGCCCATCTGTCTGAGGGTGATATGCTGAACTGAAATTCAAATCGGTGCTCATAGCTTCATGCAATTTCTCCCAAAACTTGGATGTAAACTGTGTTCCTCTATCTGACACAATCTTCTTCTGAACTCCATGCAGTGTCACAATTGTTGTCAAATGCAACTCGGCAAGCTTATCCTTCCCATAGGTTTGCTTGATCGGGAGGAAATGAGCTAATTTAGTCAATCTATCAACAATGACCCAAATAGCATCATATCCTTCTCGAGTCTTGGGAAGTCCAGTAATGAAGTCCATCCCAATGCTATCCCACTTCCATTCGGGTACTGGCAAAGGCTGCAACAATCCCGATGGTTTTTTTTTTGGTGGTCTATCTTGATCTGCTGGTAGACATCACATTTAGCTACATACTCTGCCACTTCTTTCTTCATCTGGTTTCACCAATATTTCTTCTTCAAATCTTGGTACATTTTAGTCCTTCCTGGATGGATTGAGAATTGTGACGAATGAGCTTCGGATAGGATCAATTCTTTTAATTCCTTCTTGCCGGGTATGCAATAGCGACCACGGAAAGTAAAGATCCCATGCTCGTCTATCGCATACTTTGATGAATTTTCTTCTTGAATATCCTTTTTCAGTTTTTGAATCTCTTCATCTTCATCTTGTGCTGCTTTAATCTGATCTGTCAACAATGGTTGAAGCTCTAATGCTGCCATACTGCCTTGTTCTGTAATCCCCAAATTCAGTCGTAGCATATCCCTTTGCAACTCTGGTGGGTACTCTGTCATGCTGGCTTTGCTTGGGTGAGCCTTACGGCTAAGGGCGTCGGCAACTACATTCGCCTTGCCCGGGTGATATTGAAGCTCAATATCAAAATCTCTAATTAATTCCAGCCATCTTCATTGTCTCACATTCAACTTTGGCTGTGTGAACAGATACTTCAAGCTCTTGTGATCTGAGTATATCTCACACCGATTCCCTAGCAGGTAGTGCCGCCAAATTTTGAGTGCATGCACCACGGCTGCTGGTTCTAAATCGTATGTGGGGTAATTCTCTTCATGTGGCTTTAACTGCCTTGAAACATAGGCAACAACTTTTCCGTCTTGCATAAGCACACATCCCAAACCTTGCTTCGAGGCATCGCAGTGAATTTGAAATTCCTTCTCTGGATTGGGAAAAATCAAGACTGGTGTTGTTGTCAATTTGGTCTTCAACAGCTGAAAACTCTCTTCACAAGCATCTGTCCATGTGAAGGGCTTGTCCTTCTTCAGTAGCTGAGTGAGTGGACGAGAAATTTTCGAGAACCCTTCTATGAATCGACGATAATAATCCGTCAATCCAAGAAAGCTTCTCATGTCTGTCACTGTCTTGGGTTGTTTCCATTCCATAGCTGCTGCGATCTTTTCTGGATCAACCTTGACTCCATCTTCCGATATAATATGACCCAAGAAAGCAACTTCTTTTAGCCAAAAGCTGCATTTATCGAACTTGGCATACAGCTGATGTTCTCTCAATCTAGTTAATGCCATGTGCAAATGCTCTTTGTGCTCTTCTTCACAAATAAAACTGGGGCCGACCAAGGTGAAACACTCGGTCGTATGAATTCTTTTTCTTGTAATTCATCTAATTGTTTCTTTAGTTCTTTCAACTCACTGGCTGACATTCTGTACTGGTGATTGGCAATTGGCTTGGTACCAGGCACCAATTCTATTGCAAGTTCCACTTGCCTGTCAGGGGGTCTTCCTGGCAATTCTTCTGGGAATACATCAGGATACTCTTGTACTACTGGCACTTGATCAGGTGTAACTGCTAGCATGTTGATCATGCGCCTTTTTGCATCCTTCAAAATTTCTCGGTCTGTTTTCACTATCCCTCTCTGACCTTCAGGATTTACCAAGGATACGGTCTTGATTTCACAGTTTACCTTGCCTTTGTTTTTGGCTAACCAATTCATACCTAGAATGGCATCTAATCCTGATATGTCTAACTGCAACAATTCTGCTCTGAAGTCTACCCCTTGGATTTTTATTTTAAGCCCACTACACCCACTTTGGGACTCCATTCTAATCCCAGGGGTTTCAACCACATAGGGTCTTGGCAATGAAACAGAAGGCAACTGATTTATTGAAGCAAAACTCTTCAAAATAAACGAATGTGTTGCACCAGGGTCAAATAAAATCAATGCAGGTATGGTGTTGATTGGGAACATACCGGCAATGATGTCACTAGCTTCAGCTGCATCTTCTGCGGACACATGATTTACTCTTGCATAAAACGTGGGTCTGGTATGACCTTTGCTACTGCCTGCAGATGTAAAGTTCGCGGTGCCTGCCGGTGATTGAGGTCCATCTGCTTTGATCTGCAGAGAGCCTCCTTTGGGGGTGCTAGAGCCTGACTGTGACTTTGTTTCCTGTTGCTGCTGGTTCTGGAATTGGAGTTTAGCTGCATCTGATTTCAAACTCCTCCTTGGACACTGATGCTTATAGTGTCCAGTCTCTCCACAATGGAAGCATGCATCTGTCCTTCGTGGACAGCTGCTAGCAAGATGCTTGCCATTGCAGGTGGGGCACTTGGTGGCGAAGGGTAAAGGAGAACTGTACTGTTGAGATTGTCCAGACTGGTTCTTCGGTAGCTTCACAAACTGACGTGAGGGTTGGGATTGGAATGAGAATGATCCCGAGGTTTTGCTTCGCTGGGCACTATGCGAAGAAGACTGAGATTTGTGCACTGCCTTGCGCTTCCTGTAATCTTCCATTTCACCTCTAGCCTCTTCTGAAGTAATCAGGTTGTTCACCATATCGTGCAGGTCTTTGAACTTCATGGATGAGATATGGAACTTCAATGACTGTTGCAGTCCTGCTCGAAACTTGCTCATCTTCTTATCCTCGCTGTCAACATCCTCCGGAGCAAACCTGGACAAGTGGTTAAATTGATGCAAGTATTCCATAATAGTGCGTCCACCTTGTTTAAGCGCTAGGAATTCCCGGCGCTTAGCCTCCATGATGCCATCCGGTATATGAGCCTTGCGAAAGGCATTGGAAAACTCTTCCCAACTAATCTCTCTGTTTTGCAGTGTGTGTTGATAGTTGATCCACCATGTTGCTGCAGCGCCCTGCAACTGATGGGATGCATACAACACCTTTTCTTTATCATCACATCGAACAGTGTCAAGTTTCCTTTCCACGTCTACGAGCCAATCCTCAGCTACTATGGGGTCAGCTGAGGTGAAAAAGACTGGTGGGCGCGTTTTCATAAAGTCTGCCCATCGGGTGGAAATTGGTGCACCATCCCGAGGAACATTGCTTCCATCTTGAATTCCCGGAGATCTGGCTGCTATCTGTTCAAGAAGTCTGGCATGCTGGTCTAACGCTTGTAAGATGCTCTGTTCTCCCTGGTAACGATTCTGCTCCAACATTGCTATCACACTGGCGAGTGTCGCTTGATCTGTGGCAGGTGCACCCTGCCGGTTGGTCTGACCACTCTGCTCTGCCGGATCCATCTGCCAATTGGGAACTAGAGATCAGCTTTGCAGCGGCTTTGGAGAACAGGGGTAGATAAGTAAGACTTTGAATTTTCAAGGTAAGTATAGGGCGAATTAAGGTAAGAACGAGAACGAAAGGGACAGGAGAAAACTTTGAACACAGGGGGATTACTGATAATTAAGCAAACAACATACAAGGATAATAAATACAGATTTACAATATGCAGGTGGTACACAAACCACTTAGGGTTCATGATTGCACCTGCTTTACATTACAAAAGTACTACTACAACTCAGGGTCAGTCTAGTCTGACGAACGACGGCTACTCCTCCAGCTGCCGAGAAACAAAATTTTGAAGCTAGACGAGCGGGGCAATAAACATTTTGCAAAAGCAAAACTTAAGCAGAAGAAAACTAAGATAGATAAGGTAGCAACAAGAGAGGAGAAGACAGCAATAATACTTATGTTTTTCGTAAACCCTTTTTATGGCTTAAATTAAGTTTTTGCGATAAAATCGCTTCCTAGTTTGCCTTAGGTCTCAACCTACGGTCAAGAGCCTGCTCTGATACCACTTCTTGTAACGCCCCCGTTTCCAGGGGCGCGTACGGACACGGCATTCCGTAACTATTCACGCATGAACAGTTATGGAACGTCGCGCAAGAGTATACCATTGCATGCTTACAACAAAAGTCCAGCATATATTTTACATAAGGATTAACATCCAACTTTTGACAGCGGGGCGTGCAAGCCCAAAGTATAATTACATTACAAAAACTCCAAGATCCGCTTGAGCGCGGCGAAGACCTAAAGCCACGGGTCCTCGTCGAAGAAGAGACCCTCAGGGACGTCCTCGACGGGGAGACCTTCACCTTCGTCTTGCTCCTCTAAAGAAGGGCAAAAGCAAGCCGTGAGCCAATCAACCGGCTCAGCAAATCCCAAAGGGATCCTAACTTATTACATGCACGGAACATCAAAGGAGGGGAAATATATTTGGTTTATTAACTTTGAGTGGATGCAGTTTTATTTGCAAACATTTTATAAAATGGACTCAAAACTACTTCTTAAGATCTCAGGGGTTTTCACAAAGAATTCTTTAACCAACTAGTCAAGTTCAAATATGTACAAAACTACTTAAGCTTTGCAGCTGGGATCACCCAAGTGACACAACTCCAATAACCGGGAGCACGGCGTATTCGAATACCATTTATTTGACTCTGCAGAGTTTGCTCAGCTTTACCCACACGCACCCTTAACCCTCATGACTGAGTTAAGGAACCGGGTCTTTTCGCTGCTCAACCCTTGGTATACACTCCATCCGATAGATAATAATCCCGCACATCCTCGGGCGTTCGTTGGCCCTCGCGGAACGCCGGTCCCGAGTTGTGAGGACCTATCGTTGTCTTGCACTGACTCCCAATGCGGGGTTTCACTTAAGTTGAGCAGGTACTAAACCAGGGTTGACAAGTCAACACCTGTGGTTGAGCGATTGCTATGACATTTGCTCAGCGTAAGGGTTTCAGTCCTTATATTTTCACATGGCCCGCAACCTTACCAGGCCCGCGACCCAACCTAGGGTAAGAGTTGGGTGAATAATCATCTGGCGATGCACCACAACCCCCCCTTCCTTCAATCCTAGGGTAAGAGATGGGTGAATAATCATCTTGCGATGCACCACAACCCCCCCTTCCTTCAATCCTAGGGTAAGAGATGGGTGAATAATCATCTTGCGATGCACCACAACCCCCTTACCCTACCTTGTGCACGCCGGCACTCTCCGCTCTAAGATACGGTGTCCCATACCACCCTACCTTAGAGTCGGGTTTTGCAAAGTCTATTGGCTCGCTGCCACGACCTTATTAGTATAAGACTTTTGAGTGATAGTAATAATATCTTACGGTTATTTAGATTAACAGATAATTATTTCTAGGGTTACAAGGCATGGCTACAAGTTTAACATGGCATTTATCGGTGGTAGGTTTAACTACATAACATGTCATTCTAACATTTTATTTTACTTTGAAATTAACATTTCACAATTAGCATAATGCAAATAGCATAATAACGTAATTAAATAACATGGGTTGCAACATGATCAAAGGATTTGGGACTTGCCGTCAATCCGAATGATCTCAGCTAGCTCGAACGTAGAAGCTCCTGGATTCTGAGTCTGCTCCTGGGCTTCCGGGATCTCCGACACTAGCGCAAACAATTAAAATAATTAAATCCGGCTTGCAACTAAACAAGCGAGGAAAAATAATCTAATTAAAAAGGAATAAAAAGCATAAATCCGCAAATGGGGAATTTTAGGAATTTATCTGGGATGAAGTTGTGAAAATGGAGGTCAAATATGGGTCAAGAATATTATTTGGAGAAAAGTGGTGAAATTTGGGAATTTTTGGGATTTTCTGTGATTTTCTAGAATTTATTTGGATTTTTCTGATTTCTGGAAATCAATAAATCGGAGGAAAATGATTTGCACAGTATTGGGTCGGCCCGGGTGCTACAGTGCAGCCCGGCCGGTGAAACGGCCCGCGCGGCCGCAGGCCAGCGCGGCCCACAGCGGCGCGCCTCGCGCGGCCCACAGGCGCGCGCGCGCTCGGGCGACGGGGCGGCCGGCTTGGCCCACGCCAACGCCCGCCCGCGCGACTTGGATGTGCGGCGTGTGGCCCGGGCGACCGGTCAGGATGAGGCGGTAGGAACGGGCGAGATGGGGGAGCGGGGAGATCGGACGGCAGCGACACGAGGAAGGCGGCGGATCCGGGAGGCGGGATCGGACGGATGCGAGGTGGTACTTTTATGGAGATCCGACGGTGGAGGGAGATCGACATCCGACGGCTGCGCTTAGACCACAACGGTTGGAACGGGCGGAGGAGATAAGACCACGTCGGTCGTCTTCTACCTCCGGCTGTGCGCGCGCGACCGAGAGGCAGAGGGGCGGAGCTGCGGTGCTCCGGCGAGGGCGACGGACTCCGGCGGCAAGGGGGAGTGTCCACGGGTGGATCTCGACCCGGGGAACCCATTTTGGGCAGTTAGAGCTCGAGGGGACCAAAGGAGAGCACGAGAGGCAGAGGGAAGTGTCTCGGATATTTTGCGGTGGAGAAGGTCACCGGCGGCGAGAGGGTCTAATCGGCGGTGGCTACACCAACAGGGGGTCTTGGGGCTCACATTGGTGGTGGTGGTCGGAGCTAAAGAGTTGCAGGGAGGGCTGGCCACGGAGAGGGTGATGCGGCCGGCGGGGTGCTCCGACGTCAGTGCTCCACAGTAATCCTCCTGGCCAATTGGGTTCATCAAAGTGATTAGTATATCGGGGTGGTGCTCTGGGCTAATGAAATTGCAAAATGGAGGGAGAGGGGAGGAGATCGACTTCACGGGGATGCCGGCGCAGGGGAAGACAGCGGCGGCGCCTGGGGCGACGGGGGCTCGATTGGCTGCTCAGAGAGGTGGCTGGGAGCGGTGGGAGGTGTTTGCGGGCGAGGGAGACGCTCGGGAAGCAAAGGAGCGAGAAGGAGCAGAGGGGGCGGTTTTTATACCCGGTGGAGGGAGGTGGAGCCTTAGGGGAGAAGGCAACGGGCGAGGGCGCCGGGTCAATAGCGGGATGGGGAGCAGGTAGCGCGTCTCCTCCGCGCAGGGGATGACGCACGGGTTTGCACAGGGGACTGGCGATGCGACGGGAGCAGGTGTGCAGCGGGCATGGCGGAGGCGTGTCCGCGCGCGGGGAGGGGCGGTGGCGGCCACTGGCAGGCGGGACCAGGGCAGGAGCGAGGCGACGTGGCGCGAGGGCGTCCACACTTCAGACCGGGGAAAACGACGGGGTTGTCGGGGCAGCGCGGAGCCGGGCGCGGCGCGGGCGCAGCGCGCAGCGCACGCGCGTGCGCGGGGAGGAGCAGAGGCGGTGCGGAGGCGCTAGCGGAGAGAGGGAGCGGAGAAGGCGGACAGGAGGCGGAGACCGGGGTCATAGGCGGTTGGGGAGATGACCGGCGACGGCGAGCCGGCGGCAGGGGCGGTGCAGCGAGGGGCCCGGGCGGCAGGAGGTGGGAAGGGGCGGGGGTGCCCTCGCGCACGCAGGCGCTGGCGAACGGAGGAGGCGGGGTCGGGCGCAGGCGCGACCAGAGGAGGGAGGCAGGGAGAAGGAGATGGCGCCAAGGGAGAGAGGAAGGCGGAAACGCCAAAAGGGGAAAGCGCATTCCGGGGAAACTTTCCAAAAAGGGAAAGTTTCCAGAAATTCAAACAAAAATCCACAAAAATTTAGGAAATTTTCTGGTTTGAAATTTTGGGGTTTTTCATCTTCAGTAAACAACTGAGGTAATCACTTTGCTCAACTGCAAGAGAGTAATTGCGTGCTGTAGAGACACTACTTCACTACACCAATGGATCGGAGCATCCATTTCCTAACGTGTCAACGTCAGGAAATTGTTGGCGTTTCAGGTCTCGACAAATCGACGCCCAGGTTACGAGATCCAAGAAGGCTCTAGAAAATATCAGCCCCGTGGGGCCGGCCGGCCGGCCGGCCCGGCGCAGCCAGCCACAACCTCCACGAAGAACAATCCCAACCTGATACCACCCCACTCCACCCACTGATCTGACCTGAACCACCTACCACCGTCAAAACCAGCAGCCGCGCGGGGGATGGAAGCCCACAGGGAGCCAAAGCCAAAACTACCCGCGCGAGACAACGAGCGGAGCCTCGCGTTCCATGCAATCGCCGTGCATCTTAGCTAAGCTAATACTACAGAAAAAAAATAGCATTGATGTTAACGGACGGAGAAATAAGTGCTAAGTCTATATTGTATGGCACTAAAATAAATCTTAGCAGTGGGTGTTATATTAGCAAAAGTTAAACCTTTAACACCTATAAATAATATTAAGGGTTGAAGTAAAAGTAGCTAACAATAGTCTTGTGGATAGAAGGAGGTGATGTGTCTAGCATAGTGCCTATTTTAAATGCTAAGGGATGTAAGTGCTCTAACGCGGCAATAGACACGCGCACACTCCTGGCGCTACTCGCAACCGCAAGTTTGGCCTATCTCACGTGACAAAAACCACTTGGATGTGTTGCGCATGCAGCGCACTATGTAGCACTAGCAGCTAAAACACCCCAAAACTTCCAAACAATTTGAATTTTTCTTCAATTTCGGTTTCATTTGAAAACTTACCTAATTTGGCATTCTCTTGCTTTTACGCCTTCCTTCCCTGAACTTGCCATCTCCTCTAATCATTGGCGCACTCCATGAAACCCACCTTTACCACTGAGTCCCCCCTCCACCTAGCTCACCCTTGCTTGCCATCGCAACTCCTCTGGTCGCCGCTGCTACCGAGCTCTGACACTGTCCTTGACCAGGCGCCAAACAAGACAAACCGAAATCCGCTGCCGACTTCCTCCCCCTCTCTCAACCGACCTCCCCGTACCGCAATTTCTGACCGCCACGACACATCATCCCAGGAGCTCTAGGGCCTAAGTGCCACCACAACTTACCAACCTCTCTGCGCCTCTGCTGAACCACACCGAAACCCCTCACACCCTCCCGCCGGCCACGCGCCGTTGCCCAAGCAAAACACTTCCTGTGCCAAACCGCCTTAGAGTAGCTATATAAGGTCGTGAACGCCTCCCACAACATGCATCGACTTTTAGCTTAGCCCCTAGCCTCCCTACACCCCTTGCCAGCCAATGCTTCACCGTCACCACCGAAGCTCCCTCTGTAAGCCCATTTTTCAATTCGTGTCAATACCTCCATTAATCTTCAATTGCTTCCGTCTCTAGCTTCTTTGTGACCCCACAAGCCTTGTCATGAGCTCGCCTTAGCATTTCCCACCCTCTAGCTCGTCGACGATAAGCCTCCTCGCTCAGCTAATCCACGTCACCGTGGGCAACTCACCATAGAGTTATAGAGTCCGATTGAACCCCACCGTGATCTCCCCCATGCCCCAGTGAAGCTCAAACTGACTCCACGTTCGCCGATTAGCTCTTTGGTAGCTCTGGTGTCGTGGCTGCTCGTCTTGAAAATCACCTCGCCGCCAGCCATCCTCCATGATTGCCGACCACCTCAAAGCCCCAAAACTGGTTCCCTAGCTCGTGTAGTACCCAAATGTGGCCTCCATTTCCATTGGGAACTATCTCACGCTCCGCAATCTACCGCCATCATCATTCCCCTACTTGACACTGTAGCATCGATCGAAGGTTGAAGACACACTATTTATAGAGGTCCTAGGCCACACAGTAGCGGCCTAATGCCACAAAGCCAGCCAGGTCGAGCCATTTCTGTGAAGCACTGTTCAGCTGACCCAACCCAACACTGTATCAACCCGTTCCGGTTACAACCCAATCCACTAGTAAATAGTAAACTCGACCCATAGTGAACAGTAACGGACCCTATACTGTTCCAGTCAACTGTGAAAAATATTACCAACCGTTATTGTTTACCAAAAATTCAATGGATATATATAGTCATTTTGACCATTTCAAGCCCAATTAAACCATTTTCAGCTCCATTTCATCATACCAAACTATGATAAAAACCCAAACCCCTATTTATTTGATTTTGTGAATTTAATTCCTTTTTATTTTATTTTATTTTTCCTAACTCATATTCTTTTGTGGAATTAATTATTGTTTTTATTTGTGCTGGCACTCGATTATGTAGAGCAGTTCGTCCTAGAGACATATCAAGATCGAGAAGACTTAGAGCCAATTGAAGACTTTGAATAGCAAGGCAAGTCATATATTTTTGATCATATTGCACTTGTATTCCTTAATTATTTAATTATCAGTACTTTCATTATTTCTTATTTACACACTATTATTTCTTTACAATAATTATTCAGAATGGCATGATAATTTAGCTATGTCTTACCACTGAAAAGCCCTTATTTGTTTGATTGTCATATTTACCTTAACAAGTCTTAGTAATACAAAGATTACAATAAGATGAACCATGATAAAATAGAAATTCAAATGTTTTATAATGCTAAGAGATTCGACATCATGTCAGTAGAATTACAAAATGATACTAGGGTGAAGGATGAAGCGCGGAAAGTCATGAAATGGTAGGAATCCACGATCTCGCCCTAGGGAGGAGGCTTGAACTGGAAGGGTGACAGCGTCGCGGTGCACTGGGTTATTGATTTGTGGATGGTTGGTTCATTGGTGACAATTAAGGACTAAAATCTTGTGCTGAGTAAAGAACATAGTAATCACTCAAACACAAATTTTAACTTAGCAAACTTGGTCTAGTAACTGCTCAAATCAATTGAATATCTACAGGATGATTGGGGTTCCAGAAAAGGGAACGACCCGCATAAGAAGAGATGGTATGGAAACTATAAAAGCATACTTTAAAAAAGTAGGTCCTCATTGTTGGGTCGTAGGATGCCTGACTGTGTGCCCATTCTCTACCAGGTAGAGGTTATATAAAGAAGAGTGTAGTAAAAAACCATGTTTTCTCAACTCTGTAATAAGGGTTTGAGAAATCTTGTGGGTAAAGATGAGCAACTCTGTAGAGTCAAAATTATAAATGGTATTCAAATACGTCGTACTTCCGGTAAATGAATATGTGTTTAACGAGTGATTCCAATAACTAAGCATAAGTGGATTTAATAAGGTTTTAATATGATAATTTACTTGTTTCAACCCATTCCCTTAAGAAGATAAAGTTTGTTATTGTGTATTCAAAAATGTTTACAAATAAAATTACATCCACAAATATATTAAGAAAACAACTATATCTCCATCTCTTGATAATCCTGGTAAATAGTTAAATAACGATTTCCCATGTGACTTATTGAGTACAGTTGGTTGTATCTATACTTGCTAAAATATCAACAGAGCAAGCTTGGAAAGAAAACAAAAAACCTCTCGAGGAAGACTTCGAGGAATCCTATGACGTTGACGATAAATGGTTTTATGGTTTATCATCGCTCAGGTTCGCTTGTGGTATTTCTTTGTGATGTAATATAATATAACTTTAAGCCGTATATTATGATGTATAAAACTAGACTGCTAAGACATAATTCTGTAATAAAATTTGGTTTTTATAAAGAAGCTTGCGTTGATATAAATATATACTTGACTATAATACCTGGTAGCAGAATATAATTTGACAATTGCGAGAAAAACATAACATGTCCTGCCAGGACTGCATGACCATTGCTTGTACTGTACCGCGAGTCTGCAGCGCAACATTCCCCACGCGTTTTCTGCCGCAGTGCAGTCCTATCTTTTATTCACTTGACTGGCAAGTACAAACCTCTCCAGTTTGCGTGAATCAGAGGACGTGCAGGTTGGTGCATGCCGCAGAGAGCGTCGCATGCCAGCTCGCTCCGTCCGAACCGCATGCATGCCGACCTCACGCGCGCGGCCCCGACCCGAGCAGCCGGGGCTCTGGAAATAAAAACCGCAGCGGCGTGCGAGGACGTCGAGACATTTGGCGAGCGGCTCGACCAGCCACAGTTACGAATGTTGGGATTACGGGCAAGCCACGAATTAAAATTTCTACCGTGTAAACCAGCCAGATCAGCCACAACTATGAATGTTAGGATTATAGATAAGCTACAAATTAAAATTTCTATAGCGTAAATTAAGAAGCCAAACGAGTAAGAGATCGTAAATCGTTATCACTATATGTGCGGTGCAGCGAAAAAAGAATTAAAGTAGTCCGGTTCACGTAGCATGTTTCGGTATAGTGGAAGTAGCCCATCATTTAACATCTTGAAAATTGATCATCAGAAGCCGATCGTTCTCTAGCGGTAGTTGATCTTCGCAAGCCGATTATCTTCTCCTCGGATTGTCCTGATCAGCGCCGCAGTCATAGCAACGCCTCTACTAAAGTCCACATGTCTAGAAATTAAATGTTGTGCGCTGGTGTGCTAGCACCAGCGCTCAGCCGCTCACAGCAGGACATTCGAAAGGAGTCAGCTAGGGTTTCGATAGATGGTGATAACTCCCTCCCTATTATTTTCATAACCCAATGCCTCTTTATATAGATCCTTTGATCGGATCCTTATCCATCATGAGTAAAGATCGTATCGCACTCATAGGGCCTTCAACCGAATTCTTATCCAATACGAGTAGAGATCATATCCCACTCGAACTCTATTATTCGAACCTTTATTGTTCTAACTTGTTAAGTGTGTGACTCTATAGGTTCATGTATTGTTAGACCATATGGAGGGCGTGAATACAGTGATGATAAATAATTGACTTTTGGATTGCGTTAAAATTTATAGTTGTGAAAGTTTCAGTTAACCACGATTGATGATCGATAGGCTTCTATCATGGACGGTAGTCCGATTGGCCTTGTGATGGATGGTCAGAACGACCGTGCCTGGTAGATGTTGGTAAGCTATAGCGAACTAGTCGTAAGCAATGGTCAACTAGTCGTAAGAAACAGTGAACCGGTTTTAGCTATAGCGAACCGATCGAAAGTCGTAAGCTCGTCTGCTACATTAACCGGTCGGTGGTCGTATCTACAATACTTTTCGATGGTCGTAGTTATAGTGCTTTGTTGATGGTCGTAGCTACAGTATCTGGTCAGTGATTGTAGCTGTGAACTTTATGATCGGTAATCGTAGATTTCGCGATCTGTTGTCACAGTCGTAGACTTCGCGAGATTAAGAGCTAACATGTGGTTTTTGTGGGGCTTTTGGGAGAAAGCTTTTATGCTAGGATTTGAGGGGTGCCGGGAGGGCACTTTGTAGCAACAGAACATGCTTTAGAAATAAAAGATTAGATCTATTCCTGAAAAGTTCGTCGGCGCTAGTGGCGTTGTTTTTTGGGCGTTGTCTTCGACTCGTTCTTGTTATGAGTACGTAGTGCGCAACACATAGTGTTCCTCCGTCGACTTGATCGCTTGCCGAGTCTTCCACTTGATCGTCGCCACTAGCATCGATGTTGAGACTACATACAAAGGGGTCGAGCTAGCAGTCGACCGAGCGGTCAAAACCTTCATTGAGCACTGAGAGGTTCCAAAAAAAGCGGCAACAATTATTCACCCCCCTCTAATTGTGGTAATTGATCCTGTCGTAGGGGTGTCCCCCACCTAAGCCCAGCAGGCCTGGTAGGAGATTATAAGACCCAGAATATGCCATGTGTAATGACATAACTGCCCCCAGAGGGGATAACCAGATGTAAGGGCATAACTGTAAAAGCACTCCTCATGTGTATATATATATGAGGACAAGCCATGGGGAGGACCCGGGCCATTACATTCATCCTCATCACTCTCCACTACCATCTCTCTCTCTCTGTTTGGTCTGTAGCCACAACAGTTGGCGCCATCCGTGGGGAGGACAAGGACAAGCCTGAAGGCCGAAGAAGAAGGATGGCACCGAAAAAAGCTTCACCAGCGGCGGCGAAGGGAAAGAAGACGGCTGGGCCGGAGCGGCGCGTGCATACCAGGTCTTCGGCATCGGCCGCCGAAGGAGTCGGCGGCGGCGTAAGCGCAGTGGTCGCGGGCATCGACGCTCGCGCTACAACGACCGACCCCGCAAGCACCGCTACAACGACATCCAACCCCGTCGCGGGTACTGCGGCGACAGCCCCCGCCACCCTCGCCGGTAGCGCGGATCAGACGACCGGGGGTAACCGTAACGAACCATCCGGCGGATCTGGAGCTCGTGAGGCGATGGTCCCTGCACCGACCCGTCCGCTGGGCGTTCCGGCGGACCCGACAGCACCTGTGGTGGAAAGCGCCCTACTAGCAGCCCTCAACGCGTTCCAGCGGGAACTAGGAGACCTTCGTGGAGCCGTCCGCGATATACAAGAGGCTCGGAGCCCGCAGGTCGCGCCAGTAATCGCGCCCGAGCCCGCGCCGGAGAAGACGGACAGCCGCGAAGCCCCCACGTCCAGCCGCGCGCCGTTGAGGCGCGTAGATCCGGAGTCCCCGTTTTCGGCGGGGCTGCAGCAGGCGGCGTGGCCCGAAGACTTCAAGTTCCCTAGCGTCACCAACCCGTACAAAAGCGACACGGATCCTCGCGAGTTCGTGCGCGTGTACGAAACCGCGATCGAGGCCGCGGGCGGAGATGACACCACGAAGGCGAAGGGACTCCCCCTCGCGCTGCAAGGAGTGGCCCTCTCTTGGTTTTTTACCATAGAGCCGGGCTCCATCTACGCGTGGGAGCAGCTTCGCGACCGCCTTCAAAGCAACTTCCAAGGAAACTATGTCGAGCAAGTCGATGCGGACCAGCTCTTCGCTGTGAAGCAAGGACCCTCGGAGAAGCTCCGGGACTACTTCCAGCGCTTCGCCAAGATTCGATGCCAGGTGAAAGACATTAATGAAACCACCGTCGTTAATGCAGCCATACAGGGCCTTCGTCCGGGCCCGATGGCCGAGTACAACGCGCGGAGGCCAATCAAGACAGTCGTCAAACTCTTCGACAAAATGGACGAGTATGCGCGGGCGGAGGAGGATGCGCGAAGACGCAGCATCACCACCCTCGACCTCGTCCAGGGGGGGCGCCCCCCGCGCGAGGCGGGGGCGGGTGGGCCCCCATCGAAGCAGGGCCGCGGCCGAGAACCTCGCGGAGGCCCTCCCCGAGGCGGCGACACCGAGGTACAGGAAGGCGACACCGAGGCCCTCCCAGCGCAGGACACAGGCGGCCCATCATGTCCGCGACACCGAGGGCCCGACCCTGCCTCACGGAGGGGAGACTGGGGGTCGGAAGGCGGACTCGATTACGGCGGCCAACCCCAAGCAGAACAAGAGCTCCTGCACTATGGCAAGTGGTGCGAGGTGCACGGCTACGACGATCATTACACAGGGGCATGCGCTGCAGTCATGGAGCTGCGGGGGGTGACGGCCGGGTCTCGGGCTCCGCCCCCAATGGAGGGCGCGCAGCATCGCACCGTCAACATCATCACCGGAGGCTCCTCCTTAAAAGCTCCCGAGGAGTAGCCGCAACTGTGGATGCCGCCCCGCAACATCACCTTCGACTTGAACGACGCCCGGGGTGTGGAGTACCCTCACCAAGACCCCCTAGTCATCCAGGCCCACATAGCACGTTGTGACGTCAGGCGTGTCCTTGTTGACGGGGGAAGCTCCGCGAATATCTTGTTCGCAGAGACCCTCGACCGTATGGGGATCCCACGAAGCCGGCTAGAGCAGCCAGGAGCTCCACTTCAAGGTTTCGGGGGTCAACCGCTGCAGGCCTTGGGGCACGTGTCCCTTCCGGTCACTTTCCGTCAGGAGGGCAACAAGGGTAACATCCGGACCGAGCATGTCGTCTTCGACGTCGTCGATATCTCGCATCCCTACAACGCCATACTGGGTCGGCCCGCCATCAACTCTTTCGAGGCGATCCCACACTACGCGTTTTTGTGTGTGAAGCTCCCGGGCCCGGAGGGTGTTATCACCGTCTTCGGCGATCAGGACCTGGCCAGACGGGCCGAGGTCGGCAGCCGCGTTCCGCATCGCCTGGTACATGCCCTCTCCGGTGCGCGCGGCGATGGGCCCTTCCCCCCTCGCATGACGACAACATCTCTCGGTCGAGGCCGTTGTCGGCCCGCTCTGCGGCTGCGGTGAGGTCGCAAAATATCTCCGAGCGAGGGAGGAAGTCCGAGCGAGCGAGCCCCGGCCCCAACGCGCCAGGATTTGCCGAGGCCACCGCCACATCAACAATGACGGACACCTGCGGGGCACCCTACACAAGGCTTCCGACTTCGCGCATACCTCCGCTGCTCGATCCTTCGCCACGTCCGGGAGACTTCGTCTCGTCTGATGTTGGCAGAATGAGCGAGCAGATCGGAGAAAGTCTCGCGAAGTCAAGTGAAGAAAGGGACTCACGCCTACCTCCTGCGCCCCTCGTCGCGGTAGGAAGTGGCACTGGTTCGACCACCCAGGGGGAGGCGGGCGCCTCGACGGTCGGGGAGAAGGTCCTCTCGGCCGCGCCAGACGCCGTAATCCCGCGGCAAGGCCCCGCAACGGCGTATCGACCCCTCGCTGGCGGCAGGGACTGAGTCCGAGGGCGTTTCGCCTGCGGTGGCACAGGCGATTCTTCCACGGCAGCACCAGCTCCGGTTACCGTCGCCCCCACGGTTTCCTCTGTAGGGGGCGCGCCCTCGTCGGCTGCTGCGGTTGATAACGCACCTTCAACCGTGGTTTTCTCGCCAGGAACGACGCCACCCCCCCGGATTGACAAGTTCCAACTCAGCGATGGCCGCGAGCCCGAGCACGGGCTCGTGGGCGTCGGCAGAAGGTGCCGGGGGATCCGAGGCGGCGCGCCCTTCCGAAGCAGTATGGCCAGGCCCACCGCCGGTCGCACGCCCCGTCTCAGCTGTGCTAGCCGCCGGGGGGCCTGCCGGGTCGCATACGGCAGCCGGGGAACGGGCCCGGCGTCGCGAAGATAACACCCCCGTAGGGCTATCGCCGTCCTGAGCGCCCGGAGTCCCGGCGGGAAGCTCTTCCGGCACCGCGCGCTCGGGCACGGTAATGCCCACAGCCTCGCAGGTACGGTTCACCCGCCCCTGCTTAGCCGCCTTGACTGCGGCCTCCCGAGCCTGGTGCTCCTTAAGCGTGTACGGGCCGAGGAGCGCCGCAACCGCGCGCTCCGCATCTTCTAGCCGAGACACTGCGTAGGAGATCACGTCAGTCAGGCGGAAACCAAACAGACAACGGCGCGCGTAAAGCGTGCTGGGCGACTTACGAGGAGCGGAGGGCGGAAGCAGGCGAGATACGGATGGATCAAACCCGTCCTCGCGGGGGCCGTTCTGTCCAACGTACTTCCCCCGGGAGGAGAGTGGCGCCGCCCCATACATTGTGAACTCCTCGGCTAGGTCGCGCACGCTCATTCGACGGGCGACACCGACAAGACTCTGTAGATTTCGCGTGTCGTCGATCTCCGCCTTTAGACTCGGCGTACTGTTAAACGAGATCGGCCCACCTCGGCACTGCATTCCGCTCTTGTCGGTCACGGTGTAATAGAACCACCGCCGAGTCCAGCCGGACGCCCATTGCCCCGACGAGGCTGGCACAGGGAACAACGTCGCGCATGACGCCCGGAGCACGAAGTCCACACCGCCGAAGTTGGACATCGCCCCGTTAACCTTTCTGGGTCGACACTGTGCGTCGTGCAGGGTGGCGAATAAGCTCGCGCTGGGACGCCACCCCTCTGTCCACATCGCCCACGTGAAGACAGCTAGGCGAAATATCGCGTGGGGCATCAACTGGGCTAGCTCCAACTTGTAGGCCCGTAGGACTTCGCCCACGAACAACGTGCAGGGCATTCGAAGGCCGGCGTCGAAGAACGCGACAAAAACGATCGCCTCCATTGCCCCGGGCTTCGGCTCCGTCTCGTCCCGGCGGGGTAGGCGAGCCCCATTGCGATCCACGATCTTCCCCTCATCCACGAGTCGCTGCAGCATCCCTTCAGTCATGCGGCTCTTCTCCAGCACATGGGAGCAGCAGCCTCCCGAGTGCTCCATGGCGTCCCACCACTTGTTGGCGCGCGAGCTCCCCCGCGACACCAGTTTGTACTCCTTGGAAGGATGGGACACCTCGCCCTGGCTAGGCAAGGAACCGCTGCGGGGATGGTAGGTGGCGTCGTCGTGGCTAGCCATCGCTCTTTGCGATACGGGAAGAAGAACCAGGGAAAGGAGCAACTGGCGTGACAATTAGCACGGGCGAAAGCAAGGCGGCAGATCAAAAAGCCAAGCAAGAAAGGGTGCCTCCACCTCAACACTGGCACCTTATAAAGGCCGCTCGCCTGTCACACGGCTCAACGCACAGACAAATCAAATTCGCAGCGATTCGGCTGCCCAAGATTTGGAAAGAAGAACCGCCGGGGCCTAGAGGGCTGCGCCGGGTAGGTGGCCAAGCAGCACACAACGCCCCCACGCCTTCAACACGCGTCCAACTTCTCGGGGGACGAGGCGAACGGCCGCGGTCACGCAACCGCCCACATCCCACGACGCACCAGTCGTGAGTCGCCACGTGTCCCACCTGCAGAATGGCAGACTGCACGACGCGACAGCCTGGCTTCTGCCAGGCCAGGCGTCGGCGTGATTCCAGCCGCCATTAAAAGCGCACTACCAGACCGCAAGGTCGCAACAGCCCCGGAGCGCAACCATACCGGCGCCAAGCTCCAATCTCAGCGCGGGGACGGAGCACGCGCGTCTACTTCGAGCTAGGCGCCAGCCTCCGCTGCCACCCGTTCGAGGGGTAGGGGACGGAGCGCGCGCGCGCCTCGGCTTCGACTTAGGCGCCAGCCTCCGCTGCCACCCGTTCGAGGGGTAGGGGACGGAGCGCGCGCGCGCCTTGGCTTCGACTTAGGCGCCAGCCTCCGCTGCCACCCGTTTGAGGGGTAGGGGACGGAGCGCGCGCGCGCCTCGGCTTCGACGTAGGCGCCAGCCTCCGCTGCCACCCGTTCGAAGGGTAGGGGACGGAGCGCGCGCGCGTCTACTTCGAGCTAGGCGCCAGCCTCCGCTGCCACCCGTTCGAGGGGTAGGGGACGGAGCGCGTGCGCGTCTACTTCGACTTAGGCGCCAGCCTCCGCTGCCACCCGTTCGAGGGGTAGGGGACGGAGCGCGCGCGCGTCTACTTCGAGCTAGGCGCCAGCCTCCGCTGCCACCCGTTCGAAGGGTAGGGGACGGAGCGCGCGCGCATCTACTTCGAGCTAGGCGCCAGCCTCCGTTGCCACCCGTTCGGAGGATAGGGGACGGAGCGCGTGCGCCTACGACGGAGCGCGCACGTCTGCTGCAATGAGGCACCTTCCATCCCAGACCTCAGGCTCCCCAGCCACAAGCTTGGAGAAATTCACAGGCCGCAGGGGACGGAGGGGGCCAAAGGACTCGGCAACATGGCTTCGGCCCTGTGAAGCCCTTCACCATGAGGGGCTCCTGTCGTAGGGGTGGCCCCCACCTAAGCCCAGCAGGCCTGGTAGGAGATTATAAGGCCCAGAATAGGCCATGTGTAATGACATAACTGCCCCCAGAGGGGATAACCAGATGTTAGGGCATAACTGTAAAAGCACTCCTCATGTGTGTATATATATGAGGACAAGCCATGGGGAGGACCCGGGCCATTACATTCATCCTCATCACTCTCCACTACCATCTCTCTCTCTGTTTGGTCTGTAGCCACAACAGATCCTATATGTATACTTGATTGTAACTCAAAAGCATTTTTCTAATCACTGGTCGGTAACGGTTCCTAGCAAACATATCGACCTCTAAATATACGCAAAGATCAAACTAGACGAACCTTATACAATACGATCTACAGCCAGGTCTTAATCACCCACAATCAGTTCGTAACTCCTTACGACCAGTTTATATCTGATTATGACCAATCTATATCTCCATATGACTAATTCATAGACCAGTTTGTGATGCATCCGGCCAACTCATGATCAATCAGTATACCCATACGATTAGTTCGTATCTAGTCATACTAAATGATCTGTTTGTGTATTATCCTCTTACCTCATGATACCTGATCGAACCCTAGGTGAGAAACATGTTATACATGAATTGTTCAAACTTTTTTCGATCTAGTGATGGATAATTTCATGTGATCGCCTTGTCGACCACTTGTGGAATGGCCATACACTTTCTTTATCCGATCACATCGGAAAATATGTTGATCTTAGGTACAATGATTATACAATATCATTGTTTGAGACCAACTGATGACACGTAAAAACATAATTATCTCAACAGTGTCTCTAGATGGATCAATTCAACACCGTGTTCTCTAACATGTGTTTATATTATTGACTCGATATTTTCATATACATGATATGTGAAACATGATTATCAATCAATACATGTGTTAATATATAAATCATAATTATCTTATATAATGGTATAAGATAAGGGATAATTTAAAATATCATCAAAATATAGATAAAGAGTTGCACAAATAAACCACGTACTTGTATATAAATAAAAAATATTCATTTAAAGATAAAATAATATATTATTTAAAGGATATAATTATGGATTACATATCGCTTACAACCAATACTCTATTTTTTTGCCTGTCTTTTCGCCGTTTCGCGCGGGTTTGAAACTGCGTAGCGCTCGATCGACGCGTGGGCGAAGCAGACGGACGAGTGAGCGTTACGACTTGCTGCGACATGATGGATCGGGTCGGGCTGGCAGGAGGTCGTTTGATAGTTTGCAGCGGCATGGGTGAGGGGCCTACATGGCCTTATCCAGCTACGACGTCGGGAAAACGACGCCGTGCCAATTCCATGCCATGCCATTATCGTTTATCCATGTAGAGTCCTGCGATACATATGGATGATCAATTATTGAACCTCCCTGTCGCGGAGACTCGCAACCTCATGATTCTTAATTACTCTGGTTCTGCATCAGCTTTTGTTTTGGGACCCTGCCAGTAGTTTGTATAGAAGCTATACTTTTCAGAATTCAGAAAAACAAATATGAAATCTGTGTCTGATCACTGTTCAGTAGGGCCGTTTTGCCGTTTATATGGAGAGAAAGAGAATTGCGAATTATCTCCATCCCATCAGATTGTACTGAACTGGCGCTTATCCAAAAGGAAGGAAAAAAATGATCTAGCAGCTGGAATAGGGAGGTCACCATTTTGTGCTCCTGTTTCATGAGATCAGGACAACAGATACAAACATTTCTTCTCTTTTCTCAAAATTTTGCACACAAACAGTAGTACATGCACTGACCACTGCAACAAAGGTGAAACCACCCATACTCGAAATAAACAAAATACACTCGATTGATCGACTGATCAACCAATTCAGCCTTTCTCCAGGTGCGAGGTGCCCTCAAAATTGTCACACCATGAATCAACAAACCCCCTCCTCTCCTGTCTTGCAGCTCCTACCAACCCAATTTGACAATTTCTTTTCTTACGCATGGCAAACAAAGAAACAATTAGTACTACTACTCATTTCTAACCTACTGCGTGCTAGTACCAGAAGCCCGAGTGTGTCGTCCGGTCAGTCCTCGAAGCCGGTCTTCTTCCACACCGCGTCCCGGACCCGGCTGAGGTCGCGCCCCTTGAGCGTCCTGCCGATCCCCTCATGCACCGACAGCGACGCGGCTCGGCTGCGCCACGCCAGCTCATGCGGCGGTATCACCGCCCCAACGCCGCCGCCGGCCACGTTGCCGTAGTCGTCGTCGCCGCCGTAGAGCTCCCACTCGCCAGCGTGATGATCCCTGTACTCGACCCCGAGGATCTTCTGCCAGTCCGGTATGTTCACCGGCAGCGACCCGGGCGCGGCGCCGGCGCCGGCGGCCCGATCCAGCGGTTTCTTCCGGCCGGCGCGGGCGGACGACGGAATCGGGCGGGCCCGGGATAGCTCGGCGGGGCTGGAGTCCACGCCGGCCGGGCTGAACGAGCCCCACACGTCCGACTCGTCGAACTCGTCCGCTGCCGCGCCGCCGGGGCTGCCAGGGCACCTCGCCGCCGCGCCCCGGGACGACGCGAACATCCTGTACTCGTGCTTCGCGGCCGCCGACCTCGCACTCCCGGCCATGATGTCGGTCTGGTTTAATTTGGGTTTGCCTTACCGTGACGCCTCGCAACCACCGATCTTCGCACCAGGAGGGAGCGCGAGCACGTTGAGAGGAGATTAAAATGGTTTTGGAGTTCGTGTGAGTTTGGTGTCCAGGATGGATTTTATAGGAGTTTTGAGAGGAAGCAAGGACTACCCTCCAGTCTAGTGGACGGGTTCGCGGAGTGACCGAGTGAGGAGAGAGAGAGAGAGGCCGGAGCTCCGAAGCGGATAATGCTCTATTTTTGGAATGACGGTTCTGCCCTCGGGTAGGTTGGATTGCCACGGATTATTACGTTACTGCTGTGCACGGTGCACACGGTGGAGGCTTGTGTGAGGGGGTGGCGATTTCTCCGTAGGACGGGTTCACGGGGAATTTTCCCTATTGGGTGTAGGGTGCGGTGGGGGGCGATTTCCTCCCTCAGAGAAACAAGGGACGGCCCCTCGCTACTTAAGCGGGTCCACGAAGATCCAATAAAAATATAAAAAAGGCTTTTATAATGAATTATAGTTTTTAAATAGAAGATATTATATTCTATTTTATATATTTAAACTAAAATATGAATTTACATGTTACATTATATATTTTAAAAAGTATGTCTAAATAATTATAAATTAATAAATAAAGTCATGTTATTTTTAAAAATAATCTTGCCTATTTTTAATCCCCATGACGACTGGGACGAATGGCAAACTTTCCTTGGTAAGCCTAACAGGGCTGGGCTAGCAGAAATCGACCCTGTTGCTTGTGTGGCAATGGGACATGCACAAGCTTGTCTGGTGTGCTTTTCTTTTTAGAAATCTGCCTTTTGTTTTACTTTGGTCCTATTTTTTTGGGCCATGACTAATGACTTTTGTCTGTACTTTTCGAGAAGATGATAGATATGGAGACGCTTACGTGGATGATGCACTCGGTTTTGATTTTAAAAAGCTGTTTAGAGAAGTAATTTCAAAAAGTCAATGAAAAAGTCATCATGTTTAGTTTGGCTCTCGGAGAAGCCAAAGACAAAACAAAAAGAGCCGTGCCTTTTCTGTTTTTAGAGGGGATAAGACAGACACACATACTTACACTCTATATACATACCACACGCGTATACACATGTGCATATTTCTTAACATATGTTTAAAAAAATTTACAAAGATATTAAAACACTTTTAACTGCACACATACGTGTGTACAACAATCTAAATAAGCACTGGGCAGAGTGCTCAAACGCGGACGGACTAAAGGACGTTACACTCTCTTACCCTTGGTATGCCTGCGTGACCATGCAAAGTCCTTGCAAAACCGTACAGATTAACGATGTCTGTTTACCGTACAGAGAGTAAAGGTGACTCATTGGTGACTGTTCTGTTTCAAAAAAAACCTCGATGGTGACGTGTCCGCTCGACAAATCGTACAGGCTACACCCTACAGGCCTACGCAAGATGGAGGACTGAGGGGCTGTTTGGTTGCTAGCCACACTTTGCCAACAAAAATTGTCACACTTGCCTAAGTTAAGGTGCTCAAATTTTTTGCCACACCTTAGTAAGTCTAAGAGAATCTTGCCACACTTTTTTGAGTCACTGACGTGTGGGACCTAGTTTGCTGGAAGGGAATCTTGCCACAACTATGGCTGCAACCAAACAGCTCCTTGAGTTGGTCAAACTTGCCTAACCTTAGGCGTGGTAAACTGTGGCTGGCAACCAAACACCCCCTGAGTTTTGGCTTCTGGTTTAATTTTTTACTATTTATAAATTTTATCTTTTAAAAAAATTTTGCTTTTTTGAGATTTTTTTGCCGGTTCTTTTTTTCCCGTATTCGTTTGTGTTGTCTGTGATGAGCTAACATATTTTTTCTATTTTTAATTTTTTTAAATTTAAATTATACTAAATAAGTTATCTTTAATTACAGTGTAATTTTAGTTACCTATAGTATAATTTTATCCATAAGCTACTTTTTCGAGTCCAATTGAGGGAGGCCAAAGTTACATGGCAGGAGTAATAATTGGCGCAAGGGCATTTCCGGAATCCTTAGAAGGAACAAAGTTACAAAAATAATATATCCCATGGCCTCGGCGTTGTCGCTGCACACACGATGGCGACATGGCCCGGCCCCGCTGGTTCTACGGGTCTGTGAAGGTGACACATGGTCTTGCCCTTGCGCTGGCTACATCTCTCTGCCAGTGGGCCCCGCGCGGGCACGTGAAGTGCGGCCTAATGGCAAGAGGCCCCTCTGTGTCTGGGAGGTTAGCGGAGGCTGGTTTAAAGCCACGCAATTAGGTGCGCGGATTAGTGCATCATGTCTCTGACATGTAGAACCCAACTTCGGATATCTCCTTTAAGGAGAGATGCCATAGGAATTTCAGGTACACTGGAGAGTAACCTTACAACCAATAAGCAGTGACAGATGCAGAAAAAAAAATAGAGGTAGAGTGGCTTGGATCAGAACTAATATACAATAACAATATAAATACATATTTACCATAGTAGTATAGTAAAAAAATACAAAACTACAATATAGTATATGATTGAGCAAAATTCTTTAATATATGTATATCGATATTCTTGTTTACCTTATGATTATCTTCATATGCAAATTCAAGCATAGGATATTCTAAACAAAAGCTCATGGGTTTAAGACTTTTAAGTCAGCCTTTATGACTCCATCTGCAGCTCCTACTGTACATTTTCATTTTTTTACAAATGAAAATAACAAAGACTAAGAGTGGCTCCATCTACAGCTCTACCGACATTCTTGTTTACCTTTTTCATTTCCATTCTTAGGGAGAGTCCGCCCCTAGACGTCCGTGATGACCAGGCACCCTCCCTCCTACCAAAGAATCTACTGGGATTGAAAGCAAAGAACACCACTAGATTCCGATGGTGTATTAGGGCATCTGTAGTGTATGAAAAGAGGAGATCTTAAGCCACCTTAAGGTCAACCTTATACATTACAGGGGTGACCTTAAGCAGACCCTAAGCAAAAAAAGCTTAAGGCTGGTCCTCAAGCTAAAGACCTGGCCACAAGCATTAAAATATAATTTTTCTTTATCTGCCAAGTGGGACCGTCTTAAGACCCCTTGGGTTATATACACTATGGAGTTGGTCTTAAGGTTTAGATGGGACCCACCTTAAGACCCTTTGGGTTATATACACTACAGATGCCCTTAGGGGGATCCCATCGAGTGAATAGCCAGATAAATCCATTGCCAATCCTCAAACCCCTATGCCAACCTCTACTCCTAGGAGGGTCTTCCTCTGCCAACTCAAACAACGAGTCTTTGCTACGGGTGTCCATGGCGAGCAAAATCGCATGAGAAGGAAGAAAGGGCTTGTTTGTATTTTTCTCTTTTATTTTGAGCCCACTTTGTATGTTTCAAGGGTCACAATGTAATTTCTTATCTCTAAAGGGGCCCTTTTGTAAACATTAGGGTGGATGTAACATAACTATTAAAACCAGAGCAGATCAATGGTTGAATAGGCAAAAAATCAGAACCAGTGCATGCAATTAGACCCAAAAAACCATAAGAACTAGGGTTTTTTTTTGAGAAAACAGTGAACCGAATAGTTGTAGATGAACCAGGCAGGTTTTGTTTGGCGCAAAGAAATTGGGCAACAGGAGGAACGACACCATGGGCAGATGGCCTAGCTCAGCTGCCCACCCCCACGCGCCCCCATATGAAAAAGAGGCTAGGGTTCCTCTTCTCCTCCTCCCTCATCTCTCCATTCCTCGTTCTATCTCCCACCTCTCGTCTTCTCCATCAATCCAGCCAGAAGATATTGTTCTCCACCGTCGAAATCCCAATCTTGTGAGTCGCCGCCATCCTCTATCAGATCCAAAAGCCTTGGCCATCCTTCCTTCATTGGGGTAGCGTCGGTGGCAAAGATCGGCAGAGCAGCAAATTCACATGTGAGTTCGCCGGTGTCTTGGCTTCCTCTGTTCCTCGGTGCTAAGTCCCATTGAAGAACACTCGATTGATAGATCACATGTAGCCTGGAGCATGGAGAGGGGAGGTCCAGCTGGCAGAAGAGCTCAGGTGGTCGCTAGACCTCGCGCGAAGGGAGAGTCCAACCCTACCAATCAATATGTTAAAAAAACAATTTGTGTTCACTTATATGTATTGTAATATAGACCCATTAGACCCGAATACGTAGACACTTTACCTAAATGGGATAGGGACTGCTCATTATATACACCTCCAGATCTTGTATATATACATCCATCGGTAAAAATAGAGAGGTTGCCAAGACTATTTCTTGTGTCTTCTACTTTTTCGTGTAATTGTTTGTGGACAATACGACCACTAACAACATGGATACCTTTAACACGTATTACAGGATTAATACGGACAAAATAGCATTTTCGCTACAGTGTAAAGAGTGGAGCCCGGTGCCTTAGATGGAAGCTTACTGTAAGCCATAGTATACTAGACAGTGATATGCAAACAACCAAAAATAGAACCAGGTGAAGAACACTGTAAGCTCCATTTAGGTGATGTTTCAACTAGCTTTTCACTTCAACTTTGATTGTATCTTTTGATTTATGGTTGAAATTATATTATAGATACGGTTAACTTTATCTAAAAAAATTAAAACAAATTGAGAAAAAAATTGAAAAAGCATGTTATATCGTCACGGCCCATACAAAAGAACAAGAAAAAAAGGCAAAAGAAAATCAAAATAATTTAGAATTAGAAGGTTACGCGTTACAAATGGCTTCTGCACAAATAAATCGATCCTATCAGCTTTTCGAGGTTCTTAAAATTGGTTTGTTTCTTGTGAGGCAGTGACCACGTACAGATATGCAGTCCACAATGGGCAGTGTCCGGTGTCCCCAAGCGTTGTCGTCCGATCCACCTGTACGCACGTAAGGTAGGGCGCATCGGTACCCGCCCCAAACAGCGCTGCTCCTGTCGTTCACTTCCACCCATGCAGCGCCAAAACGTACGGCTCATCTCTATCCCCCCGACTTGACCGACCAACCACACCAGCGTTACAGTCTGTGCGCTAATGCGTTCTAATGACTAATGAGCAATGATTCAGCGTATGATGATGAAATATCAAGCAGGCAAACGCCAAGTGTAGCTGGATAGGATTACGTGTCTGATCAGAGGACCAACTCGCACGTACTTGCGTCCACTGGGGGAGAGAGAGAAAACTCAAGAGAGTAGTAACGTCAGTGATCCAGCCAATCGCTATAGATGTGTGACCCGTACGCTTTTGGGTTACGATCGCAGTCCTGTGCCGGTACTGCTACCACCGCCGTCGGTTTCGTGCGCCGGCTTGACATTTAGACGGGTGCGTGATGTCGTAGCGATGTGGTTGCAGCGCTGGCCTACCGGCTTTGCTTGCAGTGCTGGCTCTCCTTCGCCATCACTGCTTTGTTCAAGTCAATACCGGCTGCGTACTGGACTGCTCGACAGACGACAGTCACGCGAGTCTCGGATCAAGTGCGTCGAGCGCAGACAGTATATCAATTCGAGCAAGCTTATCTGCTGCAGGCTAATCGCGCAAGCTTGTCTAACTGAACTTTCGTTTCTTTTTTTCTGAAAGGTATTCCAACTGAACTTTCGCTTCTTTTTTTTTTTGAGAGGTATGTAGCTGAACATGCAACCAGCCTGACGGGTTGCTTCTTAATTTACCTGGGAGGAAGGGCAAGGCGACAATAGTTGGTTACGACTTGGCCCTTCATATTGGGTTTTGTCTTTATTTTTTGGTTTTGGTTTCTGAATAATAATAATTTAAAGAGAAACTTATAGAGAAAGACGTACACCTACATATGATTTTGATTAATATAAATGAAGTTATTATAGTGTGTACTATAATCGGCTAGTAGATTCTTTTAGAGCAGCATTTTGTTCAGTTTTTGCTTACTTCGGGTTTCTTCTTCATGAACAATGTCAAATTGCACCGAGCCGCCTACTGTAAGGATTCTTTTGAAATTTCTTCGATGCAATAGACCTCGTACGACGACTCTTATCAGTGTTTGCTTCAGATCATCAGATGGGCAACTGTCAACTGAAAGTCTAAAAGCAGGGGCAAGCGAACAAGCCGAACTCATCAAACGATTAGTCTATTACACGTACAGCATACTTTGTGATTCAGAGTAAAACGTTCACATGAGATTGAGAAATCACAGCTTGGAAATGTTCAATTATTTTCTGCCTTTTCTAGACACACCAATGCAAGACAGCCCATTTAAACTCGATTAGTCTGGCCCAAATTTGTTGCAACTTGGGTCGGTAACGACAGTAAGGCTTTATAGCTGGGCGATGCTGATGCTCACTTTGGTCGCCAAGCGCAAGGGTTTTTGGCCCAATCCATAAAGCCTTTCGGCAACAGCCCAGGTGACAACTAGAATTCTCTCTCTAACAAGAGAGAGCGGATCTGTTCAAATCCTAGCTATTTTATTTTCAAATTTAATCCGAAACATCTATTTTTATAAATCTACCTCCCTACGTATACCTATCGAGCTCGATAGATGACCTGCTACCGAGCTACAGTAGCTCGGTAGGCACCTGCCGAACTCACCTTGCTCGATAGGTCGCTTGCCGAGCCCCTAGTGCGATAGCAATCAATGCATCATGATTAGTGCTAATTAAATGTGATTAGAACTAATTAAGTACACACCGTGGTAGCCTAGCGACCTGCCGCATTGGGAGGCTCTGCAGGTGGCCTGTTTAGTTACTGTAACTTGACATATATCTATTGAGTTTTCTATGTCTATGGAGAGGGTTAGATTTATAAAAACAGATGTTAGAGTGCCAAATCTATTTTATTATTAAAATAGAAGTAAAAGAAGCCACCATGTTGGTTTTCAAGGGCAAGAAATTCCCACATTAACATGTGATTGTGATGGGATCAGATTGTAATTGTCTAGATTAAAAAAAAGAGTCCATATCAAGTACACTTCATAAATAAACAAATTTAGAATTAAAAAATAAAATAATATTAGCAATTTAATTTCCACATGAATTCCTAAGTAAAATCATTAAATAAATATAATTTAGAATAAAAAATAACAATCAGATTTGTATACAAATTCCAACAAAAAATTGAAATTTAGAATAAAAAATAAAATAAAATAGCAATTTGATTTCGGTACGAATTCCAAATTAAAGTCACTTAATATATTTAATTCAAAATAAAAATTAAAGAAAATTAGTAATTAGATTTGTATATGAATTCCAGCAAAAAATAATTGAAAATTGAAATAAAAAAGTTAAAGAAAATTTGCAATTTCCTTTACATACAATTCAAAAGAAAAAAGAAAGAGTCTATGTCAAGTACAATCTAGAAATAACTAAAATTTAGAATAAAAAATAAAATAAATGTTTAATAAAAATATCAATCGGATTTAAATTAGGATGTTCATCTGCTACTATGTTCATTAGGATGTTCAGTTAAAATGTTCTAGAGTTTATGCTTTTAATTGGTGTTCTAAAATCTATGCTTAAATTGTTAATGGTGTAGCATATGAACATGTTGGAATTTAGATTTAAATTATTGACACTCTTTTGATATTAGGGCTGCTATGTTTTAGTTTCCTAATATTATGTTTCAATAATTGTACGATGTTGTATTTGAGCTATGAAGAATGTGTGTATAAACCTGTTAATCTGACTAATAATCACTTATCACATAATAAAACTTGATTGGTATCAAACCTTGTGTGAGCTATATTATAATACCCCTTTAGGTTAATTCCTATATCACTATCACCTTATCATTATTCTACATCGCCCTCATATTAGAAACTATGACTCCATTTTCAACCCTAGCACATCTTTTCACTTCTCATAACGTTATCATAGCCTTATCCTCGCCATCTCTTAATTTCCTTAAATTCGTACTTTATAATTTGTCCATGATGTATCAGTTACCTTATCACTATTTTATCATTCCCTATCATCTTCATATCTGGAATTATATGTCTTCATTTTCAACCTTAGCAAATCTTTTCACTTCTCATAATATTATCTTTGTTTTCTCTTAGTTCCCTTAAATTTATACCATATAACATGTTAATAAAATAACAGCTACCTGGCCTGAGATTATCCACATATAAGGGCGATATTGCACCCCGTCAGCAGTTATACAATCGAGGACGATGGCGTGTCTGGCTATTCTCGTATAACCGGGTATGTGGGGAGTAATCGCCAGTGTCTTTGCCATAACTTGCTAAATAACAAGTATCCTGGGTGATCAGACGACAGTTTCCAGGCCCAGGGTTATCCACATATGGGGAAGATTTCCACCCACCTGGTAACGTACGGGGGCCGTACGCTTTCATTACACATGATATTACACCCTGTCGGCAGTTATACAGTCGAGGACGATGGCGTGCCTGGCTATTCTCGTATAACCGGGTATGTGGGGAGTAATCGCCGGTGCCACTGTCATAACCCGTTAAATAACATTTATCTTTGATGCCACTGTTCTGTGATCTCTATCTCCAGTCTGTATCAGTGTTTCCGATAACCTAGTTTCATTGCACTTAACCTGTATCAATTGCTTGCTTGCTTTGCTTGTCCTTTACATGTCTTGCTTGCATTACCTATCCTTTACTCACTGTGTTGCGACCGCTGTTGGGTACTTGCTGAGATTTTCAAATGTCACGCTTGCTCTTTTCAGTCTTAGGTAAAAGGAAAAATTGCTCCCATGCCACACAGTTTAATGGCGTTTGTTAAAATGCCCCATCATGTCTCACTGACATGCGGGTCCAGGGCCCACATGTCAGTGAGACATCATGGGGCATTTTAACAAACGCCATTAAACTGTGTGGCATGGGAGCAAATTCCCCTAGGTAAAAGGTCAATGGAGTGTTAACATCATGCATGGGTGGGAGCACTCGAGTTTTTAGCACTATGGTTTGCCACTGTTTTGTTGTTTCATTCGTTCTTTATTTGGTTAGAAGTAGACCGGTCCTATGTTTTAAATATTTATTCCAGCTTCCGTTGGTTCTCTATTAAAGTGTTAATAAAGTTTTAAACTCTTTGTGATTTTTTATTTTTATTTATTCTTCACTTTGACGATGACGTTTCATAATAGTATCCTTTATGGTTATGTAAGATGCTACATCTCTACATAGACATATGCTGCATGCCTGATTGCTACCGAGTTGGTTGAATAATAGACCCATTCTATGGGTAGTGCGCAAGGTCATCTGTTTGTTTGTGTGTGAAATGGAATTCTCACTTTGTTTTATAAAAAATAAAATGAAAAAGAACCTATTGTCCTGCATTGCCAGCGCAGGTGGAGAAACCCATCAAATAATTCGGCGTGAATAGGACTCGAGCCGTCCAGCTCATTTCAACCATAAAAGGCATAAATTATGCCAGGTGTCAGTGTCACTGTTGGATTGGTCGGTCCTTGTTCTTTTTTGCGTATAGTATTCTATGGCTGCAGGGCACCCACGTGTCGACCTTGCACGAGTCGCATTTGTAGAAATGCTAGGCTCCAAACGGTTTATTTTGGCTTTGGATCTTATTTAAGTTGGAATCTATTAAGACGTCAGTTTTTAATTTTGGTTTATTTAGGTTATTTTAATTTTTTTGCTTTTTTTTATCTTTTATCTTTTGTATTATTCATGATGATATAAGATTTTTTAATTTTCTATTATCTTTATTTTTTTAAAAAGTAAAAAATCGTTATAGTGTAATTTTAGCTAATTTAAGCCATAAATCAGTTAAAGTTTGCGCATTTCAGGAGTTTCAAGCAAAGGGAAAAGGGGTCATCAAGCGTCCCGTGAATCTTGTGAAGATGGGACGAAATCAATGGACATTCACTTTCTGTTTCGTGCTGTTGCTGTCTTCATCAATGAAAAGCGACTTGAATTGTCCTGTCCCGTTCATAAGCAAAGCAACGGCATCCATGGAAGAGCATGGAGACGCAGGAAAGAGTGGCAAGCCTATGTCAGAACATGCAACAGCAAAGCTTTCTTGTGAAAGGATGGCTGTTGCAGACGGTTCTGGTATGGCAACTTGCAATTCAGGAGACATTTCCCGTTGTGATTTGAACTCGTGCAATTTCTGGACGAAACGTTCTGTTGTCTGATCAGGACAGGGAAAATGGCCTCCAGACTCTAGCGATGACATGCTCGTTGCGGCGAAACGCTCTTACATCACGAACTTAATTCGGTATGTACACCAGAATGGTTGCAGTTTTCGTGATTAAGATAATTACGACTGACATTTTTTTTGTGAGATGGTACGCCTGAATCATGGCAAGGCGTAATAAACCAGGCTGCAAGATGGTACACCTTTTCCTTTCAGAATTCAGAGGAAGGAGGGATACAGCCAATGCTGGCACATCACGCAACATTTAGGTTGCAACTAATCGAGCTTGTGATAACAATCTTAATTAGCAAGTGGCTCTTGCGACGTGCCTATGCATGATGGTTCCTTGTTATTATGAGCAACCAAGCTGCTGATTAATTGCTTGTTCAATGATGGTCTATCCTTTTTAACTTATGATTTACTTTAAATAAATAAACAGAGCGATTTTTATGCTGTTTTTTGAAACGATTTATTAGCATTCAGTTTTTTATACAAACATTTAAGTTAGGATCAAAAGTTATAAACTATTAGCCGCAGCAAAAGAAAATCTACCAAGAGAAAATATTGGGCTGCCAGAGAAACGACAATAATACAAAAAAAAATCCCGCCAAATATTCGCTAGCGAACGATGATTTGGCAGCAGCTTGTGTCTCCCGCAGGTGAAAAACAGTTGCAAGCAATTCTTTGATTCCCAGAACTCCGGAATGCATGCATGCATGCATACCTGTAATTCTCATTTCTCATGAGTAAATTTTAATTGCTTAATGCTTACCAGTGCCATAATTAACTCTGCAGTGCACTGTGACAATCTAACTGAAACTATTGCGCGTGGCCATTGTTCACCGCACACGTACAGCCAGGCAGGCTTACGATGGGGTGACGATCTCCCATCATCTCATTCTCGAATGCCTGCACGCATATACCATCGCTGAATTAAACTGGACCACTAATCAAAAGTAAACCCCACGTATTAGGCACATCCACCAGTTAGCTAGCTAGGCTCTGGCATGATCTAATGACGAGGGCTTTAGTCGGTTGTGGGCGGCAAATTATAACCCAGAAATAAACCCTAACCAGAAACCCTTAGCTAGGCCTTATCTCTGACTAATAATAAATCACTAAACAAGCTAATCATAAAGCGAGCGCCCTAACACCGGCCTCATGCGACGAGCCAGTAGCCGCCGTCCGCCTCGCCCCCATATATAAATACCTTACCTTCTCCTCGACTGCTCGTCACCTCACACCACACCAAGCGAGCTAAGCACACAGCGCATTTGCCACTTGCGCACACTGCTTTTGTCAGCTGCTTAGGCGATGGCGAAGGACATTGAGGCGGCGGCGCCGCCGGAGGGTGGGGAGTACACGGCCAAGGACTACTCCGACCCGCCGCCCGCGCCGCTCATCGACGCGGAGGAGCTGACCAAGTGGTCCCTGTACCGCGCGGTGATCGCCGAGTTCGTGGCCACGCTCCTCTTCCTCTACATCACGGTGGCCACCGTCATCGGGTACAAGCACCAATCGGACCCGAATGTGAACGCCACCGACGCCGCCTGCAGCGGCGTCGGCATCCTCGGCATCGCCTGGGCCTTCGGCGGCATGATCTTCATCCTCGTCTACTGCACCGCCGGCGTCTCGGGCGGCCACATAAACCCGGCGGTGACGTTCGGGCTGTTCCTGGCGCGCAAGGTGTCGCTGGTGCGCGCGCTGCTCTACATCATCGCGCAGTGCCTGGGCGCCATCTGCGGCGTGGGGCTCGTCAAGGGCTTCCAGAGCGCCTTCTACGTGCGCTACGGCGGGGGCGCCAACGAGCTCAGCTCCGGCTACTCCAAGGGCACCGGCCTCGCCGCCGAGATCATCGGCACCTTCGTGCTCGTCTACACCGTCTTCTCCGCCACCGACCCCAAGCGCAGCGCCCGTGACTCGCACGTCCCCGTAAGTGCCTCCTCTCACATGCATGCATAATGCTATCTGATTTTAATTCTCTCGTGAATGCTCGACCACGAATTAGCGGTGCACATTAGTGGATAATGGAACATGCATGAATTCGCTTATTGCTGCATGGAAATAAGCATTAAACAGGTGGGAATATTCTCTAGTGAAGATGTTCGTCAGTAGTCCCTAGCTAGCTAGCTAGTTTGGTATAGTGTGTGTACAGCAATTGTGAGGCAGCAATTTGCAAGTGATTAGCATGAAACATGTACTTTCTCAGGATAGGGACAAAGTGCAAAAGTCCAACAGAAACTTCGGGTGATATGATCGTTTTGCATATTTTTCTTGGGGATAGACTATTGCACAGGCGACTGAAATTTTTTTATCTTTTAGTCACCTAAAGTTACACTTTGAATCACTTGAAGTTGCACATGTTTTTTTTTGGAGGGGGGCTGCAATTTTAGTTGATTGAGAGTGCAATTTTAGGTCACCTGAAGTTGCACTCTAAATCACCTAAAGTTGCAGCTGTTTTTTGGAGGGGAGCTGCAATTTTAGTTCATTGAGAGTGCAATTTTAGGTGACTGAAACATAAAAAAATTTCAGTCGCCTGTGCAATAGCAAAAATGTTTTTCTTGTTTAGATTTGGTGAACCATACTTTTCAAGGCATATGAAAACATACATGGCTTTCCTTTTAATGGTGTCTAATGGACACTTGAGTTTTTGTTGTTGTTTCGAACACTTATATTTTTGGGAGGGGTGCACACGTGGGAGAAGGGAATTCGAGTGTTTTTTATGCTTCGAAGCACTTATATTTTTTTTGGAGGGGTACATATATGAGAGAAGGAGATTCGAGTATTTTTTTGTGAATCGGAGCACTCACATTTTTTAGAGGTGTGCATACATGGAAGAAAAATCTGAATACTCCAAGTTCAAAAAAACACTCGAGTGTTGTTTAGCACTTCCCTTGTTTCATATGTATGGTTTTTGAATACAAAGGCAGTTGTTTATACCTTTTATGGTGATGAATCAAGCTAAGCTACTAGAATGCCCTCTCAGAACTAAGGTAACTAGTAAATTTTTACATCAGAGAGAAGGTAGAAAAGATTGGTTATCCAATAAACTAACTTATATACGTATGTGGGCTCCTTAGAGCTAAATAGCTAATCAGCTGGACTGTCTAATATAAATATCAATTAATCATAACTACTGCAAATAAGTTAATCTTTCTTGGAATACTAGCATGGAAGCATACTAGTCTGAAACAGGATACATTCTTGCAGTACATGAAGCAGCTGACATCAATTTCAGAACCATGCATGTTGCTTTATCTAATTGTCTCCATTCTCCAATGCTCTCCACCATAACATGCATGTTGCAATGATTTGTTCAGGTGCTGGCTCCTCTGCCAATTGGCTTCGCGGTGTTCATGGTCCACTTGGCCACTATCCCGATCACCGGCACCGGCATCAACCCGGCCAGGAGCTTGGGAGCCGCTGTGATCTACAACAACGAGAAGGCCTGGGATGACCATGTACGTACTGCCGCACTGCACCCTCTCCTAATTCGTTCGTCTGCTAATTACTGGCTCACAACATGATTGGTCACAATCATTTACAGTCCAAAGCTTAAAGAACTAATTAACAGAACTTTTGTGGTGTTCCTGATCAACTCGGCTTCGGCTTCTGACTTCTGGCTTATTTTTCACTATTCATAAGTTTCGTCTTTTTTTGAACTTTTGGCTTTTTGTTGAGCTTTTTTGCCGGTTCTTTTTTTCCCGTATTTGTTTATATTATACGTAATGGGCTAACATATTTTTTATATTTTTAATTTTTTTTAAATTTAATTATGCTAAATAAGCCTCTGTCAGCTACAGTGCTTTTTTCAGCCAGCTACAGTGTTTTCAGCCATAAGCCATGGGCTTTTCAGCCGAACCGATCACCACCATAATAACTCATAAGCTCAGTAGCAGGCCGAACAGATAAGACTATTATAACGAAAGGCTCAGGATAAGGCTCAATCAAACTCGGCCGATGTCACCCCAACTGATCAATTATGAAGTTTTTAATTTAGTCACTCCAGTAGCTTGTGTATGACATTTGCAGCCACTTAAAAACAATTTTCAACAATACACGCAGCCTAATCTCTTCCCACCCACCCTCCCAGTCTACTTGAAAAACTCTAGTGTATGTAACCAGTGCATGCTAGCCTGTTCCACAAGGACCAATTGCTTCTAGCCAGAACAATCAGCTTGTTCCACATAGACCAGTAGTTCTAGCCAGAACAATCAGCTTGTTCCACATAGACCAATAGCTTCTAGCCAGAACAATCAGGAGAAAATTAAAAATTACTTGAGATCAGTTGAGAATTTGCGATATCTTTTGTGGTCATGAAATTGCAGTGGATCTTCTGGGTGGGGCCACTCATCGGCGCTGCCATCGCCGCCGCCTACCACCAGTACGTCCTGAGGGCCAGCGCCGGGAAGTTCGGCTCGTCTTCCTCCTTCAGCGGCAGGGGCTAGACCGCCTCTCGCTGGACGGTCGGAGGCATTGAAGTGTAGATATATCAGAGGGCCTTACCTCCAGTGTACTGCTGTTCGGCTGCCTAAATGGTCCGTTTCTGCGTCAGCTGCTCTTCGGGGTCTAGAATCTGCTAGTCATGTATTCATATGATCTGCATGCCTCTGTATTTCCTGGGTTTGCCGCATTTGCTTGTTGTTTCTTCCAAGTGTGCTTTTATTAGTGTTTACTTACCATCCTGTTATCCGTGTATGTAAGTACGATGTATGCATATGGACAACTGGGGAAAAAGTGTGTACGCATGATTTATACAAGTAGTTGCATGTTTTCTCGTATCTCCAGGCTGGAGCATTTCTGATCCGATCTCTGGTTACTACGTACATTGATTTGTTCAACATTGTACAAAAGCAACATATAGTGTATGTATGCATCTAATTAAATGCTGAGTTATTTTTCCCTTATAGCTTGTGGTTTATGCTACAGTAACTAGCATTTAAACTGTACGTTTTTTAAGGCGAGGTCAACGGGAATATCGTAGTAAAAAGTATATTGAGTTCAGATTTACCAGCCAAAATTGCATGAGACTATTTTCCTCTGCATACTGCCTCTTACGAATAGTCAGAATTTAAAAATTTAAGCTATAAGCTATAAACTACAGCCCAAAAAACTCAACAGTGATAAAAAGTCTCAGTCCTTAGGCAACATGCCAGTTCTCTCCTTCCTTCTCCTTTAGTAAGCCACCTCCTATCGATGATTTTTTTTTTTGCTTTTTTGCCCCTTGCGACGCCAGAATGCCGAATTTGGCCCCCGTCGCCCATAATGCCAGATTTGCTCCCCTGGTCGAGCGCGGGAGCATGGGAGGGCGGGGTGTGACATCTCCCACGCCCAAGGAGCACATGAGGGCCTGTTGCGCTTGGGAACAGCACAAGGCGCCTGCCGCGCTTGGGGCCTGCGTGAGGGATGTGTTGTGCCCCTTGGGCGCATGAGGTGGCCGAGCTACTGCGCCCCCATCCCGCAGCAAACCGATGCAACGGCTGAGTATCGCATCAGAAGGCAACTTGCTACGTCGGGGGCCCGTAGTAGGGAGAAAAAGGCACACCCCGGCCCCTGTGGCGCCACGCGTCAGCTGCCCCCTCTGTGCATCCACTGCCTCCCACACGCTGGCTCCCCCTCTCGCGTGTTTGCCCCCCCCCCCCCGCTCGCTGGCTTTGCGATACAATGGTCCTGGGACGCTTTTAGTGATAGCACCATTTCATTCTCCTTGAGCTAGGAATGAGAGACTGAGAGATGGAGCAGAAAGGAGAGGAAGGAAGGTTGTAAAATCACCAATTGAGACTGAGAGATGCAGCAGAGAGGAGGTTCTCGAGCAGAACCTCCAATTCCTCTAGCTCCCTGTCCTCAAGCTCAACAACAAGGAGAGGCTGTAGACCTGTAGTTGAACAACAATAAGAAGGACAAGTCTCTCTATCTCAGATATACTCAGTAGTCCTCTAGATTCATGTCAATCAGGCCGAGGTGTTTGCATCTCTCTCCTCCAGAACGGACTCAATTGATGATCATGTGGCGTCTCTTATTGAGAGAGTCACCTCTCTTGAGCATACCTTGACTCAACCTCCTTTTCCAGTTTGCCATGGCCGTCATTGCCCTTCTCCTCAAGCACCTCAGGAGTAGCCTTTTTGGTTATTTGATACCAAAGTTGGAGAAGACAAGATTGACAAAATGGAGAAGAAGATTCAAGAAAGGGGAGAATAATGAAGAATCCTCTACTATCTATCTTAGCTACAATTTATATATATTTAAATTTATGATGTAATGGACATGTCTCATGTTATGATTATGTATTTATGCTTAATGTAATTGTGGACATGTTTCATGTTATGTTCATGCTGAGATCTATAGATTTGAATATTTCTTTTCACAATTTTGGTTTTCTTTCGAAACTCAATTCATTCAAGAGTTTTTGAGATGTTGTCAATGTATTCATCAAGGGGGAGATTGTTAGAATATGTGGTTAGGTCGTGCATTTAGTGATGATGAATAATTGACATTTGGATTGTATTGAAATTTGCATTTATGAAAGTTTCAGTAGATACACTATTGTTGCTGGAGTGTTCAGGATAATAGGTCTGGTCGGCATGTGTTGACGATGGCATTTCGACCATGACAGGAAGATCACAGGTGAATGACCATGACGGAATGACCTCAGTCCGGAGTTTTTAGAGGAGTCGACGACCTCAGAGTCGGGGAGCAGTTGGAGAGGTCAAAGACCCTGGAGTCGGAGACTCCGGATAAACCGATTGTAGATATAGTAAACCGGTTATAGATACAGTGAACTAGTCGTAGCTATAGTGAATCGGTCGATGGTTGTAAGCTAAGAGGAACCAGTTGTATGCGACCATGTAACCGGTTGTAACTATAGTGAACCGATTGTAAGCTACTGGGAACTGGTTGCACGGAACAGTGAATTGGTCATATGACATAGTGAGCTGGTTATAAGATACAATTGACTATAGTTGGTAGTCGATAGGCTTCGACCAGGATGGTTGGAGCTAAAGTAAACTGGTTGTGAGCTTTAGTGGACCGGTCGGTAGTTATAGTAACCGGTCAGTGATCGTTGCTACAGTATCTGGTTGGTACTCAGTATTTAGTGGTCATTGCTACAGTACTAGGTCGGTACTTAGTGGTCGTTACTACGGTACCATGTCGGTACTCGGTGGTTGTTGCTACAGTACTTGGTCGATACTCGGTGCTCAGTGGTTGATGTTTCTGTAACTAGTTGATGGTCGGTAGTCGTAGGCTTCAACTGCTATGATGCTTATGTTTTTCAAGTGTTCTAAGTTGTCGTAATTCCCGAGTGCTTATGGTTTTCGAGTACTCGTTGAGCTAGCGGTCTGACCGGCCTATGCATGGCGGTCATACCGGTTGTAATAAATGGTTTGAGATTAATTTATGGAAAAGCGTGAAAATTGTGGTCGTGGCTAACCTGGATGGTGTTGATGGATGAACAAGGGTGTGATATGCGTGTATGGACTAATGTCGGTCATGTTGGGAAGAACGTGTGCCGTGGAAAATGTTCTCATCAAACAGTATCTGCATATGCAGGTTGAGCGTGGAGACGGTCATGATCGGTAACGAGTAGGACTGGGACTAGGATGGAGAAATATGAGGTCTAGACGGTTGAGGATGTCACGAGGTGGTTGGGCTCACGCTGGAGCACGTGGAAATCAAAGGTGGATAATGCGTGGAGAAGCTTAGGGAGGTGGGTAGTTGAGTGCCCACAAGGTGGATGATACGTGGAGAAGCTACAGGAGGTGCAGTCCTGAAGTCTTTGACACGTGATGAGTTAGGAGTTGTGGAAGGAATTCATAACTTTGAAGATTTAGAGATGTGTAAAACCTGTATTTGGACGAGTTTCAGGTCTCTGGATTTTCGGAATGAATAGAGTCTGTAACTTGGAAGGTTTAGAGATTATGGAAAACTCGTGTTTGGAATGGTTTCGGATCCCTTGATTTTTGGAAGAGATAGGATTTTGTGTTCGTGTTTGATGAGAACACGTTTGGGACGTTAGGCTATAAAAACAGGGATAGGCTCAGAGTTAATGCAAGGCATTTGGAAGGTTTTTGACAGAGAGACTTGAAAAGAGACTTTAATTTCTAGCTAGGGCTTTTACGGGTGCTTGTGAGGGTGCTTTGTAAATCCACAAAAATCCAGCAATAAAGATCATTTTGAATCAATTTGGTTCATGATTTGTTCGAAGAGTGCTAGTGATTGCAGTGGATTGAAGCTTACGATGACGTGCAAAGGTACTCGAGAGGTTCGACTTCTGGTGTTGAAGATTTTGAGTACATATAAACTGGTCGAAGATCAAAGCTGAGTGAGCGGTCGAACGCTGAGCGATCGTACACTGAACGATCGATCAGGCAGTCGAACACTGAGCGATTGATCGAGTAGTTGAGTGCCGAGCGGTCGAAACCTTCACCAACCACTAGAAGATTCCAAAAATTGGAGGTAAGCATTCACCACTCTGATTGCAATATTCGACCCTACAATGATAAAGGCCAAGAAGCTACGAGTACAAGCAACCATTTTAGGTTGTTGTGTGCTCTTGGATTCTAAGTACTACCTGATCGTAGGATTTGTTCTTCGCTTGCTTGGTGCAAACATCAGAAGTGGTGCATACACATTTATACGCGATTAGATTGATCAGGCCATGATGGTGTGATTAGATTGGTGGTTGGCCAGATTACTGGGGCATCGGCAAAGCGACTTATTTACGGAGTTAGTGATCAGACAAGTTTGATGAGGAAGTGGCATTAATGTAATGACAGACACTGGGACTCAATTTCTCCAGTTAGTTCACCTTCCCATGGGTTCGAAACTAATACATGGGCATTGGACTGGTGTACCGACAATTGGCTCAACCAATATCAATACGTATTTTCCAGTGGGCATGAATCGAGCTCTTTGGGTTTTTGGCCAACTAGTCATTGCAAGTCAGCTCTACGAGCTTCTTGGACAGTGATCACGATTGGCGAAGACAAATGATCAACTATTGCATGGACGTTGTACATGTAGCAAGCGGAGAACGGTTCGAGCCTTCGAGTGTCACACTACACGTTTCCGCACATACGGGGGACCGAAAAAACCAAGGAGGCCCTCCGTCCGCCAACGGCGCCTCCGCGGCTTCCGGGATCAGCCGGCAGACTTGGTGTTCTTCCTCGTCGACCAGCCACACCACATGGCCGCAGAAGTCCCGGACGGGGCCTCCTGTGCCTTACGCTGTGCACGGATCACGCGCACCATCTCGGTGTTGGCGGCGGCGGCCACCCGTAGCTACATGGCATGTTTGGGCAGACTACGGGGCGAGGGGCGCGCGAGGTGGATGGATGGCGGCGACGATTCGTGAAAGCGCGGCGGTGGGGATTTGTCCGTTGGCGTTCAGTGGCACACGAGTGGGCTGGGGATGGAGATGACGACACGGCAAAGTCACCGGCGTGGCGAGCGCGGCCGCCAACCATCGCTGCATGCAATCGCACAGGATCGTCGGGATGCCGATTGGGGGTGCGTCTATTGATTAGCTGCTGCTCGATCGCACCCACAGTGCCGATCACGTGTACCGTCCATCCCACTGTCAGGTCGGTAGCTTAGCTCAGTCCTAGTAAGCAGTGTAGCTACCCGTGCTCTTCCCTAGCTAGTCTCACTGCTACTGAATCCGTAGCCTGCCCGGCATCGACATACATGACCCCTGCCTGCCTGCTCTCTACACTACCCAGCGCTACATTCCAAAGACATCCACGCACGCACTGATGCGCCGCCTCTAAACCGGTGCACAATACTATACTTTCTGCACCGGCGTGCAGGAAATTTTACCCGTGTCGATGAGATTGTTGGGGCACGAAGAGCAACGCTCCAAACCTCGCACCGTCCTGGCTGCCTTAGAAAATTTTAACCACTGGAATCCGCCCCTCTCTCTCCCATGCATTTGAATTTCAGCTCTCAGACAAAAAGATTGATGAATTTGAATTTCGAATCAGGCTTCTGAACCCCTACATAAACCCCTACCGTCCCCGTCACCCCCGTGCCCATCGTATCACTCTAGGCTCAAGTTCGAACAGCTGCAGCATTGCAACAAGATCCGATATCATAAGCTCGGACATTTTAAGCAAGCAGCGCAAATGGCGTCGACCTCTCGTCGCATGGTTGCGTCCGTCCTCTTCGTCCTGCTCCTCCTCGTCGCCTCAGGTGCATATATGCTCTGCTCGTCAATTAACAGTCGTCGTGGGAATTAAGTAGCTAGCTCCAGATATTCAGATACGCATATGTACAACGAATCGTAGGCGTACGCGTGTATCTTATGCACGTAATTTGTATCTGATGGATGGAGTTGCGCGTGCAGAGATGGGGACGACGAGGATGGCGGAGGCGAGGCACTGCGTGTCGCAGAGCCACAGGTTCGTGGGGGCGTGCATGAGGAAGAGCAACTGCGCGCACGTCTGCAACACGGAGGGCTTCCCGTGGGGCGAGTGCAGGTTCCACGGTATGGAGCGCAAGTGCTTCTGCAAGAAGATCTGCTAGCCATGCAGTCGATCGATCAGCTAGCTAGCTAGCTCCCTACGTACGCGCGTCGTGCATCCAGGCATTGTCCATCTGGTCGACCAGGACCGCCGCCCCATTTGCTGCTGCGTCACCCTGACCGTCGTCGCTGTAGCACGCTGTGGCCGCCGTCTCGTGTCTTTGTCTTTGATTAATGTCACTCGTATTCGTGTTGTGTGCGCTTTCCCTTTTTTTTTTTACGAATCTTGTGTACTAGCTCGCTCGATGTGCTTTTGGTTTTGTTAGGTTTGTTTATCTAGAGTACCAATAAACTTGGTCGTTGGTGTGCTTGGATGCATGTCTTATCTCCCGTACAGGACGACACGAGTGGTGGTAGCTCACAAATGACAAGCAATGGCATGCTCGAAACATGCGCTGATGCACGTACCAATCCACTGCCCGCCGGTCCACGGCATGATCGAAACCACACCCTTGACAGTGTCGCACAGTTCATCTCTGTATGCTTTCACGATGTGGACCGAGCCACCTAGGCTAAATCTGTGGTGGCAAAAGCAATTGGGGTTCTGTTCAGTTCCCACAAGAGGTGAGATTGGTGCGTGAGTGCATGCACCAAGCCCCAATTCCGGCTATTCTTTGACTCTTCTACGAGTAGGTTGGTGCATGAACCCCGACTACAACAAGATCGCCCAAGCACATCCTCATGTTCGGCGGACAGCCGGACACGGGCACGCGTGGCCGCTTGGACGTGGGGGCTGGTCCACCGCGACCGCCGCGACGGCCGATTCGTATCGTGCTGCGCGTCTCCGCTGCCACGAACGTAACGCGAGATAGGCTGAAAGATGCCACCGGCGCCGAATAAAACATGGGGAAAAATATGGAAAGGCGGAAAAGTGTATACGTACGCATGCGTAAACAAGAATAGTCTGAGAATTGAAGATTCCGACGGCACTCTATGAGATTGATTCGAGCGTTCGACCTGTTTAATGCTAGTTACATGCTGAATGCAGCCGGTGGGTTGTATGGTAACACGTCGTGCAGTTCATGGAAAATGGCGTGCTGCATCCTGTAAAAGTTTCAGCTCGATTTTATTGTGTCCTTTTCTATTCTGTTCTGTCCTTTTAGTAGTATCAACGCATTATGCCATCATCGAGGAAAGTGTTGCATCCATATCATCGTTGCGTTCGTGCCGCTCCTAATATGCCACATACGAGTCCCTTTTCTGATTATTCGCCCTACAGAAATCAGTTGGGCTCTAGAAATAGAAGAACCAGCAAAATATTCTCGAACAAAAGGCGGCAATTACATCCGCGGTGAGATCCGATCCTAGCTTTTCCACGTACATGGTAAACAAACCAGCCTTCCCATTCGCATCCGCAAATGGAAAAGACTCGCATCCTAATCGGGCACAAAATCTGCTTCAACGGAAAAGATTCGCATCCTAATCGGGCACAAAGGCCTGAGATGGCAATTACAGGGCCTTCCCATTCGCATACTAATCGGGCACAAAGGCCTTCCCATTCGCATCCTCTGCTTCAATGGAAAAGACTCGCATCCTAATCGGGCACAAAATCTGCTTCAACGGAAAAGATTCGCATCCTAATCGGGCACAAAGGCCTGAGATGGCAATTACAGGGGAGGCGAATAATATCTTCAAATCCGATCTTTTCAGAATTCAGATCATATTTTGAAACATTCATTTTACTAGCTTCTTCGATCCTTTCAGAATTCATATCATATTTTAAAACATTCATTTTACTAGCTACTAGAAGTTAGAAATATCAAACAAATGCGGAAGCAAAACGTAGTTCAACTCCAAGCAACCGGTCAGACCGTTATGGACACAGCAGTTGGACTAGCTGGTGGTTGGACCGCTCGGGAGCATCAGTCTAACTGGTCTCTGGTCTGACCGCTAGTAAGGTGTGGTCTGACCACTCTTCCCTATTCCAAAACAAAAAACAGCTCGAATCAAAACGCAAAGGGTGCAATTTCTAAAATACAAATTCAAATGACTTGAAACTTCACATACACTTTGCCAACGATATCAAGAACTTAATCTATCTAAGGGCCACATGGATCTTAGCCAACGTTCTAATATTTCCTTGAAACATGTAAGGTTGTACCAAAACCGAGCGAAACTCAAGAACTTGGCTTATGACTTGCACGTGGGTTAAGTAAGGGTAGACCCAGCATTTGGGCAAACCTGGGCAGCCGCCCGAGCTGTCGCGTTGGCCAAACCCCCTCCTCCCTTTTGCCATGGCCTAGAAGCTCTGCTGTCTCGGCGAAGAAGGAAGAAAAAGCAGCGCACTGCCGTGTGCGCTAGGCTTGGAGAGATGGCTCGCTCCTTGGGCTGATTCTGCATGAGGCGACCCACTAGACCAGTCCACTAAGCCACTATGGCACGACAATTAGGGGAGCTCCTATATGCCGCCTGGGCGCCCCTACCGCTCAGTGGCCGGGGATCTGGTACTACCCATGTGCCTTAATTTTTATTTTTTTTTGTGTCTTAAAGAGTGAGAGTGGGCCATGGGCTGCAGGGTGGGAGGCACTTGGCTCCCTGCCACCTGTGTGACATATAGAACTTACGTAGCAATTAGACATTTACCGTACGAACACCCTATTTGACCCTAACTTGTCTTGTCGTTTTGGACTCTAGAGGCGAGGTTGAGGGGATGCGCGACATGGCAGCACAATGGTGTCAGTGAGCTGGCGAGAAGCGAGAAAGACGTGATGCAGCCGCAAGCCGATGGGGAAGCTGTTTTGGGCGCTGGGCCACGGGGCGCAGCTACGCAAGCACCACGGTGAGGCATCAGCAAGGCGGGTAGGGAGTGAGCAAGGCAGCAAGACTGGGACCTGGATAGTTTTGATCACATGCAGATATAGATGAAGCATACATTCATTCTTATATGTTTACATGTAAATTGTTTTGTTGGATTATATTTGGTGCCATATGCTCTTATTAGTGTGATTGCAATATGAATTATACATATCTTACTTTACTATTGGATAATTCTATTGGTACATGTCGCCTGACCTAAATTTTATTCCTGAATCTGCCACTAGATTAAGGATAACCAAGATGACTTTAGATAGGTTCACACATGTCACGGTAAGTTTGAACACACAATGATTCAATGCCAAAACCCTAGAATCACGATTTCATAAGAAGTGCTCCAAATCAAAGCAAATCGGACAAACTTCAAGATCATGCTACAATTATCCCCAGATGGATGGCATATGATTCTCATGAAGCATCTTCATCACTTAAATATTCTTGAAACCAATAAGATCAAGAGAGAGAAAGAGAAGGCAAAAACTCAAACCAAGACAAGTGCAAAAACAACAAGATCAAGAACACATCGTGGATGGCGAACAAGAATGATTTATTGCAACTTGTAGATCAAGGTTTTACAACCACTTCACCATAGAGGACATAGCGCTCTCTCTCTCTCAAGAGCACTCACCCCAAAAGCCTCATTTTCCTTAGAAGCCTCTTTTACAAACCCTAGAGAATGGATGAGTTGGTTGATTTTTTACATGCCTCCAACCCCCTTCTCACTCAAATAGATGTGGCAATCAGCCCACATCTAACTCTAATGGATACTATCTATTAGTATAACCGAGAAAACCCATTAACCACACACATATACCAGGTTTTACCCTCAACGCACGACTTATGTATGCTTTCCAAAGCGTATAAGCCCAAATCTGCTAAGGAGCAAGCTTACAATCACTTAGCCTCCTCGGTGTCTCCTTGACCTAAACTGCTCTCCAAAGTCCCTCCAAGCCGCTTCTGGTATTTTGGTTTTCCCGCCAAAACATCTTTGTCTTGACCGTGGACCTCACCTCTTTCCTGAGCCTACTCCATGGTCATCTCTTTCTTTGCAAGCGATCAAAATTCTTGCAATATGTAAGTTCACCAATGGCTTACACATCGGCAAGTCTCTCTATGTCGGTTCCCCCTAACCACGCCTCACATGCACATACCACACTATTCGATGAACCGTTGCTTGAACCTTTCCTTCAACACCCCTTGTCTTTTCCCATGCTCCGTTTGAACCCAACCATCCCGCCTAGCTTTCTTGACCATACCTTAGCTCATCCCTGAGTCTAGTCCTGGTCCACGTCATCAACCATGGCTACTTTCAAGCACCCTGTACATCGAAGACCAAGAAACTGTTTCTGGACACAAGTTCTTCCCAACTTGACCCATGTTAATCCAAATATGCTTTATATGCCATAAATGCATTGACTTGCACTCCACAACTCAACCCACAACCAATTTTCCATATACTGTAGTGCACTCACCTAGTACATTGCCATCACCATCGGTCGACCACCAAGCCTAGGCTTGTTTGACCGCCCTATTCCTCTCCGTGAATAGGGGAGCGATCAGACTGCAGCCACCAGGCCAGTCAAATCGGTGACATTTCAGTCAGTTAAACCATCAACCAAAGACCGGTACGACTGCTAACACCCCAAGCACGATACTTGAAAAAAAATGCTATTTGGAAAATAGCTACCGCCAACTATTTTTCGGTCGCACTGTAACCTTGGTATGATGGCTACCATGGTCCGTCACACCGGCGGTTGGCCACCGGTCAGACCATCGACCCTTGGTCGATCTGACCGTGGCTTTAAATGGGATTCATATATAAAACAATAAATTTTGTCTAGTTTCATATATGAAACTTGATTAAAAATGTGTTTTAGAAGAATTTTAACCGAGTTTCATAAAGACAAACCTCAAAGTTCCAGCCTATGTTTCGCATGTTTCATTAGGTTTCAATGAGAGTTTCAAACTGGTTTCATAAGATTCCGTTGCGTTTTCAACAATTTTAATGGGTTTCAAATATAAAACTATAAGTTTCGTTTAGTTTTCATATCTGAAACTTGATTAAAAATGAATTTCAACACAGTTTCAAAAAGACAAAATTCAAATTTTCAAAGAACGTTTCATAGGTTTCATCAAGTTTCAAAAAGAGTTTCAAACTGGTTTCAGCGTGTTTTCAATAGATTTCAATGGGTTTGAAATATGAACTATAAGTTTTATCCAGTTTTAAATCTAAAACTTGATTAGAAATAGTTTCAGAATAATTTCAAGTGAGATTCAAAAAGGCAAACTTCAAAGTTTCAAAGAGTTCCAACAAGTTTCACGGGAAAATTCGTAAGTTCCATTCAAGCTTCGAAAGGAAATATCAAATTCAAAAAAGTTAGGGAGCCACCAGAGATCTCGTCGGTGGGCTACACACCATCGAGCTCACTCGTAGCTATCTATGGCTGCATGTCACATTGCTAGGCCTAGATCCGCTAACGGCCACTATGGTATGCTACTTCCCTTCGCCCACTGCATCGATCGGGGACCATGGCCACTAGACCTCATTGTCATTCATCATGCTAATCGGTGCAAGTCAATAGTCAGACCGGTGGTGAGGTCCGGTCAGACTGACTTGAGGTTGAGGCTTAGGCCAGATTTTGATTTTTGTGGTTTTGAGTCGTGGAATGAGTTTTGATGACTAAGGTCAATGGACATATGTTGCATAAGCTTTATTACTACTAACGTGGGTTAAGTTATGAAGAATTTATACCCAAAAATGATATCTTTCTCTTTAGATATGCAGGATCGCTTGGAATCAATCATAGTCAACGGCGGTGATTGGGGCTATACTCATGGTGGAGCCGAATCCCATAATGATCGGGGATGCCAGATGAGGTGGTGAGCTCAAGCATGTCACAAGAAAGACGAAAAATGTTGAAGAAAAGTTCAAATAGTGGGTTGTACCATATGGCTTGGTTGGTCTAAATGAGGCATGGTCCGGTGGAGCCGGAACTGGAGATACTTGCTAATACATGGAAGCTAGTGGTGCCCCTATATATGGTAAGCATGGCGATTGCTTGTAATGGAAGGAGATGACCGGATTAAGAAAGGGTATTTTTGATAGTTTGACAAAAATACTGAAAGCTATCTTAGATCAAAATCACGACGCTTGAACGACACTTGGAAGAGTGGTTTAGGTCAAAGAGATGTTGAGAAGATCAAGATGGATCAAGGCTAAAGACTCAGTGGATTCAGGGTTATACACTTTGAACATCGTGTATAAGAGTAGTGTGTGAATTAAAACTCGTGTATATGGGGTTATCAGGTTTTTCCTAATGCATTAAGTGGATAGTATCTACTAAGGATTTAATATGGCTGGTTAGCCCATCTATTTAATAGGTTGGAATGGAGAATTGTTATTAACCATCCAATCATCATCTCTTGAGGCCAGAGAGTTCACAAGTGTTAGGGTTAGGGTTTTTGAGAAGTTGAGTGTTGTGGCGTACTATGTTATCCTCAGGTGAAGTGGCTATAAAACCTTCATCCTCAAGTAGCAATATATCAATCTTTATTCGTCCCCATGAATCTCTCTTGTTGTGGTTAATTTGCTCTTGTCTTGATTGGTTTTTCCTCCTCTCTTTCCTTTTTTGATCTTACTGTGCCAAGAACGTATAAAAGATAGAGGTATCCTCTGAAAATTAATCTCTATCCACCTAGGCACTTTGATAGCAAATTTTGAAGAAACACGGTTTTGCTTGATTTTTGCCTCACAAAGTAATTTCATTATCTAAGGATTTTTGGCTTTATTTCTTCAGTGTTCTTATTTGCTATGGCATGTGAGAATATATCTAGAGCCACCTTGGCCATCCTTTACCTACGAACAAGTCATATTCACCGTTTTCATATTTTGCCCAATTTTGGTGCACACTTGCTTAAATATGCAAAAATTCTGAACTTTGACATAGATTTCTACGATCCATGGATGGAATAGATTCCTGAGACTTTAAGCAAGATGTATGCAATGTTTCATAGCATTTAGATTTGTATTTTAGAAGTTGCACTATTTTTGGATCTCCTCAGGCAGTCTGGACAAAGGAGGTGGTCTAACCACCACCCACCGATCAGACTAGCCTTGAAGTGACGGTTAGACCGGCCTCTTGCGAAGGTTAGATTTCTAGGATTTGGGTTTATCCGCTTCTTGATTCCTTTGTCGAATTGTTTTATGATTTTAGTTGTAGATTCTATTTTCATTAACTCTGTAGTTATTTGAGAAGAGAATTAAGAATAATTAAGAGAATTTTGGACGGTATCATTCACCTCACCGCCGCTGCTCCTACACTGTGCCTTTGCAACGCTGTAAGAAAAACATCGTTTGGAACAAGGTAGAAGCTGACACAAAATCTTAGACCCTCGTCCATCCACGAGTGTTCCCCATGAGCTACAGCACGCTGGACACAACGAAAAGCAGGAAAAATGAATAAACACACGGAAAGCGAACAGGGGCAGTGCGGTAAACAAAATGAGCCCTTCCAGCGTCATGAATATGATAACTTGATAAGTACATGCACGCCCTCCTCGATCGTTTAATCTCCTGTATGTACCTATCACCTAAGCCACAAAGGGACGAGAAAAAAAAAGGGAAAAGGGAACCCCCTCCGATTCCGAGCAGCGCACACACGCTTGTACAGCACTGAGATGGAGGTTCACATCGACCATAGTTAAGAACAGAGCAAGCGACACACTCGTTTCAGGCCGTCAGACGGGAGAATGTTTGAGGAAGTTGGGGAGCCCGATCTTTTTCCCGGTCCTCTTGACGTCCTCCTGCACCTTCCTCCTATACTCCCCGAAGGTGAATTCCCTGTACGGCGACGGCTCGCCGCACGTGCCGACTGGCGAGTCGTAGGACGGGCACAGGAAGTAGGCAACGGAGAACCGCTCCGCCTTGGCGTTGGCCACCACTTTGTGCTCCACGCTCTTGTAGCTGTTGTTGCTCCACGCCTAAGACATGCACAGATCGAGCCGAAATAAGGAGGAGGAAGAAGTCATGGGAAATGTATCCACACACCACATATCTGGCATGATGCATGTGTTCCGGGACATCTCCGCTTGGTCAAAACTTGAGCACGTAATTCAAGATGCGCGGCATCGGTGGCGAGCCGAGCGTAAGAGCAGAGCGGCGCACTGTTACCTGAAACAGATCGCCGACGTTGACAATGAGGGCGTCCGGGTGGGGCTTGACGGCGACCCAGCGCGAGTCTTTCATGAGCTGTAGGCCCCCGACCTGGTCCTGGCACAGGATGGTGAGGAAGTCGCTGTCCGTGTGGGGCACCAGCCCGAACGTGTCCGCCGCGAACGGGCACGCCGGGTACCTGTTCAGCCGCAGGAAGCACGTCGTCCCGTCGCACCCCGCCGGGAACGCCCCGCCGCCGCCGGCCGCCGCGGCCCCGTGCCCCAGGCTCTCCGCCAGCGCCGCCGCCACCGTGTTCGCCAGCCGCGACATTGCGTCCGCCACCTCCTGCATCACTCCCCTGCGCGTCACATCGACTTTTTCTCATTACTAGGTGCTACTCTCTGTTATTGATTCTACTGTTCATGTACTGGCAGTAAGTTCTTGCCTAACGACCATAGTAATAAAACAGTGCTACTACTAGTTTGATGCATGCATGCTGGTTACATATGGATCATTCATATGCATATGCTCGAGATATTTCCCTTTCTTTTCACTGTATACGGAAGGATGCCGCGCTGCGGCATGCATATGCTATGCAGCACATAATTTAATAATCGCTATACCATGGCGCGGGAGATGGCGTTGGTAGTCTGGTTCGATGGACGCGATGGCGTTAAATTCGGTTAGTGTACTAAAAATCTCCCATGTTTCGTGGGCACATATGCCACCGCACACATAGTATCATCACTCATTGACTCATGTAGAGAGGAATATAAAGTCGACAGGAAAGTTTGCTGTGCGCCTGGAGCTTCTAGAGCAGTTATTGGAAGGAAAACGAATACATCGATCGCGCGGGTGCATGTCAAACAGTCTTCGTGCACAAGAGAAATATCCTGAAAATGATTAAAATTACGTACAGCCTCACTTGGTGCGTCTTCAAGAGTTAAAGATCCCAAGATAAAAGTCAGACTTAAAGGACGTGTACAACTACGAACGACACGTAATATATGTGTGACGACTAAGCACTACATCGGCTCTGTAAGAAGCTAGCCTTACATAGTTGCGTAGCTAGCTAGCTAACTAGAGATTGTTTCGTGGAGAAACCTCATCACAACTGTATCATCTAAAGCATAAGCGGTGGGCCTTGGCTAAGTGACTGACAGATCATCATAAGTTGAAGCAAGCCGAACTGGCCATGCATACTGAGTGCAAGCATACGTACCTCAGTGTGCCGAGCTCTCCGTAGTCGCAGTCTTCCCCGGAGATGCTGGCGAGCGGGACGTGGAACGCCTCCGACCACGAGAGCTGCCGGAGCGACGTCGCCGTCGGGGTGCCCCACCGGTACGAGCCGTTGAGCAGCCCGGCCTTCTCCTTGGTGACGAACGGCAGGCGGAACAGCCTCGCCTGCTCCCTCCTCATCTCCTCCAGGAGCTCCCGGCTCACGCCGTGGTTGGTCACTTGGAAGAAGCCCCACTCCGAGGCCGCCCCCGCCATGGCGTCCGCGCACGCCTTCCTCTCCCTCGCGCCGCCGCCGCTCGTCAGGCAATCCAAGTCTATCATGGGAAGGTCACGCTCCACCACGGCTAAGCTCTCCGTCGACGGTGCAATGCCGTCGCCGTCGAGCTCGCCGCTGCGAAGCAGCGCGAGGTAGCTGTCCGCCAGAGGCGGGTCGATGGCGCTCTCGACGAAGGCCGGCATGGTCGGAAAGACAGACAGACAGACAGACAGACACGTACGTAAGGTTTATGTTTGTGATGGACTAACCGTGGTCTACGAAAGCTCTCAGATGCGAGGCCTATATATAGAGCAGCGCGCGCGGTGGTAGCTTAGCCGGTTACCCGATGTGCGAAGAGCTGGACATGTAGTCGATCGCACGCTCGCTTTTGCATGGGGCGGGCGCGCGGCCGGCTTTACGGTGAAGCAAGCCGTTTGATTTCCTTCCGTGCGAGGGCGCGCGATCGAGCGATTCTTGAGACGTCGTACGAGCGAGCGAGCGAGCGACACTTGCGGGCGTCGCGTGGCGTGGGGCGGAACAAGTTATGGGGGCTTTGCCTTTGACCCAGCCAGAGGTGGATTCACTAATTGGATCGACTGAAAAAGTGCAGAGGAATTCAAAGAAGTGAAAGGTTGGGGCATCGGTGCATGAATCATGATGTAGAAAGTCGAAATGTTGTGTTCGTTGTGCTTGTGCGCACATCATGTACTCCTAGCACTGACTACTGATGTATCTCCATGTGACTTGGTGGCAGGGCAACCTCGTTCCATGTTTCACCATACCTGGTAATAAGTCATACCTGTCAGATAGCTGTGTCTGTTGACTCAACATGACATTATAGACTGGCTCGTGGCTGCAACACCATAGCTGCATCTGTTGCCTCAATATGACATTTAGACTGGCTCGTGGCTGCAACACCATTATTAGCATCCAGTTTTCTTACAGTTTTACTTCGAGTTAAATTATCTCTTCTCACTTTTTACCTCACCGGGAGAGAAAGCTAGCTAGGGGCAAAGAAACAAGACATAGGTTTAGGTTTGAACGTACTTTGCTTTGCAGCAGGGAGTAGGGACAATGTAGGCCATGACTCTTGCTTCCTGCTGTTCAGTTTTGGGCAGTGTGGCAGGGTGGGGGCAGGCCGACAGGGGTTGGTCTGAGATTTGGGATTTGGCATCTCCCCTACCTCACAAAAGGCACAAGTACTGAAAAACTGCGCAAGTGCACATGAGAGAAACACGACTGCAGAGCGGCCCAGAATTAATCAATTCAGTAGCATCAATCTGTGACATGCTTTTCTAAAAAAAACTTAATACTACTAGCACTGATTAAACTATCTTTGATGCTTATATTGACCATCGGTCACAGCATTGACAACGTGAATATATCTTGTCCAGTATGCTGCAAGCCCAACGACAGCACATAACGACTTCGATTTATTCAGTCTCGTGTGTCAAGCGTCCAGATATTGTATATGCCGGACTAAGTAAGGTGTTTGTAACTGATGATCGATGCAACTTGCGATCAAGCTAGGCCGTGGCCGAAGAGTAGTAGACACTGGGTCAAAGCAAACATTTTGAAACAGTGATCGGAGGCTACCCATTTCGGGAACAAACAAAATTTAGTGGCCGGTAGTATGTTCCAGTCCAGCAGAGCAGACAAAGTTTCCTGTGCCAAACGTACAGTGTGCTGATTAGATACTACTTAGTGGTCTAGATTTTTTGTATTCTGCCGATCGATCTTAGTTTTGGTATACAACAATTTCACGGTTCACACGCACAGCGTGTTAGTTATATAATTATAGAGATGATTTATATGCGATTTTCTAGAGCTCAAATGAATTTAGCTGAATTTCTGGAATTAGAAAATCTTAAGAAATCCCTAATGGCCTTTGGACCGAATCCTTAAAGCCAACCTACCTTCTCCCTCCAGCCCAATCTCTCTCCGGTTGGCCCACCTTTTCCCTTCAGCCTAGTTCATGCTAGTCGTTCGATCTGGCCGCTGCCACACATCGACTATCTAGCTTGAGTTCACCTCGACCGTCGGATCTTGTCAAGCGACACGTGTCAAGCATCCAAATTCACAAGCATTGTTCATCTGTGCCATTTGTGTAAGCCGTTCGATCATCCCCAAGCCACGTGTCGTCCATCCATGCGTTGTTCATCATTCTCATGGAGCTCGCCGTCGTGTCCCGCTCGGACTTCGTCCGTCGTTGCCATCTCCGCGTCAGTCTCGGTGTCCGTGTCTGCCACGACACCATCGTCCATGCCTCCCGTGGCCTCCTCGGTGTCCGTGTATAAAAGCTAAGCCCGCGCCTCACTTCTATCGTCTCGAGCCGCTAGTCTTGCTTCGTCATCGATCTCGCCGGAAGTCACGTCATCGTTGTCTTTTGTGCCACCGCTGTTCCCTAACCACCATCACCTTCATCACCACCTCGCCGTCCATCATCGCCAGTGAGCATCCCGTTGGCCCCACCGTTCTACCTCATTGACAGTCAGCACACTGTCGCACTGGATAGCCCATCCATGCTAGCACACACCCGCACTGATCGACGGTGCCTTCTCCGTGAACCGAATCGACCGTGTACCGAGCCTCCCACGTGTCAGATCCACTATTCTGTGAATCGTGAGTCGATCCCACGACACGTGCCTACCGCATCATCTGCCGAGTCCACAGCACAGTAGAATTTTTGAATTTCCAGTATTTTCTTTACATTAGATTTTTCAAGAGCCCGTTCTCCTCTGTCCTAGCTCCAATTGACCCGATTCTTTTTTCTAAATTCATTTAAAATTGAGTTCTATCTTTTGGTTCTAGTTTTTGGAGTTCATTTGAATTTTATTTTATTTTTATTTTATGCTTCGTTTTGTTGTCTCTCTCGTTGGATCACACCTTCAAAGGAGTTGAAGCAAGATTTAAAGATCCAGAGCAATTAGTTGAGTAAGGCCAAGGCAAGTCGTGTCTTTTGATCATGTTGATCTTTGTTTTCAAATCTATTATGTATTATTTTGTTTTAAATTATCATGTACCGCTATTTTATTATAACACATTTGTATTGGTAGTTAATGACTTATCTGATTAATTTCTCCTTGATAATTTGAATGTCATGATTCCATTGTCACCATAGGATAGGTATTTATGTAATGATATAATGTTAGTTGTAACATGAGTTGTACGTTTAGTATGCTTAGCCGTACTCGTAGTACGTTGGGTTATCATCACATGTGATCTATTAATTAATTTTGACTTAATGAGATATTAAATCGTGGTGATCGGCCATAGTTATAAAATTTATGCACCTTAGCATGGATAGTGTCATTGTTGGTGGTTATACAAAATGATTTTCACTTGGGCGATTGATCTTACAGTAAAGGGGGAAGTGTGGTTAGCACTTCAGGGATGCGGATGCTTCGCTTATATAATGTTTAAGGACTTAATTTTGTGCGCCATTGATCTGAGGCTTATGATACAACCACATGTCTAGTATGGGATAAACCTGGCATAATAATTTATGAAGTTTCAACTTTGATTTCACCATTGATGTTTTATTAGTGCAATAGGGAGCAGTTATCGACTAGGTGGTTAGCCTACTCGATGCGAAAACTTAGCGGGCAAGATCAGGTTGAGATTAAGCATTAGAAAAGTATTGTTGTGATTTTCTTTTACGTAGAGATGATCACATCATGTGGGTAAAGTTGTTCAATTTCTACAGAGTGTAAAACTATTCGAATAACCATGTTGGAAAGTGAATGGTTAGTTCACTGGTGACTCATTACGTGAACGGTTAGTTCACGGGTGGTTCATTAGAGTAAATGGTCAGTTCACTTGTGGTTACTCTTAATTCCTTTGATTATTTACTTATTAATCATTTTCAAAGTTCGCTTTCAATCTATTTATTGTATTTACCTCAAATTATTGCTTTCTGCAATATAACCACTCAACCATCATTTGGTAAGCCTTGCATACTATAATGCACTCTTTGTTACAAATGGCTTGCTGAGTACCAATGTACTCACGGCTTTATGCCTATTGTTGATCAATTGAAGAAGAAGAAGAACTATATCAGCAGAAGATACCTGAAGGAGGATACTTCGACAACTTCGCGGATTAGGACTTCGCTCCCCCAATCGATTGCCTGTGTGCATGTTGAATGACTACTACGCTTTTCTTTTGTTTTTCGCTGGTAGTTTCTTAAGCCCTTGAGGCTATTAATTGTAAGTTTGGCCGTAAGGTCACAACTCTGATAATTAATAATTTTTTTGTCTTTTCCTTTATTAATCGAGTATATGGTCGATATTTCATCTATGTTTACACTGTGTGCACTAGCATGATCCTGGATTAGTGCAGTATACACAGAGTGGTCCAGATTTGCATATCTGGGTCTCGACAGTGGGTTAAGTATGGCCAAGATGATTCTGGATGAGTTTCGACATGTCACGCAAGCAAGAGTACCCAAAGATTCAAGGCCAAAATCTTAGGAATAAGATATTACTAGAAGTGCTCCAAATCAAACCAATCTAGGCAACTTTCGAGATATTGCTATAGCTGGTCCCTAGATTGATGGAATATGATCATCATAAGACATCTCTATCACCTACATATTTTTAGAACCCAGCAAGATCAAGAGAGAAAGAAAGATGGAAAAACACCAACCAAAACAAGTGCGAAATCAAAAAGAGCATAAGATTGATCTACTGTAACTTGTAGTATATTTTACAATCACTCCATCCTTAAGGACAGAGCTCTATCTCCTAAGAATACTCACCCAAAAGCTTCCCCTTAAGCAAAGATTCTCTCAAATCCTAAAGAATGGATGGTTGATTAGTCTCCTCTCACATGCTTTCAATCCATCACACTCATAATTGGAGCAACCAATCTATATCTAACCCTAATGGATACTATTTATTAGCACAAATGAGGAAACCTATTCACCCCCCCACACACACACTGGGTTTTACACTCTTGTATGACTTATGCACATTTCTTAAAGTGCATAATCCCAAACTCTCTAAAGAGAAAGCTTCATATCCACTTAGCCTCTTCAATGTCTTCTTGGCCTAAACCACTCTTCCAATGCCCTTTATGATATTTTAGTTTCCCATTAAAACTGTAACGCCCTAGAGTTCAAACCGGCTCAGACCTAACCACATTCTGGATAGGCCACGCACACGTAGCAACCCGCTTGCGCTTTCGTCCTCGCTTCGCGCAAAACGGTTAACCGGGGATGCTACCTTTGGAACTCCTAGGCTTATATGTAAGTGCTTCTCAAGGTAAGCTAGCAAGGTGGGACTAACCCAGAAATTCATGTGCACACACACATGGGCCAATATGGGCCGGGGTGTCACATACACCCCCCCTCAAAGGACCCGACGTCCTCGTCGGACAAACATACCCACACTGGGGCAAATGATAAGGATCTCCTCTCTTGGCACATGTCCGTACGTTCAGTGCCAGCACATATGCCATGTAGTGTGTCCGCCCACACGCGCCATGCGCCATATGCCCGCGCCCCTGACCCGCACGCGCCCATGTAACCGTGAGAGTCGGCTCTGATACCATTTGTAACGCCCTAGAGTTCAAACCGGCTCAGACCTAACCACATTCTGGATAGGCCACGCACACGTAGCAACCCGCTTGCGCTTTCGTCCTCGCTTCGCGCAAAACGGTTAACCGGGGGTGCTACCTTTGGAACTCCTAGGCTTATATGTAAGTGCTTCTCAAGGTAAAATAGCAAGGTGGGACTAACCCAGAAATTCATGTGCACACACACATGGGCCAATATGGGCCGGGGTGTCACAAAAACACCCTTACTTTGACCATGCACCTCACATTTTCTCTAAGCCTAGTATATCGTCATCTCTTTCTTTGCAAGTAATCCCTATATTTGCATCGTGTAGTTTCACCAATAGCTCACACATTGGCAAGTCTCTCCGCGTTGTTCCCCCGACCATGCCTCACTTGCACCAACTGTACTATGTGATGAATCGTTACTCTAATCTTTCCTTCAACATCCCTAGCCTTCCTTGTGCCTTACTTGAGCCCAACCCTCCCGTCTGGCATTCTTGATCATACCTTAGCTCATCCCTGAGTATATCCTGGTCTACGCCATCGACTATGGTTGCCTCCAGCTTCTTGTATATCCAAGACCAAGAAATCCTTTTTGGGCACAAGTTTTTCACAACTTTACTCAAGTTAGTCCAATATGCTTCATACGCTAGGAATACAATGACCTAGAACTCTACATGTCAACCAACAACCATTTCTCACAAATATCCAAAATCCCTCGAATATTTTCAGACAAAACTGGTTCGACCACCATTGATAGGCCGGTCGGACCGCGTTGGTCAATTCGGTCAAACATTGGTAACAGGGGAGCCTGTCAGACCACGACACCTATACCAGTCTAACTGCTTGGCCAACCCCAACTGGACTGTCACCTGTTGGCCGGTCGGATAATTCACATTTCTCTCACGCACATAAGCGAGCACCTCTCTGAAACAAACTAGGCGCCAACTAAAAATCGGTTGCACTGCACCAGTGGTCTGATTGCCCTAAAACCTGTCACATCGAACATCAGTCAGATCACCACCCACAATCAGTTAGACTGCTCCAACATAGTGGTTAGACCACCTCTGAAGGCCGGTTAGACCGTTGCCCAATTGACAACAAATATGAAAACTTGTAAATTTTTATAAATTCAAATTTTAACTTGACACGATAACCAATTGTTCAACACAAATGAACCAAGAATATTCTGTTCTACAGAATTCAAGAAAGTACTAGAGATAGGATGCAAAAGCTTCTACTATGATATACTACTCAAGTATTGGTTGGGTTCGGCATGGCTTCCGGCTAGTACTTTTCACTTTTTGCTATAAAATATTGCTTTTAAATGGTGCGTCTTTTAAGATAGGATCTACAAGTCGATTATAGTAGACACTGTACCGAGTTAAACTATACCAGTCAAAATCGCATGTCACTATTTTCTTCTTCGTAAACTATACCGATCAAAATCACATGTCACTATTTTGTGTTTCATACTATCTTTCATAAACATGCAGAATTCAAAAAACATAAGCTACTATCTAAAAGAAACCGCCCATTATCTATCACCATCAATTAGGTGATCTGAAAATAAAAATCTACATCACTGGGTAGCCCAGCGCTTTGGTCAGTGGATCCGTCCAATCATCTTTTGCCCCACTAATTACACGTTAGTACTACTACATTGCTTCGGATGGTTTTTATCTTTTGTCTTTTATATTTGGCTAAAATATATTACAACAGTTGTTAGTTTTTAACTAAAACATTTACTTAAAAAATATAGAGAAATATATCTTTGCAGATAATATAAAGAAAAAAGAAACAACCATATTAAAAGATCAATACGTAATACAGAAGCCAACAGCTATTTGTAACGGGCCCCTGTAACCGACGGATAGTCGGATTCAGACTTCTTGCATGGGAATACCGGCCCTACTCGGAGTAGGTTTCGGTCTTCCAACTACTTCTGTGACAGTGATAAATAAAATGGTGCAGTTGTTCTGGTAGTATACGCGGTGCTGTAGGTTTCTGTCCAATCTCTCTCCCCATTTCATTTCCTGTAACAAGTAGCAAAAGCATTCGGATGCTTTACTGAAACCAGAGTTAAGTACTGAATGGGATACACACGGCCGAACCTTCTCTTTGCCCCGGCCGGTCGGCAGTTGCAAAGTCGATGATGCTAAATGCAGCCCCCCATTTTTTGCCCAATTTTCCATCAGAAACTGTGTCTGCCTCGGTGATCGATCGTTCGGCTCGGTTGGGAGCCCGGAAAACGACGCGGCTGTCGATCGTGGCCGGCCGCCCGCACAAGCACTTGTCCCCCCGATCGGCGTGTTGGACTCGCGCGGGCGGCCAGAATCGATCGGACAGCGCCATCGATCAGCTCGTGCCAATCGGCACGAGAGGTACTGGCGTTCCCGGAGTCCATTGCTCTGATTTCTTTTCTTCTGTATCTCGTGTTGGCTAAAGCGGGAGACAGGAGGAATGCCCGAACATTCGCTAATGCTCTTTGAGTCTTGGCGATTGGTTTGTCTCAACTCTCGATTTTCTCCTCGTCTGCAAATTGGAGGGTACATCAGCTGTACCATTATGTCTTTTTTTTTTCTCTCGCTCAGCTATTGTACTGTACTAAAATGTTGTGGAGTTTCAAGTGGCAAGTCAAAAGCATTTCAGAGGAATTGATGTTTGTTAAATTGCTCCCATGAGACCATGGCAGGCACCAACCGAGGAGCCTGACCATGACGCAGCTGGCAGCATGCGGGGACCATTTCCTTTCGAGAACTAACAAAACTCCACCTCCCACCCTCTAAGGTTATTTGTTTTGCGGATTATAAAAACACAGGAATAAAAAACATATAAATAAGATAGGAATATATACGCAAAATAGAAGATTGAAAAGCACAGAAATCTTGCAATATTGGGTGTTTGATTCGTAGAAAGGACACAGAAATTTTAGAGTGAATAGCAATCTTTGTAGGAAACTGAGATTATAGTAATTTAACCAACATTACACAACAAATATTAGCTGGTAGGCAAACAAATCATCAGTAAATACAAGACCTTCAATTTTATCCCCTCCCCATCGTTCTTATCTACTCCCTTTTTATTCTCACAGATCTCCAACTCCCAAATCGATCTACAGCATGAGCGGCAACGGCAGCACAAGAAGGAAGGCAACAACGAGCTCCAAATGCGTATAAGCTGCAGAAGCGACAACGAAGAGCAACGGTAGGTGGCGTGGCGGAACCTTGAGCAACGGTGCCATGGTAGCTCAAGCGGCGACGGCTGTACCTCAAGCTTCGACTCCGAGGATGGTAGCTACCATGAGATCTTCTGATGAAGGGGGCGGTCTTGATCTTCACGACTTAGGATCCTAGAACAAGGTTAACTAGCTGCAAGCAGCCAAGATAGCAGTGCAACTTGACCAGGGCCGTGCCGTGAAATTTGGAGGCCCTGTACAAAGCTCTAAGCGAGGCCTAAACTAAAGTATCAAATATAGCCAAAATAATATATGTATTGCAGAGCAAATGCGATATATCAAGAATAGTACCTTTTGAACTCTTGGTTTGCATAATCTTTACTTGAATAACATCATTCTTTTAGTGTTCTGTGAAATAAAATCTTCAATAATATGCTCAAAAGATGAAAAGAGCAAAATTAAAATTATACAAACAGTCATACGAAGGATTTAATTAGTACAATACAATTAGAATTGAAAAAAATGAATACCTGCACTAGTGACTAGACGACGAGTCGACGACGAATCACGAATGGAGTCCGCCGTCCGCGCTGGTTGCGGCGAGGTGGCGGAAGATGGCTGACGACTGGCGGCGAGAGCCGGAGGCGGAGGGCCGGATGGCGGATCCGCGGATGCTATCGAGGGAAAGCGTGCTGAGGCCGCCAAGTCCGACGACGTCAATGGCAAAAATTGGCAATCAACAACTCGCACGGAGGCTGCTGGCTGCATCATGCAATATGCATTGCATGCAAAATTGCAAAGTCCCGGAACGGCAGCGAGAATACGCGGATACGAAGCGGCAGCGGCGCAGCGACGTCTTCGCAGTCTCCTCGTGCACGAGCCCGAGAATACGAAGCGGCAGCGGCGCAGCGTCACGCACGCGATTTTTTTGAGGCCCAGGAAGATCGGGGGCCCTGTACAGACGTACGGCCTGCACGCCCATGGGCCCGGCCCTGAACTTGACAAATATACTCGAAGCCAATCACCGTCTCTATACGGCAACCTGAATCGAGGATTCACCCAACCACACTCTAAAGTTTCCAAACAGCACAACCTGCAATCAAACGGAGCAGGAGCACCAATTGGGAGTCGTCGAATGACCGCTTATGTAATCTCGCAAGGAAATCACAAGAGCAAAGGGGTAGAGATCTCTCTCTGAATTTGCTAGTACTTAGCTAAACAAAGGTATTTATGTTTCTGAATGTCCAATAGTCCCCTACAGTAGAAACATCAGGGATATTTATACTAGAAACAACTCTCCTAGCTAGGTGTGAAAGTTCCTAAGAAAAGACTTGAAGATAAGCCAGCCCAAAGGTCATCCAACAGTATTCCCATGGAGGCTTACGCATCCTTTTGTCTTCTACATAGTCCCCACTAAAACAGTCATAACTTCTTACTGAGAAGTTCAAATGATGAGCTGTTTGTTGGAGGTGAAAGTAGACTTAATTATCTTTCCATCCATATGTATTATGCATGCTAAAATGTTACAGGTTGGCCTTCATGATGCTGGAAATTAGAGATATTTGTTGGCAATCATGAACTTTGATATTCAGCCACTTGCCCTGTTTGATCAGCTTTGATCAGCCACTTGACCAGTCCGATCAACCACTTGCCCTGGTCAGGTCATCCTCCATGACTAGACTATTCTCTTCACTTGTGAACTTGATCAAGACCAAAATATGGGATTTTGTAGTATATAATTCTTGTTAATTCTAAAATATGATTCATCTAGGAGTGAGTTTACCTCTTGCTGCAACTCCGTGGCTCGGTTTCGTGTAATTGGTCCTTGTTGATTTGTGTAATTGGTGTTGGTGTAGTATTGGCCGGATGTCCACATCATCCTCCCCCTCTTGAAAAGGAGTCGACCTCGACTTTGTTTCTTCAGAGCCAACAAAGGGAGTTAGATTAGCAACATTGAATGTTCCATTGCCTCGTGGCATCAACTTGGACTTGTGCTTTTTTGGAAAACGCTCCTTGTGGAGATGTACCCAAACAAGATCACCTGGTTTGAACAACACCTTCCTTTTATGCTTGTTCACCTTCGCTGCATTGTACTTGGCCTTGTTTTCAATTTCTTCCTTGGTCTTTTCGTGTATCTTTTTCACATATGCAGCACGTTTTGAGGCTTCCATTTTACTTCTTTACTGCAATGGGAGTGGTAACAAATTGATTGGAGCCATAGGTTTGAACCCATATACGACTTCAAATGGACACATGTGAGTAGTAGAATGTACTGCCTTGTTATAAGCAAACTCCACGTGTGGCAAGCAGTCCTCCCACTTTTTCAAGTTCTTCTTGATCATTGTTCGCAGCAACATTGATAGGGTTCAGTTCACCACTTTAGTTTGCCCATCAATTTGAGGGTGACAAGTTGTAGAAAACAGCAACTTGGTGCCAAGCTTTGCTCACAATGTCTTCCAAAAGTAGCTTATGAACTTCACGTCGCGATCAGACATAATGGTCCTCGGTTTCCCATGCTGCCTCACAATATCCTAGAAAAAACAAAGTAGTTACGTGGGAAGCATCATTGCTTTTATTGCATGGTATGAAATACGCCATATTTGAGAATATATCAACAACAACAAATACAGAATCTCTTCCCCCACGAGTCCTAGGTAAACCCAAAACAAAATCTATGCTTATGTCTTCCCAAGGAATATTAGGAACAGGCAGCGAAGTATATAAGCCATGTGGGGTTCAATTTTGACTTAGCTTTATGACAGGTCATGCAGCGTTGCACAAATATCTCAACATCTCTTCTCATCTCTGGCCAATAGAAATGGTCGGCCAACAGCTCATAGGTCTTTTCTCATCCAAAATGACCCATCAATCCACCTGCATGTGCTTCCTGTAACAACAAGAGTCTAACCGAAGAATTTGGAACACACAATTTGTTAGTTTGAAACAAGAAGCCATCATGCACATGATATTTTTTCCATCCTTTTCCAGCTTGACATTTCACATATGGTTTTGAGAATTCATGATCATCATGATATAACTCTTTCAAGGTCTCTAGTCCTGGCACTCTTAACTCAAGCTGATTCAACAAAACACACTTATGGGACAATGCATCAGCAATCTCATTATCCTTACCTTTCTTGTACTTCACAACATATGAAAAAGTTTTTGTGAATTTGACTCACTTGGCATGTTGACGATTCAGCTTATCTTGACATTTTAAGCATTTCAAAGCTTCATGGTCAGAATGAATGACAAATTCTTTTGGCCATAAGTAATGCTGCCAAGTTTCAAGCACTCTAACCAAAGCATGCAACTCTTTATCATATACAAAATAATTTAGTTGTGCTCCCCCCTAATTTCTCACTAAAGTATGCTATAGATTTTCCTTCTTCCATAAGCACACCTCCTATACCAATTCTGCTAGCATCACATTCGATTTCAAAAGTTTTAGTGAAATAAGGTAAAGTTAGCAAAGGTGCATTAGTCAAACGCTTATTTAATTCTTGAAATGAACTTTCTTGTTTTTGAACCCATTCAAAAGCAACTCCTTTCTTTGTCAACTCATTCAAAGAGGCAGCTATGGTGATAAAATCTTTCACAAATGTTCTATAAAAACCAGTAAAACCATGAAAACTTCTCACCTGGCTTACATTCATAGGAGTTCACCAATCCTTGATTGCCTTCACTTTTGTTTCATCCACTTCGATTCCCTTTTCTGAAGCAACATATCCAAGAAACACAACATGATCTGTACAAAATATGCACTTCTCTAGGTTAGCATATAATTTCTCCTTCCTAAGCTCATTCAAAAACTTATTGAATGTGATCAACATGTTCATCAATTGATTTGTTGTAAATCAGGATGTTATCAAAGTAAACAACAACAAATTTTCCAATAAAAGCTCTCAAAACATGGTTCATCAATCTCATAAATATACTAGGTACCTTAGTTAAACCGAAAGGCATAACTAACCATTTATACAACCCAACTTTATTTTAAAAGCAGTTTTCTATTCATCTCCAATTTTCATTCTTATCTAATGGTATTCACTTCTCAAATCAATTTTAGTAAACATTATAGAACCACTTAATTCATCAAGCATATCATCTAGCCTAGGGATAGGATGATAATATCGAGCAGTGATACTATTGATAGCTCTACAATCAACACACATCCTCCAAGATCCATCTTTCTTTGGCACCAAAATCATAGGAACAATACAAGGACTTAAACCTTCATGCACATAACCTTTATCTAAAAGTTCTTACACTTGCCTTTGTATTTCATTTGTTTCTTCAGGATTGGTGCGGTATGGTGGCCGATTAGGTAGTGCAACTCCAAGAATGAGATCAATTTGATGCTCAATGCCATGCATTAGAGGAAGTCCAGCAGGTGTTTCTTCTAGAAAAACATCTCGGTATTCCTGCAAAAAAATTAGATACAATACTAGGAAGAGATGTTATGGGGTTAGCTGAAAGCAATTCATATTGTACAAAAGCACGATGAGCACTTGATCTGGGTGGTTTCTCACATCTCTCATTTCAAATTACTGACTAATATGACTAAATTCTCCCCTTTTTTTCTTTTTATCTCTCAAATTTGGCTTGTGGCTTTCACTTACCGATTTGTGGAAGGCACTCAGATTCTTTTTCTCTCTCTCCTTCTCAGCTCCCACCTTTACTTCAGAACTCTTTTGCAAATTCTCATCCTTGATTTGTTGAGGAGTCATGGGTTTAAGCACCAAGTCCTTCCCTTTCTACTTGATAGTGTAATTGTTGGTGTGGCCATAATGTCGAGATGCACAATAAAACTGCCATGGCCTTCCCAACAATAGATGACACACTGTCATGGCACCACATCACACTCTATGGTATCAACATACTCACCAATCTTGAAAGGAACTTTCACCCTATGGACAATCTTGATGTCTCTCGATTCATTCAGCCATTGCACATGATATGGATGGAGATGTCGCAGCAACTTTAATCCAACTTTTCAACCATCTCTTTACTAGCTAGATTATGGCAACTTCTACCATCAATGATTACCTTGCAGACCTTGCCTTTAACCTTAGCTCTTGTTTGGAACAAATTATGATGTTGTCCATTTTCAGCTTCCTTCAGTTGCACACTCAAAATTTGAGTTACCACAAGAGCATAACCTCTCTCAAACTCACAATATGTGTGATCCTCATCTTCATAAGTATCTTCAAATTTCTCAAATATGAGCCATGAGATTTTGAAGATCTTGTGAAATCCTTTCTTGTCTTTCTGCCAAGCTCTGCCTCAGCTCATTAATTTGAGCTATGGAAACACAATCCTCCATATTAAGAGTAGCTATCCTTTCTGCACGGTTAGCGACACAAGCAGTGACAAAATATGTGTTATAGGACAATATGTGGAATCTCACAACCTCACCTTCCCTTACTAACCAAATCTCTTATGTTTCCTTGAAGATTAAAGAAGTATATTTGTAGTGGCCTAAGTGATGGTTAAACGAATACAAGACCAAGATTGTGTACTCAGTGGTTTGTTTGTGGAGCTTGGTGGGGGATCAATGCACAAAGAACAATCTGAATTCTAGTTGTTGTAAAGCTAAGTAACAATGTAAACTAGAAGTTCAATGCTAGTGCTGATCACAAGATATGAGTGATGTTTTTTGAACAACTCACACACAAAAATATTTAGATCTGGATGCAAACAAGGTCTAGCAAGAATTGCACCAACAAGGGAATAACAATCAGGTTGTACAACTTGATACGAGGGTTCAACACTTGTGCACTTTGAGCAAATTGATACTTCTCAACTCTCTTTTATATATATATATATATATATATATATATATATATATATATATATATATATATATATATATATATATATATATATATATATATATATATATATATATCCTTCTTCTCTTTTTTTTCTTTTTTGGCACTAACGAACAACATAAGAACAGATATAGCACTTGCACAAATTGAAGATAGAACCTCAAAACAATCAATAGCTAGAACTTGATGGGATCAAAGTTTTCACAAAGGATGATATGGGCAAAAAAATTTTGTGGGATTTTCAGATTTAGATATTAAAAGACATAAGATTGTTTATTGGCACAAAGAACACACAAAGGAAGAAGATGATCAGCAGCTAAACTATGACTCTAATGGATAGAAACTTAACCAAACTCACCAAAAAAATTGAACAAAGGGCTAAGATTTTTTTGTAGGCTTTTTCTGGATAGGACAAAACAAAAAAATATGTAGCTAAAGGTAAACAATCCTACCGTGGCAACGAAAGCTCTGATACTAGATGATGAAGGGGGCGGTCCCGATCTTCACGATGTAGGATCCAGGAACAAGGATAACTAGTTGCAAGTAACCAAGATAGCAGTGCAACCTAACAAATGTACTCGAAGCCAACCATCGTCTCTATACGTCAACCTGAATCAAGGATTCGCCCAACCACACTCTAAGTTTCCAACCAACACAACTTGCAATCAAACGGAGTAGGAGCACCAATTGGGAGTCGTTGAATGACCACTTTTGTAACCTCATAAGGAAATCACAAGAGCAAAGGGGTAGAAATCACTCACTCAGTCCGATCAGCCACTTGCCCTGGTCAGGTCATCCTCAATGACTAGACTATTCATCATGACCAAAGTATGAGATTTAGGTAGTATATAATTCTCGTTAATTCTAAAATGTGATTCAGCTAGGAGTGAGTTCACCTTTTGCTGCAACTTCTTGGCTCGATTTCGTGTAATTGGTCCTTGTTGGTCTTGTGTAATCGATGTTGGTGTAGTATTGGCCAGGATGTCCACATCATCTTCCCTCTATCCCTCTCATGCAAGCATGAGCTAGTGCTGGTAATTTTCCATCCAGTCGGATTGGAATTTTTCCCTATGGAATTCCTCCAAAATCGGATGTAGTGAATAGTATTCCTACGAGGGTTAAATAATCTATTAAATAACCACCTTAACACTTAATCAAAGCTCTTAGACTAGTGTTATAATAGCTTACAGTATAACACATCCTGAGTACCCCTGGTTGGAGAATCACTATTTATCTACCTGATCAGTTCTACTTGGAAGCTTTAACCTGACATGTAGGATTTCCCCATGGCAATGCCTTGTGCTGTTAAGGAGTAGAACGCATGCGCTCCCACTCCGTCAACCACCTACATTTAGTCCTGTGTCTCTAACAAAAAAACGCCTTGTGATCGTTTCCTAAGACTCTCCCTCATTGACAATAATCAATTGACGGTTATTAATTAGCCTTCTCTCACTGTCAATAACTGCTTACACGTGCAGATAGAAGGAATCGACAAGGCACCTGTTCATGCAAACAATGGACGCCTCTTTGGCAGTATTTAAGCTTTACCCTGGGAGGCAATGAACAAAAAAACAAAGAGAGAGAAACCAAGGAGAGCAACAACAAGATCATTCCGCATTATAACAAGTAGCATTTTCCCCTATAATCGCTTACCAAGAGCATTATAACAACTTGCTCTTGATAAGCAATCGCCCCGTTTATTTCGACTTAAGCTTCTGACTTCTGGCTTATTTTTCACTATTCATAAATTTCGTTTTTTCTGAACTTTTGCCCTTTTTTGAGCTTTTTGTCAGTTCTTTTTTTCGTATTCGTTTGTGTTGTCCGTGATGAGCTAATATATATTTTTCTATTTTTAGATTTTTTTAAAATTTAATTACGTCAAGTAAGACACCTTCAATTACAATGTAATTTCAGCCAGCTATAGTGCAATTTCAGCTATAAGCTACTATTTTTTAGCCCAATAGAGCACACCCATAATCTCATTATAGCAATAAGGATCATTCTATTTTCCCTGTCTATTCTTTTGTGAGGTTTATATGTTTACACTATTCGTAACATCGATGATTCTTTACTGTGAATCAAATGGTACAAACAGTGATGGATCCTTAGGAACGGGGAATCCTGTGTTCTTCATACAAATAATCCTGAATCAAAGAGCCCCCTGAAAAGGATTTGGAGGGAATCTCAATAACACCTGCTGTTTGTTTGAGTTGCTACAAATCTGATTCGTTAGCGCATGTGAAACTCTTCAGCTCATAGGATGTGAACAGTGACGGTTCAGCGCCTTTAATTATCGTGCTGCAATAACAGTCCTGTTTCTCCATTGAATGGCTCTTATCAAGCAATGAAGCAAATCTGACGGGCATGCGTGCTTGATTGCTGCACTAGTACCGGGCTCCTGCTTGCATTGAAAAACAGGCTCATGGATGTCTGAAGCTACACATATGTTTATCCAGTTTTGCATCCGTCCATGCATGATTGATGGTGAAAATATGCTATTCAAAACCGGCTGCCTGGAAGCATTTCAGGTACAAGCCTGCTTTAAAGGGCTGAAAACCCTGCCTATTGGCTTTTTAAAGGTTTTTTTATTATAGCAACAGTGAGCTATTTTGAATTAAAAAAATAAAAAAGAGATAATTAAAAAACACCGCTATATCTTTTGAAACAATACAGATAAATAAAGAAAAAACCAAAAAAGGCAAAAAAGATTAAAAAGCCAAAAAATCTAAATTTTAGAAGTTAAAAAGCTGAAGCTGAAGCCAAAATTCAAGAACCGATTGGTGTAATATTTTCAGATCATACGACGGCACTACAGTGACATGTGGTCTTACTAGATCCTGAAAGTACCCATTGGCCGACAGTAAGTGGTGAATCATTTGTCAGCAGAAGAAATTCCCCGGTGCCTTTAACAACGCTTAATTGTGTCATTGTTTACCCAAATGAAGTTGACATTACATTGTTACCCAAATGAAGTTGACATTATTCTTACTCGAGCAGCTAGAGTATGCTAAAAAAGGTGCATGTGTGGATTAATTGAAAGGGGCGCCCCTGGGATTTTGTGGTTTGATTCGGTATAGTTGGATCAGAAGTGTCTTCTCACTCTTAAAAGATATCTTGTGAGGTAGACTATCTCGCTTTTAAGTTAGGTTATTTGCCCTTCCGTAATTAATATTGACTATTCCAACGATCATCCCCTTCCAACATTGGTGTCCCTCAGCCGTTCACCGCCCCCTCACCGTACACGGACAGTCCCTCAAGACTATGGTCTATCATGCGTTCACATACTAGTGTTTATTGGGTCAGAGATATTAGAACCAGACTCTAATCCCACTTGTTGGATCATAAGGGCCTTCTTATCTCCAAAACCTAGTTTGTGAGGTGAGGGGCTCCCACACTTTTAAGTTAGATCACTTGCCCTTCATAACCAGTGTGGGATTATTCCAATAATCATATTGAATGACTATATGAGAAGATCTATGATCAATTGGCGATGAGCAATTAGCATAATTGTTGAGTTAGATTTTGATTTTGTAATGGTTGACAAAATACAGCTTTGTTATCTATCAAGGGCGGTCAGACAGGTGTGCGTCAAGCGATCAGACTAGCTGAGGTTAGCGATCTAACCACCGTTCCAGTGTGAATGGACTATGGTTGGCAGTTCGACTGCTGGTGCAGTATGATCGAATTTTAGTTGGCAGTTGCTTATTCCTAGAGAGCGTGTTTTAGAATTAGGCTCATGTGGTCTGATCGCCATGGTGAGAGCGATTAGACAGATGCTGGGGCGGTCGGCCTCTTTAAGGAGCAGACATGTCTGGGGTACCCTACCCTAGATATGTCTGGAGTGTCCAGAGAGTTTCTGAAGAGGCTAGACATGTTTAGGATACCTAAGACATGTATGGGGTGTTAGTGAAAATGGGTATTGAGTTGGTTTGAGTGTGAGCATGGCATGTGTGCCAGTGTTTTGTAGTGTTGAGTTGCATGACACATTATTTTGACTAACGTGAGTCAAGTGCATGGAGCTTATGCTCGATATGGTTGCTTGTTTTTTTGGATATGCAGGTGGCTTGGAGAATGTTAGCTGTCGACAATAAGTGATCGGAACTAGGTGAGAGAGCTGAGGTCCGAGTAGCCGTGTAGGTCTAGGTGAGGCTACGTGGGTCAAGCAAGAAGCACATGAAAGAAAGAATCATGAAGAGGCAAGTTGGTGCATGTGGTGTGTCAAGTGATGAGGCTGATGCATATAGAGACGGTTCGGGGGAGTCCAAATGTGTGAAGACATGATAGCTAGTCATTGGGTACTAGGGGATACATGTCAAATCATGTGGAGATGCTTTGATGTAAAGACATGACGGGTGACTGCAAGGTGGACCTGGACTAAGCTCAGGAGGAGTTGAGATCCAGAACGATCAGGAAAGCTGGGTACAACCATGGTGCAAGGTGAGTCATGTAGTGCGCCAAGGGACTTAGATCTGTTTGCAAGTGAGGACAATTCGGTGGGATTCGAACATGTGAGAGACTTGGCGGGAAGTCATTGGGGCCACATAGAATGTAATGGAGTCAAGGAAATGTGTTCGAAAGTTTTGTTGGAAGTATTTTGGTAGTTTACCAAAATACTGGGTTTGAGCGTTGGACAAAGTTATGACGCAGAGAGACGCAAAGAAGAAGCAGTTTAGGTCAAGGTGAGTTGGTTTAGTTAAGTAGATCAATCGCTAAGATGTTAGCGGGTTGAGTCTTGTAAACACTTTGAGAAGCGTATGTGAGTATGTAAAACCATGTAAGTGGGTTTAACAGGTTTTCTCAAGTGCTTAACAGGTTGAGACCTACTAAGTGATGCTGGCTATACGAGGGAGGAGAGGAAAGAGCTAGGGTTGAGGATTTGAATGAAACATTGAGATATCATATAAGTCTTGAATAGTTTCTTCTCTTCCTCTTTATGTGAGAAATTTTGTGTATAAGAGTGATGCTTTGAGAGCACCTTTTAACTATCCATGTACTGGTAAACCATCTATTCTATTGATAATAGATCAACTCTTTGATCCATTTTGGTGTTTCACTTGTTTTTTGTTTGGTTTTTCAAGTTTTTGAGCAAGAAATTCGAAATCGTGTTCTAGGTGATTTTGTCTCGAATCTTTGCTTAGTTTATATTGTTAAGACATGTGGGAGTAGATCTAAAAAGCCTTATGTCTTAAATCCTCACGAGCAAGAATTAATTTAGATTCTAAGGTTATGGGTGTTCTTTTAACCTAGACTTGATTTCCTTCAATTTAGTAAACCCGAGCCTAAAAACCTTGTGATTATTGTTTTGTTTAGGTTCCTAATGACTTCAAAAGGTCTTATGCAAAACTTAAAAATGTTTGGATGAGATTTGCACAAGCTTTTGATATTTGAGTTTTGATCCAAAAGGTTTTTAGGTATGGAACAGGGGACCGATCAGATCGCACTGGACCTGCGATCAGACCGCTCTTGTCCATGCGGTCAGACTGGACTTGGCAATCAGACCGGTCCATCAATGATGGTCTGATCAGCTTTGTGCTAAATCAGCTTGTGCTAAAGGTTGTTGAATTTATTGGTTTCAGTTTCTAGCTTTGCTTTGTGTAGCTCTATTTGTGTAATTTGAATTTGATAACTGTCGTACTCACTTAAGTGATGTAACGTTTACGGATAAAGTTTCTAGAATTGTTCAGCCGTCTGGTTGCCGCCACCGTTCTACTCGTATGTTACAGTATTATACAGCCGTTCATCAGCAGTGAAATCCACAACCTCTAATGCATCAATCAATCAAATCGTCTTGATTTGGATTAATCAATTGGCTGAAAAGCACACACTAGCTAGATTCATCCAGGAAAGTGATAATCTACTATATATATAGTAGTACCATTGAAGTGACTGATATTTAGTGCTGTCCTTACGAAACATGATAAATAGCAGTACGGCTTTGTTCCATTTGACGAAAAATTTACAGCTCCAGTCAGAGCAAAGTGAGAAACTTAGTATTCCTGGCCTCACCAGAGCCTGGGATTTTCTCACGTAGTTCGATCTTCACCATCCAAAGCCCAATCGGACGGACCAAAACAACAAGGCCGCGACACTTCAGCTGATTATGGCATCCACATGTGGAGAGTGCTCCACTGACGAGTTATTAGTGCCATGTGACATAAAATTGACAGTGCTCCCACACTGACGAACAGCAGTGGGACTAAAGAGTAAAGATTGTTGTGGAAATTTTGCTCAAGAGCACTAAGCACAAAGAGTTATCCACGCTTTCGTGGATGCGCCTTTATGCTTCTCTTGACTTCCATTGACACTGCAGAAGTGTTATCTTTCGGAATTGAATCTAAAAATATCACTTTAGCTATTTTTTAAAAAATATGGCTCTTAAACATTTATTTTTATAATTCTAGTCCCCTTCTGGCACCTACCGCTGTCTATGATTTTACAGGTGTCTTTAGCTCATAGTATATGTGGAATAAAGGGTAAATTTATAAAAATAGGTGTTTAATAACCAAATGTTTTTTTAAAAAACGTAGCTAGCTATCTTTCTGACTACGTACTGTCTGCTTTGGGTGAAGGGCCTCCATGTGGTTGTACGTGTTCCCGCTCTTTCATCACCCTCTAAATAGAAAAAAACCCCGTTGCTTCTGTTACTTGGCCTGCAAGTCAGGACTGTTGCTGTACTCCTGTTGAAATGAAAAATCGTACAATACATGCTCCTAGTAAAGATTCTTTTCGAATTATCGAACCAATGTGTTGTTTTCAGGTTTTGGTTTATGTCATGTATGCTAACAAGGTCAACGGTACTACCGGCGCGCCCATCCAAGTGCCAAGCGTGCTCTCATGCTACTACTGGCACCATCCCCTTCGCCGCCCACTTAGCCAAGCTCTGCGACTCCCTCACTCTCTTTCCGCATTGCCCCACACACCACCACCACCCTTCCTTCCTCAACTTAGGCCCCACTATGCCGCTACAGCCGACGCCCAAATCACTATCCGTGAGCTAACTTCAATTTCTCACCTCTACCTCCAATATAGTATAATTGCTCGCATCCCTAGCTTCATCCCACCACCATGAAGGTAATCCGTAGCTTCTTGCTTAGCCTTACTATCTCTAGCTCGCCTTCACCATGCATCATCGCTCCACCACCCACGATCACTGTCACCAATCCTCCTTAGGCCATCTCGAGTCAAGCCGACACCATCACCGTACTCCTCTAGCTCCAATGATGCTCAAGCAATCATCAATTTAGCCACATCACCGCTGTAGCGCAACCACGTCGTTCCCCTGTACTGACCAAGCTCTGCCGCTGTCAGTCCGCTCCAAGCTGTCACCGCCCATGCATGTGCCCAAAATGGGTTGTTCGCATCCGATTATTGCTCACCACACCACCGCTCGCCACCGTCCGCCGTCGTCATCATTGAATGTGGTGCCACCATCATTTCGCTTATGTCGATCACCATGAGGTGAGCTCCAACTCGCTCTAGAGTGAGCTAGGCTACATGCTCTGTGGGCAGCCAAGGTGGGCTAGCAAAGCCAGCCAAAACCGACTCTTGGCCTAATCGGCCAAACTGGACCAGCCCAGCATTGTGCAGCCCAACACTATTCACAACCCAACCAACATTGTTCACCGATATCCTAATGCTCAACCTAAACCCAGAACTGTTCATCCGACCCGTTAGTATTCACCTGAAACCCGTTAAGATTGTTTATACTCATTTTGACTGTCTCAAGCCTATCTAACCTATTTTCAGCTACATCTAATCCAACTAAGCACCAGTTAGACGCTAACTACTCAAGCACTCATATACTTAATCTTTTTCTAGATTTTCTCTTTCATTTTTTATATCTCACTTTCTTTCATGCCCCGACTTATTTTATTTTTTTCTTCTTTGCAATAGCAGCTGGATTTGTTGAGTAGACCGCCAAAGGAGTTGATCAACACACAGAGATGTAGGCTCGGTTGATGACTACGAGCAGGAAGGAAAGTCACACACACATATATATCATGTTGATCCCATATTACTTAAGTATATTTAATTTCATTTACATTAATTATGCACTTTTATTACATACAAATAATAGCTTGGAGTGATATGATGTATAGTTAGTTCCTACCGCCAAAAAGCCCAGCCATATTCTTGAAGGCCATATTCACCTTGACAACCTTGGTATAATCCATAATGATACTTAATCACCATATAGATAGCTAGTGATTAGGTTGAAGAACTAAAATAATTTACTTATACTAATAAGGATTATTCGGCTCCACGCTGGTAGAATTTGAAATAAAGTTAAGGGTTAAGACTACTTGGTAGGTAGCCATTAGATGGTTGGAGCTTTGACCTCACCCGAGGATTGAGGCTTTGGTATGGTTTTGGCTTCATTGTATTGTGATGCATGTAGTATGTGAATTATAGCCTTATCTATGGCAAGCAAGGACTAAACCCTTAAGCCAAGCAAAATATACAGATCTCGCTCAACCATAAGCTTGACTAGTCAACCTGGCCTAATACACTACTCGATCCGATCAAATATCTATTAGAGGAACCACTATCCCAGGGTTTCAGGATAGCCCGCGTAATAAGAGTGAGATGGAAGTTAGATTTTTAGATTTTTTATGTCGTTTGTCATTCTTCACATCGATATACCCATTCAATGTCGGCCATGATTTTTGCACTAGCCAGTGGAAACCCGGTTGTATTGAATGACCTAGACCTATCGAGTAGAGACTAAATAAGGTTGTTAAATTCCCTTTCTCTTAATAAATAATGTTTTGTATTTCAATTCTAAAGATCTTTGCAAACAAACATGCATTTATACCCACAATAATAGAACCATCCTGTTCTATTGAAAATTTGGCAAGTAGTTAAGTAGATATTCTCATATGGCTTGTTGAGTATGGTTGTACTCATATTTGCTTAATCATCACAAGAAGAAGCTTGGAAGGAAACTGAGGAATCTTTTGAGGGAGACTTCGATGACTCCATATATGGTGACAAGTACTGGTTTTAGGTCTCGACTATGCTCAAGCGTGCATGTAGTTTTTGGGAGATTGTTTGGTATTGTATCATAAACTTTGGGACTGGACGTCCTTATTAGTGTAAAACTCAGTTGCTAAGCCATACTCTCTTGTAACAAATGCTTACATGTTATGATTAAAGTTTGAGCAGACTTGATGTACTCTCTTCTTCACTCCGCAACTGAGCTTCATGTGCAGTAGCAGGGAAATCTGACAGCATCAGAGGTCATCACAGGAACGATGCTCAGGTGACGATTGCATGGGGGAGGTGGGGGGAGGAGGCATGGCACCGACGACGGAAAGGGGAGTTATGGGGGAGGAGGAGTCTGTGGTGGGGCTCCAATGGCCTCATCAACCAGGGAAAATTAATTCGTTTAGCAAGAAAATTCGTTCCCAAGCAAAAGAAATGAAATTCCGAAATTCCGTTTATTTCAGCCAAAATTTTGGATGAACTATTTAAATATCATTTGAATTTTGATAAAAATTAACCAAAATTTAAACAAATTTTACACAAATTTCAAAATAGAGATAAATTCCGCTAAAATTTAGTTGAATTATTTGCCTTTCGGCACCGGACGAAATGGCCGAAATTTCGGTGAAATTATTTAACACTGTCATCGACACAGGCGAGGTGCCGTGCGGGCAGCCGCGCGAGCAGGAATGGGGGAGGTGGCCATGGATTTGTTCGATTCGGGAGGATGGAAATGAGACATGGAGAGAAGCTTTAGATCTGGATGGACATATATAGACGGGTGGATCTGTATCCGATGGCCTAAAATTCAACTAAACTTTTTGAAGATATTAGAGGAATGATGTATGAGTCCATAAAAAATTTTCGTTGAGTGTTATATACATGGCAAGACATATTGTGCTTCAATCATTTTGGTCTGTATTTGGGTGCACATTTATCGATTATAGAGGTTCAGAGTTCAGACTCCAAATTAGCTCGTGAAATGAAGTTTCTTGAGGTAATTAACTTGATCTCTCCTACGTACATTCGGTGGAAAACATGATTGCTACACTAACTGGTGGCCATCCTTCAACCTTGTTGCTTGGCCACGCAAAGAGGTTCATGGAACATGGCCGATCGTCTGGATACACCCGCACGCATGAAGGTGTTACCGATGCTTGGCGCAGAGGGACAAGCTGCGGTGCTGGTGCGCGACGCATGTTGCAAAGCGGTGCCAGCCTTTGGTTCCTTCCTCCCGTTTCCGTGGAGCACATAGCTCAGGGCCCGGCGTTGCTTCCCCAGGGGTTTGCAGAGTCGCACCGGCCCCTCCACAGCACGAGTTGCGAGCTTGTGACACCCATCAGATGCATGGATCTGCAGTGCTCGCCGAGCATGAAACACGCGGGCCATGGCTGCTCGAGGTCCTCTCCGTCGTCTTTGCCCGTTTGCCTTGTCGGCGTGGCAATGCATGCGCCCGACCGGGGTCGGAGAACGTCGGAGCACTCGTTGTCCATCCAACATGTAGAGACCCACATTGGTGCTGCTGTTTAGCCTGCTCTAGGGCACGTACAATGCTGGACTCTTAGGTGGTGATCATTTGGGCTTATTTTTTGTGGCTTATGGCTGAAAAGCACTGTAGCTATCTGAAAAAAACACTGTAGCTGACAGAGGCTTACTTAGCATAATTAAATTTAAAAAATTAAAAAATATAAAAAATATGTTAGCCCATTACGTATAATACAAACAAATACGGAAAAAAGAACAAAAAAAAACTCAACAAAAAGCCAAAAGTTCAGAAAAGATGAAATTTATGAATAGTGAAAATAAGCCGGAAGCTAAAAGCTGAAGTCAAAACGATCACAGCCTTAACGTAAGTGCTTAAAAGAAAGAAAATATAGTCACATCATCAATTATTTATGTAAAATTCATTTCCATCAACACAATCATTTTTTTGTACGTGCTTAGATGTTGTGTCATCTATTACTACTACTATCACTACTACTACTATTATATATAAGCACCCGTTAAACTCCAGTGTCTACTTAAATATCGATGGTACAATGCCCTGATCAATTCGGTTCGGCTTCTGGCTTCTGGCTTATTTTTCACTATTCATAAGTTTCGTCTTTTTCTGGACTTTTGGCTTTTTGTTGAGCTTTTTTGCCGGTTCTTTTTTCCCCGCATTTGTTTGTATTATACGTAATGGGCTAACATATTTTTATATTTTTAAATTTTTTTAAATTTAATTATGCTAAATAAGCCTCTGTCAGCTACAGTGCTTTTTTCAACCAACTACAGTGTTTTCAGCCATAAGTCATGAGCTTTTCAGCCGAACCGATCACCAGCATAAACGCTATATGCTACGTGATAAGAAAACACAGTTTTTAGGTGCTAAGCAGCTATCTAAGCATCTACATTGTATATACTCTTGTACTCTTACCATGATGTGCAGTGCACGCAGACTTTGGCTTGCAGAACACAAATTAATAGCTAATCGTAACTTCTGATTAGGGGTGGATATCGAGCCAACTGCTCGTCTTATCGAGATTTTTCTAAAATTGGCATATTTTGATTTAATATCATTTTACGGATAATTTAAAAGTATTTTTAGAAACGAGCTAACGAGCCGAGCCGAGCTTGAGCAAAATTCAAATTCATTTGAAATCAACTCATTTTTATGTTTAACCAATTAACAAGTATAATTGAAGCAATTTTGAACCGAGCCAACGAGCCCCACTAATGAGCTTTTTTCCACCTCTACTTCTGATGCACGAAGAAATTGAATAACTGACTCCACATGGAATAGTTTACTTTGCTCACTTGCCTTTTCTTTTCCTTTTATTTGGGTGGGGGTGGGTATGCTGCTTGCTTCGACTATGGCCTTCAAAGACCCATACAAGAAATGAATGTTGGATCTAATCATATTCCCGAAATGGCCTTTACTCTTTAGTAATGCTGCTACTTCGCAGCCCACTATCGCCCGTTTCCTCGTTTTGTTCGCAGTTTGGGTCTGTCAGATCTTGGGCTGTGCGCCCGGGCCAACAATTCTGAGCACAAGCCAACCGAAATGTATTCTCCTTAAAAAAACGAAATATATTCTCTCCTCTTTTTTCCGACTTATCTCCTTTTTTTGAGAAATGTTGACGACTCCATATTGTAAGCTATTGTTTTTATTATTGTTATTGGGTCATTCATATTGGTTTCTATTTTTGGCTTCTTTGAAGAAGTCATAAGCCAATATGATCATCCGACTTCCTGAAACGGGTTCTACACTCCTCTCGCTATCGTCTCGCGTATGTATATCTCCTTTACTTTCCCCACTGTTCACGCTCTCATTCCGAAAACCATTTATTTCAGCCACTATCATTTATTTTCAACCAAAAGTTATCAGCTATGGCCAATATGAACAATCCTATAAGATATCCAAAGCTACCTACAAGCTAGGCTGCAACTCAATTGCCTATAACTCACTTGAAATCGACATACTTGTAATGGGCGTAATACAACCCAGACTAGAAATTTTTGGCACATATGGCACTGTTTGAACCTGTATTTACAAAAAAAAATTGGCAGTATGTGTGCAGTATTAGCAAAAATGACCTTTATGCTGCTAGTCACCGGGCGGCGATGCCGTGCAGCTGACACGTTTTGCATGCCACCCGGCCACTGTGCGGCCAAGGCCTACCACCCGACCACCGGGCCCCAGGTGGTTTGCCGACAATTAGCCCCTTTAATCAAGCTTAACCAACCTCTCTTGGCACCGTGCGCCACGGGCGGCCTTTGCATGTTTCTTTGCTTTGTTTAATACACATGCAAACGAACGGAGTGGGCCGAAGGCATTTGGCTCATATGGAAATTGAGTGCTCGTACAGACACGACGAGAGAATAAACCGTCGAAAGGGAGGTTGTGTCAGGTCTATCTCCCCACGTAGTTCACTCCCGCCATAATCGGCTCTTCATTAGCGCGTTGCGCTCTCACTCGCATTATAAATTGCGAGCTCTCCCGCAGTCACTCTCGCAGTCTCTCTTTCATAGCGGGATCTCGCAGTCGCTCTCGGAGTCTCACAATTCTTCGCAGCCGGTTAGTAGTCGTATTACCAGGTACTTCCTGTGTGTGCATACATATTGTGTATATTTATATAGTTATTTGTATCATCGAAATTTTTAATTTGTAGTATTGTACAATCATTATATATATATTTATTTGTTTGATCATAATTGTTAATTTGTAGTATTGTACTGGTATGTATGTATGTATGTATGTATGTATGTATGTATGTATGTATGTATGTATGTATGTATGTATGTATGTATGTATGTATGTATGTATGTATGTATGTATGTATATTTATGTAATTTTTTTATTTGATCATAATTGTTAATTTGTAGTATTGTACTCCTATATGTATATGTATATGTATATGTATATGTATATGTATATGTATATGTATATGTATATGTATATGTATATGTATATGTATATGTATATGTAATTATTTATTTGATCGTAATTTTTAATATTTAGTATTGTACTGCCATTATATATGTATATGTATATACACGTTTACATGGATGTTGTAATACTTTATCTTTGTATATATAGCATTTTATATTTGGCTAGTGATAACACATGGTTAGCTTTTCTTCAAGCATTTGCAAGGATTGAAAACTACTATTTTATGAATAAGGGATTTTTACCCTCAGACTCTCACTTATTGTATAATGTTGTCAAGATTTGATACATTAAAACTTTTATTGTATAGGTACATTTGTCCTCAGGCTTTGTTTTTTGATATTATGCATTTTCATGTGTGGGTATGACTGTATGAGTGCATGAGCTAATAGCAAACAATTTTTTATGCATCAAGATGAAAATTGTGTGTAGGTCCTTTAATCTGTTAACCTTTTGTAATTGGAACCAAAGCTATGATCTGGAATGTAAAGATAGGGTGCCAACATGCCATGATTTGGTGGGTTTTGGTGGGTTGTGAAGTCTGCAGAGTGAAATAAAGACCGAATCTATGCATATTCGATATTCTGCCTTTGCTGGACAATTTAGATGTGATCATCATGATAGAAATCAATTTTTAAAAGTGCACTACTAAACCTGCTGCATTCAATTTCCTTTTATAAAAATATTTACAACCTATGGGCTTATAGTTGTTTGGTTCTTCCCCTAAATCTAAAATTTTAGAGTAAACTTCCCCTAAGAACAAATAATAATCATCTAGATATTGGGGTGTACTTAAATTTCTCTCACTTCTTCTAAGCCTGTTAGTATTGCGAGTTTGATTTGTATTTTCTTCAAGAGTTGAACCTGCTTTAGTGTGAGAATTAATTCCAGATGTATTTATCTGTATTTCTAGTGGAGTTGCCATTAATTCCACCCTTGCCTGCTTAGCACGGCAAGGTGTGTTTTGTTATAAAAAAATATTACATTTCTACTTTCCACCATTTTATCTTTTTTTTCATAAAACCTGTACCCTTTTAATTCTAAAGAATAGCTAATAAAAAATTTTGACGCACTTTTATGCTGTAATTTTCCTTCTAGTCCACAACTCATAAGGAGTGACAGCAGTATATCCAAAGGTTCCTGTAATGCATATCCACCCCGTAGGAGTTGAACTCAGCGCTCCAAGTCCCGCATAAATGGTGGATATCATAGTACTCTAAAATGTACTGTGTAGAGGATTATCGCCATGCAGTGCATAAGGCGTATACATAGGAGCAAAGCTTATGAAGGAGCATCGACTTGTTGCACCTGCAAGTCACGACTTTATCGGTGGTGTATGCATGCTTATAATAGCATCTTGTGTGGCTGATGGCATACTTCTTCCTCAAACGGACCTTAAACTTTTTCCTGACACCGTCCATGGTCCGAGTGACGTGTGAACGAGCCTTCGCTATTTTCCGCTCTACATACGCTTGCATGACTTCTAAAAGTTGCCTCTCTTCATCCAAGTGCTTCTATGCAATCATGGCTCTATTAATGAAGCAGCTGACAATGTGGTTTCTACTCTCATCCATGATTGCAGTGATCGGAAGGGAGCACACACACTTTAGCACACCGTTATATACCTCTGATATGCTGGTCGTCATAATTCTATATCTTGCACCATCCGTATCATGAAGCAAGGACTATTTCTCCACTTCCGAGGCATACAAGTTGATCCATTGGATGAACTCATCCGTTGCTACAGGAGCAGCCTAAGCTGTGACTGGTTCTGCTTCCTACGACTCCCTCACATGTATAGAGGTCTCCTTGTCAAGCTCGATGGCACACGACAAGGTGAGTGGTGTTTTCGACCATCTTTTATGATGATGGACGAGATGATGTGTAGCCAGTGACATGAAACAGCCAGGCGGTGGGCACGTGAGGAGGACAACGGCCACGGTGTCCCGGCGGGCGCGTAGTCGCCACGACTAGTGGTCACACAAGCGCAAGGGAGCACAGGGGGATTTTGCTATTGTTTGATTTTTTTGAGAAAACTTGTTGAACTTTTTGGTTAAAATCTATTAAAATATGTTGAAACTTTTTGAGACTCATTAGACTAAAACTCATCGAAACTTGATTTTTAAAAATCTAAAACCTATCAAATTTTGGCTTGGAAGTTTCTTGAATCTTCTGTAAACTACTAGAAATCATATGAAACTTACTAAAATCTGAAACTTTTCGAATGTTTCATGAAACTTGTTAAACTTTACAAAACCTTATGCTACCGTTGTGTAGATTCCTGCTTCTCATTTTAGCACTGCATTTTGTTAGGGCATATTATCACCGCGTTTTGCTCGGTGTCAGATAGCAGCCAGTAATTTCCTGCAATGCACGTTAGTAGATGTTGTGCTTACGCTATCGCGTCGAATATGTTAGGCCTAGTCGTGGACCAGCATTGACTTACTATTGGTCAAGGGAATGCCCGATCGGTGTGCCGGAACTGACGCTGAAGGCTTGATACGTGTGGCTTTTAGTTTTTATCACAATAACTAATTTTTAAATTTTTTAAGACAGATTTATAAATTAATTGTAGCAGACACAGTACTAAGCTTAGCTATATTAGTCAAAATTGTATACAATTGTCTCTCTCTTCATCCTCTCTCTCACAAACAACTAAAATTTAAAAGTCATAAGCCACAACTCAAAAAAGCCACCCTATAATCAGTCATCCTAGACTAGACTCAACACATTTTGTTTGGCAAGTTTGCCCCGTTCATGTCCTCCTGTGAAGCGTGAAATACCCTTTTATAGGGCAAAGTTCCGAGCTCTGATTAATACGCATCTTCTTTTCAGCTTCTAAAAGTTACTTTTTGGTTTTTTTACAGTAACTAGCTTTTAAACGATCTGTCTTTTAAGATAGAGTTTACAAGTTAATCGTAGTATACACTGTAGCAACTTCATTTATATTGTCCAAAAATGCACGCAAGTTTTGTTACTCCGTACTCTCTTATGAACAACCCTAAAAGTCATAAGTTACAGCCAAAAACTATAAACCGAAGCCAAAAACTATAAGCCAAAATAATAAAAAAAAACAAGCCCAATCTCAAATGAGACAATATTCCAAGTCCCAACTTAGGGTGGTTTCGGGAGGACTGTGGCTTTGGCTTTTTACTTTATGCTATAATAACTCACTTCCAAACTGTGCATCTTTTAAAGCCGTGGTCTAAAAGTTAATTATAGTAGACAATATACCAAGTTCAGATATACTGACTAAAATCGCATGCGACTATTTTCATCTTCGTATTATCTCTCGTGAATAGACATAATTTAAAAACTATAAATCAAAAGTCATAAACTACAGTATAAAATAATCCACCCTAATTCTAATCCTTTCAGCCATGGATGAAACCATGTCTGGGAAAAGCGGACCAGAAATAAATGGAGACATGAGAACAAGATGAGTTTGATCTCTTCATTTTCGGAGTCTTCGTGGCTTCTTCAGAGACAGGTCACTGTCAAAGGGCCTATTTTTTTTACTTCAATTTATAGTTTTGCTACGGTTTATAGTTTTTAAGCTATTTATAAGAGAGAGTACAGAGTAACAGAAACTTACGTACAATTTTAGATGATATAAATGAAATTGTTATAGTGTGTATTATAATAACTTATATGCTTCACATTAAAAATACTCTATTTAAAAAACTAATTATTATAAAAAAATCAAAAAGCATAAAGTGACCCCGATGTGGCCAAGAGGTATCCTGGGCTCCTGGCCATGTGATCTAGGCTCCACATGTCAGCCATACAGCGGCACTGCACAGATTAGTAGGGACGTTTGTCTCCTAGTTTGTGCGAAAGCGAACTCAAAAAATAAATAGGAAAAGGTAATGAAAACAAAATCGGAAAATCACAGAAGATTCTAAGCTGCTAATCCCAGCCAATTACCAAACCTTTTCTTTGTTCATGTTACTTTCGGCCCGTGTTATTTTACTATTTATTTATGGCTGCGCCATCTTGGATACAAAGATTGTTTAGGAACTACAAGCAAGAACAACACTTACGGCCACGTTTTTAACGAAATATAAATTTACCATATAGCGTACGGTTGTGAGCTAGTCTTGGGTGCTTAACCAATGACGAGAATCATCTCAAAAAAGAAAAGGAAAGTTTACTTCAACAAGTAGTAGTACTTCTAGCCTTCCAGGGGTAAGCGCCAGTGTTTAAGATGGTGCGTTATAGATATGGCTCGGTTGCGTTAAAATAAGTTGATTTATGGTTAAAATTTTACTGTAGCTGATGGTGACTTATTTGGCGTAACTAAATTTTAAAAAATTTAAAAATAAAAAACATGTTAGTCAATTACGGACAACGCAAATGAATACGAAAAAAGAACCAGAAAAAAAACTAAAAAACTAAAACCAGAAAAATACGAAATTTAGAAATAATAAAAATAAGTTAAAAATCAGAAGCTCAGGCTAAAATAAGCGGGCCATAATTAGCTACTCTTATCTTCGCTAAAACTGAAGCACACTGATTTGGAAATTGGAACCATATGCATACGATATCGATGTTTTTCTTGAGAAATGCGTAAAGTTCGGTGAGAGAGAGTGCAAGCAACACGTGTTTTGATTGTTGATGGCGCATCTATGGCATTGAGTTAAAACATCCTGTGGCACCAGCAACTTATACGAGACACACTAGACACGAGTCGGCGCACGAACAACCCATCCATGGCTTCTAATTTCATCCGATCGACATATAAAAAGAAGCTTGTAGACGGATTGAGTCGAGTAAAATAAGAGAGTCAATCCTGAACAGCGTAGTAGTATAATGGCTCAAACTCCTCGTCCAAGACGATTCCATATCGGAGTTGAGCTAAGACCGGCGGGCCCACATGCAGTGGCACAGAGTGCACGATCAAGGCGCTGGCCTCAGATGAGCTTTACGGCTTTACCCCGAGGCACCGTGTGTAATATAAGCACACCCAAACATACCACGCCCAGGTAGAAGAAGCGGGGTTAGTACTCTCGATCTCTCTCGGCGAGTAGTAAAAAAGAATACTCTTCTTTTTTCGGCCTCAGAGACGTAGTCACGCAGCGCAGGTAAAGGAGGCAAGGTACAAACACGAGCCCCTGTTCCTCTGTTGCTTTATTTTTCCTGCGCTTAGTTCTTCTTAATTAATAGTAATTGCAATTACGGCACTTAAGATCCTTCAAGAAAATCATTAGTGCAGAGGCAGAACAGCGGAGAGGCACAGAACAAGAACACTGCTTTCTTGGGCTCTTAACCTCGATTAAATCGATCAAGTCTTAAACATCAAAAAAGGGGGGGAGCAATTTTTTTTTCTTTTGGGGGGGAGGCATCTCTGTGAAGAACGAGAGTGAACTTTCCTCATCTTATCTCCTCCTCGGTTAAAAATTCTTGCAATCTTTTGAAGAGGTCATGTCTAGAAATTACCACCTCGGTTTTTATTGGGGGGAGAAGAAGAATTCACCGAGAAGAACATCAGATTTGGGGTGGAGTTGGATTAGTAATGTGGAGGGAATCTGATATTGCTCCCTTTTTTTGTCCCTCCTTTTCTCTTCTTTTGATTCTTGATTCACGAGCAGTTGATTCGGATTGCATTCTTTTGGTTTTGATCAACGTAAAATGTAAAATGGTTGTATTAAACTGCTCTTTTTTTGGTCTATTTGATCCTTAGTTTCATAGTCTTGTTTTGATTGTTTAATTCCGTTTGATGCGCAATGCATGTTTATTTCCATAACGCCACAATGTTGGCCTTTCTTTTCTTTAGGCATTATTCTGCTTGTTCATCTGCATCTGTTTTCTCTCTGAAGGAAAGCCCACCGCAGCTTGAAATAGGAATAGTTCCCTATTTTATGCTCACGAATTGCATGATTGAATCAAATTGTTCTTGATGAGGAAGTAGACAAGGCCCCAAAGGAGTTAGAAACAAATATCACGGACACGATGCTCTTAAATTCCTCCATGGTTCTTCCATGGGTTTCTTTTTGTCTCTGCAAGTTGATGGAGGAAATATCTGTCCTGTTCTCTTTATTTGTCCTGTTTCTTTTGTTCCATTCCTAACCCAATCACGCCTTCTCTCCCTCCACAATGCCATTGCTTTTCCGCATAGAGATTTTGCAGTCAAATATTAGGTGTTAGAGAGAGAAGAAAACACATTTGGGCCCTCAGCTTTCGTTCCTCTCCGGCTAGTCCTTTTATTTCGGAAGTTGTTGCAATCATTTGCTATCTTTGTCTGTCCCCATCGTCTTAGGGTATGTTTTTTTCGGCTACGGCTGATGACTTGAGTAAGCATTTATGTGAACAAACCGAATGCTAATAAGTTGCTTCGAAAAGGCTGTCCCGATAAGCCGCTTCGAAAAAATAACAGAGAAGCCGTGCCATTTGTTTATTCAGGGAAAATCATATGCTGAAAAGAATGGGGCCTTACTATTCTTGAAACTTGAACAACGACTAAAGAGAGAAAAAGGAAATTAGAATGGAATGTAGGGCCCACCACTCAGCTGCTCAATGAGCATATATGATTTCAGAATTTTCTTGACCATCAGTTCATACATTCTTGAAAGGTATGGATGGTGAGTGGATGGGAGAGAAAAACAAGGCAGCTTGAATTCATCGTCTACTGATGGCTTTTAGCTAATTTTGAGGTCGTCTAAGTAAAGGCAACCATAACTAGGGTGATGTTTGGTATTTTACTTCTTGGGCTTTCAGAACTACTAGTACATTAAAAATAGTTTTAAACTGAAAATGTTTATTCATATATCAGCCTCTACGAATAGCAATAGAAATCACATGTATCTGTGTGCATGAGATGCCTTTGCATATATTATAGTTGCCTAGACTACTGTTGGGCTGTTCTTGGGTAGCTTCTCATGGAAGTTTCATATATTGAGCTTTACTAGAAATACTTATCTCAGATCCTAATGCCTTATCTCAGAAGCCACTCTAATACCTTTGAAACAGACCCAAGTTTTTGTACATTCTTTACATATTCAGATGCTAATCCTCTAAATAATGAAGCCATGGATATTGATTTATTTGTTTGTATAGTTTATGGGGGTTCTGAGATAATTACCTTTCCTGCCGTCCTCTGAATTCTTACGGTTGCTTGTTTCAAAAGAAACAAAAATCTTCCTGACGTCCTCTGAATTCTTATGGTTGCCTGTTTCAAAAGAAAAAAAAATTATGTTTGCAAGTGTGTAGTATATGACCACCTCACAAATTTTCCCTGTGAGCAGTTTCTTATGGCTTCCTCTGCTGCCACCTTCTTGATCTCCAAGCCCAGGCAACCCACCCGTTACCCAAACGTGTCCTTTTTTCTGTGTTTCAAGAGGGTCACCCCCTGATCAATCTTGTGTCTCCTCATTGACCAGTTTGCCCCTTGTTGCATGGCTGCTTCTTTTCATGCACTTGGTGACATCTGTTGCTTGTAAACATTGTCCAAGAATCAGTTTCCTTTCACTTTTCTCTCCTTGATTTGTCCTCATTCTATAAATATGTATGATAGGTTTTGATCTTCTCCATACAGAAATTGGGATAGGAGGAAGTAGCAAAAATCGATGGATCATGGGATTGAATTGAAGGGATGTGTTTGCCGGATCAAGAACTGCGCTATTGAACTCTTCTCGATGGAGGAGGATTTGGTGATTGGTGATGAAGACTCATGGAACCTAGTTGGGAGGGACCTCCGGTTGAAGGCCACCTTCTTGTACATTGACCTCAGCCGTGTGATCTCCTGTGAGAGTGACGAGCGCAAGAAGGCACTCACCAGCCTAGCCAACAAGTTCTTCTACTTCATGGATGAGGTGATGATTGCTCTCTTCCCCTCTTAGCAACCTTTGGCTCAAAGCATGTCTTATTTTGTTGCAATTTCACATGATGAATCATACATATACAAGTTATCAGAGTTCATGAATGCCCTTGATTATCGAATTTTACAAATTTCTCACTATTTCAAGTAAACTTAATTCTCAATTCCATCCTACTGGTTACAGATTATTTACAGTTTTGATAGATATCCAACTCAACATTTTTTAAGGTAATATAAAACTGTAAGTGGACCAGTTCATTTGGAGCAGCCTATATGGACCATTAGGATCTTCTAGGTGTTTAATACATATAAATACTTGTTCCCCTTAAGCAAGGCGTTATCGTCTTTTTTTTCTTTCCTTTTGTTTTGGCGGAAGTTGTTATGGTTCATGACTGGGCTTTAGCCAATAGAGTTCAAGTGCACCTAATCCTCTTCGCAATGCAACTTCCATTCAGATTAGTCTTTGGTCAAGTTTACAAAATCAATGTTTGGTGTTCCTTTTGGTATATAATAAACTTATCTGACAACGAATAGGACAATTAGCACAGTTGATTTGTGGATATGTTTGATGTCTATCTGATTTAAGATGCCCTTGCACAAATGGCAGTTGGGCAATGCGGTGAAGAGCAGAAGCGTCCCCCTCATGCAGGTGTGCTACAGCGACACAACTCATGTTCTCCGCGACGTGGTCGCCGCCCTTGTGCCGTCCCATTAGTTTGGCCAGTCCTCATGTAACCCCCATAAAAGGAAAAACAGATGTCACCTGCAATGTTGTTAAGCAAGAGAGAGTAGGATCTGAGAGCCTCACATTTCTTGGAAGCAAGAAATGCCCTAAAATTTGTACAAAAGAATAAGCCAATATGAGATAAATGAGGTGCAGATCACCTGTGTACCTATCTTAAAATCGCTTTAGAGTCCATGTTCATATTGGCTTCTAAAAACTGTTTTTTTACAGTACCTAGTTTTCAAACGGAATGTATTTTAAGCCGTGTTCTACTAATCAATTGTAGTACACATTACAATAATTTTATTTATATTGATCAAAATCACATGTGAATATCTCTCTATAAGTTTCTCTATAAACTGTTACTATTTATAAACTAAAACTAAAGTCAAAAATCTATATGAATAGACCCTAAAAGAGTTAGGTCTGGTTTGCTCCATGAGGTATTTCTCTGCTGTTTTCACTTTTGCACAGCTGCAAGCCTGCAATATCGGGTGATACATTTTAGCCTGATGATCAATCAAGTTTCTATTTGCGGTTTTGCCTTGCAATGATGTATGGTGATGGCTAAGCAGAGTCCTGCTTAGTTACTCATGTACTTGTAAGTTTCTACAGCCGCATAGGATGCTCCAATGTAAAGTTGGAAAGAGGCCTTCTGTTGCTTGCTCCTGGCATCCTAGTTCAGGATGTGGTACATGAATGCACGTTATTAATTAGTTGTTAATGTAATCGCGAGAATGTGAGTTTGATCTACGTTCCCTCGTCTCAAAGCCCCCACATGGATTTGACAGAGCTTAACATGCCCATGTTGGCTAGCTTTCGGCTCCCATCTATTCTGGGTTTTGGTTGTTCATAGGCCACAGCGATCGCATCGCGTCAGATGAACCTCGTGCAAGCAAGCGTGGACGTGACAGAGTACGTAACTTCTCCCATCGGATAGGCTAGCCTGAAATTGGTGTCTTGTCTGGTGTATAGGAATGCAAACGAAATGGATATGGACGGATATTGTTCATTTCGTATTCTTTTTCATATTTTTTGTTGAAGTCAAAGTCGGACATAGATAGTGCCGTATACAAATACGAATGCAGATATTCTCGGTCACGAATATGGAGCAAATACATACCGCCCCAAATACGATTAGTTTCGATCACGAATATTTGATCAGATAATGCGCGAAAGCAAATTTCACATGATGACAGAGACAAGTTAAGCAACTAGTAAATTCTAGCTAGTAAAGTAGCAAGTAAATGATAAAGACTAGTTAAACAAGGAGTAGCTAACTAGCTGCATGTCACATGGTTCAAAAGTACGAATTGCATATAGCCAAGTAGTCAAGTACATCACTAGTTCATTTAACTTCATTACATTTATCAAATGATTCTATAAGGCCTTATGCCCCTTAAGGTCTCACATCGAGCTTTGTGAGGACATTTATTACGCTGCAACCAAAGTTGTTTCTCCTTTCCACCATTTTTTGTGTCAACAGCCACCATGTATTTAATATAGTGCTCCCAAACCTTCGAGGTACACTTCTTCTCAGCAGGCTCAACTTCTCTGGTGCAAGTTACAATCTCAGTAATAACCATATGCTTATTGCTTAACATAGATTTTCAATCAAAAAACATTCTATTTCTTACTAAACAATCATAGAGTGTAAAGGAGAAACTATCCGGTAACTATCCGTTTCCGTATCCGGTAACTATCCGGAAAAATATCCGGATAGTTCCGTATCTATCGGATAATGCTTTTTCCAAATCCGTTTGCGTATTTGACAAAAAAATATCCGACTCCGTTTCCGTATCCGACAAAACCTTCGGATATCCAAAAATTTGCTCCGAATTGTATCCGAATTAAAACGGACGGACAGTCAGGAAATATCCGCTCCATTTGCACCCCTACTGGTGTAGTGGTGTAGAGGTGGGAGTCGGACCAGCCGTTTGCGTGCCAACCTCAAGGCCCGGCTGTCTGGCCCAGCCCAAACATAACACGGATATACCACATGACAAGTCGGGCTAGCATGACACGGATAAAGAGCATACCGGGCATAGAAAACCAGCCCGTCAAGTGGCACAGTTCGGCCCAACATAGCATGCCATGCGAGGAAAAACACGTAATTGATCGTGTTCGTGTTATCGTGAGACCAGAGCCGATCTTTCGCCGGCGTCCGCCACCTCCGCGGTCCGCGCGTTGCGGGACGCGCTTGGCACGAGCTGACGAGCGGCAACTGCGGTCGAGTGGCGCGCGGGGTGTGGGCGGCGAGCTCACGGGCGCGGGACATGGGAGTCATGGGCAGAACCGGACCGTGCCAGTGCGCCGCACACTGCCGCCGGGGTTGTATCACGGTCCTCACGAATTGTTTTCGGCGTCAACGTGTGGGTGTTTATGTGGCACGCCCAGTCCAGGTGACCGCCGTGCCCGAGTGCGAGTGGCAACGGAGACGGGTGGTGAAGGGACGTGCGGGCCAAGGGCGACAGCCGCCGGGGACGGTGGGCTCGTTCCGCTCCGCTGTCGTGGTTGGACCGGTTTCACCTGCGGTGGCGAGCACGTGGTCGGAGTTGGACAGTCAGACATAGGAAAAGGATTGTGCATGTTCTCTCACGGGCCCGTCCAATTCTGGGCCTTGGACTCTACAACGTGGACTAGTCCGGCCCTCTACCTCTGTGTCGCTTCGCCTACACCAAGAGGTTTAAATCTCAGGCCGGACTGGAAAAGCTGCGAAATTTCTTATGGTTTGATACACACATGACACACTGCAGGACGAGTGAGCAATCCAGTTCCCCTTCAGACGGAAAGTCACAAATCACAATGTGCATATATAGGATGCAAAACAGCAAGTAACAGGTTCAGGTCAAGAGTATATAATTGCCAAATTACCTCCTATGTCCAATCTAACGTGGCCTACCTTATCCGAAACACCTGGCTGTGCACACCTCAAGCCAGTGTTGCGAACCACAAGAAGAATACCCCAAGGTGGACAGGCTCTGCCATGGCATTGCAACTCACTATCCAAGCACTCGCCGCAAGCCTCTCCTGGTCTCAAAACAAACCCACCAAGTCGCCGAGCAATGGCCAACAACAACCGCGGAAACCGACCATCAGCAGAAGGCTAGCAACAGCGGCGGCGGTCAGCGCGGCGCTCCTGGGGTCCCAGCTGCTGCCCACGACGACGGCCAGAGCCGTAGCCTTCGACCTGAGGATCACCGTGCCGGAGCAGTCCAGCGAGGAGGCCGAGGCCGTTGTGAAGACCCACGCGAGGAACCTGGTGCGGGTCAAGGGGTTCATCGACGCCAGGTCGTGGAGAGAACTGCAGGCGGCATTGCGGGCCAGCGCGTCCAACCTCAAGCAGGACCTGTACACCATCATCCAGGCGAGCCAGGCGAGCCGGCGCCCCGAGCTCCGGAGGCTCTACTCCGACCTCTTCGACAGCGTCACCAGCGTAAGGGCAAACACGCAGATGCGTCTCACAAGTATACAAATTATATTGACATTGGAACAAGAAGTGCTAATCTTGTTTTGCTGTTGCATGCATGCAGCTGGACTATGCTGCCAGAGACAAGGATGAGCTCCAAGTACAGGAATACTACGGCAACATCGTCGCTACCCTTGACGAGATTTTTGCCAAAATCATGTAGTTTTGGCACTGTGGCTCATCTAAGATAGAGAGGGAGAATGCATAACACTAGGCACTTGGATTACATTTACATACAGGGAGCAGTAAATGGTAACCGGCAAAAAGGCTTTTCTTTCGCTATGTAGCTACCTCTTATTAGCTTCCTGTGCTACATCTTCTATTCACTCTACTGTCTGGAGGAGAAGTCCAAAAGAATCAATATGTGCAGGTGCAGCAACGCGAGAAAACTGCAGTTTCCTTGAACCCTCACTGTTCAGCCACCAACGTATATAGGCCTGTTGCAGGGCAGGAGTGTTCAACACATGTCTTTGGAGGCAGCGCAGCAGAGTGGTTTCTCAGTCACCTCCCCTATGCTTTCAGATAGAGAAAGCAGGATCCTTGGTGATTCTACTGTCGAAATAATTCGTCAAGCTACCGATGAAATTTCAATGTCTGCCTCATCTGTGACCTGTTGGCAGTGACTTACCATCCTCTTGGCTCCTCCTTCAAATTGCTGCTTCCAAGAACTTGTGCCTAAGAGAGAGAGAGAGAGAGAGAGAGAGAGAGAACTAGTTGGGATACTGGATCAAGAACTACAAAAGTTGAGTATTTCGACATTCAACAAAATTCATGGAAGGATATGAAATCACTAGGTAAAATGCTGACTTTGGACCGGTCCGTGATAAAAGTTTTAGAAACTTACCATTGTAAGACCAGGAAGCACGTAGCTAGCAAGATTGTCATCCACTTTGACGGGCAATGAAGGCATCTTACTCATCATTCCAGGCATTTGGCCCATGCTGTTTATAGAAAAAGCATCATTAGAAACAGGGGATTGATTTTCTTTACAAGCATAACTCTAATTTTATACAACTGAATTGTGCATGCATCAGAGATGGAATATGTTTACGTTTGTAAAACACCATTGATGTTCCTTCTTGCCCGATGGAAGAGATCAATGTTGTTTTGAGCCTGGAAGAAAGAATATAGTTGACATGAAATTCATTCTTCACAAATAATGATTCAAGCTAACTTAAAAGTCATCAAGCGCCTGCATTCTGTTGTACGAGTAATTGCACATGAAATGAAACGAAAATTTGCTATCAAACAATGATTTCACATCAGCGTTTTTGTAGCGATCTATGCACTAGAAGTCTAGAACCAATATAGAGGAATTTCTTTTCACGAACACAATATAGATAAACTGGAATGAATAAACAAACTCCAAACAGAGTAAAGTACCTCGAGAAAATATACCAACCTGAAATGTTCGAATATTTGTTTCTATCTGATTAAGAAGCCGATTATTTTCTTCCAGTATTTGCTGCACTGCACGATCTATCTTAGAGGCTGCATGTGGAAAATATGCACATGGTCATGTTATAGAACATATGGATGGAAACAAATGAAAAGCATTAGCTGAACCTTGTCAATTATCAGGACCTCCGAATCTGCCATTAGTGCGCGCATTACTAAAAATTATAAGGTTTTCAAGTGCATTTTCTATGACAGGTTGTCGCAGATAAGACAGAATCGATTGATCAACAGTCATCTAACCAAGGAAATTGTCTTCTACATTTTTACAACTTAGCTATAAGTGAGCCAAGGGGACATTCAGAACCCTGTCACAGTAAGTGAGCCAAGGCAATGATCTTTGAAGTTTAAGAGGAAATGGCTTATGAGTCTTTCAGTACGTTTCATCTCGGAAATACCAGATAGTAGATTGTCTATATAACCCCAAGTTTGGTGAGTCAAACAGGTTCAGCGGCTCTACATATGCACAGGTACTGAATGCCCAGTGAATGACTTTCAGAATGTCGATTTTCTATTATCTTTCTAGCAGTTAATCCCTGCCTACTTTTATTGTAAAAAAATAAAAAAATACCTGACTAGCCGGGATAAATTTAGCAGTGGAGTCGATAACAATGTCAACTAGTTTGATTGCTCTAAATTTCTTGTTTAAATTAATTCAAGTCATGAGGTCCGAGCATTTACTATACCAAAGAGCACATTCAAAATGGCGGAGTATAATATGGACAATTGGACATGACAGCAGATAGCCAGAAGCACCTGATACATTCTAAAATAAGGACCTGATACTCAAGTAACATACCAACCTCCAGATAGAAAATGATTGTTTTGAATGGCATTATGTGACACAAAGGAAGAGACTCTTATGTCCGTCTCAACAGGATAATTGGTACCCCATGATGAAGGCTCTGCCATTTTATCCTGAGAAATAACCATTAGTAGCACCAGTCAAAACATATGCACATAAAAGTGTGATATGCATGGTAATACAAAATTATTAGGTATTTTCCTATACAGTATACTTTTCCTCCCCTTAAAAACTTCGCTTTTGAAAAACACCTTTAAAACATTCCAAAGTGAAATATTTCTTGTTTTTGCTCTAATTATTGGTGGTAAAAAAGAATGTGAGGAGAAACAAAGTTCATCAAATAGAAAAAGGATGTTAATACCTTTCTATCTTTCATCTTTCTGCTACTATGATGTTCTTCAGGCTTTCGTCGTCTTGTATTTTCTTTCTTCTACAAGAGAACCAAATCATTGACATTACTAAAAATGAAAGAAAAGGAAAGCACATAGTCAGATAGGAGTATACATACATACACACATATATATAGGACGTTGAAATGGGACACTATGGTGCCTAGGCACCAGGCCTCCCTGCCTTTGGATTACTTTTATATATGTGCAAATGCAATGGGTATGAAATATATTGGGCAAACCCATTAGCATTCATTGATTTGGAAAGAAAGTCATTGATTTGGAAAAGAAGTCATTGTTTTGGCATGCAGCACCATGGTATATAATTAATGGGAAATCAATAGATAATTTTGGCATGCAGCACCATGGTAGGTAATTAACTATTTTGGCATGCCACATAATTGAAAATTAAAGGAGATACTAATTTGATTGTTTGAACTAGTTGATTGGTGGCCATACTCGTATACTATACGAGTATATACTTAAGGGGAAAAATCAATAGGTATGCAATTTAATTAGTGGCCATATACTCGTATACTAGTATGAGTATATACTTAATGGGAAAATTGATAGGTATGCAATTTGATTAGTGGACAATTATCTAAAAAAAGGTATACACTCACAAATTATCTTAAAAAGGGTATATACTAACACATTATCTAAAAAAGGATGTATACTTAGAAATTCAATTCACAATTAAGTTATCATTAAAAGGGGTATATACTCAACAATGGATTCGATTTGCCTATTAACAAAAAAATCAAAATAAATGCAAGTGAGCAATTAGCCGAATAAATCATGCATGGAAAGTATTCCTAACAACAAGACCAAAAATGCCTAAATTTTGATCGACGATCGGATGAGAAAAGGCTATGAGATTGCAAGCACACGGGAATGCTACATATATATAATAATCAGACATCAGTTCGGATTAGTGAATGCTTACATATTAAGCAACATATCAACCATAAAAGGGAGCAACGTGCACGTTCAAAAAAATTGAAACGAACTAGTGTAATTAGAAAGGTTAAATAAATTAAGAGAAGAAGCATGAATCTCCTTCCTTCGGAGAATTAGATAAGAGCAAATCGGGGACATGCATAGTAAATCTACCTTATGCACATTTTATCGAAAGAATTATTAACAGGTCGAATCCTATATCCATTCAAGAAATATCCACAATGCTACAAGAATGATTTGCACGAATGTTAAAGCAATCGGACGACTCATAGTTTAGGAGCTTAGGCACCATGGTGTCCTTATTATATATATATATATATATATATATATATATATATATATATATATATATATATATATATACACACACACTCTTAGGAGTACATACTCTCACTTTCAATAGTATACCACTTAAATGAATATGGTATACCTATTTATCACTTTTGGTATTTTTAAATATTAATTCTAGGATACTCCAATGCAATTTGGTTGAAAAATTTTCATCAGAATTCTTTATTTTTGCTATATACCTTTTTTCCATATACAAAAGGAGTATATACACAAATTATTCTACAAAAAATGGACTTTGATGAAATTTTTCATAAAACTCACTTTGAAATATCTTATAATTATTATTAAAATATACTCAAAAGGATAACAACATTATTTAAGCAGTACATGGAAAGTGAGAGTACGTACTCCTAGGAATATATAAACAATTATATATATATATATATACTCCTAGGAATATATAAACAATTAATTATATATATATATAGATATATATAGAGAGAGAGAGAGAGACATATACCACCTAAATGGACATGTTATACTTATTTATCACTTTAGGTATATTTAAATACTAATTCTGTAATACTAAAATGCAATTTGGTTAAAAAAATTGCATCAACGTTATACACACACACACACATATATATATATATATATATATATGTGTGTGTGTGTGTGTGTGTGTATGTGTGTATATATATATATATATATATATATATATATATATATATATATATATATATATATGTATATGTATATGTATATATATATGTATATATATATATATATGAAAATACATTCTACTTCTGGGTGTAGTTACTCCCACACATGATGTACCACCTAAACAAATTTAACATGCTCTTTTATCATCTTACATATACTCATATACTAGTTCTAAGATACTCAAATGACAACCACATGAATAATTGTAAGAGAGTACGTAGTTTTTAGTATATTTTGCTAATACCTTTATATTCGTACATAAAAAAAAGTATATTAAAAAATATACATACCACCTAGATTGTCTTATATACTCATATACTATGCATACATACCCTCCGTTGTGCGATATACTTTCTACTTTGCGAGATATGTCTAGGGAGTAACTACCCTGGAGCACAAAAATGCCAGCCTCTGCTGTTTAGCTAGCTATATTTTCAACAAAATTTTGAAGAACATAAAGCGCATTCTGGCTCATCACAAACAATATACTGTGGACCAAAAAGGAATCATACTGTGTAGTTTTCAATAGTACAGAATCATTGATCAATTAATAAGCTCAGGCAAGTAGTAGCAATTCAGCTGTTGTAAATAATAAATATATTTAGCCGAAAAGGTGGAACAGTGGCAGATAATGTATGCATGTTTTGTTATGAAATAAGAACGTGCTGTCTTTCGATATACCTTTCTTTTTTGGCAATACAAACGCAGAACAATAGAATAACAGGCCAAAAGGATACACTGATTGCCAACTCATTACTCACTATGATTATGGTCTAAAATGCTCAAGTGTAGTATTCATATATACATTGAGAATAGTGCATCTGCCACTCATCATAGTATATGCACACATTGGGAATAAATGCATCTATCACTCATACTACTATATTCAGATCAATCGTGAGATGCAATACAAGCTTCAGCATGTCCCATCCAAAAACTGATCACGGAGAAAAGAGAACAACATCTACGTGTACGGTTGTACCCAAGGAAATTGTCAATTATGTATGGACATTCACGTAAAGTTTGTGTATTTTCAGTGTTCAGAACTAAATAAGCAGCTGCCCCTTTGTTGGGCATGTAGAATTTACTGATGTAGCACCCCGAAAGGAACACACCTTAAACAGATGACATCCTTGGAATCAGAAAAAAAGAAGGAATGCAGATTTTCGGTAGAAATGAACTTACAGAGAATGTACAGATTAGAGATTGCTTACCCCTAACCATTGGCACCTCATCGCAACATCTCTCACTGTCTTGGTTGGTAATGAAGCTGCTATCTTTATATACTTCATGATGCCTTGTTCATTTACATATCTGAGAGTATTCATTGGTACACCAAAGAAAACAAAGGATACACATGAGGGGTGAACCAATGAATGGAAACTTTCAACAAGAGATAGAAAAGCTTTACGCTAGCAAAAAAAATAAAATCTCCATCTATTGGACCCAGTTGTAGGTTAAAGTTCAACAATAGAGACCACCAGTTCTGTATTTGCATATGATAACAGTCATAAAAGTGGAAATAGCTTACTTCTCGAGGCCATCTTTCAGCACCTGGAGCTCAAGATATGACCACTCCGCAGCCAGCGGTCCTCCATATTTGAGGTTCTGCCCAGAATCAACAATCATATTGGATGAACTGGTTGAGACAGCCACTGAAGGTGTGGTGATCAACATTCCCATATTGGTGTCCATCCCACTGGAACAGTCCAGGTACGCTGGCATGCCTCCTGACCCGCTAGTTGTCGCGCTTGTCTGAAATGAAACCACATGCTCGCTGCAGAATGGCTGCGGAAATGCCCCAAAGTTTATATTAGGATCGTCTGCCATCTGCATGCCCAGCAGGTTCTCTAGAACAGACTTTGGTACTTCCATTCTCGAAGGATGCACTCCAAGCTCCAGAACAAGTTCACAATGACGTTACCAGATGAGAGCTTCGTGTTACTTGTTACAAGTTGTACTGCATTTTCACACAACCCGGACTTGTTTGGTGCCTACTGCTCCAATAATTCATCCAAGTGTGGACTATGGACTCTTGGCAACAATCTCTGCAGATGAAATTGGACATGTCAGAAAAGTTAAAACCTTCGAATTTGGAGAGAAAAAACTCAATACAGGGAGCTAGTATCGAGTCAATCTTTTACCAAGATAGAAAACTCCAAATTTCTTTGCTTGAAAAAAGAAATATGCTCGAGGAAAAGAACTACACTCTTGACACACAGGCACTCTTCAGAAACAGAATTTCTTCCGCTTGTGATCCTAAGTTTTTTTCAGTTCCATAGCTAAATAGACTCATCATCCGTATTAAAATTGAAAAGCACAATACTAAAACATCAATCTTTCAAAGCAAGAGTCTCTTCTCGCTTTTGCTATGCAATCCCCAGAGTTCTGAAGTCAGCTCAAGATACTTTCTCGATCCTATGAAGTACACCGTAGACGAATTTCTGAAGATAGCATCAAATCGATAGGCAAACTATGTTTACGATGGACCCAATCTCATGCAGGGATCTTATAAAAACAGAACATATATAACAGAGTCGGCTGTCAGTGTCTACGCATGCAAACACATGAAGCGTAGACCCCCCCCCCCCCCCCCCCCAAGACACAACAAAGCAATAGAATTCCATAGAAAGAATCAAATCAAGAAAGTAACTTGCGGATAAGGACCTGGCCAATCTGCTCCTGAAGTTCATAAGCCGTCGAGAAAGACCTTAGAAAAACCAAATCAATAAATGATTACGTAAAGTCAGACCCGGCCAACCAACCACGGGCGCACGCAGACATGCATGCAAAGCACCGTACAGGAACTGACTTCGCACACAGGACTTCATACCGAACCCAAAATTTCTCCCTAAACGGGCATGTTTCCCGTGAGAGAACCACGTCAAGAAACGCCTGGAAAGGAAGAACAGCCCCGATCGTCCTAGCAGAACCAAATCAATCGAGAAGCATAGGGAAAGATCATAACAGCGGTACAGGGAACCGAACCGAATTACCAAGAAACTTACTAGTCCAAATCCGATCTATTTGTAGGGAAACCCACCGGAGAAGCCAAACCCCAGTGTGATTCTTGCGTGTCTCTCCTCTGTTGTGCCGTGTGTTTGTGTGTGTATGCTCGCACCGTCGCACGCTGTGACGGTGTGCGTGGTGGTGAATGGTGGTGGTGTTTCTAGTGTTGTTTGGTTCTTTAAATGGTGTCGCCCAGCTTTGTGCGCTCCAATGGGAGGGAGGCCAAAAGGCGGCGGCCCCGCCTCTCTCCAGCAAACCGTATATGCCGGCCTCCCTCTCCCCTCGAAAAGCCAAAGTCGTGTGCCGATTTAACAACTTGCGCACACAAAAAAGATGGAGGAGGGGAGAAAGAGATCGAGGTGGTCTCTGTTGGAATTCAGACGGAGAAGATCGGCACCGGCAAATGGCCTCCAAACAATAATTGCCACTATTGATTTCTATCTTAGGCTCCCCTCCCTGTTTCCCTTACCTTTCTCTGTTCGTTTCTTTTTCATGCGAGGAAAGCAACACGCCCATGCTCCTTTTCCCCATTCTTATTGTTTATGAATTCCAGTGCCATTATTTTAGACGAAACAAGCCGATTTTTTTTTCACAATTATACAGCTAGATATTACCACAATTTATATGTTTGAATCGAAATATATAGTTATATTTATTATACAATTCTTATGCTTACGATAAAATAATATTGAAATCCCTATACAACTTTAACAACTCTTATCTATTACTATTATAAAAGAAGAAGTTGGTGGTTGTAGGTCTATTCTTCTCAAACCACTCTATTCACTCAATTTCTCATCATTCTCCACTTTCTAACTGATCAAAGCAACTCTCTTCTATAGAATGATTCTCTATATAGGGCTTGTTTGGGAGAGCTCCACCATTGAAAACGTGGATCTGGAGCAGCAGCTCCACCATGGAGTAGCTCCACTGTGGATCTGGGATCCCACTATGGAGCTGGACAAACTGTTTGGCTTGTACAGCAGCTCCAGATCCACGAAATTGAGGTTTTGGTGGGAATGACCACTTTTGCATTGTGATGGGGTGTGTAACCAGTGGCATTGGTGGGTAATTACCACCTAACTCCACGAGGAGGTACGAAATCAGCGTTTTTAGAGCACCCCTTGAGGAGCTCCATGAAATCCATGGATCTGGCCCTCAGATCCAGGATTTTGATGGATCCAGATTTCGCGGAGCTGGAGCGTTTGGGTAAAATTTCGTGGAGTGGAGCTGTTTTTCGTGGATCTGGAGCTGGTGGAGCTCTCCCAAACAGGCCCATATTCAATGAGTTCTGTTGCAACACACGGGTATATAACTAATATTTATATACAGAGTGTTGCTAGTAGTTTTGTGAAGTTTTATAAGGTTTCAGAAAATAAGAAAGTTTCAAACCAGTTTCACGAGAGTTCAAAAAATAGAGTGAGTTTCAAACAATTTTTTGGTGAGATTCACTGAAGTTTTGGAAAAATCAAGCGAGTTTCACAGCAATTGTAGGCAAGTTTCAAATGAGTTTCATGCACTTTCAAACATACGAGCAAAAAATTTCACAAGTTTCATGCTCCGTCCACTGCTCATCACGGGCAAGACGAGGCAGAGTAACTCACCATAGATGAAGACAATGAGGAGGAGCTTGATAGCGAAATGCCACAACATCAGGTCATCAAGTGCACCGCACCGAACGCTACGCGTTGCTCGTCGCCCGCCATCCTCACGCCTACCACCCGTGCACTTGCTTGTTGCCTCTACGACCGCGCTTGGGTGAGTCCATGGGTGCCCACCGTGCTCCGACAAGCTTGTGACCGTCCATCTCATTCTGCAGCCGCAACGCCTGCTCCCGCATCTACGCCATGTCCCTCTCTAGCCGCCTCTAGTGGAGGGGATCAAGAGAGAGAGGGGACGGGGAAGGAGAGAGAGATGGATGGGATTGAGGAATGGTGTTTCGTACTGGAAGAACGAGCAGAGATTGTTGTACTCGTCGTTGGATGGTATAATGTTCCCTAGTTTTTCTCTTATATATAACTAGCAAAATCTTCTGCGCAATTGCGCGGTTAGATATTGCAATATATTATATTTGTTATATAACTCTATTGCCATTCAAATATATAGTTGTATTTGCAATACAATTGTAATAGTTGTAATATTTATATATGATTAATCTACACTGTTACAATCTGGCCCTCCGAAATAAGTGGAGTAAATATTCTCTTTTTCTTTGGATTAATGAGAGAATTTCTAGAAATTTTGCTTTTTCTGATTTAAAGATGATATTGTGAAATTTTCTAGACCTCCAAAGTAAAGGAGGTATCACCAGTTATTTGCCAATATATAAATTAATCTGTAGCATTATAATCTATTAATTTAAGGTCACTATAATTGACTGTGTAAATCTTTTAATTTCCACCAATTAATGTGGTACTCCTCCCCTAGAAAGGCCAAAGTTGTGTGCCGATTTAACCACTCGCGCACGCATAAGATCGGTATGTTACTCACAAAAATATTTTACAAGTATTATACTTTTGTAACTTTTACAAACATATTGTGATGGCCTTAAAAGAAATATATATTATGGTAGAAACTAATGGTAAAAATTGCATCCTAAAGAACGCAAAAACGTTAGAAACATATAATGTGTATAAAGTTACTCCCATTAATTGGACGTTGGGATTCTATAGAAATTTTGAAGGAAATAAAATATAACTCTCACTGGATGTGGTTTTTTTTCAAACTCTTTTGAGAATCGTGTTTTTCAAGCGAAGCCTTCTTGGTTACTAGAGTAGTAATGCTATTCTTTAAACATGAAAATTACTTATCAATATATTGTCAAATTTCCCCAGAGGAGATATAAGAGCCATATTCCTCTAACAGATCCTCATAATCTTGTATAAGTCCTAAGGTAGCCATATAACATTAGTTTTATAGTAACGATGGAAGTCATGGAGCCCTCTCTTTCACTTTCTTACTTCATGTCAGTCATCTAAACCCTACATTTGCATGCCTTTTTCTCTTTTGTTGTTTTCTAAGTGCAAGTAGAGATTGGGTTCCCATTTCATTCCCCCACCGGACCTCTCCTTTTGATTTCATTGTGGGCTTGGAATCGGATCCTACTCTTTTTTTTTTCTGAGAACCGGACTACTGCATATGAAGGCAACATGCAATTTGTGCACGTTCACTCCACTAGTCCACTTACCGTCTATAGGGTATTTGTTCCGGGACCCATGTGTTATTGTACCATGTGTTCCTTACAATCAACTACGGTTACAGACTAAATAGTAGATAACAAGAACTATGGAGAGATCACAGAGGGGCTGTTCAGAACCCGAGACTAGCAGTGGAGAGTGGATATAGAATATGTTTATTATGTTTGTGCTACTGCGTAACCCCTACTTAAAAAATAAATTATCTCTTCTCCATGGTGCACCTATGGACGGATTTATAGCTATGTAGAGATTGCATATACAAATACCCCTTTATGGTTATACTAATAAGGGCAAACATGTCTTTTCCCTGGTATAGCCATTTTGGATTTGCATGTTCACATACATAATGACATTTTGGCACAGTAGACCGATTGGATCAAGATAGAGGCTACTCTCCCCAACAATAACCATTAAAAAGTGGGAACCTCAAAAATCTTATATTACCATCCAAGTCTTCTAAACTTCAGACAAGACTTTTGGAGGTATAGAAGTGCAGCAAATAGTTAGTAGTATTATAATCATTGATTCCCTAGGGGGCCACCTAGACCGCCTAGGTGCGGGAGGGCGGCGTCTTGCCTGCCTAGCCGATTGCTCCCGCCTAAACGATTGCATATCCCGTCTAGGCGACAATTAGACACTAAGCACGTGTTTAACTAGCGCCTAGGTGAATACTGATTATAACCATGATGCACATACGGAATAAATTCAGTGGAGCAATTCAGTCAATCTTTGAGAGAGTGAGGTTATCTAGCTAGTGTACCACGTAAGAATATGAATCTACCTATTTCAGATTTTCATTTGGAGGATCTAGTTCATATTCGTTTAGCACGTGTCATACGTTTAACCAAAGCTAAAATATATACTCCTGCCAACCCCACATTGTTCGCCCGGTTTGTACAATCTACACTAGTTATTTTCGTACGCTCGTTGGGAAGTACTTCATAATATGTACTTTTATTAAAAGATAGACCTCATAACTTAGGGTCCTCCATACACACAGCCGCGAGCCCGCGACTTGTACACTATTAGATGTGCTAGTTCAATCTAGTTATCGGAAGAAGCGTTCGAGATCATGGCCGCGAGGCATCCGTGCGTTTTAGCAAGCATTGCCCCGTTTTGCCCGAGCCCGTCGTTTTCAGAGCCTAGCGTAGGCCTCGGCTCCAAGCACGCCGGCTCCCGCGTGCCAAGGGAACCCAACGCGGGCGCACGGCGTACGTACCGTTGTCACTGCCTCATGCCGCGCGCCGTCTGCTTCCGCGCGGTGACGGTGCGAGCGGCTAGCGCGGGCGCGGGCGCGGGCGACCTCACCGCGCCGAAACGCACGGGTCGGCTTCGGCCAATAATTGGGAGGGGCGCGGACGAAAAGGGCAAGGAATCCATCACGCACGCTTTTGGGCGCGCGCGGTGTGAACCACCAACTCCCCCCCACCCGCCGCACGACCGCAAGCGACAGCGGAAACGTTCACACCGCGCGTGCAAACAGGTAGTGGTTACGCGCGGCGGCCGCCACGCCAGCCGTGTAGGGCGATGCCAATGAGATGCAAGTTGCCGCACCCGGCGGACGGCCGGCTTCTAGGTCCTACTCAGCGAAACGGACGAGCGTTCCATTCCTATCCTTGACCTTGAAAGGTTCGGTGCGTCGATCTCATGCATTATATTGCGAAAAGACCGTTAGCGAGTAGCGTGCGCGCGGTGACAGGTGAATTAGGGAGCAAACAATTCGGCGAGGCATGGGCAGACGTGCAAGAGGTCATACATGTTCAGCTGAACACCTAAATTTTTTTACAAAATACCAAATATATAATAGATATATTAGATATATATATTGTTAATTGGATTATAACTATTTTTATGCCCACAAATAAATTCAATCCGTAATTTCAGTATCTCAATATATTAGGCCTTTTTTCCCCACCTTAGCCCTCCTCATACAGGCCCAAAGAGGTAAAGATGTAAACAAAATTCTAACATTTGTTCTCTTTTTCATCTTGTGGTTGTTTGTGTGGGAGGTGACTCCGATTTTCGAGTGGCGAGTGGGCGAAGGTGCAGGCTGCGAAAGCGAGTAACGACTGGCAGACGCGGACTGCGTAGGCGAGCGACAACCGGTGGACATGGCACTAAGACGTAACAGCAATCATACGTGAGACGGCGCGGGGTGCAAGGTGAGCATGTGACAGCGTAGACGAGCAGAGAGGTGTTGCGGGCAAGCGGGTGATAGCATGGTGAACTCGGAGGTAGCGAGCGGGCGGTGAGAAGGGAGCAGCGCGGTAGCCAGGAGGGAGTGCGGCATCGGGAATTGAGCAACACATCCAACTTATCATTATCGTCCTCTCTCCAAATCTCGGTATACTCCACCCTACTCCACTTATTTTCTTTCTTTCTCTGCTTTGCTTTACTCTGCTCTGGCTCTAACATTTTCTTTCTTTGTTTTTTCTAATAGATGATGTATAAAAATACAGCCTTTGCTTTAGACAATAAGCAGTTAGTTGGACCCATATTACATTTATTTGCGTGCTAATTTTTGCTATATTTTGATCCATGGAAGAAATATACAATTTCCTCTTAGGTGAATGGTTCTTGCTGATGGGAAAAAAGGGCAAAAAAAAGCAGGATCAATAAGATATATAATTGTCATTAATCTCTATAATTTTTTGTTTAATTCATATTATCATGCTCGCCTTATGTCGTCCATATCCTCATAAAAATTATTAATTTCTATAATTTATGTATTTTATTATATCTATATACATGTACCGTTGTATCGGTATTTTAAGGAAAATGATGCGTTACGGTTTTGATATATTTGAGTAATTTAGTTTTGATGTCTAAACATCTATCATAAAAATCTTGGATCCGGCGAGGAGAATTCGAGGATACAACCGAAAACAATATACTAGCGTCAGTTGGCTTGAGCCAGTTAGCTGTGGGACAGATGTACTCGTAGATTAGTCTTTCGTTTAGTGGCAGGTTGTGCGTATATTGATGGACACACAGATTTTTTTTTCTTTTTTTGTGCATGTAAAGCATGGACGCAAATATTATAGTTAGGTTCAATTCGGCTTAGTGTTTTGGCTTTTGTCCTTAGCTAAGTAATTCGTTTTTAAATGGTACATCTTTTCAATATAAGGTCTATAAGTTGATTATATTAATTACTATATCGACTTCAACTATACCAGTTAAAGTCATATATAACTGTTTTTCTCTTTATAACATCTCTTATAAACAGTTAAAATTTAAAAACCAAAAATAAAAAACACAGCTCAGAAGATTACTATTATTAGAGCAAGTATAATAAGAGGCTGTTAGTACGCTGTATGCTGAGGTGGAGGAGAGAGAGGAGAAGAGAGAAGAGAGGTGGGCTGTAAGTTTACAGCCAGCTGAAGCACAAGAACCAAAAAACTTTGTGAGAGAAAGGGTGGGTCATACAGCCTTCAACTGGCTGTAAACTACTATATAAATGAACTGATAAGTGGATTATAAGTGTCTATACAACTAGCTAAAAGCTGTATTATTAGCCATGCTCTTAAGCGAGAGGTGCGCCGCACAAAAGGATGCCTGCTACTGTTCCTTTCCTACGTACTGTCCGCTGGCTAGCAACTTGGCGGAACCGGTGGAGCAGGTGGCCAGCGCCGAGTCTCTTTGATCAACGTGTTAAATGTTGGCGCATGGCTATGACAGATGGCATGCAATATATGACAGTATATGAGTACGTGTCTCCATACGGATCTCTCTTTTTTATTGTCTGAAACTCATGTTCTGTTGTCCTCTGGTATTCTGACCTACTAGCTCGTTTCTCTGACATACAAATTTCTGCCCTGTTTATTTTCTGAAACATTTGTGGTTACCAGTTGTGTATACATTCGTTTTGGAAAGTACTAATGAGTGTAAATTGATCCTTCAAGGATCAAGATGCTACTTAACCGAAATCATAGGGTGGCTTTCCTAGAGAATCTCACTAGTCTAACTGAAAAGTTTACTTTATAGATCTGGCTTTCTTTTCTCATCTTTACCTTCTCAGAGAGATGTGTGCAAAGGTTTCCTTTTCCCTCCCTGGCTCTCTGCAAGTAAAGCCTGAAGAACTATTTCCCCACAAAAATCTACTCCCTGTTCTCTCATTCGATTATTGCGTGAAATTGTACGGGCGCATATTGAATGGGCAATGCGGCCCTACGTAACTGGCCGGAGCTGCAATTCAGCGGTGGTGGTCACTGACTAAGCAGCACAACACTCGCCAGCGAGAGGTGCCGTAGTACTGTTTTGGGCGGTCCCTCCGGCCAAGGTGGGGGCCTGGCCCCACCAGAAGCAGACGCCAAACCCTCGCCACCGAAATGGCGAAACTGCCCCTGACCCCATCACATCCACATCCACACCACCTCTCTTGTGCGCTCTTCCTTCCGCACAGGCGCGCCCATTCGGCACGTTATTCCAGAGAACACGGTTCGGTAACAAGCGTTCGTTCTCTCATTGGTTTCCACTGTTTTGCTTTTGCGGCACATCTGATGAGATTTACCGCAGCCATGGACGTAGTGGACGGATCGCTGTCATCAGTTGCGCCGAACCGAACTGAGCAGAGAGCGATCCCTGGAACGAGCTACGGGTCAAGTCGCCAGCTAAAGGCGACAGCTTGCACACAAAGGACGGCACTAGGGAAACACTAGGCATGCACTGCTTTTTCCGCATCAAGGCCACCTGAGAGATATTATACGCAGAGATGTGGCGGCTTTATCCAAGTAGGATCAAGAGGAACAAGTGAAAAGAGAGGGAGAGAGAACACCGCAATCCTTCCTACGGCTAAAGCAGGCAGAAGTAGAATCCACTAGCTTTATCCGCGCCACACATTAAAGTTCATATTCCCTTCAACTTATATAGTTTATGGTTTTCTCTAAACAAATAAATTAAATAATTTATGATTTTCTCCGAACAAATAAACAGAATGATTTCTCCACTATCTTTTTGAAACAATTTATTGAAATAATCTTTTCGAAATGATTTATTGATATTCGGTTCGTTCACATAAATGCTTGCACTAAGACAAAAAAATCAGCTGCAGCCATAAGCTGCAACCAATAAAACCCACCCCAAAACTCGTTGCTGGCGATGCGACCCAGAATCTAACGCGTGTTCTCTCCGATCGATCAGATCCCTACCTCCAATGAGTCAAAACTCCGGAAAAGCCAGCCCCCCCTCCCTTCCCCCACAAGGCCAAAACGCACACACGCACACTTCAGATTCCTTGGAAAAGGCGAGGGTGCAAGTGACACCGTGACAGAATCCACTTCTCCCAGAGATTCCAAAGACCACCAAGATACTATTTCTCCTAGTGCTCCTGCAACTACGGATGGCCAGCCTTCGCCCCCGCTGACCTGTAGCTTGCTCACCAATGTCAGGGACGTTAGATGGCTACTGATGAGTCAGTTGCATATATGCTTTTACCTGCATGGATCCTCTCTCTCTCTCTCTCTCTCTCTCTCTCTCTCTCTCCCCCCGAGATGGAGTATGTAGGAACTGTCAAACTGTGCAAGAACGATGGATGGCCATATTTGTGATGCCCATATCCGCGTAAAGAAGGCGTAAAGATATCGATTCTGCACTGTGGTCTGTGAGCTTCCGAGTAGCAGAGGGGGCGGAGTTTCCGAGCCCGTAATCATGGATTCGTTCGCGAGGATGCGCTTTCCTGTGATCGTACAGTGTTTGGACGTAACATCGGACGCGAACTTCGGGCTCTAGTGGCGTTCTGCATGAGCACTGCCGCGCGATCCCATTGGGCAAACTTTCACGTCGGGCTCTCGCATCTCACGCCGGTCACCCCGCGTTCCCCCCTCGTAATTGTTGGGTGGAAAGGAGCTCGCTGCTCATGGCAGACATGCACAAACGCACCCTGAGTAAGAGCCTAATCATGGAGCAGAGAAAGGGGAGGGCAATGTCCGAACCAGAATGATAGGAGACACCGAGGACATGGACAGCTCGAACGAGTAAAAAGCGCACTGAGAAAGGAATGCGAGTAAGCTGGGTGATAATTCTCATGCTCAGGTCTTCCGTTCGCAACCCGATCTGGGATTGGGACAAGACATTCAGACCACTGAATGCTGCGGCCCAATGGACACTAGTAGATCATATCAGTGTAGGATGAATTATTTTCAGTTGCGGCTAATAACTTTTGATCTTAACAAGAACACTTGTATGAACATATCGAATACTGATAAATCGCTTTGAAAAAACTGTTCATATAAATCACTTTAAAAAGATGGCAAAGAAACCGGTTTTTTGTGCAAGGAAGACGGCAAGCGATAAGCTGAGAAGACGGGGTCCTACATCCAGGTCGGTATATGCATTCTCGAAACTCCGGTAAGTTATTCTCCGAGGTAGCGAAAGCATCTTATGTACAAGCATAACCTCCTAAACCTGTTATGGAATAAGACCCACTTTACATGTAATTGTAGCCATGGGACTATTCCCCCAGCAGAGTACCTAAGGAACTAGCCATTTTCACGTTCTCATCCTTCATTGAGCAATGCCAACTTGCATTAGGTGAAAGGGCTCCCATTCAAGGCAGTTTCACTCCCGCGGAATGGCCTCTAGGCAGCTCTTTCCTGAGCCAAAAAAGTGGAAGTAAACCATGATTCTAGTGCCATAATCTCACCTTCTCCTGCCATAACCAGGGTAGAACCCACCGGTAATATGATATCGCTGCTGCCGAGCACCTCCACCTCTGTTTGAACCATCCCAGCTACCGCGCCCAGCAGGCCTGATACTGCTGCCTGTGCTGCTGCTTCCTCCTTGACCCCAGTTCCCAGTTTGCAATGATCCTCCGTTCAATTCTTCCTCCTCCCTTTCGTTGTATTCAAGAATTTTCCGCTTGATGTTTTGCTTCTCCTCAAGTTCAGCAGCCTCTTGCTGCTTTGTGCTCTGAACAAGTGAGCAGTCTCCAGGAATGAGCATTTGCTTCGTCTGCTGCTTGTGCCCTTTCTTCACAAGCACCTTGACACACACCTTATTAACACCCCCAGCATTGCCACTCTCCTCAGCTGCATTTTCTTCTCCACTCTGCGCTTCAGTGGCCCTTGGATCCTTTGACCCCTCAAAGACATTCATAGGTATCATCATGTTCAAAGTGGGCCTGGCCCGCAGCTCCAACTTGCGTGACTCCATACTTTCCTGTAGAAGGGCTTTCAGCTCCCGATCAAAGTCTTCTTGCTCCTTAGGATCAACTTGCACCACCTTCTGTCTAACCCGAACACTTTCTTCTTCATCAGAACCAACAGGCATGTCATCATCGTCATTGTCAACTTCATTCTCAGACCTGTCATCTGATTTCACTTCGAACAGAAAATCTTCGTCTTCATGTCCATCACGATAGATGCTTCCGCTATCTGAATAGCTCTCACTGTCTGCTGCTACTTCGTAATCCCTACCATTTTCCTCAGGTCTGTTTGCTGAAGTCTTGCCGTTGGCATCAAAAGAACCACTTTCAGATTGTTTCGGCTGTGGTTCGCTGTCTGAGTGCCTCTCACTTCCACCTTTCTCAGCTGAGGCAACATGCTCATTTTCTTCAAGCTCAATCAGAGCAGAATTCAATGCTTCCATAGACAAATACCTAGTCATGTTAGGTCGTAGCTCAGCAAACGTATCCTGCACCACATGTAAAGGAATTAGGACCTATACGCCCTGATGAGACATCTCTTGAGTCTGAAAGGGTAATCACTTATGTTATGTTCTATGATCTAGTCCATTGGAGTAACGCCGAATTTTGGGCGTACAGAATAAGGCTAAGCACATTAAAGCAGCCCAGCAAGGAAGTAAATGATTCCATGTTTGCCAACAATAGAAATAATGCACTGTTCTAAAAAATTGCACAACACAACAATTATGTTGACCTGTCTTCTTAGAAACATATGATAATCTATGTTTTTATTTTAGCACATGTGGTTTAACAAACATCTAAAACAATAATAACAGTGTGCCATAAGTTAACTCATGCTAAGTTGCAGACCAACTTTTGTCAGTAATGTATTATTGTGAATTGCGATTCTATTGAATCCAGAATATTTGGTTACTCACCCATTCCTAAATCTACGGATCTCTACAGATCTTTTGACTATTGGTGACATCCAAAGTACCCCTTGATTCACAACTAAGTTGAAAGCCAACATTTTTAACAGTTCATTAATCCAGATTGCAGGTGAAATGTTGAGATCTCACTACCAACTACATACAGATCTTTTTTTCTCTTTCCCTGAAACTCACAGCCTGGTAGCAATAATGTGGAGAAAAGATGCAAAGGAAGCACCAATATTGGCCCACCTAGCACCACACGTTTAACATGGTGCATCTCAACAGCTCTGCTCCACTGACTTTGTAACTCAATGGCCATATACAACGAAGACTCACAGAAGTAATCATGCTTTGAAGATGCAACCTCTAATAAGTTGCTGACGCTTAGAGAAAGACTAACCTGAACATCAAACTCTACATCAAGTGGCAACGGCCCTTTGTTAAGAACATATCTTTGAAAATATAGCAAAAATCTGTCAAGCTTCCTTTTTGAAGAGCCTCTACCAAAATAGTGGCCACAAGTCTGGAGAAGTGTAGTGATCATCCTAATCCTGAAACAATCTTCTGGAGGATCCAGCAGATCTTGCTGCACAGGATAAAAATAAAGGATTAATTTACTGACAAGTGACAGCATATCAATTCTTTTAAAACATGGGCGATTAAGCACACATAAAGCATTAGAGACGAAGAATGAGAATCAAGTTTAGTAACATATTTAATTTTGCAACATACTTATCCAGGATTGCTGATAAGAAATACGCCAAGAATTTTTTTGGAGGTTTATAAGTTATACAGTTTGAAAGGAAAAAACTGTACATATTAAGCATGTTAAAGAATGAGTTTTAAAAAAGCATGTTAAAGAATGGCAAGGCAAAAGGCAGTTCAATAAAAAATGTTACCAAATTAATAAGTGTGTGCAGTTCTTTAAACTATACTAAATTGGGAGAACTGAACTAAAACCTAACACTTGACATTATATAAGCCAATATCTGGATTGTTGCAAGATCAGGATAAAAAATTTAAGACGATAAAAGAAAGCAAAAGTAAGTTTTGCTCCTACTCTAATTAAGTGTTTGCTTACTTCAGGTGTTCCATGACCAAATACAATAATAAGGTAAAGTGTCTCAAATATAACTGATGAATCAATATGCTCATAGCTATATAGCTCCCCAAGGAATCGCATGTGGGCAAGCCGCCGTTGTTGCATTGCATAGTCATTCAGCTCAAGTCCAACTCTAATCTCCTCTAGAACCTGAAGCCAGACAAACACAAATAAAATAGCCAGTGTGTCAGCTAATCCATTTACAACCGAAACTGTCAATAAATAGAGGGGGGGGGGGGGGTTATAATCTATTCCTTGCTGCTACATATGCAGATACCAGATCTTGTAAGAAATAATACCCTACAAACTAACAATAAATCTCAAGTTCTCAACTACAAATGACACCTTAAATTTCAAATTAAAAAAATATGGGCAAAGATATACACTTCCAAAGTTTTTTCTTCTATAAAAAATGGACAGGTCAAAGGTCATAGTAAAGCAGGAATCAAGTACTTTGAGCACCAAACACAGAGAATGCAAATAAAAGAATGAGGATAGGCATACAAGTGTGCAGGATAGATCAAAGACTGATCCATCATTAGTCATGGTGTAACTTTGCATGCCATATAAATTTTCATGTGAAGTATAAAGTAACTTATGCTACTGACTTTTCTTGGAATGGTTTACCATTTCAACTAAAGTGGCTCACCTCGTCTACCACAGCCACAGCAAAATCATCATGATAGTGACTAAGACCAGCAGTTAGAAGAGCAATCAGATGAACCTGGCTATACTTTCCCTTGTGAACCTTTAGAAAACACTTCACCACGTACTGTTCACACTCTGCCCAAGGTAACTTGCGTAACTGACGAAGAACATGTTGAACGCTTAATTTGTCAAGATCTGAGAAAATCAGCTTCCTTATGTACTGCATGCATTGAAAAACACTAGTAGTTGTTCAATGTAACAGTTTATGGACACATAAGTCAAATGAAAATACCAGATACGAAAACAGATCAGAGAAGGAACAAAAATCTTACTTGATGTAGAGGTGGCCGAACTTTAGCAACTCTGGCAGATCTTTCTGGTGGTTTGCATAAGTAATAGGCATTTTCTACAAGTGTGCTGTGGTGTGGATCCAAATTCTTGACATTTTTCAATCGTTTCAGTATCTCCAGCATGTTTGACATACGAATTGTAGTTTCTTGTGAGCGATAAAGAAAGCGTCCACAGGTCTCGAGAAGATTGCAGGCCACATCAATGTTATGATGGCTGAAATCATCCAAGCATGCCTGAAAAATACAGAAAGATCACATGACTAAATTAAGTTGACAATATTTTGAAGTAAAGAAAACATACAAAGCTAATTATGTTTCCTATTCTATCAAGTCTGATTTTGAATGAGGCATGCTAGTTAGCCATTCTGGTGCCTACCACATTTAGTGCACTAATTATTCCACCTAGAACACAAGAAAAATTCGTTGCCAACTAGAAAATATATTCACAAAAGTTCAGATCGCAAGCAACACAGCACAAACAGAAACCATTCATTAGCAGCTCAAAGTTGGTAAAACAAAAACACAAGGAAATTTAGAAATTCAACTGAAGTACAATAAACAAGAAGATACTAATTCCATATGTGGATTTATTTGTGGATGTGCGTACCTTCAAACAGCTAAAAACAAGGTCTGAAGGTGCAATTTTAAATTTGCACAACTCCCCAATAAACCTAATGTTTCTAATTTTTGTTTCGATCTTGATCTGATCCTGAAAAGGAAATATAATAAGAGAACAATAGTTAGCACTGGCAAGTAGATAACTCTGTTGAGTATATTGACTTTAACTTCCATACCTGACTCTAGAACAACAAAAAAGTACACAAATTGAAAGGACCAAAAGCAAATTTTCTTACGGCATCAAATAAAACAATGTATTATGGACAGACAAGGGAGGAGCAATACATGAATAAGAGATAAACCTTCTTATTTATCAAGAAGTTAAACTCTTCTTCAAGCATTGACAATAGCATACTTGGAAGATCCTTCATGCATGTGGACAAGGTGGCAACTAATCGGGAATAGTAAGGTAACAGTTCCAGCAAAGTCCTTGGAACATTAAATAAGGCCCGTGCAAGTTTCTTCCTGTTTGGTTTAGAATTCAGATAGCAAAACTCTACCTAGAAAAAGTAAAAGGAGTTTAAGAATAAGGCCGAACTGTCTCAAATGCACAGATGTACATAATGCAGTATTTGTTATTACCGTCAACTGATCAATTAGATCTCGGCTAACACATCCTGGCAGCCTCTGTAGCAGGTTGTCCAAACTTGCACCATCTGTGACTCTTACTTTCTCTCTTTCAACATCTTCTTTTCTGTCGGCATCTTTTTCTTTAGATTTTTCTTTGTCTGCTTTCTCTTTGTCTTCTCCATTCTTGGCTCTGACATTTGCTTTTCCCTCCAATTGGTGTTCAGGGACAGAAGTTTCAGCATTGTTTTTAAGTTCAGTCTCTTGTTCGAACGTAGACTCCTAAAAAGCAAAATTCAGAAGATTACCACATACTAATCAGATGCATTATTGAAGAAAAAATAAGGTGGGGTGGGGGTGCAGAGTTATAAAAACAACCTTGTGGCTATCACGAAGAAAACATTCATCTACCTCAAAAATAAAGAAAAAAAGAACAAAATGTAGTCAAAAGTATATTTGCAAGACTAAATATAACCTGACAACTTAGCAATATACTGTAAGGCATGAAAATAAAAGAAGAAAAAAGAAAATTAAAAGACAAAGAACTATGTATAAGACAACAACGGGGAACCTACAAGAAGTAAAAGAAGAGGGAAAATAAAGAAATATCGGCTAGCTGCAAAGTCAGAGGTCACCATCGTAATAGTTGATTTCTTCAGTTCACGACGTCAATTATGATTGATCCTTAATTTCTTATAACAGATACTGCCACTGGTATTAAAAAATTGGCTTTGCATGATCCACTATTCTTGAGTATAAGAGACGCTTACATTAGTTTGTTCATGAACCTTCCCATGTTTCTCAACCAACTTTGGTTCAGCTTCTCCCAATAGTACAGCAGGCACGAATGCTCTGCTCAAAAGGATAGGTTACATAGGTTCGAAATAATAATTACATAGTGCGATTACTACAGTCCTGCAGGCTGTAGATGGAAGTAAAATATGATGGAAATCCAAGGAAAAACCTGAGATCAGGTAAAGATTCATAAAAAGTCTTAGTGTCTTCATCATCCCAGATAGGTTGTGCTGCAGAAGATTCTTTCCCAGAAGGGGATAAGTCAGTCCCTGTCGTAACCCTTGTTGTATGTCCATCCGGCATAACAGGAGGCTGCATATCAAGAGCTTCAGCTAAGCTGCAAATTGCAAAAGAAATAGATTTGAAATGTTTGACAAGATTTTATGTGCAGAGATGTATATGGTCCTAAAAAGATGCCAATAAGCTAAGGAGAGAAGTGGATATCATAATTAAAGCTACAGTTTGTTTTTCCTTCCTAACAGAAACTAAAAAAAGGAGCTAAGATGAAGACCAGAAATTGTTAAGACATTTGTAGACTACCATGGTAGCCACTATATTGATCTCCCAAAACTACTGGTTTAAGTAGTTCAGAATTATAGCTTCTTGTTTGCTTAATATCTTTGCCTCTTAATCCTTTCCTCGTATGAACAACATATAATCTTCAATTTTGTAATAGAAAATAAAGAGGAACGTGCAGTAAAATTAGAGTGACAAACTGAAAGAACATTCATATTCAATTAAGCGAACTAAATAAAGGGCTACTTGTGCAGCTATAAAAGCAATAAATAAATAAAAATAAGATGTTATAGTTGGATGGGGAAACTCACGATGAAACACAACGAAGTAACTGATCAAAAGATTTCCGAAGCTTCTCATATGAGGCAGTATTCTCATCACTTAGTTCGCCTTTGGCATTTAAAATTTTTGCATGTTCTGACTCCATTACACAAAGAGACTGCATAATGGAGATAGTTGTCACTTGTGCATGAGATGGTAGCGTAATACATACAGTAAAACAATAACAGAGTAAAAGATTAGCCTAACAACATCACGTTAATAAAAAAAATTAGTTACCACATGTTCTGACTGGAGAATTTCAGCTGCTGCATCATAGTAAGAGCTCAAGGCTTTCTTGAAGAACTTCTTCTGATCAGCAGTAACATTGAGACCCATAAAGAACTGCAGCAGATAGAACAGATGTCGAGGATAGTCACAAGTAGTTAGCACTGTACAGTTACCTTGTTGCAGAACAAAACCGGCCACTGAAAGAACTAATTGCAGGTAACAGTAATAAACCTAAGAACATGTTGCTCATGATGGCATGCCAGAAGAATACTTTAACTTATCACTTATGCATACATCATTGAGCATTTGAGCTATCAGTAAAGCACCATTTGAATGCCTGCAGATTTTTCCCATGACAATGAATATTGAGAGGCATTGGTCAAATTATCTTCCCGGTTATTTTAGAGGGATCCCAAATGTTTGCATATTTGAGCATGTACCCTCGTGGCCACATGAAATGAAAGATTACTAAATTACTACAGATAGACCACCTTTGTCATTTTTTTTGTATGATCAGCTAATACATGATGATGAAATTTAAATTTGTCTGACCTCATCATAAGCTTCCTGCCCATGTTGCTGCAATCCAAGGAAAAATTTTCCTTGACGAGCAAAACTAGCAAGGAGAGACAAATTTGTCAGAGTTGTTTCACGGTCCTTCAAATGCTCCAATGATGTAAGATCCTTTATAATGTTTATGAAAGTAGTAGCATCTTCAACAATTCCAACAAAATACAGTTCCATAAGAAGTTTTAGCGTGCTTTTCTTCTTCATGGCTCTTGAGTTCTTATCTGAATCCAAATAGTCTCCAGATTTCCCAGGAAAGAAGGCTTTCAGGAGTCCTTGAATAAGGCTAGGAGAGAAGTCCTTGTATCTTTGATGAAGCAGCGAGCAAATCTACATTACATAAGATTTAAAACAGAGGGTTATTCCACTATATGAATTTAAGGCCCACACATGGGAACACATTTGAATAATTAAGTTTTGTTGATTTCATTAATGGTTTGAAAATCAAGAGAATAATGCAAAAAACGTAGCATGGTATAGATAGATTTTGATGCAAATAAATCAAATTAAAGTACAAAAAAATGTGCAATAGTGTACAAGCTGATATAGATAAGAGTATGCATATTGATACATAGTTTATACAACAACAAATCCTTTTGTCCCAAACAAGTTGGGGTAGCCTATTGATACATAGTTTATAAGTGAATAAAAAGGAACGTGTGGCTATACACAAATATAACAAATGTAGAATATCAAACTAGACATTTAAAAAAGCTTGCATTAATGCAGCAACAGGCTTGATTCTGTAACTTAGATACCAAATAAATAGCTCATTTAAGTACAAGGGAAAAGGCTTATATGGTAAAAATATGGGGAGCAAGGCTGCAAGACAGATTAAGCGTGCTTTGGAATTTATTAAGACTATCACTGTGACTACTATACCTGAACAGCAGCTTGTACATCAGCAGAGCGAAGTTTGGCCTCACAAATGTAGGAAACTGCTTCACTGACAAATTTGCTTAAGTTAACACTTTTCAATTCTTCCATTAATACATCCTTTTGTTCATCATTTAACATTTTGAGCTTCTTGATAACAGCTGTATTACGCTTAATACTGGAATCAAGAGTCCTCAGGTAATTCGCATCTGAAATGAATGATTGGTCACATCATAATTCATGTATTCCAAATGTCAAGATTGAAATATGTCTAGTCAAGATTGAGCTCATCAAAACATTAATTACCATCTCTGATACAAAAGAATATTGCTCAAAAAGAAAAGGAAATAAACAAACACAGACATGAAGATAGTTCCAGTAGACACACACATTAGGTGGCTTGCGTAGCCACAGGGAACTAAAAGATGTCTTATTATAAGCTATGGAAACCACTGAGCATCTGGTCAAAAAGGAATTCTCCTAAAATGATGTTAACTGCCAAGAAAACTGGAAACAAAATTGAAGAGAGATGGAATATCTAAGCTTGCGCATATGAATTAGCTACATGAACAGTGCAGTAGCTCCAAGCCTCCAATGTGAGTAGGGCTTCTTAGTTCAACATGGCTAGCACTCCAAACAGTTCTGTTTCTTAAAACAACGACTATAATTATTGCCCTATTTTCCCTGCCACCATAACAGTTCTGTTTCTTAAGGTTTAGGATACCACATACACATTTTCATGGGTATGCATTGTTGAGTTGCACATAAATAACTGTGTTACTGATTTCGGTCTATGAAGATTCATGTGCCTCAATAAATTTATCTTGCACAGAGTAGAAACCAACTTTTCTACCTAACAAGTTGTACAAATCGAAAAATCTTTTGAACTTCATTTAAATGCTATGCAATGCAGCAATGTAATATATCAGTTTGTCCTGGTTGAAAGTCATTAAACCCACAACACCCATTAGAGACAAAATGATCACCATGACTTCCATGAAATAACCATTACTCAAAGAAAAATGAAAGTACCAGGCCTCTCAGAGTTTAGGTTACTCTGGCGGAGAGCAGACTTTACATCAATACGCTTCTTGTATTCTTCAAGACGGGCCTCCTGCAGACAATCAATATTAAGGATTAATAAAACACTTTGAACCTGAAGCACTACAATGATTGCAATATATACAATCACTCATAAATTCTTTCACCCAAGGTTTTAAAGATGTGAGAGAGAAAGGAAGCTAAGAGGGTAAGGCATTTCATTTAATAGGTGTAATATTGCCAAAACAGGTTATTGTTTTCTTGAGTTTACATATGTAGAGGCATTGATAATTACATAGCCGTAATCCACATTTGCAAAAGCAACACCCTATAATTCGCCCCTGCCATTACGCTATTCACGATAATTCGCCCATTTTGGTGAATCCACCATAAATAAATCCAATCATGCATAGGGACAATCCGCCTCATACGCCCACTCCAAAGGAATCGTAATGTTCACGACGCCTATTCCGCTAAACCCCAGCTCTAACCTGTCATTAGCTGTTGATTCACTTACTATGATTAATGTCAATCTTAGCAGACATCATCTGAAAGGGACCGCTCAAGAGGAAGTGACCAAGTTGCCCCTAGAGCCTAGCCAAGTAACAACTACCCATCAGGGGCTTAGATTAGATGTCATTTCCTTGTAAACAGTACCACTATAAATACCACTTGTACGTAACATCTGAGAACAAGGAAAAGTGAGAAGACAATATTGTTATTCATTTCAATTCCAAAAATTGATTTAATGACTTGTATCCTATATTCGTAAAAGCTTGTTTGCCAGGGTATTCTTGCTCTTCGACAACATGTGCTCTGCGCTCACAAGGAATTTGGGCAACTTTGTCACATGGGAAGAAAGTGGCGATAGGATAGATTTTACACCAAATATTATTAGGTAACTACCCTTAATAGCTTGCTCTCAAACCTAACACGCACTGTAAAGCTTCAAAGTTGAACTCCATTCATATAGGGTGTGTTTGGACCTTTTGTTCACCATGCTTAGCCAGGCAAGGGGAACCTAACCAAGTTGGACTATAGTGGTGCAGCCCATCTAAGGTTTACTGTTTGGTTCACCTAGCTATGATAGTGCGAAATCCAAATCTTCACAATTTTTAATCCCATTTATTTTACTAGATATTGAGGTTATTCAATTCCCAATTCCGCAGGATATGGCAGCATATGAATGTTTGATTACATTTGGCTCCTTGGGTGGCGGGCGAGCAATGGCAGTCAAATTATATAAGCAAGAAGGGCAAGTGGCAGCTGTTACGCACATCCTGTCAGTGATGGCACATTGACTAGAAATTGGCATGGCAGTGGGTCCTCCACAATGGGTGCCAACGGCTGCTTGATGGATGGGCATGATGCTGACAAGCAAAGGCAGCAGGCAGTCCTTAACAATGGCTGGCTGCAGCGGCTCCTCTATAGGCAATCATGGAAGCAAGTGACCATTGATGGGCTTGGGCACCGTAACAGATCCTTGACATACACCAGTTGCTCCTCGAGGTGGACTCCTTGCCAAAGCCGCAGATGGCAGAGGACTTATTGTCAGGGGTGCCAACTGCCAAGGATAGCGGTGGCTCAGTACTTAAGCATGCTGTTGGGGCTTACACTTGGACCAGAGAAGTGGCATTGGATGACTCTCTTTGCTTCAGCTGCAAGCTTGCCAGCGCGGGAGAGAAGATTTGGTCTCTCAGAGAGGCAAGGATTTTCTAGCCATTGTAGTCTAGTTTGCTTGGCAAAGTTAGTTTTTCTGGGTTCCACCCAAGACCCAACAGCTCTCCTTGCCAAGCAATGCTAAGAGTTAGACCTACTAGGATCCAAATGCACCCATAGTCACCTTGCTCAGTTCAGTCTTCAAGGAACAATTTGGAAATCTAAAGACAACAGTCCTCGGGAAAAACATAAACTAATATAAAGAAGCCGCTGATGAAATATCTATAAGGTTTTGATGTAACTTTTTGTCTGCCCTGGTGTATTTTGAAATAACACCACTTCACATGTTATTTAAGAAGCCTGCACTTCACTAGTAACATCGTGTTGCTTCATGGTCAAGACTCTAATAATAGCAAGTAGCAGCCAATTGAAATGGTGAAGACTAAAGACGAAATGGCAATGGGAAGAAATGGGGTATTAAAATTGTAGCTCAGCATACAGGTTTCGCTCCAATTACTACCTTGCAGCTCCATTTGAGGCTGCCGTGATCACAACCATAACCACAAGACTCTACTCTCCCGTATTTGAGCATAACGCAAATCCATTTGCACACTTGAATTAAGAATCGTCCATGCAGGTAAAGTGTGCAAGTTTGCAGGGAGTAACTTTTCTCATACATTGATGGTCAAGTGAACATCACCAAGAGGATATAATGAAGAGAGTAACAGGGCATAAATTACCAAGTTTTTTACTACAAAGTTGCAACATCAGTAAAAATGTAAAATATCAGGAAGCCTGTTATACAATTGTGAAACTACTGGATTCATGTAGTTACTTGAGTTCTATCGTGATCACCTCATCATCTTGCTTGCTATAATGGGCCTCTTCACCCTGCTTTTTTCCCTCTCCGATCTCATTTTCCATGTGCTCCATTTTACTCCACAAGCCAAATGTGGAGAATCATGCAAAGCTGCCAAGCAAATACAAAATGGCACATTAGCACTCAATATTTTGCTGCAATAGTCGAGTAGTAAATAGTAAACTCTTTTACAGGTATGATAACAAAGAAAACTTTAAAATGCCCACCTACGGAAATGCGATCTCTCTAGATTAGAACAAGCAGAAACACTCAAATACAAATAACTGAGCAAAGTGTATGAAGTATGAACCCTCCAAAGAATACAGCACAGCTCACCTGCTACTCTGCTAGAAATCTAACGATACTAACTGGAAAGAGTAAACTAGTGCGTAAACGCCGGGACTTGGGCACAAACCACAGCCACTTCCCCCAATTTTTAAACAGTGAGAGACGTGGTGAGTGCAATCGCTACGTTTAATACACCTGCGGTTAAATTAAGCCACAAGGGACCGAAATAAACTGCCGATTTGAGCTGCATCAACGCGACCAAAAAATTTCGAAAACTGCATTAAAAAATCCAAAAGGGAAAGTTGATATCACAGCGAGAGGGTTCTCTCGAACCGAACGGAACGGGGAATACGTCGCGGCGACTAGGTAAAAATCGGTGCCGGCACTTCGAGCGGTGAGCCCGAACGAAACGGGAGAGCAGAGACGTACCATCTGGGGGCGGCAATTCCCGGCGACGAGACGACACGGCGAGGGCTCGGTCGGAGTCGGACAGGGAGGGCTGGGGAAGAGGAGGCGGAGTGCCAGAAAAGGGAAGAGTTTGGGCTGTTTGATATAAACCCTGCGGTTTATGATTTTTAGTTAAAATTTTTGAATTTTAATTATTTATGACAGATATTACGAAGAGAGATTCACTTACGATTTTGGTTGATATAAATGTTGAGTTTTTAACGTGTATTACAATTAATTTATAGACCATGTCTTAAGAAAATACTCCGTTTAAAAATTAAGTACTGTAATAAAAACCAAAAACTGTTTTTAGAAGTCGTTAAAGAACAGGTCAGGCACGAGGCGGAGGGCCAGAATAGGCCTTGATGAGCTTTCGATTACGCACGGAAACAATAGGCTCTCTTAAAGTTTGGGCTAACTCTACAGCTCCCTTGCCTTGGGCCTTTACATATGACACATAAATCGGCCTAATTTTACATCTCCTTTGCAGTTGTTTTGAGGGCCGAGCTTTGCTTGGTTGGTGAGACTGCGTACAACTTATCCACTCAGACTCGATCTTCAATCATCATTATCTTAGGGTTACTGTTTCTTTGAACAGCAATACCCTCAAGAGAGGGTACACATACATGTGTGTGTTCTGTGAGATAGCACATGCTTATAAGGCTGTTGAGCCTTCAATTAGATAATACCGTGTGTAGGAGATGTACACATATATGTGGTGTGAGTGGGTGTGCGTGGGTTATGTACGTCTGCCTTGTACCCCTAAAAAACCTTGCAAATGTTTTTTTTCCTTTTTTAAACTTTATTTTGCGTTTTTTTTGTAGTGCGGTTATTATTTGCTTAGAAAACCATAAAATCGTAAAAAAAAATATTCTTCCGGGCCCAACTAGGGGTGCAATTGAGTCGAATTTAGATGGATATTATTTGTACCATATCTTAACCCACTTTTTTCGGATTTGGAATTGGATACCATAAGATCGGATACGAATACAGATTTAGAATATTTAGAGTTTCAGATACAGTACCGTCGAGATGGATATATAACATTTTTGGATAGGAAATGGACAATATAGTGCAGATAGCACGGACATATAAAAAACATATAATGGACTATAGTTACAACAAACATGCACGATAATAACAGAAGATGCTCACCTCAATGGAAGATGAGCGCCCATAATGACTGAAAGCCAAGCCGATTTGGAGGAAACACTATTCATACATGTATGCTACTGCAGCTCCTTCTGTAACTTGTTAGTGATGAGCTTTCTTAGCTGAAGTAGCTACTGGAGCAACACCATTCAATAGGCATGAATTCCAAACTCCAAATAGATGAAGAATCCATAGAGAAAAGCCATGTGAGGTGCATTCTACTCTTGGGTTCTGTTCAACGTTGGCTGTTGCTTGTCTATCCTCTCTCTCTTGATGATGTAGGCGCTGCTGGATCGAAGGAAAATTTGGCCAGGCGCTGAACCAAAGAGATGTCGCACGTGAAGGAAACGTCGCTGCTTTCTGCTGTCGCGCTTGATTTTCTTCTGGGAAGTGACTATTGTACAGACGATTAAAATTTTATTATCTCTTAATTATCTGAAATTACACTCTCAATTATCTGAAGTTGGAGGTGATTTTTTGAAGAAGAACCTGCAACTTTAACTGAATCACCTGAAGTTGCAGGTGTTTTTTTGGAGGGGGCTGCAACTTTAGTTGATTAAAAGTGCAGCTTCAAGTGATTGAGAGATAAAAAAAATCAATCACCTATGCAATAGCAAAACCATTTCTTCTGTGGTTGTGTTCTCCTAGCTAGCATGGTGTGGACTGAAATCGAGACGTGTGCGAGTCGAACGCGAGGTGCAAGACCTTGGGGGTGATCGGTTCGGCTGAAAAGCTCGTGGCTTATGGCTGAAAACACTGTAGCTGACAGAGGCTTATTTAGCATAATTAAATTTAAAAAAATTTAAAAATATAAAAGATATGTTAGCCCATTACGTATAATACAAACACATACGGGGAAAAAAGAACCGGCAAAAAAGCTCAACAAAAAGCCAAAATTTCAGAAAAAGACGAAACTTATGAATAGTGCCAAATAAGCCCGCAGCACTGTAGCGCAGCCATGTTGACCACGCCCAAGGTGTGTTTGGTTTCGCCTCGGGAGCACTGCGTGAAGGCAATTTTCTAACCTCACCTCGGGATGACGCACCTGTGGTACTGGAACTAAAGTGAAGAGAATGCGAACAGTCGTGTGCTGGAACGAAAGACCTCAGCTTGAAGACGAAAAACGAGTATGGCTCGGATACGAAGAAGAAGCACGCCATAATTTTTGCTTCAAATCTCCGGTCCTCACTTGATGTAGCTATGGCCATCGTGTGTGCCGCTCTATCTGTGCGATGGCTATCTTGGGAGTCTCCTTCCCTGGGACAGCGGCTTTGATCTTGAATCTTAAGCTCTGATACCACTTGTTGCAAATAATGTATAGAGAAATAGAGACAAGAGACACTAATTTTACATGGGAAACCCTTGCGGGGAAAATCACGGGCACTCAAAAGCAAATCACTATAATAAAGACAGATTACAATAGAGCGCTTGCTCTTGAGCACATCTCTTTCTATGAACTACTAAGGTATATATATAAAGTGGGGGGAAAGAATCCCACGTAGAGAGGAAACTAAATCAAGGTCGATTACCATAGATTGACACCACATCTGATAAAATCTATGCATGGCCTAGACACCTTTCATACCATGTCTGGCATGTGACAACAAAGTGTCCTATACGGACACGATATGAATTCGAATCAACCTTAACACATAGAATAAGAAACAAATGGTTATATTAGCATCTTCAAGACTTCAACAAAAAAACAACTACATGTGAGGCAATGTGCCAATGTCAACACCAATCTCATCCCCTTAGTTGCTGTGCCGACGTCGCGCTTCCCTTGGCCACTAGCCACAGCCGCGCGCCCGCCCTCCTTGGGCCTTGGCCGCTCTAGGGTTAGTCAGCTGCAGACTGCAGTAGTGCCTCTGCTCACTCAGGCAAATGCACTGGTTGCTTCGGTTTGCCCCGCTCGCATCTTTTACTCGGTTGTTGGGCTGATGGGCTGGACTGAAGCGAGCCCATGCGCCATCTTTAGGGGTGCAATCGGAACGGATACAGACGGATATCGCTTATCCTGTATCCTATTCCATATTTTTTTCGGAGTCGGAGTCAGACACGGATAATGCTGGATATCTATTTCTCCATTCCATATTTATTCCATAATCTTTCGGACGGTCGGTTGGATGGAAATTATCCGCTTCTTTGCACAGGGCATTGGACAGTATGGTACAATTAGAGTGAACATAGAGAGACTAATTACTGAGATGTTGAAGGAAGAACACTCAGTACTCCCGTCTATTTAGATGTGACAATCTGTCTATATGTTATCTTGTTCCTAGATGAAGTCATAACAGACTTTCATATATCACTTGACATACGGATATATACAGATGAATATCACTTATCCTGTATCCTATTACATATTTTTCATCGAAGTCAGACACGGATAGTATTGGATACCCATCTACCCCTTCCGTATTCATTCCACAAGCCTTTGGTCGATCGGACAGACGGAAATTATCCGCTCCGTTTCCACCCCTAGCCATCTTCAATCGCCGATGCAATCCTCTGGTCGCTCGCCGTCACGCCATTCAGCTTCTCTAGAGGAGCCGAAGAGGAGAGGGAAGGGGTCAGTCGGCGACGGAGCTTGGACGGCCGCCCGAGCTCGACCAAAGAGAGGGTTCGCCCTTTGAGTTGACATACGGCCCACCCGTCAATCATATAGATTTCTATTTTCTAGCATACCGGATGTTCGTCGTGGTTAGGTCTGGGCTTTTTCCTCTCTTTTTTTCTGCACTAGAAGAATCCCACTTTTTTTTAGAACGAAGGCCATGCCCAGCTTTTATTCTGAAAAACAAAAGCTAGTACATGATTCATAGCACAGTGAATGATCCGGTGAGCATCAGCAACTGCAGGGCAACCGGTCATAAGAATTATACCCGAACTCAAAGAGGATTGGATCAACTTCTCCAATTTCACGTACGACGATCCACCTTCCTCCAATGCAACCTTCGCCTTCAGCTCGTCAGCCTTCGTCCTCCTCTCTCGCCCTTCGACTCCTCCATCCATGAGCCTCTCCAATGCCCTCTTCACCTGTTCCATCCCCACCTCTGCAGCCTTGGCCTCGCCAACGCCATCGTCCGCGCTGCGACGACTCCATGCAGTTTCCGTGGGCTTCGTCACGCCGACGGACACCCCGACACCAAGCACGTCCACGATCAGCTTCTCGTTTAGCAACTGCTCGGCGTAGGACGACCAGGTGGCCATGGGCACGCCCGCGGCAACGCTCTCCAGCGTCGAGTCCCAACCGCAGTGGGTCATGAAGCCGCCGACAGCTGGGTGCGCGAGGATGGCCACTTATGGTGCCCAACCACGCACCGCAAGGCACTGGCTATCCGCCGCGCCGTCCGCGTCAGTGTTGTCCCGTAGCCCACTTAGCGGTGTCGTCGGACAGCGAGTCGGCACCCTTGATGACCCAGAGGACAGGCCAGCGGCATGAGCATGACACGAGCGCCATGCCGAGCTGCATGAGCTGCGCTGCGGGCATGCACCCGGCGCCGCCGAAGCTCACGCACGCCACGGACCTGTCCTTCTTGCCGTCCAACCAGGCCCAGTTCGTGGTCACGTCCAGGCTTCTTTTTTTCCCTACGCATTTTCCCCCTTTTAAATCCCAGATTTGCTATTGCACAGGCGACTGAATTTTTTTTATATTTCAGTCACCTGAAATTGCACTCTCACTGAACTAAAATTGCAGTCCTCCTCCAAAAAAAACAGCTACAACTTTAGGTGATTCAGAGTGCAACTTCAAGTGACCTGAAATTGCACTCTCAATCAACTAAAATTGCAGCCACCTCAAAAAAAACATGTGCATCTTCAAGTGGTTCAAAGTACAACCTTAGGTAACTGAAAGATAAAAAATTTCAGCCGCCTGTGCAATAGTCTATCCCTTTAAACCCTTGTTTCTTATCCGGCGAGAGCACAAGGAGTCAAGGAGGAGCGTGAGAGTAGACAACTATACATATCGTGTCCAATTAACTTGTGACGTAGGAGGAAGAATTGTAATTGCGCACGTTGTACTGCAGGAAAGCGGTAAGCCGATAACTCTAGTGGGGTTCACCTGTATATCGTCTCCATAATTGCGTAATCCGTGACGCCACAAGATACCATTATTCAACGAGCGGACGTGGGATGAAGTCATGGCTTACGGACGGATCCGATCGAGACCGAGACCGAGACAAACATCAGCCTAGCGGCAACCAAACTACAGACAACCAAAATAACTCACTGTCACCACTAACCCCAGACTTTCAAAACAAATTGTCTGGAAGGCATATTGCTTCATTCCCTTCGTCTCCATGGTCCTTCGCCTTGTTAATCTAGTCCTTCAGCTTGTTGATGTCCCATTCCACCTTCTCGTTGTCGCGTCCCTTCAGAAGATGTTTCCAATGCTGCAAAAGGATAGTCAGTTTATGTAAGCCCTGGTTTTTACCCAGTACGGATAAATGAGCACTTGGGCTGGTCTTTTTTTTCTGAGATTGGCTGGGCCCTGTCAAATTATACAGTAACGTCTTATGCGACCTCAGTCAACGTGATACTATTAACAGAAAGCCAGAGGCGACAGTAGATAGAGTAGACAGACGGTCACAGGTCAAAAAAGAAATTTCAGGCATTCTTTCATTAATTGGAATATAGTACAAGCACAACCCATGCAAAGAAAAATGAAAATTATCCTTGGCTACTACAACAATTGCAACCGAAAAAGTTTATTCAGTAATAGTGAACTAATTAGCTAACATGAATCAATCGAATTTCAAACGGAAGAATGGACCAATTTCTCCAAATTCATGTACGACGATCCCCCCTCCTCCAGAGCAGCCTTTGCTTTCACCTTCAGCTCCTGAGCCTTCCTCCTCATGTAATCCCCTTCAACCCCTCCATCCATCAGCCTCTCCAGAGCCTTCTTCACTTGTTCCACCCCCACCTCCGCCTTCGCCTCGCAGCTGCCAAGTTTACCGGCGGTCAGGATGTTCTCCGTCGGCTTCGTCACGCCGACGGACACCCCGATACCAAGCACATCCACTATCAGCCTCTCGTTGAGAAACTGCTCCGCGAACAGCGGCCAGGTGGCCATGGGCATGCCGGCGGCGACGCTCTCCAGAGTCGAGCCCCACCCACAGTGCGTCAAGAATCCACCGACCGCCACGTGCGCAAGGATGGCAACCTGCGGCGCCCATCGACGCACTACAAGGCACTTGCTGTCCGCGACGCCGTCGGCATCGGTATTCTCACGTAACCACTCATTGACGTCGTCGGGCAACGACTCGGCACCCTTGACAACCCAGAGGACAGGCCACGGGCACGAGACCAGAGCCATGCCGAGCTGCATGAGCTGCGCTGGCGGCATGCTCCCGGCGCTGCCGAAGCACACGTACACCACAGACTTGGCCTTCTTAGCATCCAGCCACGCCATGCACCCCCTGGCGTCATCTGAGACGTCCTGTGGGTCAAGGCTAGCTGCGCGGCACAGCGAGACGGGCCCCACGGCAAGCACCTTCTTGCCTGCGGCCGCCGCGAGAAGCGCCGTGGAGCCGTGCTCCAGCTCGTCGAAGCTGTTCACCACGACGCCGTCCACGGCCATGTCGAACTCTCGGAGCTCTTGTGTCCCGCACCCCATGGAAGTGGATGGCAAGAAATGCGGCGGGAGCTGCCTACCTAGGACCTTGCACTCAAACGGCTGCAGGACTGGGATGTCGACGAGCTCATCGGCCGCTGGAATTGCCTCGTGTCGCTTGTGCTTGTGGAGGTACTCGATGCACAGTAAGGCGAACGCGCCAAAACCGTGGAAGATATAGCATGGGACGCCAAGGTCACGCGCCATGCGTAGCGTCCACGTGTGGCCCATCCCGGCGATGATGCAGCTCGGTCGGCGGGGGGCAGCCCGACGGCAGTACTGAGCCACCGCCTCGCCGAACTGTCTGCTGGCTTTGAAGAAGCTAGGCACCACAGCGGGAGATGGGAGCAGGTCGAGCCTCTCGCAGCCCTCTGGCAGGCCGGCTTCGGCGGTTGGGAAGGGGATCGCGGTGACCGCGATCACCGTGCCGTGCGGCGTGGCACGGTCGACACGGCTCTGGACAAGTGGCGCATTGGCGGGCGTCGTGATGATGGTGACCAGCGCACCGTGTGAGGCGAGGAGGCAGCCGATGTCAGTCATGGGGACGATGTGGCTAATGCTTCCTATCCATGGGACGAGCACAAAGTGAGGCTTTGTGGTGGCCTCCATTTCCTATCTTATTTAGTGTAGTTTGGTGCAAAAAAGTTGGCTAATTAGCTGTTAGCAGCAGGGCTGGCTTCCGTCTTGTGGCAAGCTGCTGGGCTCGTCATTATATATGCAGGATTGCAGGTCGAGAAAAGTGGTCTGCGCACTGCGTACGCGCGCAAGATATGAGCAAGCTAGTGTCGACATATTGGCTGCGTATAATCGGTCCACGTAAGCGGATTTTCTGCCGGTTGGGGCATATGCCCCTGCAGGATCCACCGTCCACAACACTTTAAGATCCTTTAAAGATCCACGGTTCCTATTTAGCAATAGGAATAAATATCCAACCCTATTTTGTACACAACCGTATACAAACCTCATCAGATACCTTGCCACTGTCTCGCCGGAACACCCAAGACTTCGCTGTAAACCCCGCTCAAGCTGCTATCGTCGGAAACCTAACCGCCGCCGCCGAAAACCTCAAAGTTTCCGACAAGGTCACCAGAAACCCCTAGATACCTTGATGTTTTCGACGACGTTGTTCGAGCTTCACGAGACCACCGGATACCCCTGTTGCCGCTCCCCGCTGTGCCACTGTTGTTGGAACTAGGGGTGCCACGTCATGTCATTGTCAAATCCAGACGTCGCTCGTCGCCACCTGAGCTCGCACGCCAACAGATCTGGTTGCCCAAGCCACGTGGTCACCGGATCCAACGCTGCTCGTTGCTAGGGAGTCGCCCGAGAGACTGAGAGAAGAAATGAAGAGATTTTATATATAAAAAATATCCATGAGGGTGTATGGGCAAGCACAAAAGTCAAAGCGGATGTGAGAGTGATGTGGGATGTACACATATCTATAGTGCCAAAAATGATATTTGACTTTATCTTCGACTGATGGGATAGGTGGAAATTGTCAAGACACTAGAGGATGCATGGGAAGTCAGTCGTATGTACCGTATTGAATATTCCTGAAATAACCGGCCGGAGCTTATGCAAGAAATGATGTACAAGTGTACAGTAAGCCTTCGGATTTTGCAATATATATGCAGCTGCCAATGTCAACAAACCGAAAAGGACTCAGATTTTGTGAGGACATCGTGAACACATAGATACATGCATATGTCCAACCGGTCCACACTCTTGACTTCGAGAAGAGTCAGAACTCAACAGTTGATCTGCATTGTACCTGCACGGTGAATTTGTGTGTTAGTACTACTTTGCACCGATTGCGAGTTGTACTGCAAAGTCGTGATCCTAGGACTAGGTCGTCTCTTGGACACGGCCATCCCAATTTCCAAATCAACCCGCACGTCACGCAACAAGGTTTTAATGGTCAGAAGCCTGCTAGCATTTCGGCCATCACAAGCGTTCCCAACGGCCAGCCCAAGCCAGCTTCCTAGGCGTTCGGCCCACTGGAGCAATCAGACCAACTGTCCAGGCGCAGGGGCAGCCCAGGATAGAAGGCCCAAGACCGAAGAGGCGTACGCAGGTGCAGCCGGGTGCGGCCGTGCCAGTGCAGCTGCTGCAGTTCGTACGCGCAGAAGACGCAGAAGGCGGCAAACGGTGGCAAATTCGCGATGTCGCGCAGGCGGCCGCGCGGCGCACAGCACGACCCGCTCGCCTCCGGGCCTGCGCGGCGCAGCGCGTCGACATGGATCTGTTGGATATGAATACGAATTATATTGATTCGGAACTTTATCGAATAGTATCATGTAATTGAACATGGATCTGTTAGATATGAATACGAATTTAGTAGCTCACTATCCATCAAATATGGATCTAGATTATCTAGATATTCATAGAGCAGATATCCGCAGCCTTCATTCTCTATTTCAGTCCAGACCATTTACAAGATACTTTAGTAGCTCATCATACATTAGTATATACATTAATACATGGAGTTAGAGAAGTAACCTTAGTCTATACGAATAATTCATAAATATTCTTTACGAATGTTTAGATGAAATAAACTGGTTATGTTTTTTATATAATTTAAAGAGTTTTTATGCTTCAAGAAATATCCATGACCGAATTCGATTCAATTGGATTTGTATTCACTCTAAATTTATATTTGATATTATTCGTATTTGTATTTGTATCTACATCCGAAAAAATATGAAAACGAATATGACAAAGCTATTATCTATTCGTATTTGATCTGTTTTCACCCCTAATTGCAACAAGATCTGTTGGGGTATGCAGCTGCCCGGTCCAGCTTGATCTGGAATTTAGAGTTTTTACTATTTTGGCTTCACGATATTCGTTAGATTTCTTTGTCCAAATTGTCTTCTTATTTTTCAAAGGTTTACGTGATGTAGCCGTCACTTGGTTGGTACAACTAGTTTAGAGAAAAAACGGACGGACTAGCACATAAGATGGCCGAGCCAGTGGGGAACACATACTTTGCTAGTGCGTTTCTCTAAAATAAAAAGTGACTTATGATGAACGGTCCATATTAGCTTTTACTGGTAACTTTTGGTTTTAGATTACAAATAATAATAGTTTATAGAGAGCCGTATAGAGAAACAAAAACTCGTGTACGATTTTGGCCAATAGAAGCAAAGTCACTATAACATATACTATAATCGACTGGTAGATTGTGTTTTAAAAAAAAACATTTCAGTTAAAAATTGAATACTGTAAAAAAGTAATTTATTGCAGAAAAGCAACTTTTAGAAGGAGATATAGACAAAGTGGCCTCCTCATTTGGGCAGCGAAAGTGTTCTGTTTTTTTACCATGTTTAGGATATTTTACAAAGGGGAGTGATTTAATGCTTTCTCTCTTTATTATAGCTTGTATCAATCTTATTATGGCCCTGCTTAGGCTGTGATCGTTTTGGCTTCAGCTTTTAGCTTCCAGCTTATTTTTCACTATTCATAAATTTCGACTTTTTCTGAACTTTTGGCTTTTTGTTGAGTTTTTTTGCCGGTTCTTTTTTCCCGTATTTGTTTGTATTATATATAATAGGCTAACATATTTTTTTATATTTTTAAATTTTTTAAAATTTAATTATGCTAAATAAGCTTCTGTTAGCCACAGTGCTTTTTCAGCCAGCTACAGTGCCTTTTAGCCATAAGTCACCAAAAATAAGCACAAATGATCATCACCTTAAAAGGATTTATTTTGAATGGCTTTTGGTTGGAAATTACTGTAACTAGCTGAAAAAACACTGTAGTTGACGGTGAATTATATTTAACAGATAAATAGCTAAATTAATTTTTAAATATACATCGATATTAATGTAATTTACTCTTCTCTTGCGTATTGAAGCATCTCCTTTTTACAAATTTCGTACTGTGATCCAAGTGAAACCACCTACTCTCACCAGCTGGCGGCTGCAAAGGAAAGCATCCTACTCCCGACTAGGCTGCGCTCAGGGAAAGAAGCACGAGGCCTGTCGTTTGCCTGGTGCCTGCCTCGGTTGACGGTATGTGAGCGGCGAGCTGACCCATCAGTCATCCAGGCTGACCGAAGGAAGGGCACAATTTGGGAAATTTGGACGTTTCTAGCACTGTTGATACCCTAAAATTCCAAAAATAGCCACGCTGAAAACACAATTCCAAAAATAGCCCCTAAACGACCGCACGATTAACGGCAACGCGACACGTGTCCAGTGGTGCGGCCGGGGAGCGCACCACACCTGAGTGGTGCGGTCCCCGACCGCACCACACCCCCGCCGTACGTGCCACGTAGATGGTGCGGTGCCGCACCGCACCACTCCCCTAATGGTGCGGCACCACACCGCACCACTCCGCCGTGGGTCCCACCCCCCGGTTAGGGTTTGCACGGGTAGGATTTTAATTCAAGTTATTTTTGTATGCATTTGTAAAGATAATTTTTTAAATAAAAATTTATGTGTATATATGAAATGATGTGTGAAAAAATATGAATTTGAAGTGGAGTCCACTATTCTGGATGTGTAATTAGTTGTGCAATTTTGAAAATTAAAAATATTGGTTGGTAGAGTACGAACGAAATTTGTGTGAAGTAACGATTAGTGTTTTTGTGATTTTCCTATATTGCTGACCGTGAAAAATGTGTTGAAGTGACAATAACAAATTTCGATCATGGTATATTGTTTTATTGGAAGCAATTTAAAGAAAAAAATTTCGAGCACAAATGTGATATGAACAATTGGAGGAAATGAAGGAAAGTGATATTGAACATGTATGATTATAAGTTTTGTTAATTTTGTAGTTGTGAATCAGAAAAAAATTTGAAAAATTTTAAAACAAGTTTATGTTGATTATATGTTGTAGATGCATAAAAAATTTGGGTAAAAATTTTTTAGGAACGATTGTGCGTAGAACGATCGATATATAAAGTGGTAAGTGACTTTTAGGGTTTGGTATGTTTTAAGGGTTTGCAATCCGCGTCATGTTTGTATGTTTTGTCAATTTTGTAGTTATAAACTGCGTAAAAATAAGATAAAGTTGTAATAGAAGTTTATCTTCAATGTAAGTTGTAGATGCATAAAAAATTTGGGTACATTTTTTTAGGAACGATTCGATACATAAAGCGGTAAGTGATGTGACCAGTGGCATGTGGCATGTGTGGAACTCTGTACTTCTAATGTTCAGAATTCCACCACTAGTCCTAACATGCATGCCTTAGGGGAAATAACTTGCTAGGTCTATTACATCATGGAATGCGAAAATACGAGATATTAAACTTCATAATACAGTTGGGAGTAACATGCCGCGTAGATTTTTATTACATGCATAACATATAGCATGATATGCGACTAACCCACCCAACTGCTCGTACGACCTACTGTGTGGACCGGGGCCACTTTCCCTTCCTTGCCCGCTCGGCATTGAACTCCTCTCCGGCCTCTTTTGCCTTAGCCGCAATTTCCCTCTTTCTCTCGCGCTCCATCTCGCGAGCCTCCCGCTCCGTACGCGTGCACGCTTCAAGATGAGCTTGCGTCTCGCGCTGTATACGCAGGGTGTGCTCGTGCTTGCGGCGCTCCTCCTCCAGCAACTCCTTCTCCTTTGTGACATTCCACTCCTCGAAGTCAAGGGTCCATTGGTCCTCAGGGTGGATCTCAAGATCGATCCATTTGCGGTAGCCACACAGGGGCTCCGGAGACTGTAAATACATTGGAGATATTGTTAGTGCGTGCTGTGAAGGAGACAAGGTAGGGGAAAATGGTGCATGTGGTCGTTACCGGCTGCCGATAGGTTGCGGTGTCAAAGCGGCGGTTGGGGTAGTCACTGGAGTAGTTTGCGCAACCCCAGTAACGCATACCTAGACTGATGCGGTGCTTAGACTTGAAGAACTTGCACACGTCCCCGCACCAACAAAGGGGAGGTGTCTCCCCCTCAGGTGGTAGTTGTGGCGAACGCTCGGTGGGGACGTCCGGGATTGGGTTGTTGCTACGCGGGCGCTCTGGGGGGGGACCTTTCATCGTAGCACGATGGGCTTGTTCTACCCGGGCCTGTATCGCCCTTATTTTCTCATCGCGTGCGGCATCGCGGGCCGCAGCTGACCGTGCTATGTCACGGGTCTCCTTCCAATCCTTCACCATCTTGTCCCATTGCTTCGTCTTGCCTTTGTCCATCCCGGTTGGGTGAGGGTGAGGGAAGCGCGATGTAGTATGGGGTTTGGATGGGCAATGTTCGCTGGGAAATGGAATGCATACGAATTTATAGGGGTCCGCGTGGAAATGTTCGCTGGGAAATGGAATGCCTTTGTCCATCTCTACTCGTACGTCTAAAGCTGGTCCGCGTGGTGGTAGCAGTGAGTAAAGATGGGAGTGCTGCGGTATCACTGAAAAAGGTCCCGTTTTGTATACGAACTCTGAGCAAAGCTGCCCTGAATTGTCATCTCACTGAGCAAAGCTGGCCTCTTGTTGTCATGTCACTGAGAACAGATGCCCTCTTTAGTACTGCCACTGCCCAAAGCTGGCATGTTTTGTCGTCGCACTGAGTAAAGCTGGGCCGTTTTGTCATGTCACTGCGCAAAGCTGGCATCTTTTGTCATCTCACTGAGCAAAGCTGCCCCGTTTTATCATGTCACTGCGCAAAGCTGGCATCTTTTGTCATCTCACTGAGTAAAGCTGCCCGTTATGTCTTGTCTCTGGGCAAAGCTGGCATCTTTTGTCATCTCACTGAGCAAAGCTGCCCCGTTTTATCATGTCACTGCGCAAAGCTGGCATCTTTTGTCATCTCACTGAGTAAAGCTGCCCGTTATGTCTTGTCTCTGCGCAAAGCTGGCATCTTTTGTCATCTCACTGAGCAAAGCTGCCCCGTTATGTCATGTCTCTGCCCAAAGCTGGCATCTTTTGTCATCTCACTGCCCAAAGCTGGCATCTTTTAGTCATCTCACTGAGCAAAGCCGGCATATTTTGTCATTTCACTCCGAAAAGCTGTCCTGTGTCATCTCTTTGAACAAAGCTGCCCCGTGTTGTCATGTCTCTGAGCAAAGATGGCCTCTTTTTGTCATATCACTGGGCAAAGCTGCCCCGTTTTGTCATATCACTGGGCAAAGCTGCCCTCTTTTTTCATGTCACTGCGGAAAGCTGGCCCGTTTTGTCATATCACTAAGCAAAGGTGCCCCTTTATGTGCGTGTATGAATTGTGCTGTCTGTGTTCTTTGTGCGTGAGGCTGCCCCCCCCAGACAGCCTATAAAACGGAGCCATCCCTCACATACTCCCTTGCCATGTTATCAGTCACCTCCTGAGTTAGTTGTTCACAAGCAGTGTAGTTTTCTTTCGTGCTCACTCCCCCAGACTAGGCAATGAGTCAGCTCAGCACGTCTTCATGGGCACCGACGGTGATGTGCCCAAATTGCAACACCTTGGTTAGACGTAGGACATCACAGACGGCCGCGAATCCTGGACGACACTACTACAAGTGCCCCCATCACTCGGTGAGTCAGATTGTTTCGGGTTCATTGAAATCGTGGTGGTATGTTTAAAAAAATTCTTGTCATGGAATCGCAGGAAGCTCATGGTGGTTGCCAATTCTGGGTGTGGGAGGATGAAATGGGCAATAGGACTGCCAATGTTCGCCATGACAGAGTTGTCGTGGGGGGTTGCGACCCCGTCGGGATGCGGCATCGTTTGGACAGACTCGAGTGGAAGATAAATTTAATGTTGTGTGCTATTTTGTTTCTTGTGATTATTGTTATCCTCAAGTTGTAGTGCTGGAGGTTCTCCTCGTGTATGTTGCTAATGTTTTATGCTATGTTGTCGTCAAGTTATTTTGGTAATGTGTTAAGTACGGTTGTGTTGTATTTTAGTTGTTTTGTTCGTTCGTGTGTTGGTGGTTGTAATACTTGCTACATTTCATGTACGTGCAATGTATGTGTTGTTTCGTGTTGTCATTGCCTGAGGCCTTCGTATTATGTGGGTTGTACGGTGTTGTCATCTCTCAGTTGGTTGTATGGCGTAGTAAATCAAAGAACTTAGAACAACCCTTTTATACTGGAAACCATATTTGAACATCAAACCATCAAGCACTTGAAAAACATCACAAAAATTACAACAGCCCAATTACAAAAATTCATTTATCATCTCGTCGCCGCCGCCTCGGACGACGTATCTGATCCTCCGAGAAGGTGAACCTGCTAGGGGAGCGCGGTGCATCTCGAAGGTCGTACTGCGAGGTCTGCGTCGGAGGCGGTAGTGGGTACATCTCTGTGGGGAGTGCCGACTGCTGGCCTATAATAGAGCTCAGCCAATCGGCGGAGAGGTCTACGTCCTGCAATGGAAAATACAAAAAAGTTTATAATCATTATTTGTATCATGTGGTATGTTCACTACATGCGTACATACCGGTGCATACGGCTGTTGGAATGACGATGACGCTGCGAATTCACCCATGTACTCCTGCGCCGTGTAACCTTGGTACGTCTGCCCGAACCACTCGTACTGCCGTTGCGTGTCTGCTCGGGTGGACTGACCGCCAGGCGCATATGTCGCTATCTGCTGGGGTGTCTCAGGGTCGCTATCTGTACGCTCGTCCGCCGCCCTCCGGGATGACGACGGCTGTAGCAACGTGCTATCCCTTCGCAACTGCTGCAAGGAAAACGTGTGTTACGAATAAATGGCAATCGAGTGGACAAACGAACTGATGGCAAATGTCGTACCGCTGGTCCAAAAGGCTGTGAGGACGAGGGAGCGCAGCTGGGATGACCTCCGGACAGCGACGGACGACCGCCGGACAGCGATGGACGACCGCCGGACAGCGACGGACGATCGCCGGACATCGACGGACGTGCGCCGGACTGCGACGGACGACCGCCGGACTGCGATGGACGACCACCGTACAGCGACGGACGTGCTGAAGGTGGTGCCGACGGCGGCGCTGAAGGCTGCTCTCTGCGGACGCGTCGTTCATGGACATCATCCCGGTGCTGACTACAGCTCATGGCCTTGATCGCATTCCTGAGGTCATTGAAGATGCTACGCGCCGAAGCAAGAACCCGGTTGCCGCCCTCCCCACGCTGCAGCATCTGAAAAGCCTCGTTCTCAGCACGACGCATATGCTCGCACTGTACGTAAACAGCAAATGAGTTAAAACGCACTGTACGTAAAGAAACAATGAGTACAAACGTACTGCAGGTGCACGTACCGCCTCGTCAAGACGTGCTGCTCGATGACGGTCTGGGCCGGCCTGTATGGCATCTTCGTGCGCGACCTCTGAAGGACGGGGTGGGGCAGGCCGAGTAATCTTGCTGCGGGTGCGTGGAATGTACCACTCTAGGTACACACCATATGTGGCGATGTCGTGTGGCCTAGTCTCGGCCACAACCTCTGTGCTCGCTGAGTCACGCCACAGGTCTGTCCACGGCCGCTGTGTGGCTGTCCAATCGTCACCATGGTGCCCTCTTCTTGTTTGCCTGCAAGTTAGTGCACATATTGTACAATTAGTATTATCAACAAATTACTACCTTGCGTACAGGAACCGTGCAATGGCTTACCGGTGGGCCTTCGGTAGTAGTGCCCGTCCTGGGAGGGGTGGCACGTGCTGGTGGAGGTGAAACTGCCTCATCACTCTCTGCGGGTTGTACGGTTCGACGAAGTGCGCGAAGACGAGGTGACAGGTCGTCAACCAGTACGTGTGGTCTTGGTGGCACTGAGATGACAACCCGTAGGGGGCAATGAGCTGAATGAACCCTGCATCCCATGGGAACCAGACTATGTCGTTGTCAGGAAGCCGCTCGAAATCGTCATGGAAATCTGGGTACACACGCCTCGCTCTGTCCTTAGCCCACCGCAGCTGACCATGTGTCCAACGAGTCCCCATAGTCGGCCCATCTATGGGGTCATCGCCACCAGCCAGACCGTACAACTCCGGGACGAGGTCGTAAGGGTGCACGGGCCTCTCGATCTTAGGCCTCCCAACCGTGAAGTGCTCCCAAGACCAGTACTGCAGGAGCACATAGCACGCCGCCAAGACCGGCTCGCTGGCCTCAGTACGCTGACAGGCATCACACAAGCCTCGGTACGTGGCACTAAGGACTGCTGATCCCCAGCTGTACTGCGGCACCTCGCCGGGCAAGGCATCCGCCAAGGACTCAGCAAGGTGTATGTACGTCGGATGCACGGAGACTCCAGTGGTCGTAGGAAACAAGACCCATCCGAACAAAAAAAGAATGTATGCCATGAGGTGCGTCCGCACGACCCCCTCATGAGCGTCCTCAGGGCAGGTCATGAACTCTCGTAGCCACGAGTGTGGCACACCAGACATGTTGTCTGGGATCGGGATACCGAATCGGGCACCCAAGGCGGCCTTCCAATGCGCCGCCCTGGGGGGTGGCACTACTGCTGCACCACGGATGGGTAGACCTGTCAGCATGGACACGTCCTGAAGTGTAATAGTCATCTCGCCCCACCGGAAGTGGAAGGTGTGAGTCTCCGGTCTCCAACGATCCACGAGTGCGGACAGCAACGCCGCATCGAACTGCAACGAATACGGAACATCCAGCATGCGAGCAAGGGGCAAAAGACCGGTGTCTCGCAGCAGCGGGATGTATCGCTCGTCTAGAGGCCAGTGCTCTCGGGGGCCCCTAAGGACGAAACACGGAGGGCCATCAGGCATTGATGCCCACGCGGTGCATCGGTGGCGGTCATCCCAATGGGCCTCAAGCAACTCGTATGCCATCTCCTGCCGATGATTAAAAACAAGTCAGTACGCAGTGTCATGAGAATATGCAACATACATAATTTGTACGTAATGATAATACATCGTGAAATAAATGACAACAAAACATGAACAAACGCAATTTGCATCGAACGACAACAAATGATAACGAAATATCGAATAAGTCACAACATAACATAATCTGCAAGAAATGACTCAAACAAATTGTACATGGAAATAATTTGGTCAGATACATTCAGCATAGGTTACAGGATGCACGATCCTGTGCTCGCATCACAACAAAGACCCGCTATAGTTACAAAACACGGAAGCAGCAGTGCACAATGACAGTCCATGTGCTGCATACTATGGAGCGTTACTTGATGTCGGCCTGTTTGGGCACTGCCTAAATGAATGGCCAACCGTCTTGCATAGTCTGCACTTCGGCCGCCGAACCCGATCCCCACGCTGGCTATCATCCATGTCGTTACGAATGCGACGGCTCTGTCTTCGCCCACGGGCGACGTGCTTCAGTGCATCGTTCGGCACCCACTTGATCTGCCCTGGCCAGAGCTCCCTATAATGCATGTCCACCCCGTACGAATGGAACTCCGTGCTCCAGGTTTCAAACAGGTGCTTCATGTCATAGTACCTTGAGATGTAATGCGTGGGCGCCTGGTTCCATAACGCGCATGCCGCGTACACGTGGGAGCATGGCTTGTGTAGAAGCTCCGGCTTGTTGCATGTGCAAGACGCTCTGTCAGCAATCGTGCACACCTGCTTACGATCCCCTCTAGCCTGCCCCATCATGTACCTCTGTCTGAGACGAACCTCAAACTTCCTCCGTAAGCCATCCATGGTCTGAGCAATATGCGAACGAGCCTTCTCCATCTTCTTGTCCATGTAGGCCCGCGCTACCTCGGAGAATTCTTTGCCTTCGTCCATATGTCGCTTCGCCATCATGGCTCTATTGACAAAGTATCCTATTGAACGGTTCCAGGTCTCTTCAACGATTGCAGTGATAGGTAGGGATCTCACGCCCTTTAGAACACCATTGTACACCTCGGACATGTTTGTCGTCATGATTCCGTACCTTGCTCCGCCGGTGTCATGCAGTAGAGACCACATCTCCAGGTTAGGTGCATTGGACTGCACCCATTGTGTGAACTCCCCAAGTCTCGTGGAGCCTCCCTCCACGGCCCCCGCTTCAGCCTGCTCAAGACGCCTGACATGCCTGCTGGTCTCCTGATCAAGGTGGCTCCACAGGGCATTGAACTTCGTCTTCTGGTTCTGCATACAAAGTTTTTTAAACATCTTCATTAGTTCCTTGCTATGGAACCTTCTGTGGAAGTTTGCCGCAAGATGCCTCATGCACCACCGGTTCTTCATGTCATTCCACTGGTACGGAGGCTGTGTCCCGTTCTGCATCGTTCCCATTGCAGACAGCAAGCCCGCATTGCGGTCTGAGATAACACACACATCGGGCCGATCTTGTACAACGGCCTGCTTCACATTGACAAGGAACCACAGCCAGCTTTCCGTACTCTCATTCTCTACTATTGCAAATGCCACTGGGAGTAACTGGTCATTTGCGTCTGCTGCAACCGCGGTCAGGATTGTACCCTTGTATTTGCCAGATAGGAATGTGCCGTCCATCGTTAGCACTGGACGGCACCACTTGAAGCCTTCTATTGCCTGATGGAAGGCCCAGAACACTCTGTCAAGCACAAAACAATTCGGCCCTTCTGTCTCATGAACCCGCTCGCACTTGTTAATGAACGTGCCTGGGTTTGCTGCTGCAATCTGACACAACAATCTCGGGACCAGATCATATGCCTCCTCATATGTCCCGAACATACTCCGCAGTACCTTCTGTTTCCCCCGCCACACCTTCTTGTAGCTCACAGCAAACCCCACCGTATTCGCTACCTCCGCCATGAGAACCTTGGGAGTAATGGATACATTTGCAACCACAAGATGCCTTATCACCTCTCCAACATATGACGACGTCATGTTGCGGTGCCTATGTAGTGGCGCCGCAAGCTCACAAGTGTGATCGTTCAGCACCGTTATCCGGAAGTCCGTGGCAGCGCCTCTGAACCGCTGTGCACGGACCTTGCCAGGGCAGGAGCCGTCCATACACTTCACAATGTAGGTGTCAGGGTTGGACCTGTGCACCCGATATGTCCGACTGATGTTGACGGCGTACGTGGCAATAGCTTGCTGTGCAGCACTCTTGTTACGGAAGCTCTGCCCTACAACGAGTCTGCCTTCATTGAATCCCCACTCTGCCTCCTCCGCCCGTGGCAGAACTAGGGATTCCGCTGCGATGTCGTCCAATCTGGACGGCACGTACGCACCCTCCGTGGTTACAACACCACCTACCACACCTCCCGCTGTAGGTTCCCCTTCGTCCTCCTCTCCTGAACTCTCTGTTTCCACATCGTCCTCCTCCTCACTTTCCTGCACCTGGTTCTCAAGGTACTCATGACAGTCAACACGCGCGGCCCACCACCTCTTGGCACCTTCGTTCGGCTGAAAATTCTCCGCGCGCCTCCGCAGGTCCCCATCTCCTATTGACTCATAGCCTCCTTCTCCTTCATCAGCATCTTCATGACCGCCGGAGAGTAATGCACGCTCTACATCTCCGCCAGCACCACTAGAGCCACCCATAGCGGATGATTCTGTCCTCTCCACGAATTGAACATACACCATTGGCCTGGCATATATCAATGCGTCTGGGTTGCACACGACCTCCATGTAGTTCGCCCATGAAGCGTCGCTCGTCACCTTTATAAGTTGCCACACTGTCTCCCCTGCAGCACCTCCAACTGTGGCATACACTGCCTCGATCCGTAATTTGTTCCTTGCGGTGTCCTGATCGAATCCGGAACGCACGCATCTCCGTAGCTCCAACAGGTTCATGGTGTTCAGATTGCGTGCCCGGATCACAATCCGGTCACAATTATTCAGGTCTGCCCCGTACGGCCCGTCCCGTACGAGACCACTTCCATAGAACACGAACAAGTCTTGGATGTCACCCATGGCGTACCTAACATAATCCCAAACTGAACCCTCTTAGTATATATCACAGGCAACAACTGTACCATCACACATAACCTACTGCGTACCACATACAAGCGTACCATTTATGGAGTGCGCTAACAAATTTCTATATAAATCAAATTACTAATGTAATGCACTTTTTTCCAATTTCTATTCTACAAATCTTAATTCTGTGCTACATATATTACAATTTTTTCAACTTCATAGAGTCTAATTTATTTTTAACTTCTCATTGTATTTTTTACTTTATTTGCAGAGCGCGCTAACACATTAAATTCAAATTTTACTGCAAATCAAATTACATTTTTTGTAATTTCACTCCTATTTTGTATTATTATTCTACTAATTAAATCACTAATCGAGCAACTCATTTTTCATCATTTCTTACTTACGATTTCTTACATCGATCAAATAACTACATTTTTTGCCAATCTGTTAAATCCTCTACATTTCTAGTACTACTTCCTCTACATTTCTAGTACTACCCAACAATGTACCATCATATATGCAGTGTTAGACTTTAACATAGATTTTTTTAACGAACATGCACAGCAAGATCTAATATTATTCAGTGATTTTGGCTACAAGAATGAATACATGTTAATACAAACAGTAGCTACGCAAGTGGCCTTTCCTACTAGCTATGTGCTTCACAATGATATCATTTAAATGTTGGTACAATCCAGTCAACTTTTTACATTTAAATGTTGGTACGGTCCACAAGAGCAGTACAAAATTCTTCACATAAAACATAAATTACAGTACACTACAACTACAAATATTTTACAAAAAAAATGCAATACACTACAATCACAAACAACTACAAACATTTTACATTACAGTGGACAACAACAGTACATAATTTCTTCACATAAAATTAAAAATACAACACGATAATTACATAAAATACAACAAGATAACTACAACCATTTAACATTACAGTAGACATATGGAGACCGTTTACAGAACGTTTACGCTAATTACCGGCTAATTACTATGATTAAATTACAGACGCATGGAGATGATATTTACCTTTTCTTGAAGCTCACGAGACGATCTACAACTTTCTCACTTGCGAAAACTTCAGATCCCTTCTAAAATTACTCCAAATGCCGTGTAAAGCCTCTATTGCTCCCTCTCTTGCTCTTCTTCACTATCTGCTCCCTCCCTCGCTTGCTGCTTCTCTAGCTAGCGCAAATGCAAAAATGTTGATTCCAGACGTAGGGTCTTCCTTTTATCCCAATATTCACAGCGCTCGCAGTAGGGGCCGGCTCTCTACGTATTGACACATTGCATGCACGGTATAAAGAAATGCAGCACGGACGGAGGAATCTTGCATGCAGCACGGGCGGGCAGGCGAAATGAGCTGCTTTCGGTGATGGACTTGGCAGTGTGGTGCGCCCGGGGGCCGCACCATCTGCGGTGTGGTGCGCCCGGGGAGCGCACCATTTGCCCCGATGTGACGCCCGCCGAGTGGTGCGGTCGGGGACCGCACCACTCACGTGTGGTGCGCTCCCTGGCCGCACCACATGCCACGTGTCGCGTTGCCGTTAATCGTGCGGTCGTTTGGGGGCTATTTTTGGAATTGTGTTTTCAGCGCGGCTATTTTTGGAATTTTAGGGTATCAACAGTGCTAGAAACGTCCAAAATTACAATTTGGGGGTCCAATCCACTGTATGACGCCAGAGATTCGTTGCGTGCGAGCAGGCGTCGAGTCAGATGCTGCAGGTTGCTGAATGATGTCTGCGTCAAAAGATTTGCTCCCCGCCGACGGAGCTGCCCCTTGCAAACCCATCATTTCTTATCTATCACGTTGTTAAAGTAAAGATAAAAAGGGTCACCATACTCTTAACGTTTATTAAAAAATTCCACACAACTGATCACAGTAGACTTAGATTATATCGGTCTATATTTTTTAAAAAATAGATCATATTGAGCACAATACAAAATATAGAATAAAAATAAAAAATTATCGATTTGATTTTCATATGAATACCTAAGTAAAACTAAATAAAAATAATTTTAAATTAAATAAAAATAATTTTAAATTAAAAACAAAAACATAACAACTGGTAATATCAATTCCAATGAAAAAATAACTGAGATTTGGAATAAAAATAAAATAAAACTAGCAATTTGATTATGACACAAATTATAAGCAAAAATCTCTAAATATCTGTAAATCATAACAAAAATTAAACAACAAATTACAATTGAATTTTTGTATGAATTCTAACCAACAAAATTAAAATTAAAAACAAAAACAAAAGAAATTTTGCAATTTAATTTTCATACAATTCCAATGTAAAACAATCAAATAACTAAAATTTAAATAATTTAAATAAAATTAGCAATCTAGTTTCCATATGAATTCCAAATAAAAATACCTAAACAATTATAACTCAAAACATAAATTTTAAAAATATTAGTAATAGGATTTGTACACAGATTACAAAAAATAATTGAACTTTGAAATAAAAATATAATAAAATTAGCAATTTGATTTCAATTTGAATTCCAAAGTGGAATACCTAAATAACTATAATTTCAAATAAAAACTAAACAAAAATTAGCAATTAGATTTGTATATAAATTTTAACAAAAAATTGAAATTCATAGTAAAAACAAAATAAAATTTGCAATTTAACTTTTCATAAAACTACAAAGCAAAATACCTAAATAGCTAAAATTCACTATACATTAGATAAAATTGATTTGATTTGTCTACGAATTCCAATAAAAAACAACTAAAATCTTTGATAAAAAAGAAAAATATAATAAGAATAGCACGAATGGTGCTGAGAGAGACCACGAAAGAGTGCGATGTTCTCGATTTGTCCAATAAGAAAAATTGACCACCGAGAAGCGTAGAGCTGAGGCGTTAGAAATGGAGATAAGGACAATGTTGTGTTGGCCACCTTAGCCGTCCGACGAAGACAATATTGTACTACTTGTCGATGTCGTTGAAGATAAAGACAAAAATCAAAGGAGCCAAGGGCCACAACAACGAGTGGTCAATGACAGCATTGTTGAAGAAGTTACTGTCCAAATAAGCTCGATAATATGGAAGCTTTATGGCAGAGAGAAGATGAAGCTTTTGCATTGAAGATGAGCTATAACGATATAGGGCTATCAGATAGCAAGTGTGCCATCCATGGTAAGTAGCACAACATCACCTACGATGATGATAAGATTTTTCATATCTTTAGATAGCAATTAAAATAGACATACCAACATCAATGAAGTTGCAAGATCACCGTGGGTAGTAAGGACGCCATAGAATTGAGGTGGCCAATGTTGAAGAGGAGCGATCGCCATAGGAGAAGAGAAATATCGAACACGTATAACATCATACATGTGTATATACATGCATGTATCTATAGAAATAAAAGTACGGACGTACAAAAGTAGAGGAGCAAAGAGCTCGAAGTATAGATAGTGCAGCCATAGGGAATAGGCTTAGGGCCACCCGATAGAGCATGACTGGTGTCCTCGGCGAGAATTAGCGACAGTTGCTTGTGTATGCATGTTAGATGTTGCAACGGTCAGCATTAAACAATAATTGAGAGAAGTAGAAGGTAAATATGTGGTGGTGTATTGTATTAGAATAGGTAATAGTTAAGAGGGATCGATCAAGAATTTGGCACGCAATTAGAGGTCAAAGTATAAAAGTTGTAATAATGAGAAGAGATAGAGGACACATAGTTCGTTAGGGCAACCGGCGTGTGAGGGATTATAAGTTCAAGGTATGTTGCATCATGGTGCAACAGTGAATGCGTGAACAATATACCCTAATACCATGTAAACTAATAAGGTTGCTGCACATATAATCATTGTATTGCTTTGAGATTAAATAGAGGTACGTGAGATTAAATAGAGGTACATGCGCATACATATATTCTTGAAAAGAGAAACTAATGGTGGAAGAATACGGACATGTAGCTACATGATCCGTGCATATGGAGAGTGTTTAAGTTTTTAAGAAACTCAATCCATCAAGCTCATACTTCATTACATTCCTGAAGTTGCATTTTCCTTCAAGCTTATATTACCATTTGCAATGTTTATGTTGTATTAAAATCCTAACTAGTTTACAAGATACATAAACATATTCTCAAATATGTAAGTTATATCATTTGACATTAAAATTTTAAAATAAATCTAGTCGTGTAAATACGTGGGATACCCTGCTAATTGCTATAGTGAGTCAGAAGCTGAAAGCTCAAACTCCAAGAGAAAATGATCTAACCAGAGTTCACTCTACTACATAGGGTAGTAATACTGTATTTGTACATTTCATTCCCCTAATTTAGTTAACCACAAGACTTGGAGCACATATGATAATGCAAGTAGAAACTAGTAGAAAGAGATACTCCATGAAGTTACTAACAGCCATAATTTGAGCTAGTCGCGACAGTTGTCGCCAGTCAGCTGTGATCTTGGGTCGTCAAATTTTCCGCAGGCAACGGTGATCTTAGGCTAGATGGTAGTACCCTTAGTTGTAAAATGCATGTGAAACACATGAGACAAACCTGCATGAGGCATCTATAATGTTAAGGAGGCTAAGTTTTCCAATTCCCCACCTGTCATATAGAGACTAGGCCGTGCTCATTTCAGCTTCTGGTTTCTGACTTATTTTTCACTATTCATAAAATTCGTCTATTTCTGAAATTTTAGCTTTTTTGCCGGTTCTTTTTCCTGTATTCGTTCGTGTTGTCCGTAATGAGCTAACATATTTTTTCTATTTTTAAATTTTTAAAATTTAATTACGCTAAAAAAGCCACCTTCAGCAATAGTAAAATTTCAGCCACTACAATTCAATTTCAGCCATAAGCCACAACTTTTCAGCCCAACCGAGCGAAGCCTAAGTTTGTTTTTTTGCTACAATGTTTAACGCCTACTCTTCCCGCCAAAGATGGACCCACTACACATTAAACTAGAAAACATAAAACTTAGCCTCCTCTCTGTTTTTGTCGTCATTCCTCTCTAGTTTCTCTGTTCTCCTCACACCTAGCCGCCATTGCGACCATGGATTTCATTGGATTCAGCTGCCCCTTCATCATTGGTCTCCCTCTTCTCCGCTATGGTCCAGCCCACTCCCCACTAGTGGCCTTCTTGTTGTCGATTTGTCGGATCTGGTAGTTCCCTTCACGACGAATTTGGCAACCAGACTAGAGGCCTCAGCTTCGGTGGACAGCGACGGAGGATATGACTATGGCTATGATAGCGGCGTGTTCATCTCTGGATGGCTGGTCCATACATACTTAGACTCCCAAGTTTTTTTTAGCTTAACCCCTCCCCCATATAATGGTTGGACCTAGGTGCAAGAAGCCAAAAAAAATTTCTTAGCCTCTCCTTTTAGCCTCCATTACAGATGCCCTTGGTGCTATCAAGACCTGAGCACAATTGGGATATGGCCTAACCCCTCTAGAGGTCAGAGCTATACATGCGTCCTTGTACTGGCCCGACTCAGTAAGGTAGCCGCACCAATCGTGAAGATGCTCAAGTGGGCCTACACCCTACTTGCGCCTAGTCCTACATCTAATCATGTACTGCAAAGGATAGTTCTTTTGTTTGTTTGTGCTACTTTCGGTATGATTTCAATATTTAGCCTAAACAATGGTTAGCTTGGTTACAGATTAAACAGTAAATAAGATAACTTCTAAAGAGATCTTGAAAGAGCTGTTTAAAGACATAGATGCCATAAAAAAGTGTATAGGATGATTGTCTAGAACATAGATATATTTTCCTAAAAACTAAGTTGTTACCTTTTTCATAGCGCACTAAGACACATATTTATAGTCACGAGGAGACTTATTACATGACTACCTCTACCTGAGTCTACACTTACAGGGATAATCCTGCCATTTTTCCCACTTGAAGTTACATGAATAACTCTACCTGGATCTATACATATAGCGGTAAACATTATATTTCCCTAGTCTATACTCCTTGTCAGGCCAGACGACTGGCCTATTGGTGCATGGATCGATTGGGCCAAGATGGGGGGCCACTCCCCCAACACTTCTGTGTGCTGTTGTAGTAACCATGGCACCAGAAAAATATTTAAATAAAATTTTAGAGTTACAAATAAATAATAAAGTATGTTCCTAATACTGATTACATGACAAGAGCATTAAAACAATAATTGCTATATCATAAATCTCTCTTAAGTCTTTTAAATATAAAATCATGCTTAATAGGGTTGCTGATAATAAACAAATAATTAGCATAATACTAAGATTGTTGTTTGTAGTTTGTACTATTAGATATCGGGCTGCTCTTGTATTAAACAAGACCTCTTCGTCACAATGGTCTAAATCTAATCAATAACTAAAATAACGATATACAAATATTTTGCTAGTTTTTGAGCCAATTACCTTACCACAATAATTAATTGCAACTTAGAAATAATAACAAGTTATGAACTGCACTTCCAGATGTTTCACTATGATAATTAAATCATTAAGACAACAATCATGAATATAAAATAGAAGCTTAACCGAAGGTAATAGCTAGCAAGAACAAAAAAATATGTTGATTAATGCTATGACAAGAATAAAGACGACACCACCAGTGGCTACCAACGGCTCAAAGTACTACCAGAATATATTAAAACATCATTTTAATCTCATATAGACCATGAATCATCATCAAGTAAACATTAATCCCATATATTATCATGCAATATTCTCCGAGAACTAGTGATTCAATTATCAAACACTGAAGTGCACTAGAACAGTTCACAATTGCATAACAACAACACGAACTGAAGGCAACTCATGAGGTTACAACACTCAAAGTAATCCAAAAGGCAGTAAGGTTAGGCACGCCGAAGTCGACGCTGTCCCAGAGAAATCTATCACTGTTGTTTGCACCATAGTGTGGTTCTCGGAGTTACAAAGCTACCTGCATGAGTAGGCTAGCACCACGATCGTGTGATCGAGGGTCAGAGAATGCCGCACAAAGGCCAACAACCTAGCACCGATCAAGTGCTAGTTAAGCAAAGCGCCACACAAAGATAAAGATGAAACCTTCACTCTCATGACTGAGCAACAAAAACAACACCACAGAACCGGCACCCAGATTGGTGGCACCGTGACTCACCCGTGCCCCTGCTTGGTCACCGTGCACAGTCAGCGCCATCACAACCTTAACCCAACCCAAAGTTGGAGTCACTACCGCCTCGATCCGGATCCTACCTTCACTCTAGCCGAGGCACGGCTCATCAATGGCTAAGCCAAGGACGAGGCTTCATGTTGTTAGCGATGGAGTGCCAAATCGCACCGTCGTCGTCAGAGCTCAAAATCTTAGTGATTTCACTCGATGGAGGTGGAGGAGGAAGAGTGTAGGGAGAGCTTGATTCAGATCGATTTTTAAAAGGAGCCTAGGCCGATTAAAAGGAAGAGAGGGGAAGTGGAGCCACCGCTAGCCTGTTGATGTCGCTGAAAAGGGTGTGGGGATTTCTCTTTTTCCTTATCTCTTTTAAGTCTCAGATCGACAGGTGGATTTCTTTCTCTTTTTCTTTTATTCAGAAAAAGCAAATGGTAAATTCTCGAAATGCCCTCCGCCACGACACATGCTGCGTAGCTGCATGGGAAGACATTAGTGTCATTACCCTTAGATTGACTTGTTAAAGAATTTGAGTAAAGAATTTCCTTCAAGAGCTACCCAGTACTTGTCCAGCATTTCCAGTGGCGGAGGACCCGATAGGGTAAGCTGTGGCATGGGCCAGACCTTGAATTTCGCGGCGGCGACGGAACTGGGGGAGCGGCGGGCGGGCGGGATTCGGGAGGCGGGCGATCCGCCCCACCTCATTTTTTTTCCCGTCCTCCGCTAGTGAGCATTTCCATTGAATTTTCTTTCACCAGTAGGGGGCAAAGGAGGCGCTACTCCTTGGCAGTTGATCAGCACATGCCATGAGAGCGATGGCAGGACGCGGAAGATTTCCCTCGAAAGTCGGAAGATCGCCGTGGCAGTGACGAGACTGCAGGGCCCATGCAGCATAGCGAGTAGCCGATTGTAGCTAGGTTCACAATGGACGCGCAGGCTCGCAGCAGAGGCCATAAATGGGTTGCCCAAATCGGTGCAACAAATGTGAAGTTAAATGGCTCCCAGTTGCGGAGTTATTCTCCAGACGGGATAGCGACGAGTGTAGTAGTGTGGGGTTCGGCTGAAGATCCTGGCGTGCACGATGATGCATGCCACCTGGAAAAAGCCTAGACAGGAAGTAAGCGTGGTGGCTTCCGTGCCGGTTGAGTACATTTCTGGAGAGAGAGAGAGAGAGAGAGAGGGGGGGGGGGGGGGGGTATGTGTGTGTTAGCCCAAGGTCTGGACTAGCAGCACATTCGGGGCCATGTATGATTTGGCGATATGTACGTATGGCGTTGTACGTGCGTGTCCTTGTTTTCTTTTGATCCAAGTAAATGGAGTATTTTGTTGTACTTAGCGCACCCCTTTCTAGCCATGTTTATTGGAAGCGCGTTGATGCTGCATGCATTCCACTTACGAGCATCCTGGTGTTGGAGATACACTGAAACAAAACCAAAAATTCAAAAAAAAATCTTTATTTGATTCTAATCTCTTTTGAATATTGGCCTAAATCTTCACACATCTCAGTTATTCATGCCGTGAATTCTCTACCAAAACATCATCTCCAATCATTTATGCGTGGACACTGTTTATAGTATGAAAATATTGCCGCTGTACCTTCCTGATTCTGCCACACTTCTGCCACGCCACTGCAAATTGGTCAGTCCGTACTCCCATGTCTTTCTCGCACTGACACCCCTTAAACACCTCTGGCTGCACGTAGAGGAAGCCAAGCCAGAACTCGCCCGCCGCCACTCTGCTCCCTCTGCTCTGTCTCTACACTCGCCTGACTTCCCTCGCATCGCAAGCTCCCGCACCTTTGAACCCGTCACTGCCAGATAAAGTCATCGTACCATGCCTCTTAATTGCCACGACTCTCACCTGGATAAGCGCCGTAGCTGCCTCTTACCATCGCCGCCGATCTCTCCGCTCTCTGCTCCCTCTATGCCTCCCCCTCACAGCCGACTTGACTTGTCCTACAACGTTTTGACCGCCGTTATGCCATGTCTGAGGAAGCGAAAAATCTGCATGGCTATCTGCACTGCGTTTTCCCGCACCTTCTCGACCTAGCCACGTGCCGCCTTAATGCCAGAGCCGTTGCTGTGTCGCACCTGCTCCTTTGGCTTCGCTGCTACATTGTACGGTTAGAGCGAGAGCTTCTTCGCACCACGAGTGGGATTTTTAGAGTTCTTTGTACACGATATTATTGCGGATGGCTCGCAGTTTGGCATGTCTCAGCTGGACAACTTCGACTCTTACCGGACCTAGCCTACTAGACCACCACTGGTGTGAGCAGACAGAACGGTCTCCATACCTCCTCCGATGACCCGAGATGCAACCTCCGGACCGACCGACATACCCAATGGGACATGTCCGTGCGCGACGAAAGATAAGACAAGGTACGGGGAGGCAAGCGCGGCAAGAAGATAGATGTGGCTCAGATGAGTGAGCCATATCGTATCCAGTGTGATGCATTTTTTGTACTGCTATAATTACTTTTCATATTACAAATTTCTAATGTATAAAATTGTAAAAAAACATAAAATATTTATAAATTTATAATTAAATTAATCTAAATAAATATGATAAATTCGAACCACATCGGTCATACAAGAGGGAGAACTGAGCGTTGGCTTCTGTGGCTGAGGTCGTCATGATGCAAGCCATCCACCGGTTGATCTTTTGGATCGGCTTGGTGTCTCTCGTGTGTTCAGTAAAAAAAAATCTTTATATCTTGTAAGATATTAGAAAATTTTAAAGTTTATCTAGCATCTTAGCCGTGCACCGTATATACGTGTGACATATGATGTAAGTATGACGTGAGGGAGAGAGATGAAGCACCCATGGAATTCATTCAAGAGAAAATATTCGGTGGCGCCGGTGCCGAGCCGTGCCAGGCAGGGAGTTAATACCTGCACGGTCTGTTTTGTTGCACGGCCTCCGTCGCATGCCTCGTGCCAGCTTTCAGATTTGCCCGCGCGCGCGGCCGGATCCATCGCACCCGCGCGCGTCCACGCGCCACGCAGGCACGCACTGGGCGCGCGGGGACTCGGCCGTATCCGATCCGTGGCGGACCGGATCGATATCTTGGATTCACCTTTACTCCCTCTCCCTGGCACCGCGATATCTCTCGGTGGGCGCACCGCGCCGCTGCTTTGCGATCTCCTCGCCTTCTCTCCCCATCTAGTCCATGAGATCTTGACCTCACCACCTGTATATAAGCACACCCCATCCAGGGTTTGTGACTAGCGCTGCTCATATCAAGTCACAGTCACAACATTCCAAAAGCTTTTCCTTTCGATCTCTCTATGAGACGAGAGTGGTAGCGGTACTCGGTGAGTGAGGGGAGATGGCGAGCTGCAGGGGAGGTGCCGTCGAGGGAGGCGCGCCGCACGTTCTTGCGGTGGACGACAGCTCGGTGGACCGCGCTGTCATCTCCAGCATCCTCCGGAGCTCTCAGTTTCGAGGTGCGTAGTCGCGTGCCAACGCACAACGTCTATCAGAGCTTGATTCTCTTCTTCTGTTCTTCTTTTGGTCGTTTTTTGTAACAAGAAATGCGCGTGCATGTGTGCAGTGACTGCTGTGGACAGCGGGAAGAGGGCCTTGGAGCTGCTGGGCTCGGTGTGTCATCTTACTAATCCTTTGTCCCTTTTATTCTGGATTTCTTTGTGGTTTTGTATGTGAAGTTATATCGTTTTCTTGTTGCAGGAGCCGAATGTGAGCATGATAATAACTGACTACTGGATGCCGGAGATGACTGGGTACGAACTCCTCAAGAAGGTCAAGGTACATGATACGACAACCTTTTCTTCTTGTCAACTTCCATAATATCATGCACGCACAGCTAGATCATTAACTTTTTCGCTATGGCGATGGAAACGGCGTGCATGCAGGAGTCGTCCAGGCTGAGGGAGATCCCCGTGGTGATCATGTCCTCGGAGAACGTGCCTACAAGGATCAACAGGTTAGTAGTATATGTGGTATGGGTACCCATACCTGCACCGAAGCCATTCATGTTTTTTTACTACTTATTTTCTTCTTGACACGTTTTTGGTTTGTCAGGTGCTTGGAGGAAGGAGCAGAAGACTTCTTGCTGAAGCCCGTCCAGCCGTCCGATGTGTCGCGGCTGTGCTGCCGTGTCCTCCGGTGAGTGCAGCGTACGACGTGATTAGGGCGGCAGGATGCATCCATGGACGAGTGAGACGCTCCTCGGTGTTTTGGGACATGGAATACTAGCCGTAGCAGTAATGTCAGTATGCTTCAGCATGTGGTTCATATAAGTTGGTCGTGGGGCTCTGTATTTTGCTTCTTCTGTGTCTTCCCCTCTCAGTTTTGTTAACTACTTATTAGCGTGGTTTTGTTATGTTAACTATTTATTAAGGAAGTGTTTGGTTGAGTGAATGGGCCAGCTTTCTCGGTGGCGCGATAGGGCAAAAAAACGCTGCACCGGCTCGTCGAGCCGCGTCCGTCACGTGACCGCACGTGAGCCCGAGCCGTGGATTCGGTCTTCACCCGAACGGTGAGAGAAGACATGGGGACGGTATTGGATCTAGAGGTCGCCGCCGAGCTCTAGTTGTTGAGGTCGCCACCAAGCTCTGGACTTGGAGGTTGCTGGCGGCGAGGAAGAAGCAGCATGGGAGGGCGGCGCACGGTGGTGTGGAAGAAGTAGCATGGGTGGGCGGAGAAGGCAAGGGCTGTGCTGCAGATCTACGTCGGCTGCGTCAGAGGGCGAGCTGGAGGCGCCGGCGGCGAGAGGCTGTGGAACGGGCGGCAGCGACGGTGTCTTCTGGAGGATGGGTTTGGGAGGGGAGGGAGCGATGAGAGGTTTTGTATGGTTAAGATGGACTGATATCCGTTAGATCTTTTGATCCAACGGTCCTAGAGAGAGGAGGTATTTATGGGTATTCTCAGCACATTTTATCACAACCAATCTCATTCCATCATCATATTCCTCTAAGGAAACACCAATTTATACCCATCCCTTTCTCCAACCAAACAAAGTTTGGGAACATCCCTTCTCCAAAACCAAACAATCTACTCGGACCATCCCATCCTACAAAATAGGGTGGTGATTGGTTCGGCTGAAAAGCTCAAGGCGCACTGTAGCTGGCTGAAAAAAGCACTGTAGCTGACAAAATACTTATTTAGCATAATTAAATTTAAAAATATAAAAAATATGTTAGCCCATTACGTATAATACAAACAAATACGGGAAAAAAAGAACCGGCAAAAAAGCTCAACAAAAAGCCAAAAGTTCAGAAAAAGACGAAACTTATAAATAGTGAAAAATAAGCCAGAAGCCGAAACCGAGTTGATCAGGGCCTCTCATCCTACCTTGTCCCTCCATCCAAACCTCCAAGGCTCCAACCAGACGCTATCCACAGTGTGATGTACTGATCGCTGTATGTTTCAGTTTCATGGGTTTGTTCAGTAAAAAAGAAGTTTGCTGCAAGTGCTGGTAATGGTGATTGAGGTTTATGCTCATTTTTCTCCGCCATCGATTATGGATGGCAGGAGATCGTCGATCAAACACGTACTGTGATAGAGCACGTGCGAGCATATTTGTATATACAAAGTACACTGTTATGCGGAAAGCTGTCCGAATAATTGACAAGATCTGTTGATGAAGGGAAAAGATATCCGTAGTATCGTACATTTGCTTACTACTTAAGTTGCAAGTTTGCACTCTCATTCCGAGTTATTTCATACCATTTGTGGAAAAATGGCCTTAACTTCTGAGTAGGAGTGCTACTGTCTTGCGTATCACCGTGGTGGCAGATTGTCGGTTCAGTTAATTTTGGGATCCTGAAGAGATGCAGAAGAGAACATTTCAGGAAATTCAAAACGTTCAGTTCATTATACGGTAGTTAATTGCTGATCGTGTTTCAAACTTGTTTGCTGAATATTTTCGTTGCTATCTTCCGTTTCATAGCTAGGAGTTCTTTTCATTCATTGGTTGTGAACTGAAACACCATCGTACTACTGGCTTGCATGTGAGTGCCAATCGCCTGGGCAACATGACAGATTTCTTTTGCAACATCACTTGATGATAATTTAGAGAACATCAGTGTTTTTAATTCATTTTTCAATCTTTTCAGTTCGAGTCAGGAGCATAAATGTTAAGATCGGCCCTTTTTGTGCATGTCAGAATGGCCTTCAGTGGTTTAAGTGCCCGGAAGGACAAACCAATTTAAATGAATGCTTCACTTCTTTATGTAAACGGACAAAGGCTCGTTTTGTTACTGACAGGAGTACATAGTACATGCATGTGCGCTCACTTATCATGTACTACCAGCATTCAGTGATCAAATTTATTTCCTTTTTTTAAAAAAAAAAATAGCAGAGGAGATTCAGTGATCATCGAACAACTGAGTAAGTTGAACTGATTAACTGATTAGTAACCATGCTCATTCAAAGTTACAGCTTTATCATCGTGTTCAATTTGTGAGAAAAGAACTAAGTAGAACTTATCTGGATGTGCACAAAGTATGTACAAGAAAGGATCGAATTCCTCTCTGTTTTTTGCTTCAGTGGCCCGTTGACACAACACTAGGCGTGTGTGCCTTGTTCGCTACAGGCTTATCCATATCGTGCTGATTCTGGTATTGGAGACGTGTTGCAACATGCACGCCTAGGCGCATAGCTTCAGTTCAGTTTTGTTGATGACTGATAGCTCTATTTTATAGAAGACATCACAATTTTTTAACATTGAGCTTTTGGGGTTGTTTGTATATTGGATAGAACCTTGCGTCCTTCGCAATGTTACAGCAAGCAGGTGAGGGCTGGTGAGGTGTGTGTTCATTGTTGCGACTTGCAATGGCACCTTCGTGTGCGATGCTACATCTGAACTTCTTCTATTTTGCTCTTCGCTGTGAGGCTGTGACCCTGTTCTTTCCAAGGCTCCACCAATCACCAGCGATCTATTGGATTGTTGAATTTTTACTTTAGGAGTTACCAATTAATCTTCTCATCATCAGTGTATACTTAGTCTTGTGATGGTAATTTTTTTTAAACCCTCCTTGAAGGTAAAATTTGACTGAACATAAGAGTATGTCATTTGATGACGTGATATATGCACTTGATTCTTGAATGGCAACTAGCCAATACTTTTTCTTTTGTCAGACAGCTCTGTTCAAACAAACTTGCACCAACCATGTTGGTCACTCGGTATCGATCGGACAAACATAAAGGTGCTCATACAGATCATACTCTTTATACTGTTCATACAAAGATCCAGAAAGATTTATAACAAATTATTTTGGAATATTGTTCAAGAAAATAGTTCTGAAAAAAGAGAAGGAAATAACTCTACAGAAATCGTCAGAAAGTGCGTAAAAAAGGGGGGGCTAGATTAGAACAGTCAAAACTCAAAAAACCTAAAGCCCTTGCGCCCACTCCTCCGCCATGGCCTTCGCCGCCTCCCCTTCCCTCTCCTCCCTCGTTTCGTCTTCCGCCGCCACCGCTGCGATCTCCCCCTCTTCCTGTTCCAGCCACTTTCACGAGCGAAACCCTCTTCAGCTCTCCCTCAGGCTATTCTCCCCGCTCCCTAAACCCCACTCGCTCTCCTGCTCCGGGCCGCACGTCCCCCGTGCCGCCACCGGCGACGGATCGGGTGCCGGGAACCGCGGGAGCGACTCCGGCGGGAACGGCGGCAAGGATGGAGGTGGCACCGGCGGCGGGGATGACGACTACGAGGAGGCCGAGTTCGGCCCGCTGCTCGGCTTCGACGAGGTGCTGCGCCTCGCCGCGGCCCGCGGCGTCGCGCTCCCGGCCGAAATGATGGAGGCGGCCAAGGACGCCGGCATCCGGGAAGTCCTGTTGCTCCGGTACTTTGATCTGCAGGTATCACAATTGCAGAAACTTTTGTGAAAGGGGGATTTGAAAAAAGGTGTAAAGGTGGCGTTTCTTCTCATTCCTTTCGATCTGCGCAGGGTGCACCTTGGCCGCTCGGCGCGATGATCCGGGCCTTCTCGATGCTCCGCAACCGAATGCTCGCTGACCCATCGTTCCTCTTCAAAGTTGGCACTGAGGTGTGTGCGATTGGTCTGCTGTTTGGTGTGATCAGAGCGGGAGGAATTTGTATTATAGCCTTATTGTTGTTAAATAGTTGGGGTTTTGGGTTCAATGCAGGTCGTGATTGACTCGTGCTGTGCGACGTTTGCGGAGGTGCAGAAGAGGGGGAAGGATTTCTGGGCGGAGTTTGAGTTGTACGCTGCTGATCTTTTGGTCGGGGTGGCTGTTGATATTGCGCTTGTCGGGCTGTTGGCTCCATATGTGAGATTTGGGAAGGCGTCTGCTTCAACAGGGCTGTTCGGGAGATTCAGCCGGATGGCTGTAGCTTTCCCAAGCAGGTGAAATTATATTTCTTCTACTAGTTGCCTATAGAGATTGGTAGATAATTATGAGAATGAATTGAAGTCAAAAGCTGTCTAGTTTGTAGTTTTGCCACTTTCATGGCCATCTAACTCAGTCTGAGAAATCGAACGAGATACTGTGAATGGAGATGTTCCTAATCAAGTAATGTAACTTCACAGATTACTTTCTGCATGATACTCTGATTTTAAATCTGCCTTCCTGCAGTGTTTTTGAAGCTGAAAGGCCAGGCTGCAGATTTACAGTGCAGCAAAGAATTGGAACATATTTTTACAAGGTAGCAAATCTTACATGAAATGTGATACCTCTGAATTTGGACTGAACTGTATCTGATGTTTAGTTTCTAATTGCTGGAGCATCATCATGCTGTTTGGACTGGCCTGTTTGCATTGTAGGGTGTTTTGTATGGCTCGGTTGGATTTGTTTGTGGTATTATTGGTCAAGGAGTTGCTAATATGATAATGACTGCTAAGAGGTAATGCTTACGTCTTTGTGTTTTTGAGACAAACAAAATCTAGATTCTAGAATACCGTTGTTCAATCAAACACTAATTTCACACAATCAGTTGTTCCTCAGTTTTGGTTTTTGTTCTCTCCTATTATACTATCCTTTTGTACAGATGTTTCTATGGGCTTTTGTTTTGTGGGTTGTTCTCTACCTCAACAATGCTAATATTATTCTCAGATTATTTTATCTGCTATGTTGACCTGTGTGTTGTTGCTTCTATTCATTGTTCAGGAGTGTCAAAAAATCAGATGAAGATATTCCTGTTCCACCACTTATTAAAAGTGCCGCTCTTTGGGGTATGTGTATAATCTGTTCCCCTTTTATTACTTCTTTTACCTGGTCTGATATACATGCTCAATAATTCAAATATGGGTTTGGTGTCTACTGAAGATATATCCAGCAGCTAACATACATAAGGGCATATTTCAATGTTTAATGGCTTTGGTTTCGCTTAAACTTATATTTTCTTCAATATTCATGTAACTATCTTAAATCAGATAATCTCAGACAATGAAAGTTCAAATTTATTTTGTCATTTGCTAGTGTCGTTGCTTATGTTTATGTTTTCTGCAGTTAACTCTCCAATTTTTGTGCTGAACTAGCATTAGCATATAACTTTTCTTCGTCCATTTCAACTGACAATCAATGTTGACATACAGGTGTGTTCCTTGCTGTATCATCTAATACACGCTATCAGATCATCAATGGTATGGAGAGAGTAGTTGAGGCATTGCCAGTTGCAAAACGTGTGCCACCTGTTGCAATGGCTTTCACTGTTGGTGTTCGTTTTGCCAATAATATCTATGGTGGAATGCAATTTGTCGATTGGGCTCGATGGAGTGGTGTTCAATAATGGTTAGTACTCTTGTTTTAGTTGTTCTTTTTGTCATATTCCTAGTAATCTTATAACATTATATATTGGAGTTCTCGTATTGTTTATCAAGGAAAAGTTTGGTCTGCAATTTATTCCTTATCACAACCTAACTACATATAATTATTAAAAAAATGCTTACGTGTTATTGTGAGTAATTTAAGTGATCTTGCACATGTATACACCGTGTAAATTATATTTACCGAGTAGCGCATATTGTAGATGCACAGAAACCTATCAGTGTAAAAAGTTGTACTACTTCGTTAGTAGGAATGGATAATCTACATCTAAGTCTTTAACACGTCACCATTGATTCAAGATAGGACTACCATATGGGCGACTAAGTAGTACTAACATGAACTGCCAGTTTTTGTTTTGTAGAATCAACATCTAGAAAAATACAATTATTTATTGACTATTGTAGATGATAATGATATGGGTTTCTTGAGTGGTTGCATGAACTTTGTAGACAAGGCCCTATTTGACCAACCTACAACTCTGCCATCTGGCTTCTATCACTAATAAGCTGGAACCATGCGACTATATCCAAAGCTAAAATCCGAAAACTGGAGCTCTGAAAATATTTGCATGGCATTTGAACCACTTCATGCGACCTATTTAAAAAGGAAGATCAATTTCAGTTCACATCAAATAATTTCAGGTTATGTCTCATTATTTTCTTGCGTCACTTTGAAGACTCTGGCTAGATCCATTTTGATTAAATAAATCTTGCAGGTGCTAAAACAACAGTGAATTTTGTCTCAAGCGAGAGATCAGGATGAAGCTTTGTTGTTTTTTCTTCACATTCGCTGAGAGGTAGCAGCAGCTGTAGCTCTGTGGAAGTTGGGAAACTCGTTCGCCCGGAGAACCCAAGAAGCAGATAACATCACAAGGCTGGCATACATGAGCTCAGAAAAGTTTCATTTCTATTGTTCCTGTATCCTTGTGTTGAGATAAACATGGAAGTAATTTATCAAATGTGCATCGTTTAAATTGATCATCAGTAAGGTGATTTGACTTTAGAGTGAATAAAGGAAAGCATCGTTTAATAAAGGGGACCTGAATTATCTCGGTACCCCCTAGTCATTTTATTTCTGTTACTCTGTTCTATTAGGCATTAGCTAATGGAAAGCATGATAATATATGCATGGACTTTAGCCAAATTTTGTGCATAAATAATGTTGAAACAGGATAACACATTTTTCAGTCAGGGGTGCAACCGGTCCGGTCCAGGTCAACCCGGACCTGCCCGTCGTGGACCAGTGCTGTATCATCAAATCTGAGGGCCGGCCCGTTTTGACGAAGGTGCCGTGGCCCCTGACCCACTGGGTCTTAGGGTTGACCCACGCATGGCAGCCACCAAGTAGCATATGGGGAGCTCTTCAAGTTCCAAAACAAAAAAGAAGTGTTGGGATTTTTATATGGCTTTCACAACACAACACAACACCTATACACCTATATATATATATATATATATATATATATATATATATATATATATATATATATATATATATATATAGGACGCCTGTTTGCTGCACCAAGGTGCCTAGCCACCAAATTTCTTAGACGTTGGATTGATTTAGATACTACTAGATGATCTGGATACACTTGTTAACGGGTATACCCAATAAACATTGCAGATTAACATGTAAAAACAGGAAAGCGAAATCAGTGCTAACGTAACGTTAATGGACCGTATGTAAGCATTTATCTCTGCAAGAGTCAGATCTATCGTTGAGGATACCCGTCCCCTGATTTGGTGGGACAATCAATACCCAAATCAATAAATGTACAGGGATGGCAATCAATATTCTGTTGGACAATGTATCTTGGAGTTTCACCAATCGTAGCATGCATTGTCTTGTTGAGAATAGCAAACGTATAGAAAATAGCAATTTGGATGCCTGTATGCATTGTCCAGATCATCCCACTTCCAACTTTTTCAATGGTATCAGTTTTGGAGTTTTGGAAGGCTATCAACATGTATATTAATTAACAGATGTGGGTATCTTAAATTGTCAATAGAAATGTATTGGTTGCGGCTGTTCATCTGTCCATCCATAGTAAACAAAGGCAAGCTCCAAACATGAGTGTCAACCGATCTACAGAAGAAGCAATGGAAGAGATGATTCGGTAATTCAATCATTTGTAGTTTCTTTGTCCTGAGAATTCCAGCTTATTTTGTTTTTTTTATTTCATCTTGGTCTGACAATTCTCAAGTAAATGCTTATAGGGATTCGAGTATTGAGTTGGGCGACAATATGAATAATACTGTCGTAGACAATTCCATTAGTGTCAACCGTTGTACTGAAGAAGTCATGGAAGAGATGATTCGGTAATTCAATCATTTGTAGTTTCTTTTTTCTTTAGAATTCCGGCATTTTTTCGATTTCAGCATGGGCTTACAACTATCAATTACATGCTTATAGAGATTCGAGTATTGAGTTGGGGGACAATTGGAATAATACTGCTGTAGACAAGTCTGTTGAACTTCCGAGCAATTTTTTAGAACCTGCAATCTTAGTTCCATATGAGGGGCAACGGTTTGACACATCCACTGACGCTCAGCGGTTCTACAATATGTTTGCGTACTACTCTGGATTTGGAACAAGGCAAAAAAGGAAAAGTACTCTTGTCGGAGGTACTGTTTCGACGTATGAATATGTGTGTAACAGACAGGTAATCATCTCACTGCCAATTTTTGTCCAGTTATGCTAATTGTCTTAGATCAAAACGTGTATTTCATTTTGCTGATTAAGTTTTGTCTTAGGGAAAATGTTCACCTACAGACAGAAGGTCGATCAAGATTGGATGTAAGGCAATGTTCAAGATTCATAGATCATCAGACAATGGCTGGGTTGTTACGAAATTTGAGAACACCCATAACCATAATTTAACACCAGGTCTAGGGAGCACCGATCAGTGGCGATCTCACAATTCCATAGATGAAGGAACTAAAGAGATCGTTAGGAACCTAATGGAAAACCAATGCACCACCACTCAAATGTATGGGTATATTTCTTGTTTACATGGTGGAGCTTCTATGTTACCATTCAACAGGAAGTTTTTCACTAGAGTACAGCGTTCTATAAGACAAGAGGAGTGTATTGAGGACGTACAAAAGACTATGGATTTCTTCAGGGACATGCAGAGTTCGAATGCGAATTTTTTTGTATCAGTAGACTTTGGCAAAGATCAGAAGTTGCAGAATGTTTTCTGGTCTCACTCTTGGTCCCGGCTCGGGTATGAATTTTTTTGGAGATGTTGTCACATTTGACACAACATACCAGACCAACATGTATGGTATGCCTTTTGCTCCTTTCATTGGTGTTAATAACCACTTCCAGTCAATAGTGTTTGGTTGTGCATTAGTTAGGGATGAGAGTGCCGAGTCTTTTAAATGGTTATTCAGAACCTTTTTGGTTGCCATGAATGGGAAGCATCCAAAAGCTATTTTGACAGGTATGGAAACATGTTCGTTGACTATATTAATTCGAAAAATGGGTATGAAAAATTTAAAATATGTTTTCTATTATGTTCTGTAGATCAAAGTCAAGCCATGGCAGCTGCAATAAGAGAAGTTTTTCCAAACACTGTACATCGAGTATGCAAATGGCATGTACTACGTAAATCAAAGGAACATCTAGGCCAAATTTACAGCAAGAAATGCTCATTTAAGAAAGAATTTCATAATGTTCTAAATAATTCTCTAACGGTTGACGAATTTGAGCTGGGGTGGGTTCATCTGATGAAACAATATGGGATGGAAGATAACTCATATCTAAACCTCATATGGGATAGTAGAGCTAGTTGGGCAGGCCCATACTTCAGGAATCACTATTTTGCAAACCAAACATCAACCCAAAGGAGTGAAAGCTGCAACCATGTATTCAAAAAATATGTATCACCCTCCTGCACAATGTATAACTTTGTAGTGCAGTATGAAAAGTTCATAAGTGATCGGATTGAGGCAGAGGATGGCGAAGAGTTTGAAACAAACAAGGTAAGTTAATTTTGACAAGAATATTCATAGAATTGCATGTGGTCAACAAAATTCACACTGCATATTTTTTTGTTGTATAGGGTGGTTTGCAGACAAGGACATTATCACCAATTGAGAGACAGGCCTCTAAAGTGTATACGCGAGCAATTTTTGAGAAGTTTAGTGACGAGGTGTATAAAAGTGGGTTATTCAATGTTGAAACAGAAGGCGTAGATGGACTTTACAGGGTGGTTCACATTGACAAGGATTCGAGGGAACCTTGGAGCAGAACTACATTTGAAATTGAGGTGAATAAAGATGAAGGTGAATACAAGTGTATATGCAGGAAGTTTGAGCACATGGGAATACTGTGTGCCCATATCTTCAAGGTATGTATGGTACACACGTTGGGGTTTTTTAAATTTGACTTCGTGGTTAGATTATAAAGTTCTTGATAATTTTGTATTAGGTGATGGTGCATACTGGGTGCATAAAAATTCCAAATAAATACATTATGAAGAGATGGACTCGACGAGCAAGGGATGGAACGGGTACTCAAATTGATAGTATGAAAAAAGACATGTGCAACACAAAATCAAGGACTCACAGGCATGCACTCCTTCACCAAAAATGTATGGAAGTATCATGGGGAGGGGACCAAAGTATTGAAACATTCAACATTGCAATGAATTATCTCAGTATGGCACTTAAGGAGATAAGATTGATTGATCTGTAGTAAACATAGAATAAACATAGAGCAAGCATTAGTAGCATCTGGTGCAAACGGTAGAAAATGGAGACGGAACAAGTATTCAACAACAAACCTGATCGCCAGAATGAAGAGAACAGAATGAACAGAATGAACTCTGAAACTCACAATGGCTATCAGATCGCCATATGAAAATGGAGACGTATCACCAGATCGCATGTACATCAATACGTTAGCAAATACCAGATCGCATGCTGATTAGTTTCCAAACTGAGGCTCCTCAAATCACTCTGTATGCATGTACGTGTATATGGTAAGTTTAGATTCCAAACAATGGGTCCTCAAATCACTCTGTATGCGTGTCCGTGTATATGGTAGCTAATCAGCATTCGGGATTAATTGGCCCATTCAAAATGACGGTTATCTTTGCTTTAACGGGTTGTCTTTCTTTTACCCGTTTCTTTGCCATCAGATGAATCACAATCTTCGAGTATGGATCGACGATAGATAAGAATGGAGCCTAGGCACCAAGGTGCAGCTTGTAATTTCTCTCTCTCTCTCTCTCTCTCTCTATATATATATATATATATATATATATATATATATATATATATATAGGAAAATTACATAAGGCACCATGGTGCCTAGGCACCAACATCCGATACACGTGTATGATTGATAATTTTTTTGAGTTTGGGTATGAAAATGTTTTATACCCTTGATATATTTATGGTAAGTAAGTTTTGAACTCAGTTCAAACTAGTTTGAACTACTTTTGAGTTCAATGCAACTACAGTGAGTATATACCATAAAAATAGTTCAAACTAATTAAACAGAAGTTGAATTTAAATTTTTTCGGAGTTTGACATCTCAAATATACTTTTTTATGGGTATATGAAGATACCCACATCAAACGTTGCGAATCTCAAAGCAAATCAACGGGTATTGATATTGGTGCCTAGGCACCTTGGTGCATGAAACACTCGTCATATATATATATATATATATATATATATATATATATATATATATATATATATATATATATATATATATATATATATATATATATATATATATATATATATATATATATATATATATATATATATATACACACGCTGAAATGGGGCACCATGGTCAGTGGCGGATCCATAATTTTACCAAAGGGTATGCCGCACCAAAATTTTCATATGCAATTAGGTAAAACTATTTATCAATTTGAGAAGCATGTAAACTATATCATATACTTTATGCCTATTTGTTTTTAGCATATAGAATGGCACTCACATCGATTTCAACATAAGCATTAGAGAAGAGAGTACTTTTTTTTGTAAGATTTCAACACCCATGTATCAGAGGAGTGGAATCGCCTCTAATCACATCATCTCTCTTCATATGTATGCAGTAGGCTGGAACGAACAAAAAAAATGCAACTGTTAAAATAACTCTGCTAATCTTCTATAAAAAAGAAAAAGGAAAGGAAGGAAAGCAACTCTGCAAGTTAATAACAGGCATTCGATTCAACATGGAGGAGCAAAAAAAGAACACAAACCGAAAGAGCTTCATATTCACTCACTGAATCAACTTGACACTGTGCATTCTAGATGAATCAATTTCAATCCTATTTTGTCCTACATAACAATATCTGTGTTCTAGAACAGTCAATATACGCAATCTGTCACAAACAAATATGTTTCCAGCATCTTTGTGGACAAATTAATTTCGGCATTCCAAATGCATATATTCTACATGTTGTTTTGGAAGTATTAATGTTGCGTACCTTTATTCCAGGCGAATTAATATACATGCATTTGAGTACGATTCTATAATGAAGATTTGCACCGCCGCCAGTGTGCAATTATTTACATTTTTATATTCACTTTGATGCCAAAAAAAACCCGAAACTTTTGTAAAATTGACCACGTATTGACCATTGTATGATGTGCGGGAACAGTAAATAATACCTTTTACTCGTAAAATAAAAAGAAAAGAAGAAATGCTCGTTGCAGAAGAAAAGGAATGGATTACTTGGCAAAGAAATTGAACAGTACGTTTGACGAGAATAAAGCAGAAGCACAGGTTAGAAACGGGAAAAAGCAGGGCGCTTAGCTCGCCTCGAACAGGGAAAGAGGAAAAAATCTGCACTCACTCACTCCTGTACTCCTCCAATCCCCCTCTCTCCTCCGCCTCCGGCGACCTCTTTGTCCATCCGGTGAGCGCCTCCGCTCCAGTCCCTCCATTTCTTTCTTGCGTCTGCAGGGTGGGAAGAGCGAGAGGCGTCCCTTTTCTTCCTCTCAAACCCGAGCGAGCCCTAACCTAACCACTCTTCGTTTCCTTCCTTTGCTTTCTTGGCTTCTTGCCCCTCCGCATCACCATGGCCTCGCGTGCCAAAGCTTCCAAGAACGCTCCTGGGGACAAGGGGGCCACCTCTACGCGCCCCTCGCGCCTCCGCGCGCGTCATGCAACCGGACGTCGAGGAGGTTCTCGAGACCAGGTACTGAGTTTGGCTGGCCCCAGGGTATGCCGTGGCCCACCCGGTATACCCTGTGGGTCCGCCCCTGACCATGGTATCTGGTCACTAGGTCTTCCTGTTTTTGGATTGCTTTTAGATGCGTACAAGTGCAATAATATATAATATATCAGGATGTAAAGTCTTAATCATGGATAGAAAGTCTCAATCATGGATGGAAGGTTTCAATCATGGATGGAAGGTTTCAATCATGGAGTCTGGGCACCATGATATCCTTGTTATTTATACTATATAGGACGCTGAAATGGGGCACCATGGTGTCTGGTCACCAGCCCTCTCTGCATTTGGATTGCTTTTAGATGCGTACAAGTGTAATAATATATAATATATCAGGATGTAAAGTCTTAATCATGGATGGAAAGTCTTAATCATGGATGAAAGGTTTCAATCATGGAGTCTGGGCACTATGGTATCCATGTTATTTATACTATATAGGACGCTGAAATGGGCACCATGGTGTGGGCACCATTCTATCCCTAAACCTAATTTGGTCTGAACTCTTATCATTCATGGAAACCAAAGGTATAGATATACCTATCTAAACCATTTTGAGCCGTGAAATCCCTTTCAACTGTACTTAGCCTAGATACGCTCTGATGAAGCCCTAACCAGTCCAAATACCATTCCGAACCTGTATTTGGTACTGTGTCAGCCATCACTATTCACTAAAACCCTAAAAACACACACATATATATACACCCGTTTTGATCGTCTTGAGCCTGTCTACACCATTCCCAGCTCTATTCCATCGTCTTAGACTCTGACAAAACTCCAAACCATCCAGATGATATCCCGACCCCAAACCTAACGCAATCCATACCCATGGTCATTCGTAGAAATCCATATAACACCTATATACTTCTTGGCCATCTCGAACCCCATCTAACCTAATCCCAACTCCGTTAAGCCAAACCACACACCGCCTAAACCCTGACCCCGAACCTATTTTCTTTATATCTTTTTGGTTATTTTATTATATTTTATTCTCAGCTTGCATTCTACAAAGCAGGAACTCATTTGCATTCGTTTTTTACGCTAGTATTCAGACCCAACGAGTTGGTCAATAGAAGAGCTACAGGAGCAATTAAAGAAGTCAGTATCCAATCTGAAGACTACAGTAAGATAATCAGAGACTATAGACAAAGAGGTAAGTAACATGTTTTTGATTATATTGGGCCTACATTCCTTTAATTATTCAATTATCAATATTTTCATTTTGTTATTTGTGCACTGATATTTTGTGTACGATAAATGTTTAGAATGACATGATATTAGTTATGTCTTACCACCTGATAAAGTCCAGTTTAATTTGATGGCCATGTTCACCTTGACAAGACTTAGTAGGTAAAAGCCATCGCCAAATGGGGGAACGCCGACTGCATGCTCAGGTCTACGGCTTCTACTCGTGATTGCAGTGACTTTTGGGATGTTCTCAGCTGTGACCTGTTTGATTTTGCTTCACGTACCACTTTGTATGTTGTACACTGCATTACACCACGTGTGCATTGCTATGCTAAACTACTTGCTTCGTATCTGTCAACTTTGAACCACCACTTTCTGCTATCATCAGTTCCTCCACCTTGCTTGCTGTTTTTAAATGCTCATACTGCCCTTTTGGTCAAAGCCTACGTACACAAGTGCATGTGCATGGACACCACTCGTGCCACGGTGCACGGCTTGCTGCGCCCTAGGCGCACGTCTTAATCGGCCAGACTGCACACATTTGAAGCAGCCATACCGCACAGAGGGGAAGTGTTGTAGCTAAAAGGAGCCCAGAGCCGACCCCAAACAAAGTACAATTTCACATCGCTTATGCGTGCCGATCGCACTTCTCAGGGGTGCCACGTGACAACTATAACTTCTTCTGGAGGAGGACCTCCTACCAGCTCCACACCTGTGTGAACATGCTTCTAATTCATGCACACCCGAGCCAGGCCATGTCATAACACCGAAGGCCACGCCTTGCTATGAGACAAACAATGGGAGATACACTATGAAATGATGGGACCTAGGCTCACAATCATGTCCTAGAACGTGAGGGGTCTCAACTCATCCTCCCATCGCGTGGTGGTCCCGGGTGTTGTGTGATGTGAATACCCCTCACATCGTCTACCTTGAAGAGACGAAACTCAGTGTTGTGGATCATGCCCTTACTCGTGCTCTCACCATAACCCCACATAATTTCTTCTTCCCGCCTGCGAACAACACCCGGGGGGTATTCGTATCCTCTGAAGTATCGAGAATATCCAAATATCCAACTACACCCGTGGTGAATTTTCCCTGTTAGTTGATGTCAACATCAAAAAGTGTTCCACAAACTTTGTCTTGACAACAGTTTACAGTCCCTCCATAGATAGGGACAAAGGCACATTCCTACAGTAACTCTGTGATGCACATTTGACAAATGGCACCTCTTGGCTTCTGCTAGAAGATTTCAATCTCATATATAAGGCAGTTGACAAAAATAATCGAAACTTTAACAGACGTCTTATGGTACAGTTTCAAAATACCATTGATAGCTGCGAGTTGAAAGAGATACACTTATAGAACCACAAATACACTTGGAGCAATGAAAGAGACAATCCAACCCTCGTCAGACTTGACAGATTCCTTTGCAATAATGTCTGGGACATCACCTTCGACAGCCACACCTTACACGCCTTGTCCACATCAGTCTCGGACCACTACCCCCTCCTCCTTTCTACTGTTTCGGGACCTTGATCGACGAAAAGTTTCCATTTTGAAAATTTCCAAATCCAATTACCTCAGTTCCACCAAATAGTCCACCATGCCTGGGGAGAACCAACCCTAGCTCTAGATCCAAAATGGACACTACACATCAAATTAATGAACACGGCCAAAAGGCTTAAAACATGGAGCAACAAGCTGTTCTCGAGACTAAATCTTCAGCTCCACATGGCCCAAGAGATCATCCTTCACCTTGACATCGCACAAGATAGTAGGCCACTATTGGTGGAGGAGAGTCAGTCGCGGGCGCGCCTCAAGACAAGGGTACTGGGGGTCGTTGTGGTTCAAAGAACCCGGAAGAAGTAGGCATCTCGAATCAACTAGCTCAGAGAAGGGAATGCGAACACAAAATTTTTCCACATTAGGATAAACGGCTGTAGGAGGAAGAACTTCATCCAACGCCTAAGCAATGGACAGGGATGGGCCGTCTCTCACGAGGAAAAGGCGAGCGTCTTATCATCCCACTTCCACCAGATCTTGGGGCAGAACTCGCCGGCTGTCACCACCTTTGACTGGGACACCCTCCAGCTACCACGATTGGATTTACAAAACCGGGAAGCGATGTTCAGTGAACAAGAAGTGCATGCAGCAATCCTGGAGTTGCCACCGTACAAAGCACTAGGCCTTGACGACTTCAACGGAACCTTCTACCGCGCATGCTGGGATATCATAAAGGATGGCCTCATGGCCGCCCTTTGAGCTTTCTTCGCCTTAAGAACATTGAACTTCTCTTACACAAACTCTGCAAATATTGTGTTACTGCCGAAGAAAGCTGGAGCCTAGTCTACAGGGGACTATAGACCTATCAGCCTCATACATAGTGTCTCCAAAATCGTAGCCAAAGTACTGGCATTACGCTTGGTGCCCTTGATAAATGATTTAGTCTCCCTAAGTCAGAGTGCTTTCATCAAAGGGAGATGCATCCAGGACAACTTCCTTTGTGTGTGTAATCTGGCAAGAAGGTACCATAGAAACACAACTCTGGCTCTCCTACTCAAACTGGATATCGCCAAGGCCTTCGACCCGGTCTGGTGGGCCAACCTTCTATCCCTGTTGGAAAAGAGAGATTTCCCACCCTGGTGGAGAGTTGGATCTCCTGTCTTCTTTCCACGGCCAGCCCCACTGTCCTCCTCAATGGGGTGTCGGGGGACAGGATACAACACCGCAGAGGCCTACGACAGGGAGATCCATTATCTCCATTCCTCTTCATCATAGCGATACATCTGTTATAAAGGATCCTCAACATTGCAACATAACTTCATCTCTTGCACCCGTTGATAGGAAATGCAGCTGTCCTTAGAACATCCTTCTATGCGGATGATGCCGCCATCTTTATCGCACCACACAGAGAGGACGTGTGTTCATTGGTCTGGATTCTAGACAAATTTGGTGGCACAACAGGACTACAGACCAATTTGCAAAAAAAAAAGCCAAGTGGTTCCAATCAGGTGTGAGGGCGTCGACCTACACCAGGTTCTACATAACTTTCCAGCCCAGCAAGCAACGTTCCCCTTCAACTACCTTGGCTTACCGCTTGCAATCAAAAGGCTTCGCAGGGCAAACTTCCAAAAACTTGATGACAAATACGCGACACGCTTGGCAGGATGGCGTGCAAAATTGCTCACGCTTGTGGGTAGAAAGACCCTCATCAAATCCGTGCTCACACCACAGTCAACCTATCTCCTCACGGCCATCAAGGCGCCCAAGAGCGTAATAGCAACCCTCAACAGGCAAACGAGACGCTTCCTTTGGGTCCGGTTAGACCAGTTAACGGAAGGAAAATGTAAGGTCAATTGGGATACTGTTTATAGTCCGACAAACCTGAGGGGACTTAGACTCTTGGACCTAGACTGCTTCACCAGGGCTCTCAGGCTTTGATGGCTCTGGTAAGAATAGAGTGAACAAGCTAAACCTTAGTAAGGGATGGAATCCCCTTGTGATCATCAAGATCGGATGCTCTTTGCGGTGACAACCTCGGTACATCAGAATGGTCAACAAGTCGACGCATGAACCAGCCATCATCTCCCCGCAGTCCTAGAGCCGTAGTGCACGACCAAATCTCCACCTTCCGTTTTTAACCGGGCGTGCAGTGCACGTTCAGGTACTTGGACCTTGAGTTGTAACCACACCGGCCAAGTAGCTGACAGGAGCGATAGTTACACTTATGACTTTTGGAGTGGTACGGGGAAGCTGATTTTCATTTATCCTCAAGAAAATGAGTATGGTCTATTCTTTTTTTCTTCTGTTTTTGGTTTATTCAGAAGTTAAAAAATCAAATATTGAAACAGAGCGGCTTTTTAAAGTAGATTTTTCAAACGTTTTCCTAGACTCAAAATCATATGACTTATCTGTGTCGGCGTCTCCATCGACCACTACTATATTGGAAAGTGTAGATAAATTTTATCAGTCACAGCCTAAGGGAATACCCTTTGGTTAGAAGCAAAACTTGTCAAACTCTTATTCGTGGTGGTTTAGGGAGAGGCCCGCCCCGCGAGGAGACGGGGGACGGTTAGGTTCTGGAGGAACTAAGCAACGAGGCCTATGAGTGTGAGACAAGGGGAGTCTGGGAGAGGCCTAGCATGAACTGAAAGACCTGGAAATTCTGCCTCGCCGTGAAGCAGACATAGGTGGTGATGGCACTGGTGGTGGTGTTCTCGCGGCTCGTCATTACTTCTCGCACGCGTCACGGAGTCAGCACGAAGAGATCTCCGTGTAGTCCACGCGCATACCGTTTCTGGACTCCTACGTAGACTCTGAGCAATAGATGGCGTTCTATTTTTTTTTTCACGGAGTCAATTATGGTGTGTAATAGTTTCTGAAAATTCTGTATTTCTCTTCCCTTGTTTATGATTTGGATCAGCGAAAACGGCTTACACTCGCTGTTGGATTATCTACAGCTACAAGAGGTATGTACACCAGCTGTGCCGTAAATCGGATCACCATGCTATACAACTGCAATCGGATAATTGATGGAAGTTCAGTTTGACTTTGCTTGAAACTGGAGAAAATGAAGCCAAATTTTGTGATGATTCAGAGCGAGGCTGGCATCGATAATCAGTCGGAACACTAGTCTAGGGCTTTTGATTGCGCATCCCCGGTTCACGCTGGCTGCGCCGAGTGTGGGTTCAATTATTTATAGATGCATGCTGCAATCGTCTAATACAACAGTGGACGATGGATCCTCGTCCAATAAACAGGATTTTATAAGACAACAGTGATGTCCCACTGAGTAAGCTACCTTATCTCGCATGTTTAGTTTAGGAGATGACAAGCTCTCCTACCAATGAGAACTCACGTGCTACGGCTAAACAATGGCCACTTGAACACTCCATCGTGCTACCGGCGCACCGGTAGAGAAACAGAGAAGGATAAATAATACCTTTAAATTTTTTCTAAGTATTTATTAATTCTCCACTTCAATAAATATGAGAAGCTACAAAAATCAAGAACCCAAAATTCTAAAACATCTTGGTGCTACAATAATTTCAGCCCGTGAACAGTGAAAACGACACCATTTCAAATCGAAAAATCTATAAAAAAAATTTTATCCATAGATCCAAAATATTTAAAACTTGAACTAAAATTAGATCATGACCTTAAAAACCTATCTTAACCAAAAATTGTAAAAAAAAACTTAAGAGAATTGAGATCTTTTGATTCGTGAAATTCTGTTGCATCAAAACCGGACCAAAACCTAAAATCTCAAACCAAAACTCAAAATCACTTGAAAATTAGTATGCACCTTATCTAGAATGTCAGGAATCTATTTCAATCAATGATTATGAAAATCATTACCAAAGTTCTAATATTTTTCGTTTGAAGGAAGATTACATAAAAAACAGTGAATATAACTTACTCATAGGTGGATGATGGCTAAGATAACTCTAAATGTGTTCCTACATATCACATTAAGCAAAAATACCAAAGAAATCGAGCCAAAAACACTCAAATCAAGAAATCATTCGTAAAAGCAAAACTGGATTTCTTCATGAATTTGTCAACCAAGTGCCTAGATCGATGTAGATTAATTTTCAGATACTATCTCTATCCCTTACACGTCCTTGATACAACAAGATCAAGAAGAGAAGAGAGAAGAGCAAAAACCAACCAAATCAAGAGCAAGTCAATCAACACAAGAAGGATCCGTGGAGATGAATAAAGATTAATGTATTGCTACTTGAAAATGAAGATTTATAGCCACTCTACTTGCATGATAAGAGAGCACACCTCAGCACTCAACTTCTCTCAAACCCTAACTCTATAACTCATAAACTCAATGACAAGATAATTGGATAGTTAGCTAGTAAGCCTCCATCCCAATCCATTAAATAGATGGACTAGTCAGCAATATCTAACTCTTAGTGGATATTATCCACTTGGCACAATGGGAGAAACCCGATAACTCCACACACACATGGGTTTTAACTCACACACTACTTTTATGCGCGTTTTTCAAAGCGCATAAGCCCGAATCAGCTAAGCCCTTAGCCTTGATCCAACTTGATCATCTCAGCTTTTCCTTAACCTAAATCGCTCTCCTAAGCACAGCGGCTTTGATCCAAGGTACTTTCCAGTATTTTGGTCTACTTACCACAATAATTTTTTTTGACCCGGTCTTTATCTTCTATAACAAGCAATTGCTATGCTTGATATGTGTAAGTGTACCACTTGCTTGCCACACATTAATAAGTCTTTCCTATTCCGATTCCTCCGGATCACGCCTCACTTGGACCGACTAACTCACATGGTGCAACCCATCGCTCAAACTTTTCTTCAACATTTTTCGCATTTCTCGTGCTATGCTTGAGCTCAATCATCTCACCCGGTATCCTCGATCATTCTGAGTCTTGGCTCCTCTATGAGCGTAGTCCCGATCTTCGTCGATTACTATGGTTAACTCCAAGCGACTTTGCACGTCCAAATACTAAAAAATCGTTTTTGGGCACAAATTCTTTACAACTTTACCCGCATTAGCTGTAAAACGCATCATACAACACATATGCACTGATTTGGGTTAAACCAAGTTATCTAATAACTCAAATTTCTCAAAATCATCCATTTTTTGCAAGCTGTATAGAAAAATCTATAAATTTACAAATTTTCATTCCTCCAAAATAACAATAATTCATCATAACAAAACTTAGACATTCTCACATGATCCTTCGGACTCACATAACTACACAACTTCAAAGTAACCAACGAAAACAAAATCTAACTAAACTCCAAAAATACTACAGTGTAGCTCAAAAAATAATAGAAATAAGGCAGGGAGAAGTCAATGCATTGTCCCATCCAATCAGAATAGTCAACAAGTCAACGGGCGCATGAACCTGCCTTAGCTCCGGACAGCCCACTGCCCGATCAAATATCCACCGTCCGATTCGCTCCGCCCTCACGGCCTTGCTCCACACAGCAAGCCTAAAGCAAACGCTAGTTGGTGCGTCCAAGGCAATGGCGCCGCACACCACCGCAGCCAACGCCGCTGGCGACGAGGAGATAGTGGAGGCAAGCACGCTCCGCCACCGCCACAATGCCGCCAAGAACGGCGGCGGCGACGAGGCCAATGGAGACGGGGCCACCCAGCTGGCCGAGGAGGTGGCGGCGTCGGTGGAGCGGGCGTTTTCGGACATGGCCGTGCCGACGTGGCGGGAGCTGCTGACGGTGCGCGCCTTCGTGGTGAGCTTCTTCCTCTCCATCATGTTCAGCATCATCGTCATGAAGCTCAACCTCACCACCGGCATCATCCCCTCGCTCAACGTCTCCGCCGGCCTCCTCGGCTTCTTCTTCGTCCGCCTCTGGACGGCCGCCATCGAGAGGATGGGCCTCCTCCGGCAGCCGTTCACGAGGCAGGAGAACACCGTCATCCAGACCTGCGTCGTCGCCGCCTACGACATCGCCTTCAGCGGTAAACTCTTCAACCCAAGCAGTGACTTGAGTTAATTTTTCGGGTCATCTCTGTCATATCTAGTAATTCTTGTGCTGTCGAGCAACGGCGCAGTGCTCAAAGTTTCTTCCTGCCACATCTTCTGTGCTTGCATCATAGTACACAAGTTTTTGCCTTTGCTTTTTTAGGGTACTCGAGCTTGAGTAGGCTAAGTAAGTAGATTCAGAAGTAGCTTTCGAAATGTTAAGCAAAAATAGAATATTGAAACCTTCTTTTCCATGGATCTAAGTGTTGGCCTACTAGTACTGATTAATTACATAATGGTTTGGTACGCCGCTTTGCAATTCTGAATGAGGAATTTTACAAAGGTTTGTAGTGGGATTGTTTGGTGAATCAATGAAGAAAGCATGACACACTTAACAATTTCTCGAAGTGGTTCAGCTAAAAAACAAAACAATACAAAAGAATCTTTGGGGTATGATGATATACCGTTGCGTTTAGATTTTTCTAAGCATGTAGTAGTCAGCGTCTCAGCATGGGACAACCAAGTTGCAGTACATTTGAATTCATGATCGCCTCAAGCTGAAATAGACGACCTATCTACAATAGTTTGACTCCCATATGCCTTTGAAAACAAACGCATGATGCATACTTACTTTACAAAGATGCATGGATGTGACGCTGTTGACTACTTAACATAAACAATCACCCTAACTATATTAGCCGTTGCGTTCTGCTTAGCTGGTTTGGATATATTAGCTTCAAATAACAAGTGTAATCTTGCCTTTTACAAGTTGGACAGGGATGCACTGCTTGTCTTAACCTGAATTGCGTCATCAAACATCACCCAGATGTTTTCTTTCTAACTATCATCCAGATTTGTGACCATTGGATTAGAGATCCAACGGCCATGAATTCTCTCCTCCCCCTCCAAAAAAAATCTCCCCCTCCTCTAAAAAAAATCTCCCCCTTCAAAAAAAGAGGCCGTTGGATCTCTAATCCAATAGTCTCAAATCTGGATATTTGTTAGGAAGAAAACATCCGAGTGATGTCTAGATACACCCAAAATTTTATCATCTTTCACTACCTCCGATAGTCCTATTCTTGTCTCTGTGTAAAACAAGAATGACTAATTATTGTACTATTTCATTCCAATTGATTAGGTGGGTTTGGCACTTACTTGTTCGGCATGAGTGAAACAATTGCTAAGCAAGCAACAGAGGCTAATGATGCTCAGAATATCAAGAATCCTCACATCGGGTGGATGATAGGGTTTCTCTTCCTCGTCAGTTTTATTGGGCTATTTGCTCTTGTGCCTCTGAGAAAAGTAAATCTTCAACTTGTTTCTGCACTTAACATTCTTATAGCATCACTGTATACCATCTACTAATCATTAAGTCATTTGCCGGTTCAGATTATGATTGTCGACTACAAGCTGACCTATCCGAGTGGCACGGCGACTGCTTTTCTTATTAATGGTTTCCACACGCCGGAGGGTGCAAAGCTTGCAAAGTAAATGATCTGACTGTTGTGTTTGCTAGTATTCTAGCTAGTGCCAGTTAGTAGTACGGTACATGCGGAGCAACGTTACTGACAGCATAGCTGGAAATTTCAGGAAGCAAGTAAAGACACTGGGCAAGTTCTTTTTGTTTAGCTTCCTTTGGGGCTTTTTTCAGTGGTTCTACACTGCTGGAGAAAATTGCGGATTCCAGAACTTCCCTACATTAGGCCTCCAGGCTTATAAGAACAGGTTAGATCATGCCTACATCCTTGGCCTGAAGAATCACATAAATGTCCAATATTTGAAAATAGCCTGAAGCATTCTGAATCTATTTGGTTGCAACACTGTAATGGTTCTCCATACTGAACTTCACACTTCATTTTTCAGGTTTTACTTCGATTTCTCTCCTACCTATGTTGGAGCTGGGATGATCTGCCCGCACATTGTGAACGTATCTGTTCTATTGGGAGGCATCCTCTCATGGGGAATAATGTGGCCCCTGATACGCAACAAGAAAGGGAGTTGGTACCCCGCCACTATCCTAGAAACCAATCTCCATGGACTGCAAAGTTACAGGGTAAATATTGGCACAATTCGCTAACTTCCTTCCTTTCTTTCTTCTTCTTCTTCTTCTTTCTTCTTCTTCTTTTGCTAATTGGTGCCACTACTTGCTACTAAGCAGCTAATCTGGTTGGTGCCACTACTTGCTACTAAGCAGCTAATCTGGTGTTCCCAACTATTGTAGGTGTTCATATCCATCGCCTTGATTCTTGGCGATGGCCTGTACAACTTCGTGAAGGTGCTGATTCGCACAACTGCTGGCTTCGTATCGACGATCAAGAAAAACAGCACCCTTCCAGTTACAAACAATGGCAGCCCCATGGTCACCAGCGAAGCTGTCTCTTTCGACGACGAACGTCGCACTGAGCTCTTCCTGAAGGATCAGATTCCCATATCAGTTGCGTATGGAGGATATGTTGCTGTTGCTGCTGTATCGATCGGTACCCTTCCCCAGATCTTCCCGCAGCTCAAGTGGTACTACATTCTGGTTGCATACATCTTTGCGCCCGTGCTGGCCTTCTGCAACGCCTATGGAACTGGCCTCACCGATTGGTCCCTTGCATCTACCTATGGCAAGCTTGCTATCTTTATCTTCGGTGCATGGGCTGGTGCTTCACACGGCGGCGTGCTTGTCGGACTTGCTGCCTGCGGTGTGATAATGAGCATCGTGTCGACGGCCGCCGACCTGATGCAAGACTTCAAGACTGGCTATCTGACGTTGGCATCACCAAGGTCGATGTTCATCAGCCAGGTGATAGGCACCGCGATGGGCTGCGTCATCGCGCCCTGCGTCTTCTGGCTGTTCTACAAGGCTTTCACTGACATCGGCCTAGATGGCACTGAATACCCGGCACCTTACGCCATCGTGTACCGGAACATGGCCATACTCGGCGTCGACGGCTTCTCCTCGCTTCCGAAGAACTGCCTCACACTCTGCTACATATTCTTCGCCGCGGCGATCGCCATCAATCTGATCAGGGACCTGGTGCCAAACAAGATCGCGAGGTTCATCCCGCTCCCGATGGCGGTGGCGATACCGTTCTACATCGGGCCGTACTTCGCGATCGACATGTTCATCGGCAGCGTGATCCTCTTCGTGTGGGGGATGGTGAACAAGGCCAAGGCAGACTCGTTTGGGCCTGCGGTCGCCTCAGGATTGATCTGCGGCGATGGCATGTGGACCTTGCCGCAGTCTATTCTTGCTCTTGCCAAGGTGAAGCCGCCGATTTGCATGAAGTTTCTGTCGAGATCGGTGAACGCCAAAGTGGATGACTTCCTGAAAAATTAGCTGTGATCAGTCAGTCAGGGAGCTCGGCTTCGGAAGAAACGGTTCTGTTGTGTCAAAGCCAAATAAAGGGCGTAGAATACCATTTCTCCTTTAGGGCCTGTTTGGAACAGAGGAATTTCACAGGAATTTTGTAGGAATTTTGCAGGAAACAGTTCAATTCCCGCAGGAATCGAGAAAAATTCCCGCATTCCAAACAGTGGGTGGAATCCTCTAAGGTTTCTCAGGAATGCTTCAGGTTTAGTAAAATAACCAGTAATCTAAATCAAGAATACGAGATTATTTTAGGAACCAAAATATCATAATTTTCTAGAATTACTTAACCGTAGAAAAAAGTATCTTGGGTTACCAAGTGAAAGGAATCTTTGCTATTACACTTTTATCATTTGCTTTAATTTCTCATAGTCAAAATTTGAACTTTCTGAGTTCAAAATCCAAATTAAAAACATTTTTTTCAAAACATGTATTTCAAAACGAAAATATTGAAATTTGAATCATGAATTTTAGATCTTAAATATAGGCAATTTAAATTGCAAAATTCAAAATTTCAAGTTTGGATTTTGAAATTCCATTTTTTGAAAATTTAAATATAAAAACCCAAAACTTTGGATTTTCGATTACAAAATTTCAAGTTCCAAAATTTTAAATTTTATAAATTTGAATATTTTAAAGTTCCAAACTCAAATTTTAAAAGTAAAATTTTCAAAAATCCAAATTTTGAACTTTTGAATCATACGAATTGAATTTTTGAATGTTTCAATTTTAAATTGTGAGGATTTTAATTGTAAATTTCAAATTTTAGTTTTCAATTTAAAATTTATAAATGTTAACCTTCAAGGTTTGAATTTTCAAATCATGTAATTTAGATTTGTTAACTTGTTGATTTGAGTTATGAAATATTTGAACTATTATAAAGACCATTTTGTTGTTTCTTTCAAACCATCCAAACGTTAAAATCTTATATTACTGGTAATGTGTTACTGATAATTAGATTCATAGGATTATTATATTACAAGGGAATGTGAAATTATACATACCAAACGCACTCTTAGGGGCGTATAAATAGAGGATCCAAAGAACATAAGCCACTTAAAAAGAGAGCTAGTGAGTAAAAATGAGATATCTAAATTTCATATGCCCTCTTAGGCTCTTTATATGGAGGTGGGGAATGATTATTTCCATCCTACCCTCCATAATTAAAAAAAGGTAGGGTAAATCTATATATATTCCCTTATGTGTATTGTAATTTACTCATGAACTTTCTCTAAGGTCCACAATACATTTCTAACAACCCGTACACACACTAACATGTCCTTGGCCTTGCTCCAAGACCCATTAGTCACTCTTGGCATCCCAAAAGGGATGAGTGCACACACAACAGTACCCCCTCATCGGCTCGCTCTGAGGTCCCAATGGGCGAGTAGACAGAGCAGATAGTTATCCAGCACCTCGAATGCATGTATGCCCCAGATCTTTAGAAAATCATGAGCGATTGCTGCAAGGCAGCACCATCAAGGTAAAGCCGGCCTACCAAGGCAATGCCTTTGAGGCAAATGGCGCACCCCGTGGTGAATCCGTAGTAGTTCTACTGAGGCTATGCCTTCGAGGCAAGCAGCGCACAAAGGTGGAGCTGTCGAGGTAGAGTTGGCCTATCGAGTCTATGCCTTCGAGGTAGGCGGCACGTCCAGGCGAACCTATCAAGGTTGAGTCACCCTGTCGAGGCTATGCCTTTGAGGCAGGCGATGCATCCAGGCAAAGCTGTCGAGGTGAAGCCACCTTGCTGAGATGATGGCCTCAAGGCAGGTGACGTGTCCCGCAGCGATGTCATGGCCACCCTATGGGGCTATGCCTTTGAGGCAAGCGGTGCGTAAAGGCAGAGCTGTTGAGGTGGAGTTAGCATGCCAAAGCTATGCCTTTGAGGTAGGCAGTGCATCTAGGCAAAGTCATCAAGGTCAAGCCACCCTACCGATGTGTCCTATGGCAAGACCGTAGTAGCCCTACCAAGGCTATGTCTTAGAGGTAGTCAGTTCATCGAGGCGAAGCCACCCTACCGAGGCGATGACCAAGGCAAGTGATGTGTCTTATGGTAAAGCTGTAGATGCCCCATCGAGACTATGCCTTCGAGGTAGGCAGAACGTAGAGATGGAGCCATCAAGGTAGAACCAACCTACCGAGGCTATGCCTTTGAGGAAGGCAGCATGTCCAGGAAAAGTTGTCGAGCCGTAGCAGCCCCGCTGAGGCTATGCCTTCAAGGCAGGCAGCGTGTTGCGCTGCTAAATGCCATGTCCTCGTGCCCTTGTTATTAGCCAAATGTTGTGTTGTATCCACCTTATTGCTGTTATTCCATTTTGCTTTTTCAAGTGCCCTAGTACCATTCCTCGTCCGGCAATGTTTAATTGTCTGCACTGGCTGTGGACACCCTTGGGTGGCAAGAAGGATCAATAAGGCCACAAGTGGGAAAAGATTTGTCGGCACGTGGAGGGAGCTTGCACACACGGGGGGAGAGGTTGGATCGCTGTTCCCCTATCTTCAAAAACTGTGCCCTGGGATGGTATGCTTCGTTGGGCCAAAGAGGGCACTTACGCACACAATAGGAGAGGCTGGACCGCCATTCCCTATCTTCAAAAGCAGTGCTCACATGGGGTGCACAGTGTTAGGCCGAAGAGGGCGCTCGCGCATTGTAACATCCTAAATTTCATGTTACAGTTCAATTGCATGAAAATGCCTAAAATTTGAAAAAAAATTATGCATCTTGTTCACATTTGGATTTTCCTGAATTATTATTCAGGGTTTAACTGGAAATTGAGCTATGAAAATTAATTCAAGAAAAGATATACAATTGACAAAACAAATTAGAATAAAAGGCTGAATCTGAAAACATGTTCCATAAAGTAACACGGTTGAATTTACAGTGAAATTAATTCAAGGGAAACTTAAAGCGAAGCCAAAATTCAAATTCAAAGTTTATTTCTTTAAAATAGAACACTAGTTAAAATCAAAATTCTCTTATCTTTCCTCCGGCCCATGGCTACCTGGCCCAGCCTATCTGCCAGCCCATTCCCTCCTCCGTCTTCCTTCTTCCTCCCCCGGCCCATGAACCGCGCGATCGAGTCAATTACCTGCTGAACTAGGAGGTGCAGTAGGGCGTTGGCATCCCTCTACCCATTTTCGATTAGTTCATCCAGGTGCGGCTGCTACAACGTCAGGTCGAAGTCGCTACCCCACTGGTTCCCTCCGCTGCACGACGTCCGGACGGAGACCAGGCCCTGCTGCGCGTAGGTTCCCCTCCGGTGGCTCCTCCTGTGGCTCTGGATCGAAGCAAGCAGCAGCAGATGATGATGAGCAGCTCCTTGACCATCCAAACGCAATCCACGTTATCCTACCAGTAGTCTGTGGCTGAGTACTATACGCTATTTACCTGTGTGACTTCTGACCTTTTTCGGTGACTCGGCGGGATAATTCTCTTTAGCTTGTTCTTTTTAGTTTTGATTTATAATTTATTGTTATAGTTTATGACTTTTAGACTATATGTAAAAAGGAGTACAGAATAATAGAAACTCGTGTGTAATTTTATCTAATATAAATAAAATTGTTATAATATATATTTTTGATTAATTTGTAAATTTTGCCTTAAAAACCGTTCTATTCAAAAATTAGTTATCATAAAAATATTAAAAAAAAGTTTTAAAAAACTGAAAGGAGAAGTCCTTTGGCCCGAAGCTGCGCGTGAACGGCTGAGCTTTTGTTGCAACTGCCGTGGCTACTGCTGCTTGGGAGTTGCGCCGTGATCGGATTCGGCAACAGCCTCAGCACGGACTGGCAGGCTCTCGCCATGGCTTTGTGTTGAGCAGAGCTTCAGCTACGCTGCGGTGCCACTGGAGGACAGGAGATACTCTACCTTAGGGCATATCTAAGGGCATCTCCAATGGTTCTAACTAGCAACTAATTAGAAGATTTACACATCATTTATATAGTACACACTAAAAGCTAGTATTCTAAAGAACTATCTATAAGGATAGCCATTTGATACTTACATGCACACACAGAAAAGGGCTATCATTTATAGAGGCTGCCTCGTTTTGCGTTATAGACTAGTGCTTAAGGAAGAGCTGGCTCGGTTTTTTTTTCATACTCTCTTTCCTCCACATAGGATATATGCTGATGTGTACATACATATAGCTAGCTGACTCAGACCATTAGAGGTGCCCTAATGGTCTGAGTCAGCTAGCTATATGCATGTACACATCAGCATATATCCTATGTGGAGGAAAGAGAGTATGCAAAAAAAAAACCGAGCCAGCTCTTCCTTAAGCACTAGTCTATAACGCCAAACGAGGTAGCCTCTATAAATTATGTGTGTGCATATAAGCATCAAATAGCTATCATTATAGATAGAATGCTAGTTTTAGTGTGTACTATATAAATGATGTGGAGGTCTTATAGTTAGTTGCTAGCTAGAACCATTGAAGATACCCTTATCAGCTTATCTTTTGCTCCACGATGGCGCCAGCGACGCGTGGTCTTTTGAAAGTCAAAAAACCAAACATTTAAATGGAAGGGTCTTTTAAAATGAATTATTTAAACAACTTTTCAAGCCTAAAATTATATACGCCGTCCGTTGTCGTATTAAAAAAATTAGATAAAAATCATTATCTATAACTAAATGCTATCAACAGGGCCTATATTTTTTTCTATTTTTTATATGGTTATATTTTCATAGATAATACAAAGAAAAAACTATATTAAAAACTACCGTGTTCTAAATTACCACTGTTTGGAAGAGAGCTTTTGCTCACTCTATTTTAAAATACTTATCATTCTTGCTTTTCGTAGTCTCCACAGTCAACTTTGATTGCTTGCTTTAGACACGAAGCACATGCCTTTTTCCCTCCAAAATTCAGTTTATTTTAAACAACACGCTTGCACTGTTGATGGGTGCCAGCTCAGCCTCAACCGTTCGATCATCTAGAATTCGGCAGCTATTCTATAATGTGCATGGCGGAATGGAATAGTACCTTCCAGTCATGTACAACTGAGTTTATGAGCTGGGCGGACAGAAGAATCCAGTTGCATGATGTGCGCAAAACCCGGATGGGCTAAAATAGAACTGAAGGAAGCAAACAGAAAGTTGGGTTCGTGTTCGAGTAATCATCACTTTTTGTCGTGTCTTGTTTTCTCGCACATGCTGAGTAAAGGACCAAACGTGGCACTTTATACAGTGTTACCTTTTGCATAGAAGTACGTACATTTCATTATAGGAGGCTTCAGTCCAGTGTGTGAAAAAATATCTAGTGTATAGCCCGGATAAATTCAGTCCAATCTAGGTAACATTGTCATGGTCCTGTCAAAATAGTCTAAATTATTCCACCACTAAGTCCGAGGCGTAACCAAATCCTAACTTTGCCACTGCACGCACCCTCATCTTTTGCTGTGACAAGTATATTGACTTTTTTAGAAGAAAAAAACGTGTGACTTATGTTAATAACTTTATGTAAGGGATATGAGTATCCAAATTTTACATCGAATATTCTAGATGAATAACATATTACTACTAAATTCTTTAGTCGATGAACATGTTAGAGTCATTTATCTTCATCGTCGCAGACTCTGTCTCTTGTAACATAGTCATGATTGCCAACAATCATACTAGTGAGAAGTAGAATATTGATGATCTCTACTGATGTGAAAAACCTAAGCCTTTGTATCTTGTTGCAACCATTCTCGATTGGAGGTGAAGTAAACAGTGGGAAGGATCCTATGCATGACATCGCAATTTGCGGAGGTGAGGACCGTGGACCAGACCTCTGTCACGAAGGTACAGTGGCGGCAGAGGTGCGTGCGTCCCGATCTCCCGCTGGATATCGCACAGGGAGAGTACTGTTGATTCGGCCGTCCTCTGAGTGCCACATCATCCGCTGTCATGATTTTATTCTGGATGACTGTCCAAGCTAGTAAAGAAATTGCATTCGTTTTTCGTTCTGGCCTTCCAGTCGATGCATGGGTTATCTCTCGTAGCAGTCTAGGAATTATGCGAGGTAGGCAGATTTGGCATTGGCCATATGGCTATCCGACGGCTAGGCTCCCAGCGATGGTGTGAAGAGTGGCGGGAGACCAAAAAAAGTCTTAAAAAATTAAAAAAAACAGAAAAAGGTAAAAATAGGAAATTAGAAATCAGAAGTTAAAAACTCACGGCCAAACGAACAGGCGATCTTTGTAGTTGGTGATCCATTGACATACAGATTCCTCCAATTCGATGGAGTTGGTGATCCTTCCTCTTGATTGAATGGTTCCTGTTATTATTTTCAAGTTCTTTGTGCACTGATCTCTTTTTCCTCCTAGCCAGTTTAAAGAGGTTGGGCGCCAGGGTTTTTGGCGCATCTCCTTCCTGCCGTCTGTGATGCCAGAAGCTTGTCTTCATGGCATTTCCGATGGTTACTGTCGTGGAGGCGTTGAACATCTGGCGGTAAAGGACCTCCGTTCCGACCCAAGGCTTGTTTTCATTATTTCACTCGTACCAAAGCCAACGCAAGCGCAGTGCTCTCCCGACTTTATTTTGTGGTGTCTAGGCCTCGAAGTTTTTTTTTGGCCTAGAGCGAAATTTGACCAGAGATCGTTTTCGAAGTTTCAACATTATATTCTTGGCTCATCTCAAGATCGATATGCATTTTAACCGCTTTAGTGGTGAAGGAAAAAGATAATGTACATATACGTAACACATTAACATTGATCGCTACAATATGTTAGTCTATCTGCATCAACAACGTGTGGTCTCTCTTAACCTCGTTCACGAAAGACTTGACGTTCCTTTGCGCCAAGCACCTGGCCTCAGCCGTCACGACTCTCTCCCTCAGCAAGTTCATCTTCTCCTGCAAATGCCTCCCCTCCTTGCCCTCCATGACCCTCTCGATGCAGTCCTTCACGTCACCTCTGCTCATGCCGCCGAGTTTGAGCCCGATCTCCCACATCATGGTGATGTAGGCGCAGTTGATGAACTGGTCCCCTGAGACAGGGTAGCACAGCAGCCGCACCCCGTGCTGAATGGCCTCGACGGTGGAGTTCCAGCCGCAGTGCGTGAGGTAGCACCCGACGGATTTGTGCCTGAGCACGTCCTCCTGTGGCGTCCAGTCCACCACCTTACCGCGGCCGGCGACCCTCTCGGCGTAGCGGTCGGGGAGGCCGGCGCGCCACGACGGGTCGTCCTTGAGCGCCCACAGGAACGGCTGGCCGGTGGCCTCCAGCCCCAGCGCGAGCTCGCGGATCTTCTCTGGCCCAATCGGCCCGACCCAGCTGCCGAAGGAGACGTACACCACCGACGCCTCACGTTGCCTGTCCAGCCAGCCGATGCACGTCGAGTCTGCCTGCCACATGCTGGGGTTCTTGCACAGTGACTCCTGCAGGTTATTCGGTGCCACGGCGCCGTCGCCGCCTTTCGTGCGTTCGACGTTGCCGCCGGCGGCTAGCAACGGTCCTACCGGGAGGATCCGCGGGCCCTGCCGCGCCGGGTGCCCGTCCTCGGCGGCGACGCCGCAGGCTTCCCCGGGGAAGGAGTTGACGAGGACCGAGCGGAAGCTCCTTGCACGGTGCAAGGTCTGGAGCCAGAAGGCGAACCTCGACTTCTGGGTTGCCGAGTCTCCTACAAGCCATGGCAGTTCTTTGGTGCTCAGCTCCACCTGTGCCGGCAGGATCTGGAGGCCTTGAATCATCTGATCCTGACTGAATTCATCATTGTCGGATTGATTTGACGATTTTGGGGTACCTTCACGTCAGAAATACTCCAGCCCATGGGTCAGGGAAACAGCGGCAAGTGCAGTACAGAACAAAATTCTTAGGTTCTATATAGTAAGAAATAAATAAAGTTCATGCACCGATGCACGTATGTAATGCATACAGTAATAAATAAAGTACATGCACGTATGCAATGCACCGTGCCGACATAGCATGCACTAGACTAGGCTCTCGATTGGAGATGTTTACCCATGCACGTCAGTTCTGCTCGTCTGATCGACCGAGTTGCCAATCGCCGTCACCTCACTGTACGTGCTTACTTCTGAACCAATCGATCGACCGACTGGTGAGGCCAAGTGTCCTGTCCTCTTCTACATGCCAAGTGCATATCCTGTACTGCACAGCACTAGCTACTATTAACGGAAGGTTATCCACAACTCCCTATATGGAAAAAGTTGAACTGCACGAGGCCACCTTTGGTGTTTCTACAGGAAAAAAAGCTCGTGGCCACCAAGGCACCAACCCGGAAAAATGCTCCACATGAGGCGTAAAGATTTTTAGAAGTGCCAGAACGATGGTCGTTAGATGCCCGATCTGCTAGCGGACGTTTTCGCGCGCGCGCCATCCGATCGACACGACTACGGAAGTACGGATCAACTCAAAAGACCGCGATGGATCGCCTTCTTCCCCGAGCCCATCGTTGCTGAGTCGTCTTCTCGTCAAGGCGGATCGACGGCGAGGTTGGTAGGGACAGCGGTCCACCACTCCTTCCCAGCGACGAAAGCGCCACCGGTCGCGAGTCTGTCAGCGGCCGATGGACCGGTGTGCATGACGGTCAGCGTGGATCCTAGCCTGCAAGTTATGTTTTGGGGGCTCGCCGACGATGATCGAGTTAAGCTTTAGGAGCGGCAGCGGCAGAGCGGTGGGGTAGCGATGAGGGCGTAGGAGACAGGCCGTAAGCCTATCTTGCCACTAATTATTCGTTATTATCCCCTCTGGATGTGCGAATTAACGTACTGTATATCTTGCAAATACTGATAGTACGCTGGAAGGAAGGAACCGATCACGTGTCGATTGCAAAGGGAGAGAAAGTCAACTTTCATGAGGTCCTGCTGGTCGAGTTAAAATGTAAGATCGGATATAGCAAGCCGGATGAGGTGAATGATTTTTAAAATCTCTATGATATTAACAATACAATACAACAAAAAACATAAATTCACAAGCTTCACCAAAGTCAAGAGACAAAAATCATAAACTCATTCAAAACTTTCAGTCTCACCGGTCTGATCAAAGGACGGACATACCGCTCGACACACCTTCGGTCGGACCCTGATCAAACCCCGGTAACAGAAGAGCCGGTCTAACCGCGGCAATCATGCCGGTCAAACCGCTCAACATATCTTCGGTCGGACCGCCATTATACGCACACCGCCAATTATGTGCCGGTGTAACCACTCTTCGGTCAAACCGCCACCCACGGGTGGTTAGACCATTGATCACTGGATAGCAATACCAGGAGATGCAAATGATATCAAATTAAACTCAAACTTCAACAATAAAACACAAATAAAATTAAATATTCATCACATAACATAGATAACCTCTGTACGATCTCACATAAAAAATACACCAAAAGTACACTTCAAAAAATATAGTGAAAAGGAATGTAGTTGGATTAGATCCGGATTCCAGAGCACTTGGCTGGAGAGGGACCAAAAGAAGGAAGAAAACGAAAGGCGGGTCCCCGTCTGTTCCAACGTCCAATTGAGGGTAACACATGGCGAATCCAATCATGTCTCGACATTATTATAAAAAAAACGTACCATATGCCAGCCGCAAACCTGCTAGGATCTTCTGAGCGCGGCCATTAATTTGCCAAGCAGCTACATCTATCTGTTCAGTGAGTTGATGTGACTGACAGGAGCATTGTAACATCCAACTTGTACGTCGTTCCTATTGAACATGCCAAACATTCGGTTCAGCAAGCACTTACGATTTTTTTATTATATCTAATTTATTTTTTTACTATAGTTAAAAATAACTTATTTAATATAATTAAATTTAAAAATAAAAACATGTTGACGCGGAAATGCTAAGGGATATAGAGAAAAAAGAAAGAAAAAAAAGCCCAAGAAACTAAAAACTTAGAAAAAAAAGATAAAATTAAGGAATAATAAATTAAAAGCAGAAATTAGAAATTACCGTTGAAACGAGTGAGACCTAAAACACCCTTATGCGGTTTATAGTGGCATAATGCATGTTCATGGTTCATGGACATACTACCACATGTACAAGGGCTTGGACAAAATACTCGAAGAGGAGGCTTTCGTAAACAATGACAACTTTTGATCTCGGGAAGCCATCGTGGTACTGAGAGCCTATGATTTAGGATCATGCCTCCCCGCACGTTCCAAGAGAATCTCATACATCGTACTAACAGTTGTTTGCAGCAAGCGGTTAATTGCAGGCTCACGGAGGCATGCGATGAGCGCGCGGGCGCGGCATGCATGCATGTAACCCTACCACTGCCATGCGAAGCGTATGCAAGACAAGGGAGCTTAAACTTTTGTTTCCCCGATCGGCAGGTCAAATATAACATGTTACGTGTCCGGTGCATGCAGTTGGGAGCAAAAGAAACTCTTCTAACATACCAGATTCTGAGATGAGCCCCTTGTCGATGAGCTCCGGGATGGCGGCCACGACGCGGTAGCTGGCGAGCATCGCCGGCCAGAAGCCGGCGGCCGGCACGCAGCACCGCGCGGCGACGGGGACGGCCCAGGACGCCAGCACGTCGACCACGAGGCAGGCGACCCGGCAGCCCGTCGCGGTGCGCGCACGCGCCAGCACGCGCTCCAGGTGCGCGGGCATGTGGTGCTCCATGGCGTGAGCGATGGCGGCGAACCCCGGGGGGTCGTCGTCACCGCCGCCGTCCGGTATGCCGCTGGGGATGGACGCGAGCGCCACGCCGCCGCCGTCGGCGTCGAGCCCCACGATGCGGCGGTGGATGAAGTCCGGCACGGCGACGATGGGCGCGACGCCGTGCGCGGCGAGGGCGCGCGCCAGGTGCAGCATGGGCGTAACGTGACCCTGCGCCGGGAACGGCACGAGGACCACGGCGGGCTGGATAGCCTCGGCTCCCATGCCGACGTACGTCTCGATGGCTACTCTAAAGGCTTCGTGTTATGGATCGATCGACTTGGAGAGGCTGGCTGCAAAGGCTTCTCTGTGGTTTGGGCATGTATAGCGATCGATCGAGCCAACGAAACGAATGCGCCATGTGTGGGATTTTATAGTCGTCTCGTCGCCGTGGGCTTTGCTGCGCCACTACCCTGCCGTGCCTGTCACTTCTCCATTTGTTTTAGGCTTCACTTTTCCTTTGTCCCGAGGGAGTTCACGCTTCACTTGGCCCGTTGGCCACTTGGGAGCGAGTTAACTGACAGGCAGTGTGTGTGTGTGTGTCGCACAAACTGTAATACGGGATACGGCGTCCGTCCGTGTCGCTCCTAGGCAAATTCCAAGCCCTTGTCGATTTGGGCACAAGAAACGAAACGTGATAAAGACATGCTCGCGCGCGCGTTTCCCTGTAGCACTGGTCGCTTTTCAGTAGTGGATCGCTATATTTATTTCGCAATACGTGCGTACGAGCTAATAATGGTCGAGAGAGAGTGTGAAACGCCCTAAAATGTCAAAATTTTGAAATTTTCTGGAATTTTACTTGAATTCTCAAATCTTATCTAATTTGACAATCTTCCTTAAAAATCCACTGTCCTTTTTGGTCTTCCCACCTTCCTCCTTCGCTGGTGCCTCCGTGCGTTGCTGCTTCTCCATCGCCTCTCTTCGTTGTTGCGTGCGCACACGCTGTACCGCTGCTTTCAAGTCTCCACCAACTCCTGCAGAAGGTTAGTGCCACCTCCCCTTGCATCTCTGTGCGACGGCAGCCTCCCCAATGCCCCGCTCTGCCCGTGTGCATGAGAGCACCGAACCGCCTTACTGTCGTCACCACCTTATGCCGCTTTTAAAGCTCTTCCGCCACTACCAAGAGCCTCACACCACTCCCAAATATCCTATAAAACCACCAATTTGAGTTTCAACTCACAGCATTGCTGCCAGCGACTTCCCCTACGCCTACTGAGCTCAAATGGCAATCTCACTCTTCAGTCAACTATATTTCAATTGCTTTCGCTAATAAGATCTCCTTTGCTCCCTGAACACGCTGGTGAACTCGCTTGGACTTGAGCATTCGCCGAAAGCCCTAGAGGTGGAAGCCGCCGCCTACTGAAAGGCCTCTCTCGTGGATGGCCTAGCTGAGCTTTCCCTGACTCAAGCCACCGCCACCACCATAAAGCCTATGCCCCACAGATGGCCAAATCACCCTTAGCCTCGCCAGATAACCACCAGGAACCCTAAACACCACAAAAAAGCCTCCGACCATCTCTTCTGCCGCCAGCCGCCGTTGCAGACATTGTCGCCTCCCAAAGCCCAAAAATGGAACCCCTGGCTCAAGTTGTCTCCCACTGTGCTACTCATCCTAGCCAAAGTGCCTTGCTGGCGCTGCTCCGCTCGAACCGCCGCTCCTCTGCTTTTCGCCGGGGAGAGGCTTCTGGAGGTAGAAGATGACCTTGGGGTGCGACGTGGTTCTATCTTGGTCGCTCGCGCATCGTTGCCATCTGATCTAGGCCGCTCGCATGCGATGCATCAAGCCGTCTACACTGGGCCTGGCGGCTGCACGCGGTGTGTGCTGAAGCCGGTCGGCCCATTTGGCTGCGCAGGAGAAAACTCGGCGGGTCGTACTGTGCATGTGGGTCAGCCCAACACTGTTCACCCGACGAAATCCAAAAATTCAGAGAAAATCCAGACAAATTCCAAAAATACACGGTTTCGATACTGCGAACCTATTATTGACCTCCTTTCCACCAAATTAAATTCCAAATAAATCCAAACCTCTCTATTTGAATTTTATTGCATTTTACTCTTTTTTTAATTAGATTATTTTCTTAGCTTGATTAGGCTCAAGCATAGACTTATATTATTTTATGTCTTGCGCTAGCTCCTAACCTTCCAAAAGCGACGGTACAAGGACCGAAACCAGAGAGTGAAGTTTAAGAGCTAGTGGAATTTCGGAGCAGCAAGACAAGTTACAAGTTTTTTTATCATATTTTTTTATCATATTGAATCCCATAAAATTTAAATTATTTAATTACCATATTTGCATTATTGCTATTTGTGAAATGTTAATTGATTAAAATAAATGTTTAGAATGACTTGCTAATTAGTTATGTCTTACCAGTAAAAAAGGCCATGTTTAATTTTATGCCACACTCATCTTGACAATCTTAGTAATATTTAAATTATTATATAAATAATTGTAGATTGGCTCATTCAAAATTTTATATTACTAAGTGACTCGGCTTTTGGTCAATAGAATTTGTTAAATTGATACTAGGGTAAAGGTGTGCAGTGGAAAGACACAAGGTAACATTCGTCCACGATTTTACCCTAGGGTGGAGCCTTGAATAGAAGGGTGGTAGTGCCGTCGGGCACAGTTGTTGGGAATGTAGTTGGTGTCTCAAGTGAAAAGTAAGGACGAGAACCTTATACCGAGTAAAAGACATAGTAATCGCTCAACCACAAGAGTTGATTTGTCAACCCTAGTTTAGTAGCTTCTAAACTCGATTGAATCTCTACAGGAGGTGGGAGTGTTGATGATGGGGAGTTAGGTACATGGAATGGTAAAACCATGCCTAACAACGATAGAGGTCACCCAGAGCGGGCAGAAGAGGTTAGGGTTAGTGTGTGAACCGTGTCTAGGTGATTCTATCGGGTAGAGCCTATATAAAGAGATGAGCAGTGAAACGAGCTAGTTTTCTTAACTCATCTTGTGGGTAAAATTAGGCAACTCTGCAGAGTGAAATCAAAGGTATTCGAATATGCCATGCTTCAGGTTAATGAAGCTGTATTAATTGGGTGATTCTAGCAAATAAGCATAAGCATATTTCATAATGTAAATAACTATTGAAAGAAAAACCCTTCTCCTAAGAAGTTTTGTTCTTTATCTTTCTGATTTGCAAATAAAACCGCATCTACTCAAATTAATAAAACCAATACAATCCTACCTTTGTTTATTCCTGTAAGTTGTTAAATTAGGGTGTTTACCCTTGTGACTTGCTGGGTATGGTTGTACTTATGACTTACTAATCAACAAACAGAAGACTAGTGGAACCAAGATGTTTAGGTTGAAGATGAAGTTCTTGAAGAACCTTTCTTCTCCAAGGACGACTGGTTTTAGGTCTTAGCCGCGCTCAAGTTTGCCTAGGAGTTTCTTGTATTGTTAGATAGTTTTGGCCTTGTACGCCCGCTGTGCCAAAAGGAGATTGACAAACCATATGACTGTAATAAAAGTTTGGCTCTTTTGTTGTAAGAATGTGTTGTTGTAGTGCGTATTTATGTACAGTACTCCGCAACTGTTTTGTTGTGAGTAGTTGCAGGATTACTAGCGCTTTCAGAAATAGGGGCGTTACAGAGAGAGATTCATGTGATGATTTGTGTGCCGACTCGTAAATTATCCATGCGGGTGATTAGGATTGTTTTCTTGATTCAGAATCTTATTTGCGTGGAATCATACCCCTAGTAAAGCCGGGGGAGTTCCGGCCCAGGCAGCGAGCCACGTCGGCGCCCCACGCTCGGCCGGCCGGCGCGTGGCGACGCAATTCGCGTACGGCCGGCCGAGCCACTTTCCTCAGCTTTTTTGGAAATTACGTAAAAGTCCTTTTTCCTCGCGGATAGGTCCCTGCAAGTTTTTTCTTTAAAAAAATTTTTTAGATGGCGCCCCGCGGGTTTCCAAAATTACGTATAGGTCCTTATTTACTTACGTACAGGCCCTTACAGGTCCTCGCTTTTTTACAAAAGAACCTTTGATTTTCCCAAAATTACACATTTGTCCCTGGATTTTTTTTTATGAAGCTCCCTGCGAATTATCGTCTCTTTTACTTTGGTCCACACGGTAGCTAGCGCGGCGTGCGCCGCGCTTATGTGGCTAGTATCTTCGATCTCTGGACTAGTTTGTTTTCGAAGAATCTCTCGAGTCATTTTTTTTCATACATATTACAGACTGAAGTTGTTCTCCCATGCAATATTCCACCCTAATTCACCCACTCTTTCTACATATATTACGACCGAGCAACAGCCATGTTTCTAGTCTGCATTTATGCATTTGCCACTGGATCGACGTTAATTAGGTCCAGCTGCTCGCCGTGTCAACTTAAAATACCAAAGCCACTATGCATGCGCGTCATTTCCAGGACCACAGGCCCGATCGATCGAATTGCCTTGTTGCCAAATGAGCCTTTCGTAAGAAATTTCCTGATTATAAAGTTGGAAACATGCATGAATATATGCTCACTTGCTCAGACGCCACTGCGTGCCGACCTCCGGCCGTTTGCTGCGAGTGCAACATCATCCGCATGCATTTTTCTGTACGTACATATAGCCACTTTGGTGTAGGCTCTGTAGGCTGTAGCCTTTATTAAAAAAATGAAGATGACAACGTGATTAATTAAGCAACACAGTTGTTTTTTAAGAGAGTACATATTGTTAATCGAACTAAGCAAGAAGAACGTCACACTTCACGTGTGAATTAAACTGACTCTCCTAGCTTTTGAACGAACTTCGAGTTATCTGCAAGATTTATGTTAACAACCAATTTGCATCGAGAAGGAATATGCTATCACATTTATTCAGACTTGGTCTATACATGTTGACTCCAAGCTAGTGCTTCTTGCATATACATACATCATATATAAATTGATTGGACAAGCATTCTTGATCACTAAATTGAAAATGTGGTTGTGAAAACACGCCGTTTAGACTATTACACCAGTGTTACTTTCACAAAATAGCAATCGACCAAAAGGCACTTGTCCCATTAATTTTCGTTAGATCAGTAAGTACGCGATATATGAATGGCCGATTGCTATTATACTCTCAAAACAAAACACTGAGGCGCCGCTGCTCTTTCTTAGGGCATCTGTAGTGTATATAACCCAAGGAGCCTTAAGGTGGATCCCATTTAAACCTTAAGGCTGACTCCATAGTGTATATAACCCAAGTGCCTTAAGACGGTCCCACTTGGCAGATAAAGAAAAATTGTATTTTAATGCTTGTGGCCAGGTCTTTAGCTTGAGGATCAGCCTTAAGCCTTTTTTACTTATAGCCTACTTAAGGTCACCCCTGTAATGTATAAGGTTGACCTTAAGGTGGCTTAAGACCCTCTATTTTCATACACTACAGATGCCCTTAAAGCACCCAACTTGACCATTTGGGTACTTTTCTAGCACACAAGTTTCTTGAAGCTTGTGGATTGTATATGAAACTGAGAAGGAACTAGCAAGGGGGTTGCATCTCCAGTCCAACTAATTGTTTCTGCAAATCATTCCTAGCGAACAACCCAATCCAACTGAAATTTAAAATAACGGGAAAAATTAATGAAAAAAATTACCCATCTACAAAACAGATCCCCAAACGAGCGTTCCTTCCCTCTTTCCTCCGGGGCCCAAAGTTCTCTCCTTGGCCCAAATGTCCCGCAGACAGCCCAATAACAACCGCAGCCATCCCCCGCAGATCGCAACCCACTACTCCCCTTCCTCCACCAATCCTCGCAGCCTCTCTCGTCTCACCCGAAGTACCTCGTTAGGATCACAATACCAATAGAACCATTTTTTATCTGATAAATTAGATTATAGAATCGTGATTCTATTAAAATTTTAAATATAAATATATTTTATATAAAAGTTGAATTATATTTTTAAATATACAAGACTATAATAGATTTTTTGAATTTAATTTTACAATATGAATACAATTATTTATGTTATATCGAATTAATGTTGATTTTTGAAACTTATTTAATTACTTTTAATAAACAAATAATCTAAAAATGCAATATGTCAAAGATACTAATTTTTTTTATCTTAGAACAATATGTAAACAATAAAACAAAACAAATTAAACTAGTGCAACTTAAACTAGCAATAGGTAATATGAAATTTTATATGCTAATATAGTTTATTGTCAGGATCACGATCTCACTGCAATTCTACCTGATTCTAACGATTCTATGAGTAGATCATAATCTCATTATGTACTATCTAATTTTAATCTATATTAGGATTTATAACATCTATCTTTGATAGAATCATAGAATACTATCATAGGTATCATGTTACTGACAACTTTGATCTCACCTCACCTGCAAACCACCCCATCAATGGCTCTCCCGAACCCAGCATGCATCTCTTCGTCCCCACTCGTCTGACTCTCCCCACCTTCCCGTCTCGGTCTCGCCTTCTCGCGCCGGGACCCAGGCCCAGGCCCAATCTCCACCTAAACCCTGCCCCAAACCCTAGCGCCGCCTCCGCCATGCTGCGCCGCCTCGCCTCCGCCGCCGCCCCGCGGGCCTTCTTCTCGTCCTCCCCGGCGGCGGGGTACTCCCCGCGCCGCGAGTACGGGCTCGTGCCCATGGTGATCGAGCACACGTCGCGCGGGGAGCGCGCGTACGACATCTTCTCGCGCCTGCTCAAGGAGCGCATCGTCTGCATCCACGGGCCCATCACCGACGATACGGCGTCGCTCGTCGTCGCGCAGCTGCTCTTCCTCGAGTCCGAGAACCCCGCCAAGCCGGTCCACCTCTACATCAACTCCCCTGGCGGGGTCGTCACCGCGGGCCTCGCGATCTACGACACGATGCAGTACATCCGCTCCCCGGTCACCACGCTCTGCATCGGCCAGGCCGCCTCCATGGCCTCGCTCCTGCTCGCCGCGGGCGCGCGCGGCGAGCGCCGCGCGCTGCCGAACGCGCGGGTCATGATCCACCAGCCGTCGGGCGGCGCGTCGGGGCAGGCCTCCGACATCGCCATCCACGCCAAGGAGATCCTCAAGGTGCGCGACCGCCTCAACAAGATCTACGCCAAGCACACGGGCCAGGCCATCGACCGCATCGAGCAGTGCATGGAGAGGGACATGTTCATGGACCCGGAGGAGGCGCATGACTGGGGCCTCATCGACGAGGTCATCGAGCACCGCCCCGTTTCACTTGTGTCTGATGCCGTTGGCAGCGACCTGCCGAGCCTTGGTGGAGGTGGAGGCGGAGATGGGGCAGACAAGGGAACGGCGGAGCCATCTCCGGCATGATGGATGGTCATAAGGTGTAGTATTTTTTGCGTTCCTGTAGCTGTGTTGTTGGATTTAAGGTTCAATTCTTACATAAGGTTATATAACTTATTATGCTGGCAGCAGAGGCTTATCCACTAGCTAGCCTGTTGTTTGCTAATTGAGTTAATCTGTTGCAGCTAATGAATGCAACCCTTTCATGCTTAGCCCCATTGATGTTGATAGATGCAGTGTTAAACATGTTTGTCTGAAACCAATAAATCCCATGTTAAAAAGCAGAAAATTGCATCTTTACAACATTATGCTGGTTTATATTGGGGCTAGTTGGGAATACTAAAAGCATGTATGCTGAATTGCTTATTATCATTGCATATTGTTGGTCATTTTCAGTTGTGCCTCTTTGATTTATGCCATTTTATTGTGTTGAGCTAGTCATGTATACAGAATAGTATACCACCAATGTTGTGTAATTTGTGTTTCATAAGAAGAATCTTGTTTTATTTTTTTTGTTTTATAGAATCATGTAGCTTGTGGTTTCATTTCACATGGGTTAAACCTGTGAAATGCAAAGACAGTTGTCATTGAGAACTAGCTGAGTTTTTTTCACTTTCCCTGGTAATGTTGCATTCTGATAGACTAAAATGAAAATGCAGCTAAGTCCCATCTGTTTGAGCTCTGAGTCTAGGTTCTCTATTGAAGCCGAAATAGTTTGCAAATCAGGTTTGACGGTTTTAGGCTCATTACGACCTAATGCTGATATCTAATAATGCATATAGCCGAACATATCTGAGATGCTGGCTCCAATACTTGGTTCGTTTAGAGATTAATAATATATTGTTGGTACATCTGATTATCATAGGACCTATAGCAGATCTCCAGTGTGTTACATCCAAGATGCTTGAAGACCCATTAGCACTCTTTGGCTCATTTATGGCTTAATAACACATGGAACTGATATTTAGTGATTAGAGAGTACCCTTTCATATATTTCAGACTTTGAACTTTGAAGGCAACCCTAAATTTTAAGCATCCCAGAAACCTAAATTTTAAGCATCCCAAAGTTTTGATTTCCTCAAAGGGCGCCACAGAAATTCTGCCTTTTCTTAAAATCCAAAAGAGAAGAAGATTGAAACCAGTTTCTCGGGCCAAGCTGTTCTTACCCCTACTGTCATTAGGTCATTTGTCGATTAATTTGTGTGCATGTAGCTGGATGGCACATTGACACCACGATGCTGTTAGATCTGAAATTGCGTTTTAGTAGTGGTTGGTTATAGCAATGCACCACTTTACATCATGGACCTTTTGCCTTCATGTTGCTTTCAGTTGTGCAAAGAATAGACTACATGCTGTTTGGTTGATAGTATAGTAAAAAATGTGCAAGTCACCTCCCTGATGTTACTGCAGGAATATCTGAGCACCCCACTAGATTTTCATTTCAACCAAGGATTTATGCCTATAGTTCCAAACAATGTGAGCTTGTTTTTGGTACTGTGGTGAACTGGAGATTGTATATTATGAATAGTGCTCTTCTGTCAATATAACAGAAAAGATGAGCATTGATAGTTTCAGTGAAAGAAGTAATAACCAAGGTAGCATGCCCCATTCACTGTGCCCCATGGAGCAACATTTTTCCATCCACCATATCTGCTCTGCAATTTGTTCTCGTTGGTGCCCCAGAGGTAGATCACTGATTTGGTGCTTCATTTGTTCTTCTGACAATTGGGAGCGTTCTATCTAATGATCATCCTTACCTTTCAGCCTCCCATGCCTGATTTTTGGAATCTGGTTGTTTGTTTGATGTGTGATTTGGGTCACAGCCAAGGACTTGAATTCATTGTTTCCTAGTATTATTTCTGATCAGCAGTGTTAGACAATCTGTTCTCTGTTGATAATAATATATTGGAAAAGTTTATTCTGTGGTTTAAACAATTTCGTTTATCACCATTCGAAAAAAGTTAAATCTGTTGCCACACGGGTACATTTTTTCCTCAACTGGCTCTAAGCTTTAGGTTTGTTGCTTCTATGGTTAGTTTATCACTCGTTGAGGGTGTGGTTACAAGTTACTTTCTGTGATTGTTCTCACTAGGTTTTTTTTGAAGAAATACTCCAGTTGAGAATCTCTACGGTTCACTAGGAGTTTAATCGGCTATACTTCTCTCGAAGCCAAACGGGTTAACATGTCAGTGGAACTCTTTTCAGCGGTTGTGGAACTGATCAGCCAGCACCTTGCATCGCTTGATCTGTTGATAAGGAGCCTAACAGTTTTTTTTATATTAAAGTGAAGCAATGTTTAAAGGTCTGTTTCCATGTTTTCATGTTGAAGAAAACATGGACAATAGATCCAGCGACATTGGGCATGTTCTTTTCCTCCGAAGCTAGCGGCTTTTGACTTTTGCTACAGTACCTAACTTTCAAACGGAGTATTTTCTCAAGACGGGGTCTACAAGTTAAACGATCTACACGTTAAAAGCCAAATATCTGTACCAGCCAAAATCGCAAATGAATATCTATTTCTCCGTAATCTATACCGTAAACAGTTAAAATTCAAAAATTTCAGTCAAAAGCCATAAGCCGCAGCTGTTGCCAAACAGGCCCTAGCTTTAGTCTTACCAGCCTTATTTATTGTGGGCCTGCCTGGTACCCCAAAGCACGCAATTCAAAGTTAGAAAAGAACTAGGCGGGTGGCCCGCATATTTATGTGGCTAGATTTGTTTTACAGTTTTTGTATCAAATGATATATCTTAGATATTTGAGAATATATTTATGTATCTTATAAGTTATTTAGGATTTTAAGATATCATAAATATTAGAAATAATAATAAAAGCTTGAAGGAAAATATATCTTGAAAAATATAATTAAAATATGAACTTGATAAAAGAAAATCATTAAGCATACTAGGTTGTTAAGGTTCTTAAAAATGTAAGTATTTTCTATCATACATAGATCATGTAGCAATATACCACATATTCTTCTTCCATTGATTACTTTCCAAAAATATATACATGCACATGTATCTCTATTTAATCTCAAAGAAATACGTTGATTATATGTGAGACAAATTATTTTATTAGTTTACATGATATTAAAATATATTGCTCAGGTATACACCGATGCACTATGGGTGACCTACGGTAGACTTATAATCCCTCACATGCTAGCTAACCTACCATGCCATGTGTTTTCTATCACTTCTTATTAGTACAAATTTTTTTCTATCACTTCTCATCACTATAAATTTTCTACATTAACCTCCAACAAGTCTAATTCTTGATCAATCACTCTTAGTTGCTACCTTATTTCAATATAATCTCTTCGCTACTATCCATTCCAACGTAATACTTTACCACATAGTTATCTTTTATTTTTCTCCAATTATTGCTTAATGCTAATAGTTGCAACATCAAACATGCATACATGTGCAGCCGTTGCTGATCCCTGCAGGGGACACCGCCGTGAATTCCTCCACCTCCGGTTGTGACACCATGGTTCACTATACAAGACACTCTTGTCGTAAGTACCGTAAGAGTGTCTTGTGCAGTGTCACCATCGTGACACAACGGTGATAATATCCCTCCACCCGAAATTGTTGGATGGCTAGGGTTTCGGTCATGTAATTTTTGATGCTCATGCATGTGAAAATTAGTTGTTGATTCCTTAGTTTTTGTGATGATTGATGAATGGCTAGGGTTTTGGTCTTTGTTGAAATTCATGTTTTATTGCAGAATGAAGACATAGCGCTAAAGTTTATTGCACATGATCTTATCCTCATAAAAAGGCCTGTTTTGGTTCATCTGCATTATCTGATTGCGCTGTTTTAGAGCATATTAGAGAATGTTACTATTTATGAGAACGCGAGAACGCAATTATGGACGGTTCTTAATTAGAACCGTTTGTGATAGACTATCATAGACGACTATGTTTAAGAATCGTCCGTGATATCTGATATATCATAAATTTTTTTTTTAAAAAAGCGTCTGTATTGTAACTTATCATTGACGGTTCAAGAGTCGTCTATAATAACCATATGTTATTACATACACATAAATTTAAACAGATCAGAAATCGTCTGTGATGAAACTTTCTGTTATAGTGTCATATTATCCACTCAGGTTTCTCAAAACGAAAACCTGAATTTTGTATGACAAACCAGTTTGGTACTGAAAGCGGGTGCGCAAAATGAAGCTAATTTCTGTCGCTCCTTCGACTGGTTCATGCAACAGTTTGGGGGTGACACCGGTTCGTTTATGCATCTTGCCGGTCAGCGAAGATCTACATGGTGTGCTTGTTGTACGGGAGCAACAATAACGTACATAGTCCAAGGAACGTTACACCTTATCTTCCCATTAGATCCCATATTGTTGATGTTACAAGTTACAACCGTACAGCAACGCTACCCAATCAAGCTCTAGCGCATATAGCTAAGCAAAACAAGCCAACAAGCTCATTCTAGCAGCGGATGGTGCAGCTATAGCGTATGGCTAGCGGGAGCGCGAGGCCGCCGGCAGGGGCTGACCCCGGAGGAAGTGGTAGAGCATGGCGAGCGACCGGTCGGGCGCGAACAGCGGCACCTGGTGGCCCGCGCCGCGCACCGTCACCAGCGTCAGCCCCTCCTCGTACTCCACCGCCCACCCGCCCACCTGCTGCCTGTAGTACCACGCGCGCCACCCGCCCCACTCCGCCTCCGCCGTCGCGGCAGCAGCCGCCCTCTCCCGCGGCCGCAGCCTCATCGCGTTGATGCTGTACCGCGTCGACGTCACCGGCACCCTCCCGTCCGTGTCGCCGCTGTGCCGTACATTGCACGGATGGTTCACGACGTGGTTAAGAATAAGATCAACAGAGCTTATGACAGACGGTTGTTCCGATTAAATTAGTCGAGGGTACCTACCTGTAAACCCAGATGCGCAGCCCAGCGCCCATGAGCTTCTTCAGGATGGGGAGTATGGTCGCCGGCGAGTCGTTCCATTTACTTATGACCTCACTGCAGCACAAACATACAATCGTCCACCTTGATCACATTCTGTCATAGGAGCAGCGTATGCAAATGCAACTCGCATCTCTCTCTCCCCAGATGTACTATACGACGCCGAGACTAACAGCGCAACTTTGCAGTAGAGTACCAAAACGCATAGTCCGTATGCGCAACACAGAGCAGTCAATGCACATGCAAGTTGCGACATCAGATCTGAGGACGGGATGCCATCCACCGGCGGAAACATGTGGAGGATATTCATGGCAGCATGGACCAACCGAGTAATTGTGTGATGATAGGTCAATCAATAGGAGCAAGCAGTGCACGCGCTAGAAGGATCCTAGACTATGCAGAATTGATTGCGGGATCGGGAGAGCAGACAGAGCGTGCAGACCTGCAAGGCGAGTACGGGTAGGGCAGGCCTGTCCGGTTCGCGTGCAGCGCGCGCTGCACGTCCTCGCGGTTGAAATACTTCTTCACGTACTCCTCCGTGCACGGGTCGTATCCCGCCGGCACACTTTTCATCCTGCGCCATGCCTCCTACGTAACATGTCACCACGGCAAGAGCACGATCAGGATACGCTTTCTTGAAGATAACATTGTGTCGTGTCAATGCGTTCGGAGAGATGAGTACGTACATGCTTGGAGAAGAGGCGAGGGGCGGCGACGAGCCGCGACGACATGGAGGCAGAGGAGGACAGGCACAAAGGTGTGTAGATGCTGTAGATGTCGATGTCGTCGTAGGCCCGCAGGAACGCGCGGACGGCCGGCGAGCAGCCCTTACCGGGCTTGCCGCCGTCCTCCTCCTCCTTGAAGGAGTCGCACTCCCGCCTCACCGCCGAGTAGAGCTCGTCCGAGATGATGGCGTGGCTCCACGCGTACTCCACCATGCCCAGCTGGTCCGTCGCGTCGTTCAGCACCGCGTTACCGATCTGCACGCGTTAGTGCACACCACCAAGTGAGAACAAAAAAAAAAAATATATCACAGGTGAAATCATCGCAGCTTCAAGTACAATTGCAGAAACGTTTTCTGCTTTCACAGGGCGCACGATGCATGCGCGAAATTGTTACCGCGGTTAAAAAGGTTTGACGCAAAGAGTCCATGATATGCTTTACATGTTAGTTATTTTGGCTGCTTACAAACTAAAGCGATTAAAGGTGCGTAGAGCGGGGTATATCCGCATGCGCGCTTATGCCCATCTTTAGAATCATCTTCTTTTTACAGCACCGATTCCTTTCTCTCTTTTCCTTTTCCTTTATATTTTTAAAACACTAATTAATGTCCGATTTGCTGTGTAAAAGCTGGTTACCTGCCACTTAGCAATCTTAATGGTATGATTGCAAGCATAAGAGGGACCAGCTTTTCATTTTTGGGTTTCCATGGGAGGGAGCTTACCATGAAACCTTTGATGTTGATGACTCTGCTCGCCCCTTTGTTCCCCTCGTAGATGAGCTCTGCAAGCTGTGGGACATAGTGCCCTACAAAAGCGTATCACGGCAGATTCAGCAACGGATTATTTTTAGTCGCAGGTTACGACGCAGCTTAACAAAATAGTACTACTCCACAATGTAGCTATGCCCAAAAAAAGAAGTGGTTTTTGGCTGTACCAGCATAGCTCTCTCCGGCAATGTAGAAGTCGCGATTCTTGAACTCTGGGAACTTGTCAAGCCAGTTCAGGAGGAAGCTATACGAGTCTTGCGCCGTCACACGATCGCCGAGCCGCCTCAGGTCCGACGTCCGGTTCGTGTAGGAGAACCCCACGCCCACAGGCGCTTCAAGGAACAGAAGATTCACAGCTGAAGGCAACACGATGCCAATGCCCAATCAGACATGATTTGAAGAACATCTTCAGAGTTTAGCTAGCAAGGATGGTATGGTTCAATGGTTGTGTGCTTGCCTTTGTTCCAAGAGTAGGCATTGCGAGTGAGGTTTTCGCCATAGCTCCTGACCAGAAACGGGCCCAGCTCCTGGGCAGCACCGTAGGCAACTGAAGAGCACCCGGGCCCTGAAATGCCACATTACACAACGATTGCTCCATCAGAGAATTTTATTTTCTTAGCCAGTTGCTACAGAGTAACTTACCGCCATACACTCCTACAGCCTTATCCATTGGCCATTGGGCAGTACTGCAGTAGCCGGATGGCTTATGGAATTGTTTAGTCTAGGTGCGTAGGCTTTATGTGTACAGTATATATAGTAATTGTACTGTGCTTTACTGAAAAATCAAATACAAAGGTGAGACAGAGTGGAGGACAGGGAGATGAGACAGCTGATTTGCCAAGTAGAAAGGCCCCTCTGGCGTTCCCTGCCAGTCAAAACGTCAAAGACTCGCACTTCCATGAAGTAATTAGGCAATACTAATTTCCACCACTTTTTCACTATTTTTTATGCTATAAATCTCCATGTTCGCATTCCTAGTATCTTCTGTAAAAAAGATTATCACTGGGATCTTATTCTGACACTAACACGTGTTAAGTATCACGACAAAGGCAGGCGTAACATCAAACCGTAACACTTGGGAAAGATTCTTGTAAGTTTTCAAGGAACACTTGTTTGTATTCATATGCACTAGAAGGGACCTTTGTAAAATTCCACAAGGATCCAAAGGTATTTCTACTCTATCTTTTATTCTTCCTTTAATGTGATGTCCTTTGTGGTGCCCATTAGCCTCTCTAGAGCCATGTGAATGAATGCTAAAGGACGAGAGAGAGAAAAGAACACAATGTTTAGTCTTATGATCTAACAGTGCTACAGTGCAACGATCCAGGAGAAAACTACATTTCAGTCGCTATGTCCCTCTAGCTTTGTCAGTGGCGTCGGTGCAAGCAAAGCTTCTTCCGAGCTGCTGCAGGATCTGCTCGTTTGTACCACTGCCTTGGCCTTCTTTTATCCTTTTGCCCTCTTTTGCGGTGTCTTTTCCTGCACCGCGAGGCTTTGCTCCCCACTGCTCTGAATGCTCTCCTCCCCTGTGGATTCTGGTGCTTCGCTTTGGAGCTTTTATTACCAGAAAGCATCATTCCTCCGTTACGACAGGGTGGCCACACGGCCTGCATGTTTGTGCTTATCAATCGAATTCGGCTATGATTTTGCCTTGGGTTCGTTTTATCTATTGCTTTTCTGTAGTTGTTGTTAGCAACTTAGTATGTCCTAAGCACGTTGGAAACTGGAAGCACAATATCATGGCTAGAAATGTGTAAGGGGACACTCGCGCGGGTTGTATACTTGTATGCCTGTGGTGGTGTATGAGCGTGTGTCTACCTTGTAACCTCAGAAAAGAAACTGGAAGCTCAAAACCATGCCAAGAAATGTGTAATCAAATTCGCAAGTTCCAACAAGCAAAATGTTCTTGCTGTCTACATGAAAACGCCACGCGAGTGAAATAGTTGATATATTTCGTTTGAAAGACTGAAAGCGAAAGCCAGAATAACAAGTGGACAACAATCATGGGATCTACAGACTACAGAACTAGAAGCACACATGTCTCAGAAATCATGCGTACCTCCATTGAGCCAGAGCAAGAGGGGCTTCTTGTCCGGTTCCTTCTCGGCCTCGAAGAACCAGTAGAAGAGCGCCCTGCCGCCGCCCGTGCCGACGTCGACGTAGCCGGCGTAGTGCCTGAACCCGACCTCTGGCTGCCCAGGAAGACCGTTCACGAGGTCGACCTCCGGCCGCGGACTCCAGGACGCGCCGGTGGCTGCAGCCGACGCTGCAAAGAACGCCGTGGCCAGCGAGAGCAATGCCATGGCCATAGCCATGGCCGTTTCTATGCGGAAGCGCTTGTGTGTGTGGTGTGCAGTGTGCTCTGCTCTGCTCTGCTCTGGGTTTTTGAGGAGTGTGGCGAGCGAGATGAAGAGGGAAGAGTGGTTTTAAAAACAGAGGGAGGGGAGGAACAAACCTTAGGAGAGCGGTAAAAGAACTGAGAAGGTGAGGTAGCGGTGGTGGTGGTAATTATTTGGGTTAGTGGGGTGGTTTAAAAACGGTGAGTTTTTGGTGGGTGGTTTGGGCGTCGTGGGCAGGCAGGAGAGGGCAGTGCCCTGTTCGCTGCCTGCTAACCTACTGCGTACGGCAGGGGTCAGTCAATGGCTTCGGCCTTCGGGTCGTCGTCTATATATTTTTGGTGGCATTTGTCCAGCTTTGGCTGATGTGAGACGACGGTCAAAATTTTGCTAGCATCTCATAGTTGGGGTTATCTATATGTTCAAATTTTCTTAGGTGTAAATCTCACATTTTATCCGCGGCTAATTGTATGGCACATCAGTCGTACAAGGCCCGTCCCAAAGAAGGCATAGAGCCCTTTAGAACGTTTTGATTTTTTAACGTCTTTTTTTATAGGGATATAACGTATTTTAAATTTTATTTTTCTATTTTTGTTTAATTTTTAATTGAATACCTAATAAAAAATAATAACCGTTATATTATCATTTTAGCTAAAAAGATAAAAGTTACACCACTTTAAACCGGACCTAAATTCAATGGTCACAAAAATGACTTTGACTTCAAATCAGATAATATAGCAATAGTAAACGGTTGTCAACTTTGTATGAGTTAACAACTTCTTGCAACCCTAATTCTAGTCTAACTCCATTTCTCGCAAGTCAAGGTTTTGATCATTGTTTGGTTTATGCCGTTCTGGCCAAATATTTCTCATACGGAATTGCTAGTTTAATTGTCGTTACCTGAAAACTTGCTTTCACGCGGATGCGCACACATCACACAACCAGGGATAGACTCAGCACAAAAAACTGAGTGGGGCACTCAACCCGTGCCGCGTGATGATGCTGTAGTAAGCCCGGACGTCGGAGCCATTTGAGTGGGGGCCTAAGTGCTAAAACATCTGGTTACTCCACGACAAATTCAAAGTTGAGTGGGGTCTGGCCCCCACTCGGCCTTCTCTTAGTCCATCCTTGCACATGACACGTAGACTGAGGACACCCACAACACGCGACACACGGTAGCCCAAACGCACGGCATCGTCTTCCTCTCCCATGAAGCACGACGACTCCATGGCACCGTCTCAGTTTTTTCGCCAGCATGTGCATGACCTCCCAGCTCGGCTGCGCCCTCCACCATCGTCTGCTAGCTCTACGCCGTCGCCTGCGCTAGCCGCACCACTATCCAATGCCGCGCTGGCCGCCAGCGCTGCTAAAGGATGATTTCACGTCGCTAGAGGTGGAGCTCAAGCCTCGTCGCTAAAGTGCAAACGGAGTGGATAATGTCCATCTGATCGATCGATTGAAGACTTGCAAAATGAATATGGAAGGAAGAAATAGATATCTGATATAATTCGTGTCTAACTCCGACTCCAAGAAAAAATACAAAACAGATACATGATGAGCTATATCCTTCCATACTCGCTCTAATTGCACCCATCACAAGAAAACCCTACGTAAAAGCACTTTTCTAGAGGCGATTTCCAATTTATCTCTAAAACTAGGAATTTTATAGTTTGTAGGTGTAAACATAATGGATAATTTCTAACCAATCGAAGATTTACGAAGCAAATACGGAATGAAAAAATTGATATCCAGCACTATTCGTGCCCTACTCTAACTCCAATAAAAAAAATACATAATATGATATAGGACAAGCAATATCCGTCCGTATCCGTTTCAATTGCACCCCCTAGTCATCGCTGGAGCAAGAAGTTGCCTTAACCATCATTTGAATTTTTCTTGAAATCAAGTCGAATTTTCTCAAAATTGAGTTGAAATTTCTTGGAACATAATTAATTTTTTTTGGAATCTAGATAATATTTTTGAAAGTTTTCTAATCCAATTTTTAGAAAATTTCCAATTTGAAAATGGGATACTCACCTCAACGCCACATGTCAATCTCACAGGGCGTCCGTTAGCGATGGTTGATATGAGTATCTGTAAAATTGCTATTTTCTTTTGGTCTATAGTTAATGAATTTTAGTTGTGATTGATAGTTTTATCTGTGTTTTCTGAGACAGTGCCGGACGGCAGAGCCACCAACATGATAGCGCACATGATTTTAAGCTTAGGGAGCAGTTTGGAGAAGCTACTTTGAAAAGACACCTTGTTGTTTTTTGGCTTTCGAAAAATCCAAAACCAAAAGACAAAAGAACAGGGCCAATAGCAATCCCCTTTCTCATACAATATGTGATTGGTTCTCACAAAATCAATCAAATTTTTTAGTCATTAGATCTATAACTTGTGGATTTGGTTCTCCCCATCCAGCGCAACGGTAATCCTAAATCATTTCATGGCTAAGGCCACAGTCACTGGTTTATTCTTTTGGAAACTAGCATACAATTTGTCCATACCAGCCTAACTTTGCGTAATTCTAAAATCGTTTCATGGCTAAGGCCACAGTCACTACCATATTCTTCTGGAAACTTACATACAATTTATCCATACCAGCCTAACTTCTAGGCCTTATATGTTCACAGGGGCAAACGTACACACTAAAATCTGTGATCACTAATTTGCATGAAGCGTAGCTGCATAGGCACTGATTTTTTAGAAACATTGCATAGGCACAAGTACTGAAGTACAGTTCAGAACATAGGCAAAGGGAACAGTTCGTATAAAAAGCATTATAACTATTTTTTTTCAAATTTAGGGGACACTTTGTTATAACTATTTTTTTTAAATTTAGCCACAGAACATCTCGTTTTGCAAATCTAGCTCTCTTCATAGACCTACCGACCTCGACAGATACCTACAGAGCTAGGAGAGCTCGGCAAGTGCCTGCCGAGCCCCCCAAATGCGGTAGCATTTAATGCCAGGTCATTAGCGCTAATTAAATATGATCAATACTAATTAAATATAATTAGCACTAATTAAATGCATACACAGTAGCACTGCAGCCGGCGGCGACATGTCGAGTTGGGGTAGCTCAGTCGGTGCTTACTAAGCTTTCCTAGTTTGGCAGGTTAACGGAAGGGGCTATATTTGTAAATATAGATGTTTGGAGATTAAATTTAGAAAAGAAATAGCTACGCCAAAAAGAAAAAGGGCTTCAGGCAAAGGTGCAGAGCTCAGTGCAGTAACTTGCTGGAAAACTAACCTCTGTTCGCACTTCACTTGGCCTTCCCAAAAGCCGCCTTGAGCCGCTTGCAATCCACGATGTACGCGAACCCATATGGCCATGTTCACGAGCATCACCTCGTGCAGGTCCCGGCTCGCCATGGCCGTGGCGTCGGCTGAGAAGAACACCCGGAACCCCCTCACGAACGCGTCCCGCGCTGTGGTTTCGCAGCACAGGCTGGTCATCACGCCTGCCACGATCACCTCCTCGACGCCCATTGCCCGCAGCGCCTCCTCCAGTCCTGTCCCGGCGAAGGCGCTGTATGTGCTCTGTAAGACCTCGTTTTAAGAATAGGATGTTATATTTCCTGGGACAGTAGAGGTGTTTAATTTAAAATAGAAAAAAATATCATATATACACACGAGTGTTTAAAAAACTAGTTTGGTTAAAAATATAATCTGGTGGCCAAACTATAATAACTTTATGGGCGTCTAAACCTAAAAGTTAACTTACATTCAGAAGAACAGATGAAATCTCACAGTAACGTTTGAGTATGGTCATAACCATAATACGTTATCTGATGCATTCTTCTCTCTTTAAGTGTTTGTTTTGATGAAAATAAGTAAATTTGAGTACACTAGATATTAAGCAAGTCACATGGAAAAACTATGTAACTACCATGTAAGGTATTTAGCTGGATAGAATTATGGATTGCAATATGATAATATTATATGCAAGTTTATTATAAAAAATTTGCACTTCGCGGTCATAGATGCTTCGTCCGACAGCCTCGCGGTCATAGACGCCTCGTCTAACCACCTCGTGGTTGTTGACGTTGTCCGACCGCCTCGCGGTCGACCCTTCGTCCGACAGTGTCATGGTCATCGACTCCGTCCGACCGCGTTGTGATCGTAACTTTGTCCGATTGCCTCGCGGTTGTGACCTGGTCCGACCGCCCTGCAGTCATGATTTCGTCCGACCACCTCACGGTCGTAGACACCTCGTCCGACCATCTCGCAGTTGAGACTCCGTCCGACCATCTCGTGGTCATTGATGTTTTGTTTGACCGCCCCATAGTCGTGACCTTGTGCGACCGCCATGCAGTCATGATTTCGTCCGACCACCTTGTGGTCGTTGACGTTGTTCGATCACCCCACGGTTGTGATTTTGTCCAACCGCATTATGGTCATGGACACTTCATAGACTTTGTTTGACCACTCCACAGTCGTGATTTCATGGACCACGTCATGGTCATAGACTTTGTCCAACCAACCTACAGTCGTGATTTTGTCCGACCACAACGTGGTCATGGACGCTTTGTCTGACCGCCTCGCAGTTGTAGATGCCTCGTTTGACTGCCTCATAGTCATAAATACCTTATCAGACCATCTCACGGTCGAGACTCCATTTGACCATCTCTTGATTGTTGACGTTTTGTCCGACTAGTCCACAATCGTGACCTTGTCTGACCGCCCCGCGGTCGTGATTTCGTCCGACCACTTCGTGGGCATTGACATTGCCCGACCGCCCCGCGGTCATGATTTAGTTCAACCACATCGTGGTCGTGGACGCTTTATCCGACAGCCTCGCGGTCAACACTTCGTCCGACCACGTCATGGTCATAGACTCTGTCTGACCACGTCGTGGTCGTAGACTCTGTCAGATCACGTCATGGTCGTCGACTCCGTCCGACCGTCTTGCAGTCGTGGTTTTGTCAGACCACATCGTGGTTGTGGACGTTTCGTCCAACCACCTCACGATCATAGACGCTTCGTCTGACTATCTCACGGTTGTAGACACCTCGTTTGACCATCTTGCAATTGAGACTTCATCCGACCATCTCGTGATCATTGACGTTTTGTCCGAAGGTGGGGGATGGGTCACGCGCACAAGGATTCGTCTCACCGCTGACTTCATTGACGACTAGTCCGAAGGGTGGGGGATAGGCCACGCATGCCGGCTAGTCTTCATCTCGTAGCCACCTTCGTCGACCTCAAGTCCAAAGGGTGCAGGATGGAACGCGCGCCTCAGAGCTTCATCTCACCGCCGCCTTTGTTGACCATGAGTTCGGAAGTGGGGGGATGGGCCGCGCGCGCATCAATTTCATCTCACTATCAACTTCATCGACCTCGAGTCCGATGGGTACAGGATAAAATGTGTGCCTCACAGCTTCGTCATGCCACCACCTTTGACGACCGTTAGTCCAAAAGTGGGGGGATGGCCGTGCACGTCAGTTTTGTCTCGCCATCGACTTCATCAACCTCGAGTTCAAAGGGTGCGGGATAGAATGCGTACCTTAGAGCTTCGTCTTCCCACCGCCTTCATCGACCGTGAGCTCGGAAGTGGGGGGACGGGCCGTGTGTGTGTTAGTTTTGTCTCATTGTCGACTTCGTCAACGTCAAGTCCGAAGGGTGGGGACGGACCGCGCGCACTGCAACGTCGTCTCGCTGTCGACTTCGTCAACGTCAAGTTCGAAGGGTGGGGACGGGCCGCACGCGCTGTAGCTTCATCTTGCCGCCGCCTTCGTTGATGTCTAGTCCGAAGGGTGGGGACGGGCTATGCGCACTGTAGCTTCGTCTCGCTGCCACCTTCATCGACCCCAAGTCTAAAGGGTGGGGAACGGGCTGTGCACACATCAGTCATCATCTCATCGCTGACTTCATCGACTCCAAGTTCGACGGCTATGCGGGAAGGAGCATGTCTCCGCTGTCTCACAATCGAGACTTTGTCCAATCACCTCATGGTCATTGACATTTTGTCTGATTACCTCGCAGTCGTGACCTTGTCCGATCACCCCGCGGTAGTTATTTCGTCTAACCACATCATGGTCGTGGATGTTTTGTCTAACCACCTCGCGGTCGACCCTTTGTCCGACCACGTCGTGGTCATCAACTCTGTCTAACCACCTCGCAGTCATAGACTTCGTTCGACCACGTCGCAATCATAGACTTTGTTCGACCGCCCCGCAGTCGTGACCTTGTACGACCGCCCTAAGGTCATGATTTCATCAGACCACACCGTGGTTGTAGATATTTCATCCGACCACATCATGGTTTTAGACGCTTCATCTGACCACCTCACGGTCGAGACTTCGTCCGACAGCCTCGGGTTCACAGATGCTTCATCCGACTGCCTCACGGTTGTAGATGCCTGTCTGACCGTCTCACAGTCGAGACTTCGTCCGACCATCTCGTGGTCATTAACAATTTGTCCAACCGCCCCGCGGTCATGATTTCGTTCAACCACATCGTGGTCAGGACTTTGTAAGGCGGACACATTAGCTTCATCTCGTCGCTAACTTCGTTGACCCCGAGTCTGAAGGGTGGGGGATGGACTACGCGCATCAGCTTCGTCTCACTGCCAACTTCATCGACCTCGAGTCCAAAGGGCGGGGGATGGGCCACGTGCATCAGCTTCGTCTTGCTGCCGCCTTCATCAACCGTGAGTCCAAAGGTGGGGGACGGGTCGTGCACGCAAGGATTGATCTCGCCATCGACTTCGTCGACAATTGGTTCGAAGGGTGGGGGACAAGCCGCACACACCGGCAGGTCTTTGTCTCGCTGCCAACTTTATCGATGACTAGTCTGAAGGATGGGGGACGGGTCGAGCGCGCCAGCAAGTCGTCATCTCGCAACCGCCTTTGTCAACCTTGAAGTCCGAAGGGCGTGGGACAGAATGCGTGCCTCGGAGCTTTGTCTCGCCGCCGCCTTCGTCAACCCCAAGTCTAAAGGGTGGGGGACGGGCCACACGCACACGAGTCATCGTCTCGTCACCGACTTTGTCAACTCTAAGTCCGAAGGCTGTGTGGGATGGAGTGTGTCTCTGTCGTCTCATAGTCGAGACTTCGTTTGACCACCTCATGGTCATTAACGTTTTGTCCGATCGCCCTATGGTCATGATTTCGTTTGACCACATCGTGGCCGTGGATGCTTTGTCCAACCACCTCGCGATTAGGACTTCATCCGACACACGTCAGCTTCGTCTCACCACCAATTTCATTTACCCCAAGTCCGAAGGGCAGGGGATGGACCATGCACATCAGCTTTGTATCGCCACTGCCTTTGTTTACCGCGAGTCCGAAGGTGGGGAGATGGGCCGTGCACTCGTCAGTTTCATCTCGCCGCTGACTTCATCGATGTCAAGTCCGAAGGGGGGGACGAGCCACACACGCCGACAAGTCTCACCACTGCCTTCGTTAGCGCCTAGTTCGAAGGGTGGGGGATGGGCTGCACGCTCTAGCAAGTCTTCATCTCGCACCCACCTTCATCGACCCTAAGTCTGAAGGGTGCGGGACGGACCGCGTGTGCTACCACCTTCGTTGACGATGAGTCCAAAGGGTGCAGGATGGACCCCACGCATTGGTGATTCTTCTCGCTGCTGACTTTGTCGACACCTCATCAGCGTACGACTACCTCGTGTTTGTACACTTCGTCTGACCTCCTCGCGATCACAGACTATGTCCGACCACCTCATGGTTGTAGGCTCCACCTGACCACCTCGTGGTTGTAGACGTAGATGTCAGGACTTTGTCCGACCACTCGTGCTTGGGAATTCATTGACACTTCGTCCGACCGCTTCAGGGCCGCAACTTCATCCACACCTACGACCACCACGTGGTCGCACCTTTGGCGATCATGTCACAAGCAACATAGTCATCGGGCCTTCCCTCGACTGCGTCGGAGGCACCAACCCGACGGGGCACCTGAGCTTTCGGAGTGGGACTTTGTCGGCCCACCTTGATGGCCCAAATAGCTTAGTTCGTGACCCAACTTGCTCCAGAACAAGTTGGAGCTCGCCTTTTGTGGCAGCTGTGATAGGGGATACAATGCTGAATTCAGTGGTGGCAACGACGGACGACGGCGAGCAACTATGGGATACGGGCAGCGTATTTTGGGCACACGCGCATGAGGTGGTGGCTTGGAGACAGTTAGAGATGGTGGAGTCTAGGATGGAACAAGGGCATGACATGGTGGAGCTACGATAAAGCTTTGGTCTAGTTGGAGGTGGCTCGAGCATCTGGGAAATAAGGGGTGCTCAGCAGAGGTGGTGGCTTGGCTCAAGGAGGACGATGGAAGGTTGACTATGGTGACCGTGGGCAGCGGGCAATGGCTCATGGTGGTAGCAAGCTAGAGGCGGCGAGGTTAGGCGGGAAGCTAGGGAATAGCTTCGTGGCATTAAGGAGATTTGACAGGAGAGAGAATGGAGATGAAAAATCTTGTGGATGACCGAGGCTTACAAGATTTGGGGATGACAACGGCGGTGCAGCTTCACATGGTCAAAGAAGAAGATGGTGACTCTGGCGTGATGGTGTGGAGAAGAAGAGGGTGAAGTAGCCGCTAGCCCTGGCTTTATAGCCAACGCAAGGCGGTGGTGCTAGTAGCGGCATGAGGCGAGGTCGGCGCGTGGACGGTTGCACGAGTTCAATGCAAGGACGACGATGCGGTGCCAGTATAGGAGTTATTGTTCCTCCCTGGAGTAGGCATGCGAAGTGGCGCCAAAGAACAATAGTGGCATGGCATGGATGGTTGTGGTATTTGCGAGTGAGCAGGTGGTGTTGGTGCGAAAGCGACGGTGGCGAAGCGATACTGGCATGGTGTGAGATGGTGCGGGTGTTGGCATAGCTTGGTGCGGGTGAAGATGATGGCAGGTTAAGGCGGTTCGGCGTTTGCGAACAGCGGCGAGACGCGAGGAACGGAACAGGGAGAAAATGAGATGCAAGTGTACCTTCTCAAGGCGGAAAGCATATCCCTAGAAAGGGAAAGTGGATTTTTGGTTGGAATTTTTGGATTTAGCAAAAACTTCGAAGTCAAATTCTCCACGACAAGGTCCCTCGTGACGCGGCCGGCCCCGGGGAGTAGCTCAGTGGCCGATGTGCTGGCGCCTGGCGGTGTTGTCGTCCGCGGGCCACCACTAGGCGAGCAGGTGGTTGCCGGGCACGAGGTCGATGTGGCGGGTGTAAACTACCCGGACGCCGGCGGCGCGGTAGGGTGCGACGGTCGCCGCGTCGGCCATCGCAACGCGAAGCGGCCCTGCACGTCGATGACGAGGAGCGTCGCGACGCAGGGGTTGGGTCCGCGGCAGCGCGTCTCGTACCTGGTGCACGTGGAGAAGGAGGCGGCATGGTGGATGTACTGGGCGGTGGGATTGCCGCGCGCGAGCACTGAGATCACGAGAAATTTGGGATGGTTGCGCTGCGCCGGGAGCAAGGAGGGGATTGGGATGGAACGATAGAGTTCGAGCCTTCCAGGCGCGCAAGATGTCAAACTCAAAACACGTCCGTGTAGCCAGGTCGCGAACAAAATCTCGCGTTCTAAACGATATCCTAGAATTTCACACGAAACAATTCATTTTCCATAGAATTCTAGAAAAAATCTCGAATTCTAAATGGGATCCAAGATTTTCACATCACCACAGAGGGCACACTCGTCATCAGACCTAATTCACGGGGGAGGCAGCGCGGCGAGCGGCCATGGGTGGTGAGATAGGAGGGATTAGGGAACGGGAGAAGGTGTGAGAGAGTGAAGAAGAAAGCGGCGTTGGTTGCCGGCAACTACATGAGAGAAGGAGAGGAGAGGGGGAGGAAGAGGTCTGCGGAGCTGCCACTAATAAAACTAGCTTTGGTACGTGATTCGCGTGGACTTTGACATTTGAGTGGCACGGTATTGAAGTCTAGAGTGAAAATTGAAACTCCAGTAGAGATCAAGGCACCAAAGTGAACTTTTTTTTTTTCAAAAAACAGCTAAAGTAGGTGCTAGTTGCAACTCAACACAAATATGAGCAGCAGGAAATATCAAAGTGAACTCTTTTGTATTATAGCATACAAGGAAGGCTATAGAAACTTAGAAACTTCAATGCATCGTGCCGAGCTCAAATGCTCTGGGGAATATAAAAACATCTAAGAACAAACTAAGCCGTATGGCGAAGTGCATATTCTCTACATAAAGCTATGTGCTGTAAGCCCTCTCATCAGCTCGATCGGTGATCAAGTTCTGATGACCAAAACTCGCTCTAGCATCTTAAGTCTGCAAGGGGGATCATTGGCATTCTCAAGTATCTTCCCGTTGTCATTTTCTACTCCTCGGGCGATCAGTCCATTTTGTTACCAGTTGTGTATTACTTCCCACTTCGCTTTATCAAGTGCTCCGTAAACCTCTCTTGTGGTTCCTGGCTGGCTCGCCTACCAGGAATCTCTGCACGGAAGCCTGACGACAAGGTTATATGAACAACGGAGCAACAATTCCAAGGTCAAATAGTGCTTCCACTTTGTTTTCTCTGGGTGTTTCAAGCTTCCTGAAGATGTGATAGGCTTGTACCAAATGCTGTCTGTGAAATTCTAGCTCTGGTGACTCAGATCCCATATGCAGCAGATCACCATAGCCATGTCCCCTTCCGAGAGCGACTGAATTCTCGACGAGGCTGCTGCTACTTCCCCTACCTTTCGGCACTCGTAAAACAGTCGAGCGTCGTTCATCGCCCCCATACAGTACAGGTCACTCATCTTAAAGCGCACACTCACAGGACCTCCTGCTTCTGTTCTCAAGCCAATTGATGCCTTCTCAATTCTCATTAGTTGAGGGGAGCTTAGGCCTCATGAAGGTTTTGCTAACGAACTCAGTGCACCTCTGGCAGCTCCAGCTTCGGTTCCTCGTCATTCCGACTTACAACCATCTCACCAGTCTCGATCATCTTCGGTGTTTCCCTGACCATTCTGGACCTCAACACCTCTTGTGGCTAGTCCCGGTTCTCCTACGCCTCACCATGACCTAGCTCCGAAGTTCTACAACCAACTCAGACAAGCAAACCATCACATAACACCGCATAAAACACTGAGATCATAAATCTGCATCAGAAGAATGTACTCGAAGATCAACCCAGCTGGTCGTAAACCACTTACGACCACTTGAATGCACAAGACATGAAGTGCCAGCAGCCTACGACCACACACAAGGCTGCTACGACCATGCATCACAAGCTACGACTACCGCAGACAGCGGCTACGACTACCACAACCGATAGCTACCATCACCGATCACACAGGCCTCGACTTCTGCACCCGATCGCTACGACTACCAAACCTGGTTGCTACGACTTACGACTACATCGGCAGATCGCTACGATCATTGATTACCACTCTACGACTATCAAGTCGTAGTGTCGACCATCAAGTCATAAGGCACATACGATTACCAAGTTGTAGTGCTGACAACCAAGTCGTAAGGGCCTTTGCCGACAACCAAGTCGTAAGCCATTTATGACTACCAAGTCATAAATGCCACTTTCGACCACACGGTCGTAAGACTGATTGCCAACCACACACAGTAGTAAGTCGAAGGCCAAGGTCGTAGACAGAACAACAAGGGCTCTAAAACTCAGATAGAGAGCCAACAGCTTCTCAAACCTCAAAAACCAAACTCAAACTCTCTAGATCAAGAGTCAATTATTTATCACAACCATGAAGTGACCTCCACATGGTCTCACAAGTTGTCACAGCATTCGTAAGATCTGCACCCTTATTTTCTAGAACAAAATGCCCCTTGCAAGGGCAGCGTTGTATGACAAACGTAACTGTTGTCCTTAGACATAAAACATGGTCACGCCGTAAGTTTGTTACTTTTATAATTTAACCGATGACAAGTTTGTGCTGTTTAATTTTTTGTTGATTCTTGTGCCCCAGCATCTAGAAGTTATTGTCAGAAGTAGTGCCATAAGAACCATGAATTCATGACGTGCTTGACATTAGAGTTAAGTAAGAGCAGATTTTAGCAACAAAAAAAACTAGGTGGAGTGGTGGATCAATCTTTGGAAAAGCCCCTATCATGTGTCGTTGAGAAACTAAAATTCTTCTCTTATGTTTGTGAGATATATGGCGCTTCTATTCTTCTACTTCTGATCCCACGCAACTTTGGCAGGTCTCCGTGACACATTGCCGATAAAGGAGGGTGCTTTTGTCTTGTCAGCAGATCAATTTGGCCACAGAAAGGACTTGCACTGGTGTTATCCCTCGATTAGGTGTGATACCGTGATCTTTTCAGTTTTCACTGTCTGGAACAGTCCTGGCAGGCCCCAACTATGACGGCTAGGCCTTTGCACGTCGTCACTGTTGACTTAGGTAACAAAGATTTTTTTTTGGATTTCTGCTTTTCGAAAGGCTTAAGCTGTAAAGACTGAGAACAAATCAAGGACCTGAATCTCGTGATGGCTGTCAAACTCCCGCTATATCCTCCCATAGGAGTATACTAGCCACGTAGGCGTGGCGTCACACCACACCAGCCACCGTGTGGACCGAAGTAAAAAGGCGAAAATTCACAAAAAAAAGAAAGTGTAGGGTTTTTTTGCAAAAAATTGAGGGCCTTTTTGTAATAAAAGGATAGTGGAGGGGCTTTTTCGCAAAAAAAACTGAGGGTCTTTTAGGAAGAAATAAGGGCCTGTTCGTAATTACGGGAAACCGCGGGTCCTTACCCAGCAAAAAAGTGTGTAGGGGCTTTTTCGTAGGAATCTAAGGACCTTTTTGTGAAAACTGGGGACCTAAACATAATTACCAAATCTTTGCGGAATGTTTTGTGGAGGGCTGACACGTGGATGGTCTCTCCGGCCAGAGAGTCCCCCGGGTGTAATATATATAGTATGTGTGTAAGTTAGCAAAATATGAATTTATTTGTGTGTGTGCACGCGCGCAAAAGAACTAGCAAAATAGGGGGGGGGGGGGGTTGTGTGCAAAAGAACCGACAGTGCAAGGATTTTTTTTCTTGAATTGCTGAAATCTCACCGCCCCGTACTATCTATCTTTATGAAGCTTCTCTTAGCTACATAACACGCAAAGATTTACTGAATCAAGCAATCAAAATATTAAAAGAAGATATCTTCAAGAAATGGATATCATATGCCAGTGATCAGCATGCTGCAAAAAGTTCCAACACTACCCAAGATCAAACTGAAAGAGAGGTGGATTTCCGGTTCGCCAGCTTTTTGGTGACTGGGTTGATCGATGTAGTATTACTGATTGCCATTTTTAGTTTCTGTGTTAATGCTGGCCATGTATGATGCACCTCAGTGGTGGAGCTAGGATTTTAATGATAGAGATACGAACTTAAGACACGTCTGTTCGAAAACAAGTTCAAATGACATAGTACGAAAGTTCAATATAAATTTACAAATTGGTATATTGAGACTTAAATTAACACCATAGAACTTTTCAAAGGCGTATTTTGCAGCTTCATAACATTCTAATCATACCTTAATTTGGACAATTTATAAAGATTTAGAAGCATTATTAGCACCACTGAATTGGCAGCTAGTTGGCACATGAATATTAGGAAACGATCTACCAACATTCAAGAATATAATCACATCGAGGACTCAGGTGTATAAAAGAGTTGGACGGTAAAAAAATAAGGCATAATAAGTCAGGAGCGTAGGGAACTTAGCGAGACGGGTGTAGAAGACCTGCTTAGAGAGCCCCTAACACTTCATGGCCGATCGATTAAGTGATGATGGCTTAGACACTTGGGCTAATAGATTTGACTTGACTTATTGTCTATTAAGTCTAATGGGCCACCAAAAGTATGATAGCATGTATAAATATATTTTATATATTAAGCGAATATATATATCAATTTTTTGTACAAAAAATTTAGAGATGCAAATAGACCTCATGTTACAATGTGGCTCGGCCACTGATGCACCTCCTGCATTGGAAATTACAGGAGCACCTTTGTTATGTACCCACTTGGGTATGCTATGGATGACACAAGACTTTTCGTGATTGTATTTCTTGCTAGTTGCTATCTGAAGTTTCTTGCCCCCTTACACTTCACGTTAGGGGAACAATCTGTTACTGAACCGTACTACTGGGCTGAACTGGAACTGGACTGTTTGTTCTTTGAAACGGGGACTGGACTGAAGGCGAGACAGCCGTGGGGATTGACCGTGGGCTACTACTACTCGTCACCACGTAAGCATATCATTGTGTAGCTTTTTATGCCTTTTTCTGTGTGGGTGCTTGCAAGTTTCAATGTATCTTATTGCAGGTTGTTAGGGGAGCAATTGCAGACTTGCAGGTGGAGCCCACACTAACGTCGTGTCATCCAGCCAGCGGGCTGACCTCTCTCGGAATGGAAGGCACACGCTTTGTGCAGTAGCTCTACGGTGAGTGATTTTGCATTTAGTCCATTTAAGTTTGTAAGATGTATTTTTTACTATATAGATTAAAAATATATTAAAAATAATTAGACTATCTTTAATTGTTATCTCTAACTACTATATATAATATATATATATATATATATATATATATATATATATATATATATATATATATATATATATATATATATATATATATATATATGCAGAGAATATAAAGTAAAGCTGGATATTTATTAGGATACAGAGAAAACCTTACTATAATTTTGTATTAAAATATAAAATACATCCTATATTAATGAATAAAATTATTTTTAAAATATGTCTTATAAATTTATTCGGAGGGAGTATATTATTTTTCTGGATTATGATATGCTCTGGGTGATAAAGGAGCTTAGAAATGGCAAGAAAGTTTTGAGTCTTTTGCAGGTTGTTTGTAATGCCGCTGCGACAGTAGACAATGTATGACTCAGGAATCTCATCAAGCTCTGAGTCTGGAAAATTAGACGTTTTTTGTTTTTTCAAGACAAGTTTTTTCCCCTTTGCGTGTGGAGTGTTTTTTGAGCTCCAGTTGATGACTTTGGCTGTGTTTTTCGAGATGGTGACGGACAGCGAAGACGTTGACGTAGATGGCACAAATACCGGTGGGCTCAGCAAGCTGTTTAAGCGACTTCAAAAAGCCGTTTGGAGAAACCACCCCATTAGTTGCAGCTTTCAGAGAAGCCGAAACTAAAAGACATCCAAAAGCCTAAAAGAACAGAGCTATAGAACCATGACTTCAGGCTTATTAAGAACGGAAGAACCAAGAAACTATTTTAGCATAACTAGGTAGAGCAATGTGGAATTTTCTTCTCTTTTGTTTATGCATGTGTTGGGATACTATAGGACTGGCAATAACAACAGAGCGGGGTGAATGAAGCCTTCTCAAAATCTTCCTCAAATATCCAGAAATCATTCACTCAAGTAGCTAAATAGCTACAAAGATCAGATTTGATAGCCCAAATCCAAACAACAACCCAAAACAATGATGACTCACAAATTTAATACCTAACTGGCCTGACCCCCATTGGAGGTGCGGTCTACCTAGTGGGCGGTCTGATTGGACCTAGGAGCGGTCTGACTGCTCTCCTGTTCCCAGAATAGAAAATCAGACTAAGCCAAAACCAAATTTGGTGCAAACTTCAAAAATCCACATCCAAATGATTAGAAACATTGCACATACCTTGCTGAGAATCTTAGAAACATATTTCATCCAATGATCATATGGATCTTGCTTAAAGTTCAAACCTTTCGTCAAAACATGTAAGGTTACACCAAAACTAGGCAAATCTCAAAAACTTGAGAACCAACTTACTCATAGGTAAAGCATAGCTAAGATGGTTCTATATTAGTTCCCACATATCACATCAAGCAATACCACCTAAAGAATCAAAGTCAAAACCTTCATATCAACATTCCACAAAAACACACCAATTCAAGCAAGAATCGGGCAACCCCAATTCTCTTTGTTGGATGCCACTACTCTCTTTGTTGGATGCATTCTTAGTGTTCTTGCTGATCGTCTGTGCGAGGTGTATATGCACATGACAGACGCAAAGGAGTTGTGGGATGCACTGAATTCCAAATACGGTGCTACTGATGCCAGCAATGACATGTATGTCATGGAGCAATTTCATGACTACAAGATGGTTGATAACCGTTCTGTAGTAGATCAGGCTCATGAGATACAGGCCATTGCCAAGGAACTCGAACTCCTGAAGTGCGCCTTACCCGACAAGTTTGTGGCTGGATGTATTATTGCGAAATTACCTTCTTCATGGAGGAATTTCGGAACATCACTCAAACACAAGAGACAAGAGTACTCTGTTGAGAATCTGATTGGGTCTCTTGAAATTGAGGAGAAAGATCGGGAAAAGAACGCTGTGTCTAAGGGTGATGGAGGGCAGTCTAGTGCCAATGTGGTACAGAAACCCTCAAACAAGAACAAAGAGAAATTTGTTAAAGCTCAACAGACAACCAACTTCAAGAAGAAGAAGAACAACTACAATCAGGATGATAGAACTTGCTTTGCGTGCGGTGAGGCTGGTCACATGGCCAAGAAGTGCCCACAACGCAAAGGAAAGAAGGCACCTGCCGGACAGACTTCTAAGTCTGTCAACGTGACCATTGGCAAGACTGGAGATGGGACTGGGTATGGTAATTTACCTACTGTTCTTTCAGTTAGTTAATCTACCAATTGGTGGATTGATACAGGAGCTAATGTATATGTGTGTGCTGATATTTCGTTGTTTTCTTCTTATCAGGTCGCCCGAGATTCCTCCGTCCTAATGGGGAATGGGTCACATGCTACTGTTCATGGTGTTGGCACGGTAGATCTGAAGTTTACTTCGGGAAAGATCGTGCAGCTGAAGAACGTGCAGCATGTCCCTTCTATAGACAAGAATCTCGTTAGTGGCTCCCGTTTATGTAGAGACGGGCTTAAGTTGGTATTTGAGTCTAATAAAGTAGTCGTGTCTAAACATGGATATTTTATTGGTAAAGGCTATGAGTGCGGAGGCTTGTTCCGCTTTTCCCTTTCAGATTTCTGCAATAAGACTGTGAACCATATTTGTGGCAGTGTGGATGATGAGGCTAATGTTTGGCACTCACGTCTATGTCATATTAATTTTGGTTTGATGTCTCGGCTTTCCAGTATGAATTTAATTCCAAACGTTTCCATCACCAAAGGTTCTAAATGCCATAGCTGTGTGCAATCAAAGCAACCTCGTAAGCCTCACAAGGCTGCCGAGGAGAGAAACTTGGCACCACTAGAACTCCTGCATTCAGATCTTTCTGAGATGAATGGCGTGTTGACGAAGGGTGGAAAACGATATTTCATGACATTGATTGATGATGCAACTAGGTTCTGTTATGTGTATTTATTGAAAACGAAAGATGAGGCTTTAGACTATTTTAAAATCTATAAGGCAGAAGTTGAAAACCAGTTAAATAGAAAGATAAAAAGACTTAGGTCAGATCGTGGTGGAGAGTATTTCTCAAACGAATTTGACTTATTTTGTGAGGAACATGGTATTATACATGAGAGGACGCCTCCTTATTCTCCCGAGTCAAATGGGAGTGCCGAAAGGAAAAATCGCACGTTGACTGACTTGGTGAATGCCATGTTAGACACTGCGGGCTTACCTAAGGCATGGTGGGGGAGGCTTTGCTAACGTCTAATCATGTATTAAATAGAGTTCCTAACAGAAATAAGGACAAAACACCATACGAGGTATGGATTGGGAGAAAATCATCACTTTCTTACTTGCGTACATGGGGGTGCTTGGCGAAAGTTAATGTGCCAATAACTAAGAAACGCAAGCTTGGACCTAAAACTGTGGACTGTGTCTTTCTGGGATATGCTAATCATAGCATTGCCTATAGATTTTTGATAGTTAAAACTGATGTACCTGACATGCATGTTGGTACAATTATGGAGTCTCGAGATGCAACATTCTTTGAGAATATTTTTCCAATGAAGGATACACATAACACTACTAGTCAACCTTCTGAAATAATTCCCAGTTCAATCACACCACCTGAATCTTTTGAACATACACATGAACTTGTCAATGAGGAGGATGACAGTGGAGCTCCTAGAAGGAGCAAGAGACAAAGGATATTCAAATCTTTTGGTGATGATTTCGCTGTGTACCTTGTGGACGACACTCCCAAGTCTATTTCAGAAGCGTATGCATCCCCTGATGCAGACTACTGGAAGGAGGCTGTCCGTAGTGAAATGGATTCCATTATCGCTAATGGAACCTGGGAGCTGACAGATAGACCTTATGGGTGCAAACCTGTAGGGTGCAAGTGGGTGTTCAAAAAGAAGCTTAGGCCTGATGGTACTATTGAAAAGTACAAGGCTCGGCTTGTTGCCAAGGGCTATACTCAGAAAGAAGGCGAAGATTTCTTTGACACTTACTCACCTGTTGCTATACTGACCACAATTCGAGTACTACTTGCTTTGGCTGCCTCACATGGTCTTCTCGTTCATCAAATGGACGTTAAGACAGCTTTTCTTAACGGAGAGCTGGATGAGGAAATTTACATGGAACAGCCTGATGGATTTGTAGTAGAAGGTCAAAAAGGCAAGGTGTTAAAACTGTTGAAATCTTTGTATGGTCTGAAACAAGCTCCTAAGCAGTGGCATGAGAAGTTCGATAGAACACTGACATCTGCAGGCTTTGCTGTCAATGAGGCAGATAAATGTGTATACTATCGCTATGGTGGGGGTGAGGGAGTTATTCTATGCTTGTATGTGGATGACATCCTGATTTTCTGGACAAACATCAATGTGATAAATGAGGTCAAATCATTGTTGTCTCAAAACTTTGATATGAAAGATCTGGGAGTAGCTGATGTTATTCTAAACATTAAATTGGTTAGAGGTGAGGATGTGATTACACTTTTGCAATCTCATTATGTGGAAAAGGTCTTGAGCCGTTTTGGTTTTTCTGATAGCAAGCCTTCTCCAACACCTTATGATCCTAGCGTGTTACTTCGTAAGAATAAGAAAATTGCTAGGAATCAGCTGGAATATTCTCAGATAATTGGCTCACTTATGTACTAGCTAGTGCAACAAGGCCAGACATCTCCTTTGCTGTGAGCAAGTTAAGCCGGTTTACATCTAACCCAGGAGATGATCACTGGAAGGCGCTTGAGCGAGTGTTGCGCTATCTGAAAGGTACCTCGAACTTTGGACTTCACTATACTGGGTACCCGTCGGTGCTGGAGGGTTATAGTGATTCCAACTAGATCTCTGATGCTGATGAGATCAAAGCCACTAGTGGATATGTTTTCACTATTGGTGGTGGTGCTGTTTCATGGAGGTCTTGCAAACAGACCATTTTGACGAGGTCAACCATGGAAGCAGAGCTTGCGGCACTAGACACTGCTACTGTTGAGGCAGAATGGCTACGGGATCTATTGATGGATCTACCTACGGTGGAAAAGCCAGTGCCAGCTATCCTTATGAACTGTGATAATCAAACTGTTATCGCTAAAGTGAACAGTTCTAAGGATAATATGAAATCGTCTAGGCATGTCAAGAGACGATTGAAGTCTGTCAGGAAATTGAGAAACTCCGGAGTTATAACCTTGGATTACATCCAAACAGATAAAAACCTGGCAGATCCCTTTACAAAGGGACTATCACGGAATGTGATAGATAGTTCATCGAAGGAGATGGGTATGAGACCCATGTGAGTTATCTATGGTAGTAACCCAACCTATGTGATCGGAGATCCCGTGAATTAGGATCTGGGAAAAACAAGCCATTAGTTAACTGGAGGAGAGTAATTTCAACCCTCTCTATGTGAAGATGCAATACTCTCAGAAACTGCAAGGCAGGTTGGTTAAGGCCTTAATGTGTTCCATTGGCTTTCAGAAGCGAAGACGTTATCCTGCAGAACGTCCTTGAAAGAACACACCTATATGAGCCCGACTGTTAGTCGCAGTCTATGGAGATCTTGGGTAATCTCCTACTAAGCTCATGAAGAGACCAAGGAGTATGACTTATACGCTCCAACCGAGGGGTAGCCTACTGGCGGCCTAGTATCAGTTAAGTTTTTAAGTGAAGCTTGCTTGCACCAAACTTGCAATTCAAGGCATAGTCTATTGTTCAAGTTGTGAGTAAGTGTAGCTTGGAGTTCTAGGTGGATGTTCAACCTTAATCGGTCTCCATCGAAATACTGATATATAAACAGTACATTGGAATTCAGGCAAATCTCTGTGGGACTTTGAGATCTGGTGGGGGATTGTTGGATTATGTGGGCCAAGCCCATATAATAAGAATAATTCCTATTAAATCTCAAAGGCCCACTCATGCAAAGGAGGCATGCATGTGACCTTTAGTACCATATTGCTAGTTCTAGGAGAGGAAGACCACCTTAAAAGGGATGGTGCACTCCTAGCCACTTGAGGCATGTGTGGGAGAGAACTAGAGGATAACACGCGCGCGCTCGCTCGCCTTGCCTCGCCGGGCCGGGCGGGGCGGGGCGGGGGGCGCGGGCGCACGGCACCTGCGTGAATGGTCCGCCAAAATCGGCTCCAGGTGCTTGCGCAGACGCGGCTTCCTTTTGCAGTTTTATTTTGCTGTTTTGAGTGGCGGTGAATCCGGATCGGTTACGCGTGACTAATCCGGTTCACTTACGAGTTATGGAGAACGTGCAGGCGTCTTGATCACGCGTCCTGGTTTTCTATAAATACGGAGTCGCCGCCTCCATACAGCATATGCGAAAATCAATCTAGGGTTTTGCCTCCTCCATCCATTGTGCTGCGCCGTCCCACGTAGTCTACTCCGTCCCGTCCGCCGGCGTGCACTGCCGTTCGGGAGAGCAGGTCTCCGGAACCGTCGCCTTCGAAGTCCTGCACCGGGAGAGGGCGAATAAGGTTTTTGGGAAGCGCTCTGCGCGACTGCTCGCTGTAGCTCTGGCTCGTCTTCCTCGTCGTTCGGCTTTGGCGAATCGACATCGACTTCGTGTCATCCTCACCGTGCCTGCGGCGTCTACATCGGCAAACCGATCAGAACAGAACCATCGGTACGTAACAGTCATGTTCTCCGTATTAGATCTATTCATGTACAGTTTCCTGGTTTACATGTCTAGATCTTTTATGCCTGTGATGGTTCTGTTATTTTGCGTGCATGATGTCATGATTTATTTATGGAATAAATTGAACCTACATGTGCTTATATTTTCAACACTATCAGCCGAGAAGCACCCTGTCCTATTTCTACGTGGATGATCGCCGACAGTATCTCACCCATTTGCTGCATGCGTATCCTGGACTTTTTTTGAAAATGACTTGCAACAATGGTCTCGTGCTGTCTCTGTCTGGCTTTTTGAGTGGAAATGACCTCCTATGTAGCTTGGTCGCCATCTAACAGAGTGCCAGCATCTGTGCAAGTTTGTTCTTGGTTTTTGCATACGAACTTACCTAAGCTAGGCATAAGAAAAATCTGCTATCGGTGGCTAGTTTGCAAAGAGGTGGCATCGTCTTTTCTCCTGCCCGTTTCTGAATTCTCAGATTCGGCCCGTGTGCCGTGCCCCCTATATTAGTTAATGTCAGATCTCCTGACCGAACTTACAGAAGAAAAAAAGGAAAATAGAAAGCAAATCAGCTAACGTTGAGTTGAACCTTGAACTGACGCGGTGACGCCAATGGTAAGCCGTAAGCAGCACGAGAAAAACTGGAAACCTTGAAAGTTCTCTGCACTTCATTTATCTGTTTCACCGGCTATGGCTTAAATCTTGTGTCCCTGATGACAAAGTTGATGATAAAGCACGACGAATTCATATGCTATTCTGCTAGCTAGGTTTCCCATTCGTAAAAGAGCTACAGGCTCCAGCGAAGCGGGAGCTACCAGACGCAGAGCAAGCTTAGCTCCCCATGTGCCCTGCCCGATGTGTACACTGTACAGTGCACAGTGCTGCACTGCACTACTGCTACAGAGCTCCATGCCTGTCCCTGCGGTGCTCAGGGCGTCCGCAATGGTAATAGCTAGTACTAGCTATATAGTCAGCTGACGTGGAGGTGAGAGACAAAAGCAAAGACTATTTTATACTGTTGGACTCACATACTCCTCTCTCATGTTCTTGGACTACGTGAAATAGATCAGCTATTTGCTCGTCGCTAGTGACTACTCTCTCTCCTACTTTTTCCTTGCCACATCAGATCTAGCTAACTAAATAGCCAGCTGTTGGAGACGCCCTCATGAGTAGTCTAGAACAAAGGTGCTAAAGTTCAGGCACCTGCATCTATTTACTTCCCAATAATTGCATAGAGAACTCCTGAAAGGCTGAAACGTCATTTTCAATGATGCATAATTAATGCAGATATTATATCGCAAAACAGTTAAAGAGCGTTCAAATTTCATCTCTTTTCATCGCAAAAAAATCCATCACTTGTTCTTAATTCAAAACAAATCAGGTGTCTTCCTTCGAACAAGAAAACAAACCAAGAGGTAACGATGCTTGTGTCCTTCTAAAAAGTCAAAACTGGTTCGTAAAAAATTACTAACGTGTTGCTTGTGTGACTAAAATAACACGGATCAAAATCTAAGATGTATTTATGATGAACCATGTGAAAGTGACCATATGTATATGATGAGTAATTGACCGTGGTTTAGATAAGTCGAGTTTGGTTTGAGTGGGTCGGAGTCGAGTCGGTGCGTGGCGCATTTGGTCTCCGTCGGACTTGGTCTTTCCTGGTCATTTGGATTTAGGTTGCATATTCAGATAATTCGACAGGTTTGGATTTCGGCATGAGTGAGTGTGATGTACTTATGCTATTTTACGCTTTCATGTATCGAGCGGTGCTATTTGATGTGTTTCTTGTCTGTGTGGCTGCAGGACGTCGAGGCGGAGTCGTGGCGAGACACGGTGGACCGGACTAGGCGCAGGTGGCGCTGAGGTCAGAATGGTCGGGATGTGTCGAAGACGACGTGAACTCGAGGTAGTTGCGAGGCGTGCGAGGCAAGGAGCGCGGAAGCTTCCCGGAAGGTGCAGGAGGGGCGAAACGGGAAATTCGCGTGGCTGCACAAGCGGGAGTGGGCTCCGTTGGATTTAGCGGGCGTAACGGGACGGAAACCCGTTAGCCGGAGGCTATAAATAAAGGTTGGTGGCTGCATGTCCACTTGAGCACTTGTGAGAGAATTAGGGTTTTAGAGTCAAAAGAGGCTTTGGGAAGGTTGTTTCCTTTAGCTCTTTAGTTGGTGTGATTTGGTGAGAGTGAGTAAAGTGGCAGAGGTGTGCTCCCTGTTGTCTCTACGATGGTTTCTATGTGAGGTCTCCTCTCTGTGTGTTCTTCCTCCCAAGAAGATGTGTGATTCTTGGTGTTCTTGAGGATTGAGAGGAGAGGGATTGAGTGGAGTGTCTTGTAATCATTTCTCTGGTCCTAATGTCCATGCGTATCGGGATTCATATGTATTCCTTGCTTTGATGGATTAAATGAAAATCTGAAGTTTTCTGTTCTTGCCTGTGTCTGTTCTTCCATGCCCCTTTTGTTGGATTAGTGAGTTTTTGCTTTTTGAGTTGGCTCTTGCTGAGAAGGTGCAAAATGGATTCCTCTGTGATGGGAGATGATCTCAAGATCAATTGATAAGGTTCTCCCAAAAGGAAATCATTTTTAATCTCAGTTTTAGTTTTCAGCCTCCCCTGTTCTAGCTTTTCTATTCTAGGGTTTTGATCCTCTCTGTGATTCCCTTTGAGAGAAGGCCTGATTTTTGGTCTGAGTAATCCTCTTGCTATAGCTATCCTTTTTGCAAAGTCTCATGTGCAAAGGATTTAAGCCCTTGGCGCAATTTGAGTTCTTATGCTCTCTTCTGTAGCTTTTCAATATTTCTAGGGTTTGTCTATTTTCTTTATTCCCTTTATGTAATGTCATGAAATTGGGCTTGGAGAGTCACTTGGCTATTGCTAATATATTCCCAAAGTTTCATGTGCAGAGAATCAAGGATTGGACAAAATTTGTTTTTTCTCTAGTTTGTCATGATCTCTGGAATGGACCTTCATTTGAGCAGGCTGGACTGAACTTTTCGCTAAAGTTCAGTTTTAATAGATCTTTTGATATGAGACTTCTCCCCTTGAGGACATGTAGCTAATTGGGTTAATATTCTGTTCAATCAAGCTGAGAAGTCAGGCAAGCTTTGAATCAATCTTTTGTTTTTTGTTCGGGCTCTGCATTTACTGTTTTAAATATTTTTAGCTCCCTGCTGGTTTCGGCCAATCCTAGTGTTTCAGTGTATTTTCGGTTTGCTTGAACTGCACGCTCTGTAATCCTTCTTGCTGCAGTTCGGTCTCTTTTTGTGTGTTGTGTGCAGCTGCATCTAATCTTGTTTTGACCAAGTCTTTAAGTCAGCTTTCTTCAGTTATTGCTTTCTTAGTGCAATCCGATTCTCAGTTTGGATCTTGCAGATTTAGTGCTTTTCATTTTATTCTTTTGCTGATTTTCATCCCTTCCGCATGCAGATCAAACAGCGATATTTTCAGTTGAAATTTTTACTGGATGATCTCTGATTTATGGTGAATTTTTCAGTGTCGCATGCGTTCCAAATTTCAGCAAAATTATTTTTAATTTTCTGTGAGGTGCTTTGTTTTGCTTCTTGTTGAAAAATCTGTGTACGATTTCTCGGAGGAATTTTAAGAGATCGACATTCACCCCCCCTCTGTCGCCTTTTCGGTCCTACAATTTAAGTCAATTTTTTGGTCGAAATCCCCTAAAAAAAATTTCGTCGGAGCACAAAACGATTTACCTCCGGGTTCGTAGGAGGGGAAAAATAACAAAAAATGCCCATAAATCTCAAACCCCAGGGGGCCAAGAGAAACCTATCCATCCGACTATCCCCCGTCACCTCCCCCACAAACTGTTCATCACCCGCACGAAAGCCATCAGCTATGGCCTCTCGCGACGCCGCCACCTTCCAGCTCTACCGGCCCATGGCAATGCCGACGCCGACTCCACTGCCCCAGTCAATGGCAATGCCGTTCACGGCCGCACCCTCAGACGCCGTGGTGCCGGCGCCAAAAAAGGTGGGCGCGGGGGCGGCAAAGGGCGGCAGGGACAGGCACAGCAAGGTGAACGGGCGCGGGCGTCGCGTGCGCATGCCGATCGTGTGCGCGGCGCGCGTGTTCCAGCTCACCCGCGAGCTGGGGCTCAAGTCCGACGGCCAGACCATCGAGTGGCTGCTCCGCCAGGCCGAGCCCTCCATCATCGCCGCCACCGGTTCCGGCACCACCCCCAGTCTTCTCCTGCTCCTCCGCCCCATCCAACACCACCGCCTCCCCCCTCATCGGCAAGCGCCCGCGCCAGGACCACGAGGCGCCGTCGTTCTGGGAGGCGCTGCAGCCTGCGCGGCCCGTGGCGTGGGGCCTCTCGCCGTCGCAGGAGGCGCAGGCGTACGCGTCGGTGGCTCAGGGCCACCACCTCAACCTGCTCTCCGCGCTCTCCGGCGCCGCGAGGCGACCGGAGGAGGGGTCCCGGTGACCGCCGCAGCTTTTCTGCGTGATTGCATGCGCTGACGCGTGGGTGTAGTGCGCGTGGTTAATTCTTGCAGGAGCCAGGTGCTCTTGCTGTTGTGTGGCTTGCCGTCCTTTCTCATTTCCATTAATCCGTGCTTCTTTGCGCGCATTGTGTGTGTTGTTTTGCGTGATTTTCGGTTGGAGAAGCACAAAGAATACGATCAGAGGTAGCAATTGTATATACTTTTTTTTTGGAAAAGAAAGACTTTATTAATCCCAAGCTCAGTACATCGAGTGGATACACATCTTTGAAACAAAAACTTCCAGCCTCTGTCTAAGAAATAGGCACACAACTTAAGAATAAAAACAGATCTGAGCAAACTCTAGTGACATTCAATCCTAAGACTAGATCGCCACCCATATGCCCGGGTAAAGATATCCTTCGCCAACTGCTCCAACTGTCGCGATGCCACCACGACCGTATCCTGCAATTCCGGTCTTTACAGGATAGCCCACAAACGGAGTACTAGTCCTTAGAATTTACTCCATTCGTCGTGTTTGTGATTGTCCTTGTTACTGTGCGTGCCACTGCCATGGTTCTGTTCTGTGCTTCTGTGATGTGACGATGGTGCTTGTTACTGTGTGTGCCACTGCCATGGTTCTGTTCTGTGCTTCTGTGATGTGACGATGGTGCTTGGCAGTTGGCACTATGGCAGCTGATCGAACACAGTGCTGATGTGTTATTCTTGTATGGCTCGCTTGTTTTTCCATTAGAAATTTATCTGCAAGCTCACATTGTTGGCCACTCATGGACCTGTAAGCACAATTTGCTTTCGTGATGCATTGCAATCGCAAAGAAATTAAAGGCTGGTGATATTGGTGGCTTCTGTGGCAAGCATCCCATTGCGCACCATTTCATTGCAGATTACATTTTCCTGCAGGCCAATGATGATTTCGGGGCTACTTTTCTTTACTTTTCAATGTTCGAAATTGCTCCATGAGTTAAGGTACCGCTTGGTTTGGCTAAAAAATAGTGACTTATGGCTGAAATTACACTGTAGCTGAATATAGCTTATTTGTGTAATTAAATTAAAAAAATTTAAAATAGAAAAATATGTTAGCTCATCACGGACAATACAAATGAATACGAAAAAAAGAACCGGCAAAAAAGCTCAAAAAACCAAAAGTTCAGAAAAAGACGAAATTTATGAATAGTGAAAAATAAGCCAGAAGTTCAAGCCGAAATGAGTAGGACGTAAACCCATTACCTTCAGAAATTTTAAAGAATGTATAGTTTAGTACTATATTATCTACCTAAATATAGGGAAATCAATTTATAAAGTACTCTTTGCCATACCTTACAACATGTGATATATGGCATATATAGGGATAGCACAAAGAGGACTTTAGTTAAACAAACACAGACATGTGCGTATTTTCGTGACTTGTGACTGTGACCGTGCTGTGGTAAACGGTGCATCGTGCATCATGAACTACATCCACATTTCTTTTTACAAATTGTGCATTTCTCCCTTCTAGTGAGTTGTTCAGGAGCTGATAAACACACTACATATGTATTATTATGTGGTTTGATGATAGTTACCAGTGTTTTAATTCTGTTTAATTATGACAGTTACTATTTAATGATTGTAGTGTTCTTAAAAGGACTTGGAGATGTTCAGAAGAAGACACATATTTTCTCCTCCATCTTCCACTTTATTTTTTGGATAGCTGTTGTTGTATTGAGCTACTCAACCACGCCGACTTTTCTTCTCGATATGCATTGGGAAGGGAGGAGAGTGGGATCTCTGAACTATTGCTGCAGAGAGAACTTGCACGTGGTAGCAATAAAGTTTTCTAGGTAGCGCGACCTGTGCGACCGCTTGACTTTTCCCTTAATGTTGACTACTTCCACGACTGTCGTTTTCGTGCTGCTTCCCTTTGCTCTATCAACCCTATTGTAAGTCGTTCGTTCGAGATTGACTCTATTTATAATATTTTTCTTGTGTATTTTTTGAAGTAAAATAAGTTGCCTACTATTAGTTTTGTTTATTGCAGCATTAGTTTTTTACTGTATTTATCTCATAGCAAATTTTAGAATTAAAATATTGCCCATATTTAACCCACGTGTTATTTAGTTGAAGCCAATGAATGCACATATGTTCTCTTCTTTTAGGCTTATAACATGACTTTTTTATAGTAGCTAGATTTCAAATAGAGTGTCTTTTTAAGGTATAATCTACAAATTAATTGTAGTAGATATTGTTCTGACTTTATTATCGGCCAAAATCGCACATGAATATCTCTCTCCGTAACAACCAGAATTCAAAATTTTAAGTAAAAAAATCATAAGGCACAATATAAAAGAACCCATCCATAATATTTAGTCGCAGCCAATGGACAAGATATCCACATACCAGTATTTAGTGCATTTTCTCTAGGTGGTGCTTCAATTAACTTATAGCTTAAACTTCTAGCTGTGACTTTTAATTAAAATTGCACTACAATAGGTGTTAGTTTTTTCTAAAAAAATTAAGAAAAAATTTAAAAATAAATAAAAACCGTTATATCATCATGAATAGTACAAATGAATAAGGGAAAAAAATTAAAAAAGCTAAAAAAAAATCAAAATAAGCTGAAATTAAAAATCAATACATTTTATGTAGTTTTTAATTTAAATAAATAAAAAACCATAAACAGAAACTGTTTGGAGTTGGTGAGTTGCTTTTATTTCTGCACGGGGGCAAAAGCTGCTTGCCACGCCTGCTCTGCTGTGCTACGGCCTCTGTCACTTTGCCCTGAAAGGTTCTGGCTGTTTCTCTGGGGCATGATTCGCGTCAAGCTGTATGGCATTTGAGCTGTAAAGGAGCCCTATCTTACGACGACCATGCTTACATGTTTCTGCACATGTACTCTGCATTTGCAATCCATTCAGATTTCTTAAAACTGTTAGGGGAGAGAGGGAGAGAGAGAGATGCTATGTGATGAGAGGGAGAGAGAAGCGGCTGTTGGCACCGACCTCAGACTTGCTGGCTGGTCCTTGGCATCCGGCTGGTTGGTGGCAGCCAGCTGCATGCTCCGGTCTGAGGTCTCTGGAGTGGATAAGTCATAAGTGGATTTACCAGGACGCTGGTAGTACTTGGTACTAGACATGTCAGCCATGCGAAACCGGGAGGCGGGAGCGTCGTTGCTTTCGTGCACTGTGCCGGCCGCGCCTGGGTACGTTTCCTATTTTCCATCGAGTCGCTGTCCTACGCAAGTAGCGTGCGAGTGATGAATGAAATGGGGGCTCGAGGGAACAGGCAACGCGCACTCCTTTGCAAGTGAAACATGAGCTAGGTAGGATCATTGCATCATGCTTCTCTTGAAGCAGTGGATAAACTATCTGTTTCAATCTATTTATGTGTATCTCAAAGTCTTCACAGGCAGCGGGGATAGCTCAGTTGGGAGAGCGTCAGACTGAAGATCTGAAGGTCGCGTGTTCGATCCACGCTCACCGCACGAAATTCTTGTTTCGCAAACTGATTTTTTCCCCATTTTTGTTGAGGCCTTGTACATCTGCAGATGGTATTGTATTTGTTCATCTCGATTCTCTTCTAGTCCCGAAAATATACTTTAGTACAGTGTAACCTTCAAGGCAGAGATAGCTCCTCAGCTTCATGGATCTCTACCAGCTTTCTATGGATGTGCTTCATCACCAATTCCAGACCAGTTGTCGTCATGTGCTCCATCACCAATCTTATGGTTTGCTGCATAGCTTTGAACTTTCAGTCCATTCTGAGAGCAAGTGTTATACTCGAATCATGAAGCTACGCAAGAAAAAGAACAATCGTGTTTCAGATGACAACCCCTGTCCATTTGGGGCCACTCGCAGCCAGGCAGGCTTTGGCAAGGCTGCATGACTTCGAGAGAAACGGACAGCCTTTTGTCGGTAGAGAAACCAAGATCCGGTCTGCCTAGCAATTTGATGCCATTGCCTAATTGCCTCTGCACATGCAAAAGCTGCTCTTTCTACAGGTACTGACTTTCAAGCTGCCGCCATGAGCGCATAGAATGACAGCTCGCTTTGTTGACGCTGATAGTACCGACTTGGTATGCGTAAAGATGCATCGGCTGCTAGAAGCCCGAAGCCGATTTGAACGCTGAGCTTGCAAAAACGGCGTCGAAAAGCTGCTTTTATCCATTTCAGAGGACTAGAAGAAAGGGGTAGAAATGTGGGAGCTCACATTGGAGCTCCAGAGGCCGGCCTGCAGCGACGGCCGCGAGGTGCTGCGCGTGCGCGGTCCCGTACGCTGGAGGGAGAGCAGGAGAGACAAGGGGGAAGGAGAGATAGAGAAGAGGGAGGAGAGGAAAAAAAAAGGAGGCGACGCAGGTGGCCATCTCGCCGGCCGGCGAGCGGAGACGACAGTGGCGCGAGCAGAGGAGGCGTCGGCTGAAGAGGAGAGAGAGAAACAGCAGCAGAGGAAGAAAAGAAAAGGGCGGGGTGGAAAGAAAAAGAAAGGAAGGAGTGGAGAATAAAAGAAAGAAAAAAAGAAAAAGAGGGAGGAGAGTGAAAAGGAAGGGGGAAGAATAGGAAATTAGAAAAGGGCGAAAATTAGGATTTTTTCTACTTTTTTGTCTGTGCAGATGTATTTTTTATTTGCCAAATCGGTTTAGCAAAAAGAGAAAACCGCCAGCAAATTTAAACACCTCTTTTGTTGCTGGTGCAGAGTGATCCAATGCGGAGCTATTCTGTTGGAGTTTTTAACCTAGTGTCTAACTGTTTTGGATGTAGTACAATGCAGTAGTTTACGCTTTACAGTGTGGTAAGAGCCAAAAAAAATGAGGAAGAAGAAAGCGATTGAAGCTTTTGGCCAAAACTAGTTAGATGCCCGTGCGTTGCTACGGATTAAAACATAATCGTAACATTTAAAAAAGTCTAATTGCAAAATGATAGGGAGTAAAGAAAATACTCTAAAATTAGTCTATTAAATAAGAACACTATAGATCAAATAAGATAAATTTGAATCACGGGTAAGATTTAAAACTATAAATCTATAAATAAATTATAAAGATTAAACTATTAACTACCTTTAAGTCTAAAATAGTAAATTAAGAGGGAGAAAATATTACCACTTACCACGCACTGATTCCGGCGCTGTCCACAGTCCGCTCGGTCTCTCCTCTAAATCACTCTCGCAGTCTTCGCTGTCGCCTGTCCGCTCTCCGCTCTCGCCTCTCGGTCTCTCCACTCTCTGCCATGTGCCGGAGACGTGGCTGGCACGCAAGGAAATGCTCTCCTCAACCAACGGCGGGCAAAATAAGTTGGAGCTGCCGCGCGATTGTCGTGAACTCCGGGGATAAATATTAGCTTGTACTTTTATCTTTTACTTATAAATATCAAAAACTAATACAAACATCCATTTATCTACTTTTTTTATTATCATCTTGCTTCGGGGATAAATCAAATAGTCACAGTGCATCACACAATGCACTCTTATCGTTCTCGTTACACATATATATCTCTCTTTTATTTTTTCCACCACTTCCTCTTCTTTTAAAAGTAATTTCTTTTAATCATTACTATTTATTTTTAATAAAAAATTATAAGACAACTAAAACCATAATGCAAGCTAATACGGACATCTTGTTTCGTTTGCTGGTTGCTACTGTGGACGTTGGCTCCTTGCCTTTTGATCCAGTGATCCTCTTGATACCCGTGATAGGCACCTTTCAAAAAAGGTTCTTGATTCTGAAGATGTAACAATAATATATTGACAATGATGTATGCAACAATAATATATTGAAAAATATGACATTTTGCAAAAGTTCATATTTAGCCGAAAATACAATATACTGCCTATGAAGTGAGTACTTCTTTATAAACAATGTTTTTTGTGAAGATTCCGCTGGTATTCATCACTTGGTTCTGTGTGGCCTTATCTTTCTTTGCAACGACAAGAATTTTTATGTTCCTCCTAGAAGTGGCCCTTGATAAAGCGACATACAACTGGTCGTGAGAGAATACCGGATCAGGGAGGTAGACACCGACATTTGGGATGGTCTGCCCCTGTGCCTTATTAATTGTCATAGCAAAGCTCAGCCTAATCGGGAACTGCTTCCTCTTGAATCTAAAGGCAAACATCTCATCATTGGATGGGCACAAAGGTATCCGAGGGAGAAATACCCTTTTCCCAGCATGCTGTCCTAGCACAATCTCAGCATCTATAGCATTCCTTTGGAACCCTCGGACAACCAACCTTGTCCCGTTGCATAATCCATTGGCGGGGTCAATGTTCCGTAGTAGTATGACAGGACAATTTATCTTGAGCCTTAGTACATGCGGCGGTAGCCCATTAGGTGTCAATGAGTTCAAAAATTCAGGAGGGTAGTAGTTGTGTGGGTCATCCTCCGCACAATCGAAGCTATGGTATACCATCTCCTCCCCATGAAACAAGTCAATCATCTTCGTATTAATATCATCAACGTACTCATTTCGTGTCGATAAAATGGCCCGAGATGTGATGTAGTTTGAATCTGAAAGATTCTCATCCAAGGTCGGAAACACACTTTGTATGAGTGTGTCAAGGTCGTTGTCGTTGCCGGTACATGGAACACATATATCATCAGGAAGACGTACATAGCTATGCTCGTCAACCTCCTCGGTGCCGTTCCCAATGCGGAGTAGGTATTCTGCGAACCATGTATCGCTTTGGGCCCTCATGTTACGGACAAGCCTAAGCTGCCGCATGCATCCCCAAAGATAGGATTTACGAAGTGTCGCATCAGTAATTTAAGGCCTTGATCCCTTCCGAACAACCGGTAGCACTTGTCTAAAGTCCCCACCAAAGACCACCGTCTTACCCCCAAATGGCACATCCCTTCGATCCATGATGTCTCGCATGCTACTGTCTAGCGCCTCAACAGCTTGTCGTTTTGTCATCGAGGCTTCATCCCAAATTATTAGTGACGCTCGCTGAAGGAGCTGGGCAGTCCCACTCTGCTTTGTGAAGCTACAAACAGCCCCATCTTCAATGTTCAGTGGGATCTTAAACCTTGAGTGTGCGGTCCTGCCTCCAGGCATTATGGATGTAGCAACACCTGATGTTGCGGTTGCCACGGCAATCTTTCCCTCACTTCGAACCTTTGCAAGGAGTGCTTTATATAAGAATGTCTTCCCTGTGCCACCTGGACCATCTACGAAGAAGACACCACCATCACAATTGTCCACTGCAGCTAATATCTCGTCGTACGCAGCCATCTGCTCAGTGTTCAAGAATGATGGAAGAGACAAATGCTCATGGTCAACCTGGATTATTGACTCCTCCATGATCTCCCTAGTCTCATTGGTGTTGAGCGAGTCGTCAATCTCAGGTAGAGGAAATGTTGTTATGTCCTTCCCCATCGATTGGAGCATATTCTTGATATCCAACAACACCATTTGCTCAACCATGCGTGAGCATGAGTGCACATGATGGTAATCTTCCGCCATTCCTTCAAAGTGTTTCTCCCAAAGGCCACGCACGTTATTAGGCTCACAAAACACTAAAATTGTTGCAAAGAGTCTCCGAAGAGCAGATGGCATCTGGAACAACTCGGCCTCACTAAGGCACTCGTCAAGGGTGTTGTCTGCCTCAACAAGCCCTCTCTTTTCAGCAGCTTCACGAAAGAATGGATATACCACCCCATCTACCGTTTGAAGGTCTTCAAATGACGTGGCACCCGTTACATGGTTAAGGAGAACCCTGAGATAGTATCGCTCCCCTTCTGCTGGATGTGCTGACACGATTCTGCCAACCTGTGTTCTTTCTTCCCTTTCCTTCCACTGTTTTGGCCCCGCCTGCCAAACAAATGCTGATGAGAAATCCTTATACAGGATGCCACGAGCTCCTTCATTAACTTTATTCATCTCAAAATACTCAGTCAACATGGACCTTTCAGAGCCATGTCGTTCGACAACATCGTGGAGATCTTGTCCAGCACGGAATGAGACCATGTGCATGTTTGGGAGGTGTAGTTGTAGCTGCATCACAGGTGGGGAGACCTTGCTAAGTTCAAAGCTATAGATCCTCCATAATGCTTCAGGTGGGGTAACCCACCTTGCATCCCTGAACTGCTTGATCTCATCAATATTACCATTGCTATCGAGCTCATCAAGAGAAACTGATGCTCGATCATGCCCCTTGTAGATGTACTTGAAAAGATACTTCACGGCTTTTATGCTCGAGCAGACCTCCACATTGATGTGGCAATTGAACGTCTTTAGGAGGTAAGGATTGTATGGCACAACCCATCTATTATCTAGCATTTGTCCACGAACCTTTGCTCGACGGCCATCATCTCTTCTTCTATAAATAGGGTATGAGTCCTTTCCCTGTAAAGTAGTACTATTGAAAGGACGCGGGTAATGGCACTTGCATGTGCCATCTTGCATGCACACATTCTTGGGATTTAGGACCCCACAAGGACCATGCATCATGTGTTTGACAACCATCTCATATAGCTCTGGGTATTTGTTTTTGTCTGGTAGCTCAGCAGATATGACACAATCATATTGTTCTGGACAAGTGAGCTTGTACCGTCCCTCCATGATTAGAAGGAAGTGCACGTGTGGAAGACCCCTTTTTTGGAACTCAACGACGTACACATAAGCAGCCACCTTACCAAGGATGTGCTTCTTGAACAACTGTTCCTTGAGGTGCTCTAGTTTGGCTCTGAATATACGCACAATGAGATCTGGGCGGTCCTGTGGGCATTGACCTGGTTCTAGCTCACGTATTATCTCATCCCAGTTAGGATTACATGTCATTGTTAGGAAGATGTCTAGCTTCCCGTACTTCTGCACTAAGGCCATAGCATCCCTGAATCTTCTTTTCATATCTCTCGGGCCCCCAATGAATGATGTTGGAAGAACAATGCGCTTTCCCACCGCATCGGCTCGACTCTCTCCAGCTTGTATGCTATCAACCACGCCTTTGTACAGGTCGGCACGTAACTCCTTTTGGTGATGCCTAATGTAGTCCAACCGGGTACTCTCAACCTTGATGTACATATCAACCGCATATTGTTGGAATAGGCGTTTGCCGTACAGTATGGCATTGAAAATCCCACGACGCATTTGGAATTTATAACAGTGGTAGTCTCTGGCGGAGACGCACAACCGACTATTCAAATCTAAACACAAGATTGAGCCACATAATATTAGGCCGCGAATAAGCACAACAAAAAGGATGTGTCATGGAAAGTTAATAGAAAACTAACCTGGATCCTCAAAACCATAATCATTACCATGTTGTCGAATTATATCTTCAATGGGCACACCATCCTTCGGGATCTGTGGATGCCAACCAAGCTCCCCTCTTGGGAAGAAGAGTGGATATGATAGAGGGTCGTAGCATCCATAGTACAGTTTGATGTTGTATTTCTCATTGTTGTTCCCATATAGGATAATGCTACGGTCAAATTCCCTACGTAGCTCATTACCCTCGACCCACACAGCAGCCACCTCCGATGTTATTGGTCTATTATATACTCGTTGGTCCATCCTTATATCGATGTTTAGTGAGACACGATATTCCTCAAGATTTTCAACCTTGCCAAGGTTGCGGAATGTCTCGGAGTAGGGATTTCCCCGAAAGATATTGACTAAACTCCTCATGATTGCTTGGTCAAGGTTAGGTGAGTGACGGAATTGATGATTGAGGTTGTGATCATCGTCATAGAAATAGAGCTGCAATTGATTTGGACCAGAGTCGCTTTGCCCAAATGAATGTACATTATGGTAAATCTGGCCATGTGCCCTGAAAGTGTAAACCCCTGATCTCATGTTGGTGTAGTTCTCATCAAGTCTAACACCTAAGGTAGTGAAGGAGAAGTGGCCGTTGAAAAATCTAATGTTATCTCGAAAATGCCTTGCATCAGGATCTGCACTCGACCAAAGCCTTCTAAGTTCAGGTGGAGGTTCAGGCGTAGCCAATTTTATTTTCCCATTTCGGCAACAAAACCCCTTCGACTCATATTGAAATTTCTTTGCACCGCAATGGCTGCAGTCTGCTACGGTCTTTAGCACATGTGTGCTATTTGGTATGTTACTGTAAACATGTTCATAGGGATCATGTTGGACAGATGCGTCTTCTACATCGTTCAAATCTATGTCTTCTCCCACATCCAAGTCTGAATGGGTTAGAGTATAAGCATCCAGCTCGGGCTATCCATGATTAAACAATGATTGACAAAAATAAAAATAATACCTCCACCGGCGAACATGTAGTACTCTTCGTCCATGTCCTCTTCAAGAATTGTATCTAGATCTACGATCACTTTTAGATGTGAATACATGAGCAGAATGGCATTTTTCTTTGTACATGAGTGCTAAAATCAAGCAAAGAAGGTTACCATCATCCATATTTGAAATATTGTGGGTTTGGCGCCACAGTGATGAATTTTCCATGGATGAGGTGCCACCCTCCGGGCATTCCATGGATGAGGTGCCACCTTCTGGGCATTGCATTGCGAGAGATTCAAGACATGGTGTATCTCGCCTAGTTGCATAGTTTGCATTCATTTTATCTAGGAGTGCTTGCCTCTCCTCTGGTGGTAAACATTTCTTAAGTGCTCTACGGCGTGCATTCTTCTCTTTTCTCTCCTCTTGTGTCAAACTCTGCCTACGAGCTCTTTGATTGGCGTTCCTCTCCTCAGGTAGTTAATTTTGTCTACGTACTCTTCTATGAGCATTAATCTCTTGTCTCTCCTCAGTTGTTAAACTCTGTCGACGTGCCTTTTCACGATCTCGCTTTGCTTGCCTTTGTTCAGGTGTAAGTTTTGCATACCACCTGTTTTGTCGATCACGTCGCGCTTGGATTCGTTTATATGCAGCTATTTCATGTTGGATATTTTGTTCACCAATGCTTGCTTTCCCTTGCTCACGAGAACGCTTTCGTCCTAAGATATAACCAAAGTAAATTTTATTGATGCATATTAAAAACATATTTTCCCATATATATAATGTGTAGCTAAAGGTGGTACCATTTGAGCTCTCTCCTTCTTCATGCAAGTTAGTTGAAGTGAGAGTACTATGAGCAAGAAAAGTTATAGATGCTTCGTTCAAAACTTCCTTATCTAAGGAAGCATTCTTTGGGCTTACACCATCCGATGGTTCGTGTATTACGAGCCATGTTGGAGTTCGTGGTATAACAATGGGGAAAGATCTCATTCCCTTTGCCAAGTTTTCATCAAGCACTGTTCGAAATATTCATTTAAAATATGAATGCAAGCTCATGTTTTATTTTGAAAACTTGCACTTCAAGAATTACAATATAGGAACCTTTTTTCCCTTTGAGATCTTGACTTGATGGCTGTGACATCTTGCTAAAACACCTTTCCCTAAAATGAAAGGTGTAAGATAAAAAAAAATATGATACAAATGGCAAATTTAGCCTCGTCGCAAGGACATGGTTGTTCAAAACATAATTTCATCCCCAAAGAAAATAAATTATACTGGCATGTACAACTTTACAACATTCAAGATAATTACATAGCACAAATTCCATTATCATCGTTACACGAAATAAGTGATACAATAAATGACATGTACAACTTTTTGCATCCCACAGAATCAAGTGCAGACTCCAGTTTTTTCAGTTCCTAACCCCAGAAAAAAGATAGAAACATTCCCCCCTATATCAAAACATTCAAATGCATGAGTAAATTGATTCCTCAAATTCTGGAGATGGAAACATGCTAGTGGTAGAACAGTTATCACCATCAACTTCATAGCAGCCATGTACCCTGCCAACGGCAGGCGCAGCTCAACCTTCCACATTCATGTTCAGTTTTTGTACGATTAACGAGGCATTTCATATATAATTTTGAATTACATAAAAATAAAATATTATATTTATAGAATTCGAAACTTATTCTGTCTGGACATCTCAAAGAAACCATCAGTAACTTTCAGATGACTCATGAACTCTAATCATTTACTTTTCCACCCCTCAAAGCATGTAAATTATAGCAAGCTTTTCTCTTAAACCAATGAGATGAGCCTTTAGTGGATGGATCCCAAGTCCTAGCTAGCACATATATGAGCCAGCAGGGCAAGCCACCAACTTGAGAAGCATTGCTAGCTGCATCCGCATGGCTCACCTACTCAATATCAAGCCCTTTCCATCTCCTCCCTCCTAGTTACTGATGGTTTCTTTTGAGGTTTTAAAATCGCTATCTATTTCCGTCCTGCCTTCACCATTGCAAGATGGGCATGATTGGTTTGTAGGCAACTTTGACTCAGTGGTTGCTAGCCACGCATTCTCGGTATATACATATTTATTTGATTTCATTTGGTATTGTGGTGGAATAGAGTTATCTCGTTTTTTAAGTTGTTTTGGTGCCTGCCTAGCTACTTTTTTTGAAAAAAATGTTGCAAATGGAGAGATATTTCAGTTCCAAAATAGCATAACAAATAAGTGAATATGTGAGAGGAACAACCATTGGATAACAAAATTTGTCTAAATTAAATCTGATTTGCCAGACATACTGTTAGATTTTCCACAAATGCTTTCCATAGCAACTTTCAAAACAAGCACCACAGCACAATCACCACAAACTATAATGCTACATTTTTCACAAATGCTTTCCAAGGCAACTTTCAAAATAAGCACCACGCAGCACAACCACCACAAACTGAGCCTAACTAATAACAGATGACATGATCAACATGTGGATTCGCTCGTGGATGAAACTATGTCACATTGTAGAGATAATACTTCTATAGTATGCTTTACTTTCTTCTCAATATCCAAAGGCTTGGGCAAGAGTAACACAGAGGTCCATACAGAGAATTTCGTTTAACCTAAAAATAAGTTAGACTTTGATTAAACCGAAATAACCACAAGCTACAAAACAGATGAAAGTCGAGATTGACAGATGATAATGACTTTCGTCATCGATGAATCGGATTAAGGGTATGTATATTGAGAAAAATACAGCCTTAGAACACTTCTGGATCTAAATAATATCAACCCAGGAAATTTGTAAACCTCAACTATGTCAGAGAACTATCCGTTTAGCTAGTACAGTTAGACATGTGAGCATCTGGTCAACAACAGTAGAAGGTGAAACTAAATAAGCTAAACTACAATCATCAACATCAGCAGGTCCCTCCATTACATTGTCCTGTCCCTACCAAGTACCGACAATACCAAAAACGCAAGATTCTTATATTTCATTTTCTTTTCCAAGAGGAACACTGCACCTGTGATCCATCCCAGAGCTGGCCCCAGTACACACTGCCGAACCCACCCTCACCAAGCTTGTTATCATAATTGAAATTGTTCGTTGCTGACTGTAGTTCCTTCAGTAAGAAGATGCGCCATGTCGTGTCCTTCTTCTTCTTCTTCTTCTTCTTCTTACCGGGCTGAGGCCTAAGAACACAACACATAGAGAAATTTCAACATCAGCAGATTGTATAAGAACAGAAGGTATTAGTGGAGCCCCCAATGTTATCAGTTATCCAGCTCTGACCCACAAGAAAATATCGCATTTTGAACAAATTACTTGAATCTAACATTCTGTTACTCCATTATACCTCAGCTAGCCAACCAACACTTACAGATTAATAGCAACATCCCCAATAACCGAATCAATCCGCAAATCATACATCAAACTCACAGCCCGGTCCACTGCAAAATTTGACAGCTACAAGGAGGTGATGTGCCAGCTACTAACCGAATCAATCCGCAAATCATACATCAAACTCACAAATTTCACAAATTTTAGAATCATATGCTGTTTAAGATCATATTGTAATGCTCTAGAGTCCAAACCGGCTCAGACCTAACCACATTCTGGATAGGCCACGCACACGTAGCAACCCGCTTGCGCTTTCGTCCTCGCTTCGCGCAAAACGGTTAACCGGGGGTGCTACCATTGGAACTCCTAGGCTTATATGTAAGTGCTTCTCAAGGTAAGCTAGCAAGGTGGGACTAACCCAGAAATTCATGTGCACATACACATGGGCCAACATGGGCCGGGGTGTCACATACACCCCCCCTCAAAGGACCCGACGTCCTCGTCGGACAAACATACCCACACTGGGGCAAATGATAAGGATCTCCTCTCTTGGCACATGTCCGTACGTTCAGTGCCAGCACATATGCCATGCCGTGTGTCCGCTACGGGCCCACACGCGCCATGCGCCATATGCCTGCGCCCCTGACCCGCACGCGCCCATGTAACCGCGAGAGTCGGCTCTGATACCATTTGTAATGCCCTAGAGTCCAAACCGGCTCAGACCTAACCACATTCTGGATAGGCCACGCACACGTAGCAACCCGCTTGCGCTTTCGTCCTCGCTTCGCGCAAAACGGTTAACCGGGGGTGCTACCATTGGAACTCCTAGGCTTATATGTAAGTGCTTCTCAAGATAAGCTAGCAAGGTGGGACTAACCCAGAAATTCATGTGCACACACACATAGGCCAACATGAGCCGGGGTGTCACATAAGCTGTAGCACCCTCAAAAAAAAAAGAGTCCTAACCAACTATCTCTCCCGTTACCTCTCTCCAATCCTTCCTAATTTCTCTCCCATCTAACCTCTTCCGTGATAATCTCTCTCACGCCTCTAATATCTCATCTCTCTCCTACTCCCAGTACGCATCCCTCTATCTCCATTGCATCCGATCTCCTTCTCTCTCTCTCTCCCGTCGGCTGGGGCTTACGCACGGGCACACAGCCGGTGACGGCGACAGCGTAGCATGCACAGGAGCGCGCAGCGGCACGGCATAGCACGCGCGGCACGGCGTCGGCGCAGTGCGCACGGACATGGTAGCGGCTCTGCATGCGTGCGCGGCGGGAGCGCCAGCGGAAGCGCGTGACGGCAAGGGCGCGCGGTGCTAAGCGACTCGACGCGCGGCGGCGCGGGCGTGCGGCGTAAGGCGGCCATGGCAGCAGCGGCACGGTGGAGGTGCAGCAGTGGCGGCCGGCATGGTAGCGCACCGCGGGCGTGTGCCTGGTGGCTCGGCGCAGGAGCGTGGCGCCTAGCGGCTTGACGCATGGGCGGCTCGACGCGCGGAGGCCTGGGCACACGGCAGCGGCGGCGCGGCAGCAACGGCCGGCGGGCAGCACGGTGTGGCGGTGGCGGCCGGCAGACGGTCGGCGTGGAGGCAGTGGCGCATGGCCTTGGTGGCAGCGGCGGCCAAGCGGCCGTTCGCACGGCCAAACGACATTACGCGCGACCGAATGTCGTTCACGTGGTCGATCATTGTTTCGCATGGCTGAATGGCGTTCCGCTTGGCCGAACGGCGTCCGCTTGGGCCGAACGACCATTCATGTTGCCAACCAGCGTTTTGCTTGGCCGTGGGGCTAGCGAACCCGTTTCCTCTCCAGTCAAATTCATTCCTTGTTGTCCCTTTATCAAATTCATCTGTATCTGATCGGTTGCCTTCTGTTCCAACCTATAGGTTTGCACGCATCTATTGAAGGAGCATTTGCACATTTCGGATCCATCGTGCAGCGTGTCCGTCGAGTGTGCTCAAGGCAAGTACCTCGCGGCCGTGACCTTTTCGTTTCGTAAATTACATGTTTCTAGATTACTTGTCATATTATCATTGAGTCTATTTATCATGTCACTCATGCTTGCTTGACTAATACCGTATCGCTAAAACATATCGTTAATATCACCTGGTTCATATCATACCGCTTAGCTAATATCGCATCACTACCACTACCTAACTCACATTATATCACTTGGCTAATATCCTATCGCTAAAATCACATCACTAAAGTTACCTGGCCAATTTTATATCGCAAAAGTGACCTGGCTACTAGTGTACTATTAAAGCTTATCTGGTCAATATAATATCACAATATCATATCGTTCATGTTTGTCTGTTTATAGATGTTTAATATTGTATGCATGCCATGATGATCTAGGTTAAGTTTAGTTCACCTGCCACTCTGTAATTAGGATGTTCAATTAAATGTTCTACAGTTCATGCTTTTAATTAGTATACTAGAATCTGTGTTTAAATTGTTAATGGGGGGTGGCATATGAACATGTTTGAACTTAGGTTTAAATTATTGACACTCTTTTGATATTAGGGCTGCTATGTTTAGTTTCCTAATGTTATGTCTCAATAATTGTACGATGTTGTATTTGAGCCATGAATAATGTATGTATTAAACATGTTAATCTGACTAATAATCACTTTTCACATAATAAAACTTGATTGGTTGATAACCTTGCGTGAGCTATATTATAATATCTGTTTAGGTTAATCCCTATATCGCTATCACCTCATCAGTACTCCACATCGCCCTCATATCAGAAACTACGACTCTCCATTTTCAACCCTAACATATCTTTTCACTCACATAACTTATCATAGCTTTATCCTCGCCATCTCTTAGTTTCCTTAAATTCACACTTTATAATCTGCCATGATGTATTAATTGCTTTATCACCTAGTATCACCAATCCTGTCTCTTCTGTCTCATTGGATTAAATCATTACTCCCATAACTTTACCTTAATTCAATCACAACTCTCTAATTATATTGTGGATAATTCGTTAAATAACGAACTAAGGGTTATCACGCCGGGGCACCCACATATAGGGGTTATTTCCACCCAACCTGGTAACGTACGGGGGGCCGTACATTCTCGTTACACAGGATATTACACCCCGTCTGCGGTTATACAGTCGAGGACAAGGTTGTGCCTGGCTATTCTCGTATAACCGGGTATGTGGGATGAGGTTGCCGGCACCCTTGCTATAACTCGCTATAAATTGCTTTAACTTGTCACATAACAATTATCTTTAATACACAGTCTCCATGATATCCATCTCCCATTTATGACAGTATCTCCGTTATCAGTTGTTCAATTTTTGCCTTATGTCCATTGCTTACTTGTCATGCTTACCCTTTATTTCGCGTGGTTGCATTACTTGTCTGTACTCTTGTGTTGCGACCGTTGTTGGGTACTTGCTGAGATTTTCAAATCTCACGCTTGCTCTTTTCAGTCTCAGGTGAAATGCCAGTGGAGTGATAGCATCATGCATGGGTGGGAGCACTCGAGTTTTCAGCACTGTGGTTTGCCACTGTTTTGTTGTTTCATTCGTTCTTTATTTGGTTAGAAGTGGACCGGTCCCATGTTTTAAATATTTATTCCAGCTTCCGTTGGTTCTCTATAAACTCTTTATGATTTCTTTTATTGTACTTATTTATTCTTCACTTTGGCGATGACGTTCCATAGTAATATCCCATATAGTTACGTGGGGTGTTACACATATGCTGTTTAAGATATTTCACAAATTGACCTAGTTGTTTTGGCTATCCTTAAGGTAATCATCCCATCCAGTCGCTGACCTTGATGGGGATGCCGTCGGAGTTGGGAGTCGCCATTGCCGCCGGCGAGAGGGAGGGCGTCGAACAACAGATCCGCTCGTCGTCGCTCGGTCGTCGGGAGGGGGAGGCGGTTCGGGGAGGAGGATGCGGCGGCGCGGGGCGGGGGGTGAGGGCGGGAGCGCGGGCTGGCGAGGAGGGTGGGGGCGCGGAGGAGTGGCGGCGGCGCGGGGGGGGGGGGGGGGGACGTGGTGAGGGCGGAGGGAGGGGAGGAGGCGAGGGCGGCGAGAGGGGAGGAGGATGCGGCGGCGCGGGCGGGCGGGCGGGGGGGGGGGGGGGTGAGGGCGGGAGCGCGGGCTGGCGAGGAGGGTGGGGGCGCGGAGGAGCGGCGGCGGCGCGGGGGGACGTGGTGAGGGCGGAGGGAGGGGAGGAGGCGAGGGCGGCGCGGTGGCGGAGGAGGGAGCGAAGGAGGCGAGGGCGGCGCGGCGGCGGAGGAGGGAGCGAAGGAGGCGAGGGCGGCGCGGTGGCGGAGGAGGCGAGGGCGGCGCGCCGACGGAGGGAGGGGAGGACCTCAGGGCGAACCGGCGGAAGAAACGACGTGCGGGAATGGGGGATTGGGGGGGGGCCGGGGGCAGTGAACGGGTTTTGGTGGGATGGGGGCACATGTGTAGAATTGACCATCACCTTAAACTCCTCCTTTTAATAGTTTAGATAATGCCCCCCTGCAGGATCGAACTACAGACCTTCAGTTTACAAGACTGACGCTGTACCACTGAGCTATAGGGGCTAACGCGCAATTTTGTCATCATTGAAATTATCACCAAAGACATCCAATGCCACCTATTAATGGCTGCAGCCCGATGATCAAGCAAGAATAAAATATAATAACTGACACCTCGTACGTACTCTCCTCACAGATGACAACAGTTGGAAACCTGAGAAGCCTGACGCTTGATCTATTAGTGGGCATATTTTTATTTCGTCTATAAATATAAAGTTTTAATAGTTATTATCTGTATCTTAAGAAGAGAAAGTGAGAGACCATGTGGTCGTGATCCCATGAGAATGATGAGTAATTGACAATGGTGTAGGTTAGTCGAGTTTGGTTTGGGTGGTTTTGACCATGTCGTTGCGTGGTGCAACGGGCTCGGTCGATTTGGTCAAACTTGGTCGTTTGGGCTTAGGTCATTTATTCTAATGCTTCGACAGGTTTGGACTTCATCATGGGTAAGCATGATGTGTTTATGCTATTTTACGCTTTCATGTGTCGAGCGGTGCTATGTGATGTGTTTCTTGTCTGTGTGGCTGCAGGACATCGAGCGGAGTCGTGGCGAGACACGGTGGACCGGACTAGGCGCAGGTGGCGCTGAGGTCAGAACGGTCAGGATGTGTCGAAGACGACGTGGACTCGAGGTGGTTGCGAGGCGTGCAAGACAAGGAGCGCGGAAGCTTCCCGGAAGGTGCAGGAGGGGCGAAACGGGAATTTCGCAAGGCTGCACAAGCGGGAGCGGGCTCCGTTGGATTTAGCCGGCGTAACGGGGCGGAGACCCGTTAGCCATGGGCTATAAAAGGAGAGGAGGGGCTGCATGCCCATTTGAGCACTTGTAAGGAATTAGGGTTTACACTAGTCAAAAGAGGTTTTGGGAAGGTTGTTTCCTTTAGCTCTTTAGTTGGTGTGAGTTGGTGGAGGCAGAGTGTGCTCCCTCTGGTGTCCTCTACGATGGTTTCTAGGTGTGAGTTCTAGTGGGTGTTCTTCCTCCCTCCATGGATGAGTGTGTGTTCTTGAGTTGAGAGAGTGAGGAGATGGATTGAGAGTCTTGTAATCATTCCTCTGTATTCAATCGTGTCATCGGGACTCCTCTGTATTCATTGTGATCCAAGAAATGAAGATCTGAAGTTTGGTTCCTCTCTGTCGTAGCTTCTGTTCTTCGTTCTTCATTTTGGGTGATTTGCTCTCTTTTGATTTTCGAGTTCTTGATTGCTGGAGAGTGCCAAAATGGGTTGCTATGACATGGGTGATGCTTAAAAGCCATTTGGCTAGTTAACTCCAAGAGCAAACCAAGTTTTAATCTCAGATTTTCATTGTTTGCCTCCTCTGTTCATCTTTTCTCTTTCTAGGTTTTTGTCCAGATTTTGACTCCCTTGTTAAGATGGCTTGAAATTTGGTATGAAGAGTCCAGAGGCTATTAAATAGCTACCCTCAAAATTTCATAGCCAAAGGATCAACGGTTTGGGAGTAATTGGATTTTTGGCTCAGCTCGGGCAAAATTTCAGATTTTTACCCAAATCTGAAATTCGTGTTTCTTGAAAGTGGTTTCTTGAAATTGGCTCTTGGCTTAGTCTTCTGGGAGTATTCCCTAGCTATCCTCAAAGTTTCCCAAGCCAAGAATCGAAGAATCTTGCGAATTTCTCAGTTTTCAGATTCATTGTCTGAAAATTTCTGTTTGCTGTTTTTCCTCGAGAGGTACTACCGCTCCTGGAAGAGGTACTACCGCTCAGCGGTACTACCGCTCCTGGAAGAGGTACTACCGCTCAGCGGTACTACCGCTCGTCCCAGCGGTACTACCGCTTGCAGCCAGACTTGCGCTGAATTTGTTTTTCTTGATTGCTTCTTTCTGGGTCTAGTTTTTCCTTGTCTCTGTGATGTCCAGTAAGGGTTTATTTTCTCCTTCATAGCTCCCATAGCTATTGGAGAAGAAGATAATTGTTGGGGGCGATTTTTAAAGATCGACATTCACCCCCCCTCTGTCGCCATTTCGGTCCAACAATTGGTATCAGAGCCGGTTAGCTCTAATTCATAGATCTTAACCGGTCTCAAGAGCCATGGCGACGGACAAGTACTCGACCAAGCCACCCGTGTTCGATGGCATCGATTACCCCTTCTGGAAGAGCCGAATGGAGACATACATCCAGGCCCAGGGGTATGCCATCTGGCGGAAGGTCAAGGTACGATTCGCTGTTCCTGCCGATGAGAACATCAATGCCGGGAACATGGCTGATGTTGAGGCGAATGCAAAGGCAAGGAACATCATCATCCAGGGGTTGAGTCGTAGCGAGTTTGACCGTATATCTCACCTGTCGTCCGCCTACGACATCTGGGTGACCCTCGACGCATACCATGAGGGCACCACCCAGATCAAGACGGTTCGACAGGACCAGTTCAAGCGCGAATACAACAAATTCGAGATGCTTGCTGGTGAGTCCCTGGACGAGTGCTTTTCGCGATTTCACAAAATCTTGAGCAACCTCCGAGCGGTCGGTCTCACATACCCCGACTCGGACAACGCTCGTCAGATGCTCGCGGCACTCGATCTGCGCGTGTGGGAGATGAAGGTGACCACCATCAAAGACACGACAGACCTCTCGACCCTGACTCTTGACGCGCTGTACTCGCGCCTCAAGACTCACGAGATTGACGTTGTCTCTCGTCGGTCGAAGTCACAGTCGATGGCTTTGGTCACCGATCCCAGTCCGGCTTCTGGTTTTTCCGCCGATTCGCTTTGTGGGTTCTCCCTAGCTGCTCTATGTGACGTAACTGATGATCAGTTAGAGCAGCTAGAGGATGAACAGCTGGCCCTCCTAGCTCGGAAGTTCTCCCATGCTTACAAGAGGAGGAGACAGAAAGAGAGGCGGACCAGTCATCTGCTTCGAGTGTGGTGGCCCCAACCACATTCGAGCAAACTGTCCCAAGCTGGAGAAGGGCAAGAACAACTACGGCGGTTCAGGCAAGAACGACTACACCGACAAGAACCGCAACCAGAAGCCTCCAGCTCAGACGCCGGGAAAGAAGAAGTTCCGCGACTTCGGGAAGGCCAAGAAGCTGTTTCACCGTGTCCTCACCGCCTTCGACGACCTCGACCTCAGCGAGGTGGAGGGATGGAGCGACGACGACGGGACGGGTGACCAAGATCCCAAGAGCGGCGACGACTTCTCCGGCATGTGCTTCATGGCCCTCGAGGGCGAACTTAGCGACAGCGAGCTGTACTCCGACTCGGACGAGGTTCGCCGGGCAGGGAAGGGAAAGGTTTGGCTTGTAGACTCCGGTTGTTCTCGTCATATGACCGGAAACTCCCGTTGGTTTTCTTCCCTTGCCCGTGCTCCAGGTGATGAGACGATCACCTTCGGAGATGCTTCATCTGGGCGCGTCATCGCCAAAGGTACTGTGCGCATTAATGATTCTTTCATCTTGAAAGATGTAGCCTTGGTTAGTAAGCTGCAGTATAATTTGCTCTCAGTCTCTCAGCTTACCGATGACGGTTTTGAGGTGAGCTTTAAGAAAAACAATTGCAAAATTCTTGATTCTTCGGGTAGTCTTGTTTGCGGGATTTCTCGTTTTGGGAGGATCTTTCGTGCTGATTTTTCTGAGTCTTCTGGTGATCCTCTCAGGTGTTTAGTTGCTTCTGAGTCCCGCGACCTTTCCTTCTGGCATAGGAGACTTGGTCATATAGGCTTTGACCATTTGACTCGAGTTAGCGGTCACGATCTCATTCGTGGTCTGCCGAAACTCAAGATGGTCAAAGATCTTATTTGTGCTCCATGCCGGCACGGCAAGATGGTTGCCGCCTCTCACCCTCCGGTCACAGTCACTATGACCGATGCACCGGGACAGCTGCTCCACATGGATACAGTGGGACCAGCTCGAGTGCAGTCAGCAGGGGGGAAGTGGTATGTTCTTGTCGTGGTCGATGACTTCTCGAGGTATTCTTGGGTGTTTTTCTTAGCCTCGAAGGATGAGACGTTTTCACATTTCCGAGGTCTTTTTGGTAGGCTTTCTGTTGAGCTCCCGGGTGCCTTACGAGCGATCCGCAGTGACAATGGCACGGAGTTCAAGAATTCCTACTTCGAGAGTTTCTGTGGTGAGACAGGTGTAGAGCACCAGTTCTCTTCTCCGCACGTCCCACAACAAAATGGCGTTGTGGAGAGGAAGAACCGTACCTTGGTCGAGATGGCCAGGACGATGCTTGATGAGTACTCTACACCGCGGAAGTTTTGGGCTGAGGCTATAGCTACTGCGTGCCATGTCTCAAATCGAGTATTTCTTAGGGCACACTTGCACCGCACTTCTTATGAGTTGAGATATGGGCGAAAGCCCAACGTCTCTCATTTTCGTGTTTTTGGTTGCAAGTGTTTTATCTTGAAGTCTGGGAACCTAGATAAGTTCGAGTCACGTTCCTGTGATGGGATCCTTCTAGGCTACTCGACTTCTTCGCGGGCTTATAGGGTCTGGAACTGCGAGTCTAGCAAAATGGTAGAGACCTGTGAGGTGACCTTTGACGAGGCCAGTCCGGGGACTAGGCCCAATATCTCAGGTTCTTTAGAGCAGTCCGAGACCATCTTTGTGGATGATGAGGATGATGGAGACGACGGTTGTCTACCTGATCCTGTCCCTCATCCACCCCTTGAGGTGCCGTCTTCCACCGCACCTCGAGGCGATCAGCCCATGCCTTCTGCTTCTTCTGGAGCTGGTGGCTCTGTTCCTACCTCGTCAGCTCACGAGGTAGAGGCCACTTCTTCATCTCATCCTGGACCTCCTAGACATATCCAGAAAGCTCATCCTTCAGAGCAGATCATTGGAGACCTCTTCGAGCGTGTTACCCGCTCAAAATCTGGCTTATCTCAATTCTGTCTCCATTCTGCTTTCATTGCCTCCTTTGAGCCCAAAGATGTCTCTCATGCTTTATCTGATGAGTCTTGGGTAAATGCCATGCATGAGGAGCTAGAAAATTTTGAGAGGAACAAGGTCTGGTCGCTCGTCGAGCCCCCGCGAGGTCACAATATTATTGGGACTAAGTGGGTGTTCAAGAACAAGCAGAGCGAGGATGGAGTGGTTATTCGAAACAAGGCTAGACTGGTTGCTCAGGGGTTCTCCCAGGTTGAAGGTCTAGATTTCGAGGAGACCTTTGCCCCCGTAGCTAGACTTGAAGCCATTAGAATCCTGCTTGCCTTTGCAGCTTCTAAGGGTTTCAAGCTTTACCAGATGGACGTCAAGAGTGCCTTTCTCAATGGCCTTATTGAGGAAGAGGTCTACGTCCGACAGCCTCCTGGTTTCGAAAACCCCAAATACCCAAACCATGTCTTTAAGCTTTCCAAAGCGTTGTATGGACTTAAGCAGGCCCCCAGGGCTTGGTATGAGAGGCTTAAGTCCTACTTGTTGAGTCATGGGTTTGAAATGGGTAAAGTTGATAAGACCTTGTTCATCCGCCGGCTTGGCGCTGACCTTCTGCTCGTCCAGATCTATGTCGATGACATTATCTTTGGCGGCTCTTCCCATACTCTGGTTTCCCAGTTCTCGGATGTCATGTGCACCGAGTTTGAAATGAGTATGATGGGTGAGTTGACCTTCTTCCTTGGCTTCCAAATTAAGCAGACTCGGGAGGGTACATTTCTTCATCAAGGAAAGTACACTCGTGACCTCCTGAAGCGCTTCGATATGAGTGATGGTAAGCCGGTGTCAACTCCCATGGCTTCGACAGCCTATCTTGACCCAGATGAGGATGGCGAGCCAGTTGATCAGAAAGAGTTCAGAAGTATGATCGGCTCCCTTCTTTACCTCACTGCCTCGAGACCAGACATACACTTCTCAGTGTGTCTGTGTGCTCGTTTTCAGGCTTCTCCTCGCGTATCTCACCGTCAGGCGGTGAAGCGCATCTTTCGGTACCTTCGAGCTACCATTGACTATGGTATCTGGTACTCCTCCTCATCCTGTCTTTCCTTGAGAGCCTTCTCGGATGCAGACTTTGCCGGCTGTAGGATAGATAGGAAGAGCACCTCTGGCACCTGCCAATTCATTGGCACTTCTCTTGTTTCCTGGTCTTCGAGGAAGCAGTCCGGAGTTGCACAGTCCACCGCAGAGGCCGAGTACGTTGCTGCAGCCAGCTGCTGTAGCCAAGTACTTTGGATGGCTTCGACCCTGCGGGACTTTGGGTTGGTCATAGATAGTGTTCCACTCTTCTGTGATAACACTTCTGCGATTAACATTGCTAAAAACCCAGTGCAGCACTCTCGGACCAAGCACATTGATATCCGATACCACTTCCTTAGAGACCATGTAGAGAAGGGTGATATAGTGCTCCAGTTTGTGGAGAGTGACCACCAGTTGGCTGACATCTTCACCAAGCCTTTGGATAGTTCGAGGTTTTCAGCTCTGCGGGGAGAGCTTGGGGTGGTGTGTCCTTATGGACTGTAGTGAGAGGGAGCTTTGGGCTTTATTGCTTTACTATATTGATTATGCTTCTGTCTCATTTCTATTGCATTGCACTCGGGGTGCATTTGGGTTTAGTCCTTCCAGCATAGGTTAGAGTGCTTCTCTTGCCGAGATGCTTAGACTTCTAACCCTTATCTTGTGCTTCCAGGATTAGCTGCTTCTTATCTCACTAGGTCGAGCTCACTCACTTCTTGTAGGTTCTAGCGAGGGTTGGGCCACCCTCGGGTAGACAGGGTACGTGTTTGCTCTCTAGTGTGTGATTTACAGTCAGCTGATTATCCTGGAGTCATATGGGGTAGATGAGAGTCAGTCTGAGCCATAGTTGTCTCTATATCTTATCTATGCTTTAAGGACTGCCTGTTTTGGTTTTATTTGCCAGCTTCTCAATTTATTGCTTTGGTTCAGGGAGAGTTCATTTGGGAGCTTCTGGAGCTTAATTGTGACTTAACTCAACTTGAACTAAAAGTTGCATGTCATGTTGAGGGGGAGCTAGATTTTTCTTGCATTTTCAGCATTCTAGCATTATAATCAATCTGCATTGAGCCTTGATTATTATCCTGTTATGACATGCTTCAGTGCTTTACACCTTGCCATGACTTGTGCTTAGCTTGCTAAATTTATCATGACTTCATATGTGTAGACTAGCGTTTGCTATGATAAGTTAAGTAAAATTGATCAACTTAAATTAAACTTGTCATGCTAGCATTTGAGTTTAGTCTTTCTTGAGCTATCCCTTTATGATTCATGCCATGTCAAATAGGCTGAGTAGAGCGTTGAATCTATATTGAGCCTTAGATTGAGCTGTTTAGTCTCTTGATGATGCATGAGTTAGTACAATATGTTAAAAAGCAAAAAGATCTGTTTTGTGCGAAAAAACTGATCTCACCAATTCTCTCCTATGAGACGGCTTGCCATTGCACTTGGCATGAACTTAGGGGGAGTTTTGGATGACCTAGACTATCTTCTTAAGCTCATGGCTTGGAGTAGTCGCATAAGGCTTGAGACCTAGCACATGATAAAACAAAAATCTGGTTGGCAACAACCATGAATTTCAAAAGAAAATATGTCATTTGTGCTCCATTTGCTTAAGCTTCAAAAAGAACCAAGTACTTTAACCAAAGTTTCAATCTTGAGCTTATAGCACTCTATTTGGACTCAATGTTAGCTTCCTTGTTCCGCTTAGCTTATTGACATGGCCTGCATCATCCTTGGATATCTCTAGTTAGACTTTGCTCATTGATGACTTGACTTGCTCACTTAATGTACTTCACTTTTAGATTCTTATCTATGTGTTCTAGCTGGCTTATATATATGTTGTCATGATCTAGATAGCGTTTTATTGAGTTATGGCTTGGTGTAGTACTTGTTGGTCATATTGGATAATTCTCATGGCTCTAAATGCTTAGAATAAACAAACTTCAGCCATATTCATCCATTGACATGTCATATTCTCTCTTTTGCATCCTTGATGCGTTTATTGCCAAAAGGGGGAGAATAGAGAAGAAAAAGCTAGTTGGGATCATTTTAGAGCTTTGGAGATCAATTTGCTCTTTCAGTTGTTGCTCTTGTGTTCCTTCTGTAAAAAGCTAGTTGGGATCATTTTAGAGCTTTGGAGATCAATTTGCTCTTTCAGTTGTTGCTCTTGTGTTCCTTCTGTCGACATGGTCATTTGTTTCATTCTCTTCTTTGGACCATGTTGGATTCGTCAAACTCAAACTCTTCTTCATGCTTTTTCCGAGTTTGTCAATATACTCATCAAGGGGGAGATTGAGAGACCATGTGGTCGTGATCCCATGAGAATGATGAGTAATTGACAATGGTGTAGGTTAGTCGAGTTTGGTTTGGGTGGTTTTGACCATGTCGTTGCGTGGTGCAACGGGCTCGGTCGATTTGGTCAAACTTGGTCGTTTGGGCTTAGGTCATTTATTCTAATGCTTCGACAGGTTTGGACTTCATCATGGGTAAGCATGATGTGTTTATGCTATTTTACGCTTTCATGTGTCGAGCGGTGCTATGTGATGTGTTTCTTGTCTGTGTGGCTGCAGGACATCGAGCGGAGTCGTGGCGAGACACGGTGGACCGGACTAGGCGCAGGTGGCGCTGAGGTCAGAACGGTCAGGATGTGTCGAAGACGACGTGGACTCGAGGTGGTTGCGAGGCGTGCAAGACAAGGAGCGCGGAAGCTTCCCGGAAGGTGCAGGAGGGGCGAAACGGGAATTTCGCAAGGCTGCACAAGCGGGAGCGGGCTCCGTTGGATTTAGCCGGCGTAACGGGGCGGAGACCCGTTAGCCATGGGCTATAAAAGGAGAGGAGGGGCTGCATGCCCATTTGAGCACTTGTAAGGAATTAGGGTTTACACTAGTCAAAAGAGGCTTTGGGAAGGTTGTTTCCTTTAGCTCTTTAGTTGGTGTGAGTTGGTGGAGGCAGAGTGTGCTCCCTCTGGTGTCCTCTACGATGGTTTCTAGGTGTGAGTTCTAGTGGGTGTTCTTCCTCCCTCCATGGATGAGTGTGTGTTCTTGAGTTGAGAGAGTGAGGAGATGGATTGAGAGTCTTGTAATCATTCCTCTGTATTCAATCGTGTCATCGGGACTCCTCTGTATTCATTGTGATCCAAGAAATGAAGATCTGAAGTTTGGTTCCTCTCTGTCGTAGCTTCTGTTCTTCGTTCTTCATTTTGGGTGATTTGCTCTCTTTTAATTTTCGAGTTCTTGATTGCTGGAGAGTGCCAAAATGGGTTGCTATGACATGGGTGATGCTTAAAAGCCATTTGGCTAGTTAACTCCAAGAGCAAACCAAGTTTTAATCTCAGATTTTCATTGTTTGCCTCCTCTGTTCATCTTTTCTCTTTCTAGGTTTTTGTCCAGATTTTGACTCCCTTGTTAAGATGGCTTGAAATTTGGTATGAAGAGTCCAGAGGCTATTAAATAGCTACCCTCAAAATTTCATAGCCAAAGGATCAACGGTTTGGGAGTAATTGGATTTTTGGCTCAGCTCGGGCAAAATTTCAGATTTTTACCCAAATCTGAAATTCGTGTTTCTTGAAAGTGGTTTCTTGAAATTGGCTCTTGGCTTAGTCTTCTGGGAGTATTCCCTAGCTATCCTCAAAGTTTCCCAAGCCAAGAATCGAAGAATCTTGCGAATTTCTCAGTTTTCAGATTCATTGTCTGAAAATTTCTGTTTGCTGTTTTTCCTCGAGAGGTACTACCGCTCCTGGAAGAGGTACTACCGCTCAGCGGTACTACCGCTCCTGGAAGAGGTACTACCGCTCAGCGGTACTACCGCTCGTCCCAGCGGTACTACCGCTTGCAGCCAGACTTGCGCTGAATTTGTTTTTCTTGATTGCTTCTTTCTGGGTCTAGTTTTTCCTTGTCTCTGTGATGTCCAGTAAGGGTTTATTTTCTCCTTCATAGCTCCCATAGCTATTGGAGAAGAAGATAATTGTTGGGGGCGATTTTTAAAGATCGACATTCACCCCCCCTCTGTCGCCATTTCGGTCCAACAGAAAGTAATAAAGAAAGAAAATAGTTCTCTCCACTTTCTCTCTGTGTTTAATCTATCATTTCCATTATTCTATATTTAATCTATCTCTTTTGCCTAGGAGGAATTGATTGGACTGGACTCGCCTGCGACGGTTCCTCAACACGTTTTCAGCACGAATCGCTCCGGTGGATTGAAAGGTAATCGTCGAAGCACGACATTCGTAGATTGAATCGCTGTCTAGATTACTCTTATTACATACAATTTTTGTATTCTAGATCGGTTTTGTTCCACGGAACAAATTTCCTCTAATCTCCGCGAGCTGCCTTGTAGTCGTCGGCACAACGTCGATCGGATGATTGGAAAAGAGGGATTGTTAATTGCATCATGGAAATTTTGAAAAAAGAGGGGGCAATGCCGCTCGCCCATCGACTGCTCGCACTTGTACCGCTCACATGCGAACGTGCTGCAAGGTCGTCGACGCCGCACCACCTGCACATGGCTGTTGCCACCTCGCCATCCACGGCTAGCTACCAAAAGGCATTGGTAGGGAATAAAGGATACCTTCCGATACTTTCAAGAAAGCAAAGACATTAGACTGTTTTACAGAAAAACCAAGATCTAAATATGACTGGTTGTGTAGATGCAAGGTACTTGTCAGACCCACATACTGTTTGGTCACAAACAGGCTATGTATTTCTGTATGGTGGAACTGCAATTTCATGAAAATCATCTAAGCAAAGCCTTGTATCGATTTCAATGAACCACTCAGAAATCATAGCATTGTACGAAGCTGCACAAAAATGTGCTTGGGTTTGATGAATGATTCACCACATTCGGTAGTCATGTGGATTAAACATCGTACAAGCTTTCACAATTATTTATGAAGATAATGCAGCTTGCGTTGCACAAGTACAGATGGGTTACGTGAAGAGTTATCTCACAAAGCATATCAACCCTAAGTTCTTCTATGTTCATGAATTATAAAAGATGGACGAAATTAAGATACTGCATACTAAGTCATATGAAAATCTTGCAGATTTATTCACTAAGTTACTTTCAACATCTAATTTTAAAAGGTATATACGTGGAATTGGAATGATGAGAATTAGATAAGTGCATAATTCAGAGGGAGATTCTTCTTGAGCTCATTATTAAAACTTGATTACGAAAATCGAGTATCCAAAGAATAAATCATGTAGATTAAATAAAACTGGGTGGATTATACTCTTTTTCTCTTGACGAGATTTCCTGAAGTTTCTTGGCCAATGTTTTTAATTAGGCAATTCGTGCAACGTAATATAACATATTTCATGTGCTCTTTCTCCAAAATTTTTCTACTAGGTTGTTATGAAGTTTTTATGAGGCACGAACGTGTCGGATGAGTGCTCAAGGAGGAGTGTTAGAAAACTTAGGTCTAGGCCTGAGGCCTTGGCCTATTAGTGGAAACTTCTCCACTTAGTCTATAAATAAAGGATCTCAATGGCTATCACTTGTACCTTGAAAAGAGAAAGTAATAAAGAAAGAAAGAAGTTCTCCTCTATCTTTTTGTGTTCAATATATCATTTGTATTATTCTGATCCATCTCTTTTATCTATGAGAAATTGATCGGATTGGATTTGTCAGAAGCAGTTGCGCAACAATGATATGCATGGTTCACAGGACGCGGGGGTGGGGGGAGGGGTGGGTAGATGCATTTTCAACTGATGCCTAGGAGGGATTGCAAGTTTGCAACGGACTTGGGTAGTTGAGCGACGGTGGCGGGCGAAGCAAAGCGTCCACCGCATCATCTCCGATCCTACGAGCCGTTGGCGGATGAAGCGCCAGCCTTCAGGGGAGGAACGAATTGAATGATCCAGAGCTAATTAGCAGCATGCATCACGTACGTCACGTCTTACCTGGTCCAGATAATATGGGCCGCCCACGGAAACTAGGTGCCTTCCACAGTTCCACACCAGCTAAGCCCATAATAGTTTAGTACCCATCAGCCACCGTCGGCCTGGAGCAACGCACGCAGGCCAACTCCAACCTGACCCCGTGGCCCAGTGGCCAATTTGACGCTCGTTCTAGCTGTCCTTCCCTCGCGCCCGGCACGGCCCGACGGACGCGGTAAACGTACGTGCATCAACCGCGATTTGAGCCAACTCAGATCCACCGAACCGAGCGACTCTCGCAACACCCTCCTAAGTTCTTCCCCCAGCCGGCACTACATATCACGCGCCACCGAATCACCACGCACCACTGCGCGCTTACCACTCGCTCGCTCGCTTGTACTGTCGTACACTGCACAGCACAGGCCATGAGGCCAACAACGTCTTCTCTTACGTGCGTGGAAGCTGCCTCGCCCACGGCCTCTGAGCCTCAGAACCACTCCACGTTCCGAGCGGGCGCCATATGGTCGGCCGTCATCGCGGTCGCGGCTGCCGCTGCTGTCATAGCGCGCCCCTACATCCTTCCTGCCATGTCGTCCACCCGCGCGCTCTGGCTCGCCATCATCCTCACCATCTAGGCACTGGAGAGAAAGCTCAAGCTATCCGGCGCCAGCACCGCCGCCGCAGCCCGACGCCATGATCCGGACGCCGAGCTCGACGCTAGCAGACCCCCGTTCGACACTCCCACTGAGATTACCACTGAGCACCCCTTGCTCACGAACAAGGGAAGCAGGGCCGGTCCTGACATTTCGGGGGCCTGGGGCGAGATAGAAGTCGAGGTCTTTTACTTAAACACAAACATATTTTTATATCAACTATTAAGCTAATGTTCAATACTACATAGCAAATATTCATGGTCTCATATTGCCATGTGCTCTAAAATGTACATAAAAACACAGAAGTCATTGCATCACTCAAAGAACAATAAGGAGAGCCATCATCTATTATTCACAGAACAAACAAGACTGATAATGCTACAATGATCACAGAAGTGTTTGGTTCAATTGCTTAGTAGTTAGTACATCACAACATACAAAGTCATATAAAGCAATTTCTTCTAACATTTCTAGATGCAAAGTCATTGACAATAGTATCAACATCGATATGATCCAACATATCCTTCTCAATGCATAAAGTGGCTAGACCATTCAACCTTTCATGTGACATTAATAACCTCAAATAGTTTTTCAATAATTTGAACTTTGAAAAGCTTCTTTCAGCTTAATGGATTGATGGAAGCACACCACCATTATTGATCATGATATTGATTTGCATAAATGAAACAGTGATGTAGTTGAAACTAAAGCTCTTTCATTTTTTATTTTTTTTTGTCATGGTCTTCTGCTCTGACCAGTTCAGGATATCTTGTACCATACTCACTACAGAAACGGCAGTAGCATTTCAGAGCAGCAACTAAGTACATACATACACTAGTCTGTCCGAAGGGCTAGCTAGTCTGGGACTATAGTGATTTACTTTTACTGCTGTAAAGGTAAAACGATTAAGAAAGATGTTAATTACCATTTGCAGCAAAGTATTATTATGATAGAATAACATGATAGTTCAGTACTAACCGTTTCTTATTGTGAGAGTGGTTACATGTCCCAGTCCTTGTCATGCAGTTAATAAGCTGCTAAGTACCTCATGTTATTTCGATGTTTAAGTTAGCCGTTCGATAAAAATTAGAAAAAAATGTGTTGATTAAGCACCCTGTGACTAAAAAAATACTCGGTGTAATTTCTAGGGAAAATAGTATACAGGTAAAAGTTGAAGTGATCAAGGACACAAGGATCTAAAGACTACTAATTATGTGTTCTTAGAAGAACACTCAGGTGTCAGGTGTGAGGTGTCCCATAGAAAGCACGAAAATTTTCCTTCCTGTGCAGAGATCGAGCACCAAGAATTTAGTTAAAGGATACCTTGTCGAGGAGGAGGCAAGTCCAGGCCATGGCCCTGCTATTCTGGCAGGGGTTCTCGCCTTCTCGGCGAAGCGGCTGAGGTAGAAGCACTTGAAGAGCTGCAGCAGGTGGTACCCGGCCGCCGCGCCGGCCGCCACCGCCAATACCCTGACACGCACGATTCATGGTCATACGCACGCACACACGCGTACCGTCGTACGTATGCTGATGATGTGCACTTACCAGAGGGCCTGGACGTCCTTGACCGTGGCTTTCTTCCTGACGAGAAGCACCGTCTCCGTCTCCGTGCTGAACCCCACGAGCAGCGCCGCCGCCGCCGCGAGCACCGCGCACGCGGACGCCGCTGAGATTTTCATCGATGCGTTTTGGCTTATTGCGTCTCGTCCTGGTCTCTCCTCTCTCTCAGCGCTGAGATTCTGGCCGTTAGATGGAGCGATCAGCGATGCGTCTGAGGTCTCTCGGTCTCTGGTTTCTCAGCGAGTCAGCGGCCTGGATGGATTGGCGCTTGGGCCGGCCGGCTGGCCCAATCACAAATTAGCACTCAAAGATGAACCGTGAACGGCTAAACGGTAGGACTAGATAACCCAATACATGATGTATATATAATATATACATGGGCTTGAACTAGGGCCCCTAGTTTTCATGGGCCCTAGGCGGTTGCCCCTGCTGCCCAGGCCCAGGGCCGGCCCTGTCGGTTGATCATGGGAGAAACCGAAGGTGTTGGTGAGTTTTCTCAAAAGCTCACACGCCTGGCTGGAGCAATTCGGGCTTTGGGTATTGAATTGCCGGATTCAACGGTCATCGAAAGGTTGTTCAGCGTTGTCCCCGACAAGTTTCTCCAGATCATAAGTACGATTGAGCAATTCGGAGACATGACGAAGATGACGCTGACCGAGGCAGTTAGCCGTCTACGAGTCTTCGAAGAAAGTCAGAAGGGGCGATGCTAAGGCAAGGAAGAAGGGGAGCAGCTGCTGCTATCTCGAGCCCAATGGGAAGCATTGGTTTCTGTAGGGGGAAAGTTGATTATATACCCTCTTTTTATTTTGGGAATTCAGGATTTACCCTCCCACCTCAATGACATGTAAGGTCATTATAAGTCACTGACATGTGGGCCAGGAGGGTAAATCCTGAATTTCCATCTAAGGGGAGGGTATATGATGAATAAATCCTTCTGTAGGATCAATACGGCAACAGAGATCGTAAATAGTATCTTTAAAATTTTTCTAAATATTCATTAATTCTCTACTCTAATAGCTATGAAAATTTATAAAAAATCAAGAACCTAAAAGTCTGAAAACACTCGACTGGTCTCCAATATTTTTTTTCCTTTCAAATGCTGAGCTTGTTATCCAGAAGTAACTCTGAAAAGCTCTAGATCCAACCACACGGCCCAGAGCTAGGGAACATACAGCGCTTCAATACTTGTGTGAAGCTTGCACGGTTGTGTATATGACTTGTCCATTATCCTCAGAAAAAAGGTAGTATGATTCTTATATGATAAACAGAAGGGAGTATATTACTCTTCTGTGCCTAGGCTGTCAGGCCAGGAAACGTGTGAGTACTAACACCTCCCATCTGCCATCAACCTTGATTTAAAGAGCTATATTACTAATTTCTATGGACCATAAGTAGCGCATGGATCATCTCAGCTGGAGAGTTGATATTTGCTAAAATATATTCTGTCAGTACTAATTGCACTTAGTGGGGCACATGACAATGCCGTACTAACCACTTCTTGTAATCGTTGGAATGGTTTACTAGCTGTGCGCACGAGCTGTCTCTCTGTTCATGCATGTTTCACGTTTGCTTATCATATGGCCACTCGCCGGAGAAGAACAGGGCAGTGGATACTAGCAGCTTCTTTAACCATCTTAAACTCGTATTGAAATCAGGGAAGTGCTAAACAGCACTTGAGTATTTTTTTTGTCTCGAAATACTCAGTTTTTTCTCCTATATATATATATCTCATCTAAAAAATATGAGTATTTCAAACCACAAAAAAAACAATCAAATTCTCCTTATCTCATGTATATACTCCCTCCAAAAAAAATGTAAGTACTCCGAACCACAAACAATACCTGAATCCCTCTTCTTCCATATATATACCCCTTTAAAAAAATCTAAGTGCTTTGATAAAAAACATTCGAGTGCCCTTTAGATGCCACCTTGAAATGATGTATATCAAAATGAAGTTGACAGCTGAAACTGGGCCGTTCACCTTCCCTAGCGATGTATGCTGCCCTCTATGCATGCCTAATTAATTGGCTACTCTACTATAAAGATGCACCTTATACTACTGATATGAGCTATACCTTGCCCAACCTCGACCTCGAGCTATCAGCTACACCATGATTTCCTCCCCCATGCAAACCTTTCCCTCACAAGCCGCACAAGAAGGCGATGCCGAAACCAACGAAGAGCTCTACCAACACTTCACCAACTTGGTCTCCTCCTGGCCGAGCTCCCGAGGCATCTCCAACAAGCAGCTCTACCGCCACGACAACGGCTGGCACATCAGCCTGGCTCCCATGGTCGGCGCCATGGTCGCCGACGCGTGCTTCACCGCGCGCCCCTCGGACATCGTCGTCGCCACGCTGCCCAAGTCCGGCACAACATGGATCAAAGCGCTTCTCTATGCCACGGTGCACCGGCGAGAGCACCCCGTGGACGCCCCGGACCACCCGTTCAACTCCCTCGGCCCTCACGAGTGTATCAAGTTCTTGGAGTACCAGCTCTACACGCGAAACAAGATCCCAGACCTCGACAAGCTCCCGGACCCAAGGCTCTTCGCCACGCACGTCCCGTTCGTGTCGCTGCCGAGGTCCGTCGCGACGTCGGGCTGCAAGATCGTGTACTTGTTCCGGGACCCGAAGGACACCTTAATCTCGCTGTGGGACTTCGCGAACAAGTTCATGGTCAGGGACGGGCTGGAGCCGCTCTTGGTTCAGACCGCCGCCGAGTTCTTATGCGACGGGGTGTCGCCGTTCGGACCATACTGGGACCACGTCCTCGGGTACTGGCGCGCGCACTTGGCGCACCCCGAGCAGGTGCTCTTCTTCAGGTACGAAGAGATGAAGCGGGAACCCGCGGTGCATGTGCGGAGGCTGGCGGAGTTCGTTGGGCGCCCGTTTGGCGTGGAGGAAGAGGGCGGCGCGGTGGATGCCATCGTCAGGCTGTGCTCGTTCGAGCACATGAGCGGGCTGGAAGCGACCAAGGGCGGCAAGACGGAGCTCGTGATCGGCGCGGTCGAGAACAGCTCGTTCTTCCGGCGCGGCCTGGTCGGGGACTGGGCGAACCATCTCCCGCTGGAGACGGCACGGCGTATCGACGCTATTACTGAGGCCAAGTTCAGGGGTTCCGGCCTCAATGTCTAGCTAGCTTGACACATCACTATTGTTGAAATATATTATATATTTGCCTATCTTTCAGCTTAAACACGTTTTCTTACGAGTTTAAGTTTTTTTTTTGAACACATAATTTGATAAGTATCAGATTCAAGAGACTCTAGGTTAGCTAATGCAATATTTTTTTAAAAAATAATTATGGCTTACTTTAATTCCATGTTTAGGCCTGATGAAGCCTAAGCATAAGAGAAAGTGTTAAAGTATATTAATTATTTTTCTCATCGATTTAAGATTTTAAATAAACTGATACTCAATAACTATTACTCATGTGTGGCGAGTCCAATACCGTTCATGTTTGCAACTAGTCATGACGTGTGCCTGAACGATTATCCATGCTTGCTTTCTACAAGGAGCAGCATATAGCATATATGTGGTCCCGTTTGAAGTATGTGATTTTTATCTTTTTATTTTTAGAAGTCAGAAACCGTTTTGAACATATTAGTTTTTAGTGTGTTTTTTCTTTGTATTATCTATAGAGATACTAGTTATATGCTCGTGCGTTGTAACAGAACTTATTGAATGTATAAAAAATCGTGCTATAGAAGAGAGTTGATCTGATCGGTTAGAAAGTAGACAATGATGAGACATTGAGGGATAGAGCGGTTGGAAGAAAATGGACGTACAATCACCAACTCGTTCTTTTATAATATTAATGATAACATTTTTTATTTCTTTCTTTATCTTTAATTTTTTAATTGAATGTTTTAACAAAAAGCTATCAACCCTTATGGTGCCTATTTCAGAAAAATAAAACCAATAGTCAGGTACTCCACTTTGTCCACCTAAACATGTGATGTCGTTATCACAACTTGTGCATGCAGTTATGCTATTCTTCGTTATCCATATTTTTCTCTTCCAACAGTGGACTAGTGGTGTAATGAGTAAGGACGATGCGTTGAAGTCCACTAAATAGGTGCCAGACCACAAGAATCGTATAATTATGTGTTGTTGACATTGGGAGTGAGTTTACGCAGAGTTGAGAATGCCACCGTCTCCCATCGGAAAAAATTTGACGCTCAGGATGAGGCTCACGAGCGGCACTTCGCTTAGGGAGGCGAGAATGTCGTCGTCTCCTATCGAAAAAGCTTGGCGCTCGGAACGTTGCTATCTCTCATTGGAAAAAACTTGGCGCTCAGGGCTACTTCGCTTGGGAGGTGAGAACGCCGTCTTCTATCAAAAAAACTTGGCGCTGAGAACGAGGCTTGTGAGCAGCTACTTTGCTTGGGGAAGTGAGAACACTGCCGTCTCCTATTGGAAAACTTGGCGTTCGAGACGAGGCTCACGACCGGGGCTTCGCTCGTGGAGGCGAGAACGTTGCCGTCTCCCATCAGAAAAAACTTGGCGCTCGAGGCGAAGCTCATGAGCGGCTACTTCGCTTGAGGAAGCGAGAACGCTGTTGTCTCCCATCGGACAAAACTTGGCGCTCAGGATGAAACTCACGAGAGGGAGAGTGTTAGGCGACTCGACCCTAGAGGGCGAGTTGTCGCAAGCTCAACCCTAGAGAGGAGTAAGCTCGACCCCCGAGGGGGAGTATTTGGCGAATCAATCCCGGAGGGTGAGTTGTCGCAAGCTTGACCATAGAGGGGAGTAAACTCGACCCTAGAGGGGAGTATTAGGCGACTTGACCCCGTAGGGTGAGTTGTCGCAAGCTCGACCGCAGAGGGGGAGCATTAGGCGACTCGACCCCGGAGGGTGAGTTGTCGCAAGCTAGGTAACTGCTAATGAGTATATATGTTTCCCTGAATTTGAGTAAGCATTTCCCTTTTTTCTTAGGGAAGTATTATGGTTTTAGGCATACCATTTTTATGAAAAATTTCTACGGTTAGGCAAAAATGGTCAGCTGCTTACTCTACTTTTATTTGTTGTTAGTTTGCGGCTTCCAGTTTAAACCGTATGGGGATCATTGTAGTCCTGGTCTGGTAGACATACAAATGCACTAAGAGCTGTGCTCAAATGCTTGCTTTATCCTCCAAGATGCACAATGCTAATTTGCATAATAATGTCTTCCATTATGTTTTCTTTTCACCATGTTCAGTTGTTATGCCTAAATCATCGTTGACTTATTACTATTGTCATCGATACGAGACTGGATAGGAAACTTAGAAGCACCATCGGTCGGATGCGGAGACCATCGAGATTGCATAGGGACTCAAGGAGAATCACACAAATGACCAAAGTGTATTCAATATCAATGTCTAGGGTTACAAAATTGCCTCCCCCTCTTCTATTACAAAAAGGTCCTATTTATAGTGGGAGAGGGAGGCATGTGAATCTACAAGTTTGCCCTTGGGGCCTAATTTACTACTAGGCCTATCTACATCAATTGCCCTACGCGGCCCCTGCCACATTCGGGACTCCAGGGTTGGTTCGTGGCTAGCTTTGGACTCCATCCGGGGTCGGCCTTGGGCCCCTCTGGGGTTGGTCTTGCATATCTCACCTGGGATTGGCCCCGGGCCCCTCCGTGGTTGATTTTGTGTACCTCGTCTGGGGTTGGCTCTGGGCCCCTCTGGGATTGGTCTCATGAACTTCGCCGAAGTTGACCTCGCAAACCTCGCCAAGGTTGACTTTGCGGACCTCACCGAGGTTGACTTGTGGACTTGGCTCGAGATAGACCCTCCAACGGATGCCGTTGCTTTGAGGTAGTTGTGGGCCTGAGGTGGCGTGGCAACCCTCCCCCAACATTAGTCATCGCCGATCCAGGTGGTCGTCCATTGCCCGTCCGGGCTGATGCATCGACCTAAAGAAGGGGTCGGCGTGTGGTCTCGAGCCTACGATCCTTCTGGTAGCCTACAATGAGTTGACAAAACATTAAGATACCTTAGCATTGGAGCAAACTCGGGGTGGTAGTTCGTGTGGACTTCGGTCTCGGTTCGGTGCACCCTGTTCCAAGGATTGCACACGGTGCAAGGCACCCTCGTGCCATTAGAATCGCTTCGGGGGGCACCGGGTAGTCTCGGTCCATGGTGGAACAAACCCTCTCGAGGGCACCGAGTAGACCTGGTTTGCCATGGACCATCTTGGTCCTATAAATACCCCTCCTTCCATTCCTCACTTCCTCTTCTCAATCTTTCCCCTCCATTCATTTCTTCCCTCCTCTCAACTCTCATGCCTCCTAGCCTCCCTAGGGTCTTTCACGTCGCCCTCGTGCCCGGGGTCTCTTCCTTCACGCCCGAGCTCCTGTTCCTGGGGCTCCCCTCGCCTGGGGCTTCTCCGTACTCGGGGCTCCTGCGCCTGGGGCTCCCATGCCCGGGGCTCCTCCTGTGCTCGAAGTATACTTCTGTGCCGAGGCTTCTCCGCCCCGAGGGCTCCCTACGCCCTGGGTCTTCTTCCACACATGGGGCTTCTCCTGCGCCTGGGGCTCCTCACCTTGGACCACGCGAGCCCCCTCCCCCCTTGGGCTTTGCCTAGGATTGCCCGGCCCCTCCCAGGGGGGCTTTGCCTTGGATCGTCCGAGCCCCCTAGGGGACTAGCCCTTCGTCACTGGGGACGCCCTAGGTCACTCGGACTCCTCGAAAAGGTCACCGACTCACCCACCAGGGACTTTGCCCTTTGACGCCCCGAACCCCGGGGACTTCGTGTCTCGACCGTCCAAACCACACCCTGGGGGTTTCATGTCTCCGCCTCTTGCTTATCGTCAGTGGTCTTCGGGCGGTTTGGTGTCACCTTGAACCTCGCTCGCCCAAGCCAACTTCCTACGCCATGACCGCAAAGAACGCCGTGGCATCCATCAGCTCTTTCAGCAAGAAGGGCGGAGCCTCTGTCTCCTGGAAGGATGCCGCGAAGACTAAGATGGCGGTCAAGGGGGAGGGGACCCTAAGAAGGTCATCCGGTTCTCACATCACTTGGGCCTTCCAACATGAAAAGGGGCCTTCTAGAGCAACTGGAGAGGGAGGGCTAGATCAAGAGCATCGACTTAGCCATCTTGCCCAAGCCTGACGAGGTCTGCCTTGACCTAGGGCTGGGAATGCTTGTTGTATTCGCTGCCCAGCTTGAAGTCGACCTCCGCATGCCCTCGATCAGGCTATTGAAGGACATGCTTGACATGTTCGACCTTGAGGTCCCTCATCTCAACCCGGGCTCCTTAGTCCGCCTCTCGGTGTACGAGTGGGCGATGTGGAGCTTGGGGGTGAAGCATCCCTCGGCTGAGCTCTTCTGCTTTCTCCAATACGCTTCGTGCACGACGGCATATGCCTACGAGAACGTGCGCTTGTATGGGGTGATAGCCCTTCAGCTCTAGAGTAGCCAACAAAAGTTTGAATTTCTTGCTAGTGCCCACAAGTCCAAGTGGGAATCATGGAGAGATATGTGGTTCCACTACCCTGCCCAGGGGTCTGGCCTTGTCAGCATGGTGAAGAAGTTGTTGGTGGACAGCTCGCTACACTTCTTGCCTTCCCTGGGCATGAAGGACAAGGCGCACCGACACCTACTGCAGGGGCTTGCTTCGAAGTTTAGAATGCGCGATCTTGTCGAGGAGTACTACATGCTGAGGTTCGCTCCCCTCTGTCAAGGCTGGAGCCCGTCCTTCACAGAGGGCGATGCGTCAATCTGAGCCAGGATGGTGGCGTGTGGCGGGCGTCGAGCGCAAACATTGGTGTGCGTCTTCGATCAGGAAAAAATTTGGTGCCTAGAACTCCTTTTTGCGTGAAGGATGATGTTGGCTCGGACATCGACCGCAATGTTCAAGTAGGCGCTAGGCGGGCGGTAAGCAAGGGCCTAGCGCCTAGGCCGCCTAGGCGGCCGACTTAGGCATGGTGCACTACGGGCGATATCAATATATGTGATATTTAGAGGAAGGATATTGTTACTTGGAGTAACTTGTAGTGTTGTAAATTCGATAGATGATGATGGACACTTCATCACTTGATAAAAATTCTTGATGTAAATGCTTCGTGTAATTGTAAACCTGCACATTAATAATTACGCAATATATGATATTCTTGGTATGTGGATAATACGATACAATTTTTGTTCTTTAGATTTCTATGTAAGTATAAAAGAATGAAAGAAATAAGAAATGACTGCAAGACAATAAGACCTAGTCACATAGACAAAATAAAAATATAAAATAAGTTCACAATCACATGTAGACATAGTTCACAACTATGTCAACTAATTACTATACTAGTACTACACTCGTACTATAAACTGATTAACCGAGAGGAACTAGTATTACTACTTAGTAACCAGCAAGCAAAAGCAATCGACATAAATAAACATCTAGCGGAGCCACCGAGATTCGAGCCCATGGTCAATCGCCGACAGCGCCTTCTCGCCATCTCTGCTTCTCCTCATCTCCATCGGCACGGCGGAGCCTTGGCCTTCTCTGCTGGTTCGCCCTCGCCTTCTACAGTTCTCCCCGTGCCGAGTAGAGTGGAGGAGAGCGATGGCGCGGCGGCGGGGAGGCGTGGCCCTGTGCCAAACAGAGCGGAGCCACGGAGGGGAGCGACGGGGTGGCGGTGGGGAAGCGTGGCTGGAGAAAATGACGGACGGGCAGAGAAGACGACAAAAGGGAGGGGAGGTGGAATGCACCTGTGCGGATATGTGATGTGGAATTCAGCGAGACGACGCTAACCAGTGAGGCAGAATCTGGCGAATCGTCGGCGGCGGCCCCGTGCGCTTGTGAAGAAACCCTAATACCTCGTGCGATGCCTCGAATCTTGAGTCCAAAGTCCAAATTGGTATGTGTCCAAAACCCTAACTTACTCTTTTCCCCTCCTCTGTTATACCCCCTCTGTTCTTCGCCTAGAGTGCCTAGGTGGTCGACACACTCGCCTTGCTATCGTGCGGCCACCGTGCCCATCCGGCCAGCCGCCGCGTTGAGGCCGCCTTATGCCGCCTTTAACTACCTTGGACCGTCTTGCCGCCTAGCCACCCACACACCCGACTTGCACCCAAGGCCCAGCGGACCCCTGCTGCCCAACGCCTACACGACACCTAGGCGGCCGCTCAGGCCGATTTTTGGAATACTGATCGACCGGTGTGGTGCGGCGTCGGGACGCCTTTGCTTTGTCTAGCGGCTGCATGATGTTCTTCGGCAAAGGTGCTAAGGGACTGTTGTTGCTTGTGTCGTTTACCACACTTATGCTGTTGTTTCTTGCTTGATGTTGAGATGAAGCTCATCCACTGCTTCTTACTAGGGGTACTATGTTACCCCGTCCCCTATCAGAAAAAACTTGGCTCTCCTGGAGAAGCCCACGAGTGGCTACTTTGCTTGGGGAGTTGAGAATGCCACCGTCTCCCATCGGAAAAAATTTTGCGCTTGGGATGAGGCTCACGAGCGGCACTTCGCTTGGGGAGGCAAGAATGTCGTCATCTCCTATCGAAAAAGCTTGGCGCTCGGAACGTTGCTATCTTTCATTGGAAAAAACTTGGCGCTCGGGGCTACTTCGCTTGGGAGGTGAGAACGCCGTCTTCTATCGAAAAAAACTTGGCACTGAGAACGAGGCTTGTGAGCAGCTACTTTGCTTGGGGAAGCGAGAACACTGTCATCTCCTATTAAAAAACTTGGCGTTCGAGATGAGGCTCATGACCGGGGCTTCGCTCGTGGAGGCGAGAACATTGCCATCTCCCATTAGAAAAAACTTGGCGCTCGAGGCGAAGCTCGCGAGCGGCTACTTCGCCTGGGGAAGTGAGAACGCTGTTGTCTCCCATCGGACAAAACTTGGGGCTCAGGATGAAAAACTCACGAGAGGGAGAGTGTTAGGCGACTTGATCCTAGAGGGCGAGTTGTCGCAAGCTCAACCCTGGAGAGGAGTAAGCTCGACCCCCGAGGGGGAGTATTAGGCGACTCAATCCCGGAGGGTGAGTTGTCGCAAGCTTGACCATAGAGGGGAGTAAACCCAACCCAAGAGGGGGAGTATTAGGCGACTCGACCCTGGAGGGTGAGTTGTCGCAAGCTCGACCGCAGAGGGGGAGCATTAGGCGACTCGAGTTCGGAGGGTGAGTTGTCGCAAGCTCGACCGCAGAGGTGGAGCATTAGGCCACTCGACCTCGTAGGGCGAGTTGTCGCAAGCTTGACCCTAGAGGGGAGCATTAGGCGACTCGACCTCGGAGGGCGAGTTATCACAAGCCTGACCCAAGTGGGGGGCATTAGGCGACTCGACCTCGGAGGGTGAGTTGTCGCAAGGTCGACCCCCAAAGGGGGAGTATAAGGCAACTCGACCCCAGAGGGTGAGTTATCGTTGGCCCGACCCCGAAGGGTGGGTGTAAGGCATTGAAGGCTTGATCCCAGAGGGGGAGTGTTAGATGACTCGATCTCGGAAGGCAAGTTATCGAAGGCTCGATCCCGGAGGGAGTAGTCGACCCCACACTGAGGGTGGGTATCCACATCGAGGCTAAGCCATCAAGGCGTGTTGGAGTTCGTTGAGGTGAATCCATTAAGCTAGGGGAGCCCTTAGTCGAGGAGACACCATTAGGGTGAAGCGAAGTTCGACCAAGGCAAAAGTTATCGAGGCTGAAGTGAACCATGTCGAGGCCAAGCCATCGAGATGTGTTGGAGCTCGTTGAGGTGAATCCACTGAGCTAGAGGGAGCCCCTACTCGAGGAGACGTCATTAGGGCGAAGCGAAGTTTGGCCAAGGCAAAAACTATCGAAGTCGAAGTGAACCACACTAAGACTAAACCATCGAGGCATGTTGGAGCTCACCAAGGTGAATCCACTGAACTAGATGTTGTCGAGGTGAAGCAAAGTTTGGCTGAGGCAAAAACTATCAAGGTCAAAGAGAACCACGTCAAGGCCAAGACATCGAGGCATGTTGAGGCTCACCGAGGTGAATCCATTGAGGTAGGGGGAGCCCCTAGTCAAGAAGGTGCCGTCGAAGCGAGGCAATATTTGGTCGAGGCAAAGCCATCGAGGTTGAGCTGAACCACGCCGAGGCTAAGCTATCGAGGCGTGTTGGAGCTCGTCGAGGTGAATCCATCGCACTAGGGGGAGCCCCTAGTCAAGGAGACATTGTTGAGGCGAAGTGAAGCTCGTCTAAGGCGAAGCCGTCAAGGCCGAGTTGAACCACGACGAGGCTAAGCCATTGAGGTGTGTTGGAGCTCGCTGAGGTGAATCCATCGCACTAGGGGAACTAGTCAAAGAGACGCCGTCGAGGTGAAGCGAAGCTTGGCCGAGACGAAGTCGTCGAGGCCGAGTTGAACTACGCCGAGGCTAAGCCATCGAGACGTGTTGGAGCACACTGAGGTGAATCCATCGCACTAAAGGGAGCCCCTAGTCGAGGAGATGCCATCGAGGTCGAGCTGAACAACGGCATGTTGGAGCTCGCTGAGGTGAATCCATCACACTAAGGGGAGCCTCTAATCAAGGAGATGCCGTCGAGGCGAAGCAAAGCTCAGTCGAGGTGAAGCCGTCGAGGCCGAGCTGAACCACGCCGAGGCTAAGCCATCGAAGCGTGTTGGAGTTCGTTGAGGCGAATTCATCGCACTAGGGGAGCCCCTGGTCGAGGAGATGCCATCGAGACGAAGCAAAGTTGTGCCTTATCCACTTGAAACAACACAACGGTTCAGCCCTGAGTCTCTAACAAACAATTGTCATGCAATTGTTTCCCACGTTTGTGTCCTACTGACAACAACCGATATGTCCTCTCTCTAACAACAATTGCCTCCCCAATCGAACGTGCTGGTTCTATGAGGCGTCTGTTCAGGCGGATAACTAACATCTCTTCAACGATATTTAAGGGTTGACGAGAGAAGATAGGGGGACACATTTTAGACAATTCAACAATTCAAAGTCAAGCAGATCACGCGAGTTGTACTCTTCCGTCCAGTGGGAAGAATATAGAGATAATAGCTAGTGTCATGCTTTTGTACAGGCATCATGTAACCAGTTCATAGTAATAAAGAGCATCTCTATTCTCTTCTAAAAATTCAGCTTTCTTTCTCATGTTATTTTGTAAGCAGCGACTCAATCGTCGACTCATACAAACTACAAAGTGCACTTCATGTCGCCAATTAAAGCATATCATAGATTTACATCGCCAATTCGCCAGTCGGCAGTGGATATTAGCATCTTCCATCGCCAACCATCTTAAACTCATGTGAATTATTTATTTATGAATTATGAGGTAGAGTCGACAGTTGAGACATATTGGGTGCTTCATCTTTCCTAGTGATCGCATTTGCCAGTGTAGGTGGAGAACTGGAGATCGTCCCGTACTCCAATAGCCATATATGCTGTTACTTTACTATATATAAAGATGTACCTTGTTGATTCTCTGAGTTGTCCTGTCCAACCTAGCCATCTGCAACGCCATGTCTTCCACCTCCATGCAAACCTTCCCCTTGCAAGCCGCGCATGAAGGCGATGCCGAAACCAACAAAGAACTCTACCAACACTTCAGCAACTTGGTCTCCTCCTGGCCGAGATCCAGAGGGTTGTCACCCTTCCAACTCTACCACCACGACAAAGGCTGGCACAGTAGGCTGGAGACCATGGTCGCCGCAATGGTCGCTGACGCATGCTTCACCGCGCGCCCCTCGGATGTCGTCGTCGCCACCTCGCCCAAGTCCGGCACAACGTGGATCAAAGCACTCCTCTATGCCACGGTGCACCGGAGAGAGCACCCCGTGGACGCCCCCGACCACCCGTTCAACTCCCTCGGCCCCCACGAGTGTATCAAGTTCTTGGAGTGCCAGCTCTACCTGCGGAACAAGCTCCCAAACCTCGACAAGCTCCCGGACCCGAGGCTCTTCGCCACGCACGTCCCGTTCGTGTCGCTGCCGAGGTCCGTCGCGACGTCGGGCTGCAAGGTCGTGTACGTCTGCCGGGACCCGAAGGACACCTTCGTCTCGCTGTGGCACTTTATCAACAAGTTAATGGTTAGGGGCGGGCTGGAGCCTTTCTCGGTGGAGACTGCCGCCGATTTCTTCTGCGACGGCGTGTCGCCGTTCGGGCCGTATTGGGACCACGTCCTTGGGTACTGGCGCGCGCACTTGGCGCACCCTGAGCAGGTGCTCTTCTTTAGGTACGAGGAGATGAGGCGTGACCCCACGGTGCACCTGCGGAGGCTGGCGGAGTTCGTGGGCTGCCCGTTCGGTGTGGAGGAGGAGAGCAGGACAGTTGACGCCGTTGTGAGGCTGTGCGCGTTCGAGCACTTGAGCGAGCTGGAAGCGAACAAGAGCGGCGAGACACAGACTGTGGTCGGCGCGTTGGAGAACAGCTCGTTCTTCCGACGCGGCGTGGTGGGGGACTGGGCGAACCATCTCTCGCCGGAGATGGCGCAGCGTATCGACGCCATCAGCGAGGCCAAGTTCGGGGGCGTCGGTCTCTGGCTCTAGGGCGCACGGACATACCGTATTGTACGTGCATGCAATCCTGCTTTCTAAGGAATAAATGAAGCTGTAATCTTTGCTTTCTAGGAATTACTTGTGCAATTGTGCTTTTCCATTATTGTAATCTTTGCCGTTATTGTTTCGGATCAGGCAGTAATTTGTTCCAAGGCCAAGTTCAGGGGTTCCGGTCTCAATGTCTAGCTAGCTTGACACATCACTATTGTTGAAGTATATTATATATTTGCCTATCTTTCAGCTTAAACACGTTTTCTTACGAGTTTAAGTTTTTTTTTTGTGAACACATATAATTTGATAAGTATCAGATTCAAGAGACTCTAGGTTAGCTAATGCAATATTTTTTAAAAATAATTATGGCTTACTTTGATTCCATGTTTAGGCCTGATGAAGCCTAAGCATAAGAGAAAGTGTTAAAAGTATATTAATTATTTTTTCTCACCGATTTAAGATTTTAAATAAACTGATACAACTCAATAACTATTACTCATGCGTGACGAGTCCAATACCGTTCGTGTTTGCAACTAGTCATGGCGTGTGCCTGAACGATTATCCATTCTTGCTTTCTACAAGGAGCAGCATATAGCATATATGTGGTCCGTTTAAAGTAGTTTGTGATTTTTATCTTTTTGTTTTTAGAAGTCAGAAGCTGTTTTGAACATGTTAGTTTCTTAGTGTGTTTTTTCTTCGTATTATCTATAGAGGTATAACATTTTTTATTTCTTCCTTTTTCTTTAATTTTTTAATTGAATATTTTAACAAAAAGCTATCAACCTTTATGCTGCCTATTTCAGAAAAATAAAACCAATAGTCAGGTACGCCACTTTGTCCACCTAAACATGTGATGTCGTTATCACAACTTGTGCATGCAGTTGTGCTATTCTTCGTTATCCATATTTTTCTCTTCCAACAGTGGACTAGTGGTGTAATGAGTAAGGACGACGCGTTGAAGTCCACTTAGGGCATCTCCAACAGTATGAGCTAGTTACTAGCTCTAAGATAACTTCTCCAATAGTATTAACTTTAGCACATAGCTCATAACATAAATAGCCTCACATGACACTCTCACATAATCTTGGAATGTGTGTATGAGACTAGCTCTTGATCAAGAGATAGCTTTTCTCTCTCTTCTATTAAAATATGAAATAATATGCTTAGAGCTAGCTCATAAGTCACTGTTGGAGATGCTCTAAATGGGTGCCAGACCACAAGAATCGTATAATTATGTGTTGTTGACATTGAGAGTGAGTTTATGTAGAGAATGATGGATTTTGGGGCCAGCAGTCTGGTTCTGATCCCCCTCCTTTAAATCCTACTTCATCTCTTTTGTATTTGTTGCTTTTGTGATCTAAATTATCATGCTTCGTCATTAAGCCTGGGGATTCGCCCTAGGGAGCATTGCCATGTACAATTTTTTTGCGAAAAACCCTTCCAAATTTTGTGAAATTACATACGGACCATCGGTTTTACAGAAAGACCCCTACCATGTCATTTCTTGTGAAAAACCCCTCTATTTTTCAAAATTACATATAGATCCTTGATTTCTCTATAAAGACCCTCCTTTTACATGATAAAAACCATAGTTTTTCTAAAATTACACATGGAGCCTTAGTTTTATGCGGAAAACTCCTCACTTCTCCTAAAATACGTACGGGTTCTTGATTTTTTTAAAAGAAATTTCTCTTACGAATTATCGGCTCTTTTACTTTGATCCATACAATAGCTAGCGCGACGTGATGCCGTGCTTTCGCTGCTAGTAATTCTAATAGGAGGGTGGTTTGTAGGAGTGCATAGGACCGGCGGCTTCTAGGTTGGCCCAAAGCGGATTAGTATACTTTATGAAATTATTTAATTTTCCAATTAAGAGTCGTTTTGTATCCTTGTATGTCCTATATAGCTGTACGGGATTAGTTGATACATTATTGTAAAATTCTCTACTTGTAGCCTCTTCATGTGATTGATCATCACCTTGATTATATTCATTATCTGCTGTGCGTTTTTCTAACAGTACTGTTAGCAGTATCTTAACAGCAATTATCCACATATATCTTGCTTAATGCTAACGTATTTGAGTTCAGTAATCGAGTAAGGCAACGCAACGGGAGATTTACAGGTAGAAATGGCCATTTTTATATGACATTAGTAAAAATAGTATCTTCGAAATTGTATTTATAAAATGGCATCTTTACCGTTACGCTAACCGTGCGGCACTCCGCCTTAGGCCGACACATGGTGCATACCGTACGCTCACCGTGCGGCATTAGCTGCCACGTGTCAGGCCATGGCTAATGCCATACGGTGACTGTGTGGCACTCCGCCACATGTCGAGGCGCACCACACAGTGACCGTGCGGCATCACCACGTGTCGACCCAATGTGGAGTATCACATGATGATCGTACGACAGATGCACTATTTTTTGTAAATACCACTTGAAAAGTGCTATTTTTTCTAATACTGTGTGAAAAAGGCTGTTTCTGCCAAAAACTCTGCAACGGGATGTATGGTGTTTGGTTGGACTTTTTGGTGACTTATGGTTTTTTTTCACTGTAACTGGCTTATTATGTATTGTAGCTTCTGATGATTTTTTTGTGTAATTAAATTTAAAAATTTAAAAATAAAAATATATTATCCCATTATAGACTATAAAAAATATGAAAAAAGATAAAAACCAAAAAAATAAAAAACTAGAAAAAAAATTAAGAAGATAGAAGCTAAAAAGAAGTCGGTTTATATAAGCTTGAAGAACGCGGATGATGTTGTTAGGCCAATCTCAATGGGGGTTTCATGGAGTTTCATGGACATTAAATACGCTGACATGACACTATATTGATGAAGAGAGAGATGATAAAAGTTTCATAGGAGTAGAGAGAGTTTCATGGAGATGAAACTCTTCTGCACTGTTTCCAAAATATGAGTGTGTTGAAAACTGGGACATGAAACCTCCACTAAGACTGGCCTTAGATACGGATTCTAGAGACTAGAGTAGGACAGGTAGGCCGCTAGGCCCATAATGAACCACTGAAAAATTGTTTTTTTTTCTGTCACTAGGTCAAGTGCTTACCTCCGCCGCGATATACTTCTGGGTTTATATAAGTTTTGGTTTTCTGTATCAACGGAAAATGTTAGTTAACACTAAGCAAAACTAAATATATTAGAACTATGTTAAAGTTATTTCTGAGATAAACATGCCGATGCAATTTTTATAAAGCCAATTTAAATTTTACAAAGATATTGTGGTGATATTTATACTAGTTTAGTTATTTTAAATTTTTACAAAGATATTGTGGTGATAGTTATAGTAGTTTAATTTGCTTGTACGCATTCCAGGATGCTACTTTTTAAAATACAAATTATGGAACCCTCGGGAAAAAAATCATTGCTATGTATCGTAAGTACAGGATACTAAGACACGGATCACATAATCACAATTTGAGAGTAAGAATTTCCTAAATAAAAATCGTTTCATACTAAATCCTCGGTTTCTGAGGCCCAGTACCAACAGTGAATTGGCCCACCTGACGCTTCCATTTAGCTACAGTATAACAGTTCCTTCCCCTACTGGACACCGTCCAATGTGTGCCTCCACCGCATCCCTGCCGTCGACTCAGGCGCAGGTCTAGAGTTTTCAATCCCCATCCACTCCCATCTGTCCACTGCTGTCCCTCTCGGCCGTCGCTGGCCCGGTGCGCGCCCAGCTGTCCAGACACCACCGGCCTCGACTCCGTCCGGCGACGTCACCGCCTCCGCTCCGCCCGCGGGTACTAGCTTCCTCCGTTCCTCCCCCTCTCCGACCTGTGTATCTCTACTCTCTCTACCTCCTAATCTGCCTCCCCAAGGTCACCCATCCCCTTCCGCATTCGCTCTATAATAGAGATCATATACCTTACCTTCTGCATATGCCATCCTTGACTAGATAAATGCTTCTCTTTTGAGTTACATCAAGCAATTTGTTTCACAACTGTCAGATGCTCTTCTTTGCTATAGTTTGCAATTTACCAATAGATTGTTACTTGGTCAGCTACTTAATATGATTTTCCGGTCTATGATACCGGGAATAAGCTGTTGCAGTTGAAACAGGGATTGTAATTGAAATCTGCGCAGGTTTGACATATCGAGGTTAGCCTCTTCCGGCCCTTTACTTTTGGATATTCAGTACCTTTATTTGAAGTTTCTTGGTAGATTTTGGTCACTTTCTTAGTTGGTATTGGTGGCAACATTTCTAGGCATATGAAATTTCTTCAGGTCTAACTAGGTAACTGCTAAGGAGTATATATGTTTACCTGGATCTGAGTAAGTAATTCCCTTTTTTCTATTAGGGAAGTATTATGGTTCTAGGAATACCATTTTATAAAAAAAAATTCTATGGTTAGGCAAAAATGGTCAGCTGCTTACTCTACTTCTATTTGTTGTTAGTTTGCGGCTTCCAGTTTAAATCGTATGGGGGTCATTGTAGTCCTGGTCTGGTAGATATACAGATGCACTAAGAGCTGTGCTCAAGTGCTTGCTTTGTCCTCCAAGATGCACAATGCTAATTTGCAGAATAATGTCTTCCATTTTGCTAGTTTGCTTGCTTTATCCTCTAGCTCGGGAACTGCATGAAGTTAATTTTTAGTTCCAATATGAGAGAGCTTGCCAGGACTCAGAAGCAAGATAACATAGGGAAAATAACCAAAAAGGATGATCCAAACATTTTAATTTCCAATATGTTGGATTTGTTTCAGAGGGAGTTCAGTCCCTTAGGTTCGTAATAAGAGAATCACAATAATCCAGGTCACAGTTTATTCCCCTTGAGAAGCTTTTTTAATTACTTCTAGCATTTATTAGTGCTGGTCTACCATCAGTGATGCAGAAAATCGTCAGTAGTGTCTGTTAATTTCCTGAGGAGACCAAATTTGGTTGATTTTGCAGTAGTTCCTTTAGTATCATACTAACAACCATCGTTTATGACTATGTGTTCATAAAAAAATGTTGTCAGTGGCTCTCAACTGCCTATCTGTTGCAGAGGCAGTGCATGGCGGTGGCACCACATCATTGGCTATATGAATTTGCTAAGATTGCTCTTGTCAAAATTTTTGCCTTTCCTTATGCCACGGTCTGTTTTACACTCCTCTCTTTCCTGATCTTCAATTCATTTGAATCAGTCAGCAATTCAACAGCAGAAACCTGATACAAACTTGCATTTGCTCGTTATAAAATATTAAAATGTTGGTAGGTTTGTGACATGTATTGCGATGGTGGAGTGGATACAGACAAGTGGGGCGATGCCCAAATTGGTCACTACATAGGAACCGGTAGGCTCACTCACCCTAACCTGAACCTCTTCATGGCTAGTTTTTTTAGACTGTCAGCATGTTGATTTGATGAACCCGCTGCTTTTCTGTAATAGATGCATTAGCATCGGGTGTCAGTGATGCTCGTGAGATGGGAGAACAAAAGGAAACCTTTCACTGCTGAGTTCATCGAGTTGGATCCTTCTGCTGTACACCTTTCCTCCCTCCATCCGTTCATACTCATGCACCAACACACTGGCATGAAGTGCTCACAGCTGACAGTTGTATAACAGGATGACTTTGAAGCTCAATTGCAAGAAAAGGTCGTCCAAGAAGATATAGTTTGCTGTATGCGGCATTTACAAGCAAGTTGGTTGTTCTCTTCCTCTAGAATAAGATATACGTTTGAGCTTTGCTAATCTTCATAGTTTATCCATGCTGAAAGATAGTTATGCTTCAAGAGTGAGGAACGAGCAAAGAAGCTTGTGAATAATGTATCATCATTGCTCAAACCTGGAGGCTATTTTCTTGGCATAACTCCTGATTTATCTACAATATGGTACGGTCACCTCATGGATTTGTTCTTCTGTCTTCAATTATCTTTCTTTGTGCCATTATTTAAAAGAAAGCTTATTGTCTAAGCTTGGGTGGTCATTCTACATCATCTAGTAAAACATGTTGGCTTGATTTTTACTTTATTGCAAGTGAACCTTTCATACACTCTCTCTTATTTAAATTTAGCATGCAATGTGCTTGAATTATGCTGTCAATATTTCTGAATTGCATGATATTTTTTGTTTTTTAGGACAAAATATCAAAACAATGTTGAGGCTTCACATAATAAGGGTCTGAAGACTGTTCCAAATTGCATTTGCTCAGAGAACTACATCATTACCTTCGAAGTTGAGGAAGACAAGTATGAACTGAACATGTGTATTTATAGATCTGGAAAGGTTTGTTATCTTGAGGAATTATATGCAAAATTTTGCAGGTTTCCTTTCTTCGGAAAGAAGTACCAACTCAAATTTGCGAATGAAGTAATGTTTGAGAATCACTGCCATGTCCACTTTCCCAGCCTTATGAGGTTTTCCTTTCCTCATTTATTTTCAGCATTTTGCAGTATACCCTTACTTTCTAACCTATGAGCCCTTTAAACTCCAGCAACTTGTGTCATAGGGTTTTCACAATGTTAGATCATGTTGAAACAGATTAGCAAGGGAGGCTGGACTTGAATATGTAGAGATGCAGAATTTAACCGAGTTTTATGATGACAATAGGTGCTGATATCTTATGTTAACCTCTGTATTATTTTCTTTAATTTACTTCATTTATCACGTCTTGTCCAACGAAACGTAATTGGATCCCTGTACTAATTAATGGTGGATGCTTAAATCTGATAGTTTATTTTTGGTTATGATTGACTCCAGAACACAATTTGCGCCAATGCTTGGTAGTTGTGGTGCCAGTTTGGTGGATCCTCGTGGAAAGCTTGTTGCTCATTTCTACAATATTTTAGGTGGTGCCCCTTCCCTTTTTTCTGAATTGAATTCGCTGTCATATCCCAATTTACTCAGTGCTTAATCTCATTTCTGCAGGCTTGTATTCAACTTTTGTATTCTAGAAGCCTGACCAGATGCAATACCACCTATTGTAACACCCGACGTGCATGATCCTGATAATGCTCATGAAGAGGTCTGCTCTTCCACACTATGCAGCTGTAGATTTTAGTTTTCTGCTTCACTGGTAAATGTTGGTTAATACTTGATTGAAACAGCAGGAATATGTCGTCCTAGTCCTACTACCTCCAGTTCTAAATGTAAATTATTTTAGAATTTATATCAGTCAAATATTTTTAGGTTTGGTCATCAGTACATAAAGAAATACCAAGATTCATAATATGAAATTAATATTACTAGATTTATCATCAAATATCCTTTCATAATGTATAATTATTTTTATTTGAAACAACATATTTTTTTAGAAATTAATTATCAAAGTGTCACCTCAAAGATTATGTTAATATTTGAAATGATGTACATTTGAAATTAATCTTTTGCCACGGATGGTGATGCTAAGTGGGACATATGAAAATGCTGTACTACCAACGTTTTGCACGAGTAAGAATAGTTTACTCTCCGGATAAGGACATGTCAGTTGATAGCGACATGCGAATTTCCTAGCGACTCTTACCCATTGAAGATTGAAGAACCTGCCTCACCCAAGGATCATCTATTTGTAGCGCTATGTGGCGTGTTCTTGATCAATTTGATTTTATATTTATTTTGGTTACAGTTTTTTTGTTCTCTTCTCTTTTAGTCTTTTTAGTTTCAAAGACATATAAGAGATAAAGATACCTCATAGAGTCATATGTCATCCATCTAAGGACTAGCTATAGGGTCTTTTTGATATGGCTGCGACTTATGAATTTGGGTTGAAATTTTTGAATTTTAGCTATTTGCGATAAAGATTACGAGGAGAGATACTCACTTGCGATTTTGGTTCATACAGATGTTGGCCTTTTCTTGAGAAAATACTCTGTTTGAAAGTTAGATACTGTAACAAAAGCCAAAAGCCACTTTTAGAAGCCGTAAAGAACAGGGCCATAGCAAGATCTTTGAGTTTGTCCGATTTAACTTGATTTGGAGTACTTCTTGTGAAATATCATCATGAGATTTTGGCTTTAAATCTTTAAGTGATCTAGTTTGCTGTGACATATGGAACCTATCTAATGGCATCTTAACCATACGTAACCCACGAGCAAGTCATAACTTAAAGTTCATGGGTTTTGTACGGTTTTAGTGTAATCTTGCTTGTCTTAAGGAAAAGTTGGAATATAGTCAAGATCTATACTAGCCTTGGATGGATTTAATATCCTTCATAAGGTGTGTGTAAAATCTCAAATTATTTAGACTTGTATTTTGAGGACTGTACTCTTTTTGGTTTAGGTTCAGGCTATTTTTCTATTCTATGAACATAGGTGGGTCATATTGCCCTTGGCCTACGGTACTATCGGCAGTGGCAGACCCAAAACTAAAATATACGTATGATGGACTTGCAAGCGTAGAGCAAACACTATTATCTAAAAGCAAAACAATCCATACTCAAATTTTGTTGCAATCGCATTAATAAGAGTATATGACACTAAATGAAATCAACAACTATATTTCGCATGCAAACATGTGAAGATGATGGTAGGATATTAAAAATACCTCACTAAACTTAGTCCTAATTTGCCACCAAGTTATCGAACATAATAGTGTGAACAAAAGATGAGCCATAGAACAAACATGTCAAATGTCAAAGATAGATGGATCGATAGTGTCATGATTTGATAATAAAACATAAAAAATATAATAAAAAAGAAAATAAAAGACATACTACTAAATAACTATGTTCTGTTTTCAATATGGTAACTTCTGAATTCACCAAGTTACCATATACATTGAATTCATATGTATCATCTCGTGGATCTGACAGAACATTCTGTGCATCATTGAACCTTAAAGACTAAAAGCAACAAGCACCAGCGGTGGACCCAGATCAAAATCTAGGAGGGGGCTAACGGGATTTATTCACTAGTTTGCCGAATGCCGAGTTGTCAGCCTACAGTAGCATACCGCATTATCGGCGAGAGATAGAAAAATGCTATTGTAGCTATAGCAGACTATCTTAGAAGCTATGATACACATCATATTTTGTCGAAAGAGGGCAACAGTGCCCACTCCCTGGTGTGGAGGAGAAGACGGCGGTTGTCACGTGTCCCAGATAGAATTGGGCGGCGACCACCTAGAACGAGACATTGCCCAGGAGAACGTACTGGATGAAGCGGAAACCAAAGTTGAACTGGATGGCTTTGAGCCTGCCATCCCTCCTCGTCATCGGCTACCTCCACCTCCACCATGCGTAGGCTACGCTCGCGACGATGCAAGGCCAGATGCTCCTCCTATTTGACTCCTGCGGGCAAGGCGGTAAGTCCGTGCCGAGGATGTCGAGCTTTCGATTAAATTGTAAATTAATTATTAGTACTGTTACTAGTCCAGTAGTCCTAATAGGATGATTTAGACACCCATGAGTAACATATGCATGACCCACTCTTCCTTAAGGAACAAGGTGCATGCGTGCATGGTTTCTGATGATCGAATGGAGCTAACTAGCACATGCATGCTCATATAGGCACATGTCAAAAAGCAGTGATCTCCATGCACTTGTCGGCTTTCGGTTGGGCTCAAACTGTCTAGTTCCATTGGTCACACGGTTAAATAAACTGGTCATGTGTTTGTGATTACTAGAGACATAGTTAAGCCTATATACTCACAGCGGCCGGCCAACGCTAAGGGGGCTGGCGTCCCACCTAACCCCCCGTTGGGTCTGCCCATCCTATGCATCAACTTTGCATCCACTTAACTCTGCTGACCATGTGTGATGTTTGACTGATTTTTTAAGTGTAATATTCAATACTATAGAGATAACATACCTTGCCATATTGAGCAAAGAAAGATTGAACATCTTCCAGCTTTACATTGTAAGGAAGTGGTGATGCAACAATTGTCCTAGAGTCCACTTGCTCTATAATGTCATCTGGCTTCAACAACTCGTTAGCTCTACCAACTTTCATCCCTGTATAAATACAAAATTGAACACAACGGTTACAGAAGAGAATACCATGTCATTAGCATACTTCTATAGGTCCAACTAAAGTAAGTTGTATTCATTCTATAGGTCCAACTACAGTGAGTCGTATTCATTTTCACCTAATTTGCACCAATCTACAATTGTCCATTTTAATAGGTGAATTGGCCCTAGTTTGTAACGTGGATTTTGATATACCATTAGGAAAGAGTCATGATAAATCATCTACTTGTACTATGAACTATAAACTTCGCTCTCTCAACGTTCTGAATAAACATGAAAAATGGAACATTATCCTTTTGCTCAGAATTTAAGCTTCTTCACCATCGAAACATGAACTTTGACTGGAGACCACTATAGCATTTGACGTATCATGTAACAAGATTCATATGCAAAAGGGAAAATAACTTGCTTTATTGCTTACTGTCCCGGAGACACGGAGGGCCGAACGCTGCAGCACCTCAGCGACTGCAAGCACCGTCTCCTCCGGCACGGTCTCCTGATTCACGGCTGCATACAGGCCTAGGTGCGACCTCATCGCGAGGAGCACATGAGAGCCAAGCTCACCACGGCCCAATCCCAATCCTAGCACCAGTATCAGCACCCCACAAATTCCGATCTACTGCTCCGGTCCCGCACCTCGCATAAGCCGCCGGGCCATCACCCCGGCACTCCCTTGGCCCTTACCCCCTTCCTCGCGGCCTCTCTCTCCTCCATCGCTCTCCCTCTCGCCCATCGTTGACCCGGTGTGCGCCCAGCTGTCCAGACACCACCGGCCTCGACTCCGTCCGGCGACGTCACCGCCTCCGCTCCGCCCGCACAGTACTAGCTTCCTCCGTGCCTCCCCCTCTCCGACCTGTGTCCCCCCCCCCCCAAAGGTCACCCATCCCCTTCCGCATTCGCTCTATAATAGAGATGATATACCTTACCTTCTGCATATGCCATCCTTGAGTAGGTAAATGCTTCTCTTTGAGTTACATCAAGCAATTTATTTCACAACTGTTAGATGCTCCCCTTTGCTACAGTTTGCAATTTACCAATAGATTGTTACTTGGCCAGCTACTTAATGTAATTTTCCGGTCCATGACACCGGAAATATAGCTCTTGCAGTTGAAACAGGGATTGTAATTGAAATCTGCGCAGGTTTGACATATCGAGGTTAGCCTCTTCCTAGCCTTTACTTTTTTATATTCAGTACCTTTATTTGAAGTTTCTTGGTAGGTTTTTGTCATTTTCTTAGTGATATTGGTGGCTACGTTTCTAGGCATATGAAATTTCTTCAGGACAAACTAGGTAACTGCTAATGAGTATATATGTTTACCTGAATCCGAGTAAGCAATTCACTTTTTTCTTAGGGAAATATTATGGTTCTAGGCATACCATTTTTATGAAAATATTTCTACGATTAGGCAAAATGGTCAGCTGCTTACTCTACTTTTATTTGTTGTTAGTTTGCGGCTTCCAGTTTAAATCGTATGGGGATCATTGTAGTCCTGGTCTGGTAGATATACAAATGCACTAAGAGCTGTGCTCAAATGCTTGCTTTATCCTCCAAGATGCACAATGCTAATTTGCAGAATAATGTCTTCCATTGTGTTTTCTTTTCACCATGTTCAGTTGTTATGCCTAAATGATCGATGACTTATTACTATTATCATCGATACGAGACCGGATAGTAAACTTAGAAGCATTCTCGGTCGGATGCAGAGATCACCGAGATTACGGAGGGACTCAAGGATAATCACACAAATGACCAAAGCGTATTCAATATCAATGTCTAGGATTACAAAATTGCCTCCCCCTCTTCTATTACACGAAGTCCTATTTATAGTGGGAGAGGGGGGCATGTGAATCTACAATTTTGCCCTTGGGGCCTAGTTTACTCCTAGGGCTATCTACATCATTTGCCCTACGCGGGCCCTGCCACATCTGGGACTCCGGGGTTGGTTCGTGGCTAGCTTCAGACTCCGTCCGGGGTCGACCCTGGCCCGTCTGGGGTTGGTCTTACGTATCTCACCCGGGGGTTGGCCCTGGGCCCCGCCGGGGTTAGTCCTATATACCTCGTCCGGGGTTGGCCCTGGGCCTCTCCGGGATTGGTCTCACGAACCTCGCCGAAGTTTGTCACGCAAAGCTCGCCAAGGTTGGCCTTGCGAACCTCACCGAGATTAACTTGTGGACTTGACTCGGGGTAGACCCTCCAACGGATGCCGTCGCTTCGAGGTGGTCATGGGCCTGAGGTGGTGTGGGGACCCTCCCCCAACATTAGCCCTCGCCGATCCAGGTGGTCGTCCATTGCCTGTCCAGGCCGATGCACCGACCTAAAGAAGCGTCGTGTGGTCTCGAGCCTACGATCCTTTTGGTAGCCTATAATGAGTTGACAAAACATTAAGATACCTTAGCATTGGAGCAGACTCGGGGTGGTAGTTCGCGTGGACTTCAGCCTGGGTTCGGTGCACCCCGTTCTAGGGATTGCATGCGATGCAAGGCACCCTCGTGCCATTAGAATCGCTTCGGGGGGGCACCGGGTAGTCTCGGTCCCAACAGCCCTTGAGGAGGTATTTACACTCCCTAAAAAACTAGCCATTAGAGAAGAGAGAGGACTGAAATCAGCCCAAGGTCCAGAAGTACCGCAGTTACACGGTCGGTACTTCCACCCTCCCAACGACTACAAAAACTAGCCGTTGGGCTGGAAAACCGGTCAGACCACCCCACATAGGACCGGTCAGACTGCCCCTCAGAAAATTAGCCAAGGTTGCTCTTTGGAAAAAAGGTTTCGGGCGAAATGCGGAACTTCCGCTGGCCGGTCAGACCGTTGTTACTAGGCTGGTCAGACTGCCGGGCCCTTGCCGGTCTGACCGCCTGGAACAGGCCGGTCTCACCGCCAACTGCCGGTCGGTCTGACCGCCAGACTGCCCTTGGCCCGGGTTAACCCTAATTGGCCGGTTTGACTGCAAGCACAAAGCCGGTCAAACCTCCGGGACCGGTAGTACCGCTCACACAGAGTCGGTACTTCCTATTTTCCTGAGTAATGTATATATCTCAACGGATTTTGCAAAACACATTTGCAAACTATGATATTATGCACACAAGGCTCAAACATGATTTTCAACAAGTTGCAAAAGACATTCGTACACTTTTGAAATCATGACACAAGGAATTTACACATGAACTTCTCACGTTTGCAAAACACATTCGCAAACCTAAGTCACATGCCCCAATGATTATATATGAGCTTCAATTATTTGCAAAACATATTCGCAAATATAAGCCTCATATCGCAAAGAATGGAAACATGGACTTCAAGCACTTGCAAAACACATTTGCAATGCATAATCCCATATTTCAAGAATTCAGCACATGAATTTCAACCATTTGCAAAACACATTTGCAAATGCAAGCTTTATGCTAAGATGAGTTAGAGCAAGTGAGGTTTGAGCTATCAACATATGATGAGACACAAACTACTAGATATGACCCCTCTTAATAGTACGGCAACCTATACTAGGTTCCAACCAAACACCAAGATCGGTAAAAGACTAGGAATATATCCTTAGCCTTATCTAGTCATACCTTTGCCTTGAGTCATCGTCTTGATACGCATCAACTCATGATGCATTTTTTTCATCAACTCTATCAACACATGATGGTCTTCACTTGACTTGATCAACACATGATCATCATGCATCAACTCATGACGCATCTTCTTGGCTTTCGACAAATGAAGTCTTCTTTGATAGTCTTCAACTCATGAAACTATCTTCTTACCAAGTTTGACTTTATGATTTTCAACATATGAAGTCATCTCAAGTCATCCTCATTTGTGGAACCTAAACTATTCATCCAATTCATAAAAAATGTTAGTCCACAAAACAATTGTCATCAATTACCAAACTTCACCATTAACACATAATGGAGGGACTAGATTCAACAATCTTCCCTTTTTGATAATTCATAACAATCTCAACAAATAATGAGATATAAAAATTGATTTGCGAGTATACACCTTGTACACAACAAATGTATACTTTAAGATAAGCTTTAATCAAAGTTTACTTATCCGGTTGTCATTAACCATTCAACCATTAACACATAATAGAGAAATTAGATGACAACCCCGATTGCACATGAGTATATATGAACTACACAAGCTATATATACTCTCAAGAATGTATTTCAAAATAAAGATTCCAAATATGCATATTAAAAGAAGTATAGATCAATACTTATGAACGTTTGGTGTCACCTTGAACCTCGCTCGCCCAAGCCAACTTCCTATGCCATGACTGCAAAGAACGTCGTGGCATCTAGTAGCTCTTTCAACAAGAAGGGCAGGGTCTCTGTCTCCTGGAAGGATGCCATGAAGACTAAGACGGCGGTCGAGGGGGAGGGGACCCCTGATAAGGTTGTCCGGTTCTCACGTCACTTGGGTCCTTTCAACATGAAAAGGGCCTTCTAGAGCAACTGGAGAGAGAGAGGGCTAGATCGAGAGCATCGACTTGGCTATCTTGCCCAAGCTTGACGAGGTTCGCCCCGACCCGGGGCTAGGAATGCTCGTTGTATTCGCCGCCCAGCTTGAAGTCGACCTCCGTATGCCCTTGATTAGGCTATTGAAGGACCGCGGAGGGTGACTTGTCGCAAGCTTGACCGCAGAGGGGGAGCATTAGGCGACTCGACCTCGTAGGGCGAGTTGTCGCAAGCTCGACCCCAGAGGGGGAGCATTAGGCGACTCGACCTCGAAGGGCGAGTTGTCGCAAGCTCGACTCCAGAGGGGGAATATTAGGTGACTCAACCCCAGAGGGTGAGTTGTTGTTGACCCGACCCCGAAGGGTGGGTGTAAGGCTTGAAGGCTTGATCCCAGAGGGGGAGTGTTAGACAACTCAATCCTGGAGGGCGAGTTGTTGCAGGTTCGACCCCAGAGGGAGTGGTCGTCGACCCGACACTGGAGGGTGGGTATCCACGCCGAGACTAAGCCATCAAGTCGTGTTGGAGTTTGTCGAGTTGAATCCGTTAAGCTAGGGGAGCTCCTAGTCGAGGAGACATCATCAGGACGAAGCGAAGTTCGACCAAGGCAAAAGCCATCGAGGCTGAAGTGAACCATACTAAGGCCAAGACATTGAGGCGTGTTGGAGCTCGCTGAGGTGAATCCATTGAGCTAGGAGGAGTCCCTACTCGAGGAGACATCATCAGGGCGAAGCAAAGTCTGGCCGAGGCAAAAACTATCAAAGTCGAAGTGAACTACACCGTGGCTAAACCATTGAGGCATGTTGGAGCTACTCGAAGTGAATCCACTAAACTAGACGCTGTCGGGGTGAAGCGAAGTTTGGCCGAGGCAAAAACCATCAAGGTCAAAGAGAACCATGTCAATGCCAAGCCATCAAGGCATGTTGAGGCTTGCTGAGGTGAATCCATCGAGGTAGGGGGAGCCCCTAGTCAAGAAGGTGCCGTTGAAGTGAGGCAATATTTGGCCGAGGCAAAGCCATCAAGACCGAGCTGAACCACACCGAGGCTAAGCCATTGATGCATGTTAGAGCTCATCAAGGTGAATTCATCGTACTAGGGGGAGCCTCTAGTCAAGGAGACATCGTCGGGGCGAAGCGAAGCCCGCCTAAGGCGAAGCCGTCAAGGCCGAGTTGAACCACGACGAGGCTAAGCAATCGAGGTGTGTTGGAGCTCACCGAGGTGAATCCATTGCACTAGAGGGAACTAGTCAAAGATATGTTGTCGAGGCGAGGCGAAGCCCTGCCGAGACGAAGTCGTCGAGGCCGAGTTGAACTACGCGAGGCTAAGCCATCGAGGCGTGTTGGAGCACACCGAGGTGAATCCATCGCATAAAAGGGAGCCCCTAGTCGAGGAGACGCCGTCAGGCCGAAGTGAAACCCGACCGAGGCGAAGCCGTCGAGACCGAGCTGAACAACGGCATGTTGGAGCTCGCCGAGGTGAATCCATCACACTAGGGGGAGCCCCTAGTCAAGGAGATGCCGTCGAGGCGAAGCGATGCTCAGCCGAGGTGAAGTCGTCGAGGCCGAGCTGAACCACGCCGAGACTAAGCCATCGAAGCGTGTTGGAGCTCATCGAGGCGAATTCATCGCACTAGGGAGCCCCTAGGCGAGGAGATGCCATTGAGGTGAAGCAAAGCCGTGCCTTATCCACTTGAAACAATACAACGATTCGGCCCTAAGTCTCTAACAAACAACCGTTATACAATTGTTTCCCACATTCATGTCCTACTGATAACAACCGATGATCAGACGTCCTCTCTCTGACAACAACTACCTTCCCAATCGGACGTGCTAGTTCCATGAGGTGTCTCTCTAGGCGGATAACTGACATCTCTTCAACGGTATTTTAAGGGTTGACGAGAGAAGACAGAGGGACACATTGAAGACAATTCAACAATTCAAAGTCAAGTAGAGCACGCGAGTTGTACTCTTCTATCCAGTGGGAAGAATATAGAGATTATAGCTAGTTTCATGCTTTTGTAAAGGCATCATGTTACTAATTTATAGTAATAAAGAGTATCCCTATTCTCTTCTAAGAAATTTAGTTATCTTTCTCATATTATTTCGTAAGCGGCGACTCCATGGTCGACTCATACAAACTACAAACTGCACTTCATATTGCCAATTAAAGCATATCATAGATTTATATCACCAATTCGCCGGTCAGCAGTGGATATTAGCATCTTCCTTCGCTAACCATCTTAAACTCATGGAAATTATTTATTTATGAGGTAGAGTCGACAGTTGAGACATATTAGGCGATGTCTTCCACCTCCATGCAAACATTGCCCTTGCAAGCCGCGCATGAAGGCGATGCCGAAACCAACAAAGAACTCTACCAACACTTCAGCAACTTGGTCTCCTCCTGGCCAAGATCCAGAGGATTGTCACCCCTACCACTCTACCACCATGACAAAGGCTGGCACAGTAGCCTGGAGACCATGGTCGCCGCAATGGTCGCTGACGCATGCTTCACCGCGCGCCCCTCGGATATCGTCGTCGCCACCTCACCCAAGACCGGCACAACGTGGATCAAAGCACTCCTCTATGCCACGGTGCACCGGAGAGAGCACCCTGTGGACGCCCCCGACCACCCGTTCAACTCCCTCGGCCCCCACGAGTGTATCAAGTTCTTGGAGTGCCAGCTCTACCTGCGGAACAAGATCCCAGACCTCGACAAGCTCCCGGACCCGAGGCTCTTCGCCACGCACGTCCCGTTCGTGTCGCTGCCGAGGTCCGTCGCGACGTCGGGCTGCAAGGTCGTGTACGTCTGCCGGGACCCGAAGGACACCTTCGTCTCGCTGTGGCACTTTATGAACAAGAGAATTGTTAGGGGCGGGCTGGAGCCTTTCTCGGTGGAGACTGCCGCCGATTTCTTCTGCGACGGCGTGTCGCCGGTCGGGCCGTATTGGGACCACGTCCTTGGGTACTGGCGCGCGCACTTGGCGCACCCTGAGCAGGTGCTCTTCTTTAGGTACGAGGAGATGAGGCGTGACCCCACGGTGCACGTGCGGAGGCTGGCGGAGTTCGTGGGCTGCCCGTTCGGTGTGGAGGAGGAGAGCAGGGCAGTTGACGCCGTCGTGAGGCTGTGCGCGTTCGAGCACTTGAGCGAGCTGGAAGCGAACAAGAGCGGCGAGACAGAATTTGTGTTCGGCGCGGTGGAGAACAGCTCGTTCTTCCGACGCGGCGTGGTGGGGGACTGGGCGAACCATCTCTCGCCGGAGATGGCGCAGCGTATCGACGCCATCAGCGAGGCCAAGTTCGGGCCCGTCGGTCTCTGGTTCTAGGGCGCACGGACATCCCGTATTGTACGTGCATGCAAGCCTGCTTTCTAAGGAATAAATGAAGCTGTAATCTTTACTTGTGCAATTGTGCTTTTCCATTATTAATTGTAATCTTTGCCGTTATTGTTTCGGATCGGGCAGTAATTTGTTCCATGTTGGGAGTGATTTATGCAGAGAATCGAGGATTCCGAGGACAAGTACTTGCACTGACTAATGTTTTTTCCTTGTGATATGCAACCAATGGTGTACATAAGAACAAGTTCCTGCACGTATGAACTATGTTACATAATTTACAAACATATTTTTAGAAGAGGGATATACATACATATTTTGCACTAACACTTCCCCTTGAGACGGAGAATACTAATCAACGAGGTCAGCATTGCTACAAGGAGCAAAGGAAGATACAGAGGACGATCACATGGTTGGAAACAGCGAAGATATTTCTGTCTGCCAAATCGGCGATATGACATCGCGTGAAGAAACGAAAGATGTATCGGCTTTTCCTGATAATTTTTTCTATGATTTATGATTTTTAATTGAAAAGAAATAGTAGTGATCCACTCTGTCTGACGACGTCACCGCCTCCGCTCCGCCCGCGGGTACTAGCTTCCTCCGTTCCTCCCCCTCTCCGACCTGTGTATCTCTACTCTCTCTACCTCCTAATCTGCCTCCCCAAGGTCACCCATCCCCTTCCGCATTCGCTCTATAATAGAGATGATATACCTTACCTTCTGCATATGCCATCCTTGAGTAGATAAATGATTCGCTTTGAGTTACATCAAGCAATTTGTTTCACAACTGTTAGATGCTCTTCTTTGCTATAGTTTGCAATTTACCAATAGATTGTTACTTGGTCAGCTACTTAATATGATTTTCCGGTCTATGATACCGGAAATATAGCTGTTGCAGTTGAAACAGGGATTGTAATTGAAATCTGCGCAGGTTTGACATATCGAGGTTAGCCTCTTCCTGCCTTTACTTTTGGATATTCAGTACCTTTATTTGAAGTTTCTTGGTAGAGTTTGGTCATTTTCTTAGTTGATATTGGTGGCTACATTTGTAGGCATATGAAATTTATTCAGGTCTAACTAGGTAACTGCTAAGGAGTATATATGTTTACCTGGATCTGAGTAAGCAATTCTCTTTTTTTCTATTAGAGAAGTATTATAGTTCTAGGAATACCATTTTATGAAAAAAATTTCTATGGTTAGGCAAAAATGGTCAGCTGCTTACTCTACTTCTATTTGTTGTTAGTTTGCGGCTTCCAGTTTAAATCGTATGGGGGTCATTGTAGTCCTGGTCTGGTAGATATACAGATGCACTAAGAGCTGTGCTCAAGTGCTTGCTTTATCCTCCAAGATGCACAATGCTAATTTGCAGAATAATGTCTTCCACTTTGCTAGTTTGCTTGCTTTATCCTCTAGCTCGGGAACTGCATGAAGTTAATTTTCCGTTCCAATATGAGAGAGCTTGCCAGGACTCAGAAGCAAGATAACATAGGGAAAATAACCAAAAAGGATGATCCAAACATTTTAATTTCCAATATGTTGGATTTGTTTCAGAGGGAGTTCAGTCCCTTAGGTTCGTAATAAGAGAATCACAATAATCCAGGTCACAGTTTATTCCCCTTGAGAAGCTGTAGCACCCCAAAATCAGCAGTTTAAACCTCCCTCTCACCCCTATATCTCTATCCTTCTCTTCCTTATTTCTCTCCCATCTCTAACCTATTTTATCTCTCTTCTTTTCTCTCTCTCTCAGATCGATCTCTCTCAACGGCGCGTATTCTCTGACGTAGAGGAGCTAGCTCCTCTACGCCATTCATTTTCAGATGAGTGGCCTAGATTTTTTGTTAGTTTTGTTTTTTTTATTTCTAGTTTTTAGTTTTTTTATTTTTATCTTTTTCTAGTTTTTTCTTTTTTATATTATCTGTGTTAAAATAACCTATTTTTTATTTTTATAAAAAATAGGTTATTTTAACACAGATAATATAAAAAAGAAAAAAAGAAAAAAACTAGAAAAAGATAAAAATAAAAAATTAGAAATTAGAAATAAAAAATCAAAACTAACAAAAAATCTGGACCACTCATCTGAGAGTGGATGGCGTAGAGGAGTACGTCAGAGAATCCCGCTCGCTCTCTCAAACCTCTTGTAACGCCCTAGAGTCCAAACCGGCTCAGACCTAACCACATTCTGGATAGGCCACGCACACGTAGCAACCCACTTGCGCTTTCGTCCTCGCTTCGCGCAAAACGGTTAACCGGGGGTGCTACCTTTGGAACTCCTAGTCTTATATGTAAGTGCTTTTCAAGGTAAGCTAGCAAGGTGAGACTAACCCAGAAATTCATGTGCACACACACATGGGCCAATATGGGCCGGGGTGTCACATACACCCCCCCTCAAAGGACCCGACGTCCTCGTCGGACAAACATACCCACACTAGGGCAAATGATAAGGATCTCCTCTCTGGGCACATGTCCGTACGTTCAGTGCCAGCACATATGCTATGCCGTGTGTCCGCTACGGGCCCACACGCGCCATGCGCCATATGCCCGCGCCCCTGACCCGCACGCGCCCATGTAACCGCAAGAGTCGGCTCTGATACCATTTGTAACGCCCTAGAGTCCAAACCGGTTCAGACCTAACCACATTCTGGATAGGCCACGCACACGTAGCAACCCGCTTGCGCTTTCGTTCTCGCTTCGCGCAAAACGGTTAACCGGGGGTGCTACCTTTGGAATTCCTAGGCTTATATGTAAGTGCTTCTCAAGGTAAGCTAGCAAGGTGGGACTAACCCAGAAATTCATGTGCACACACACATGGGCCAATATGGGCCGGGGTGTCACACCTCTCTCTGCACGTAGAATTGCAGCACTGTGATCACCAGCGGCAGGCCCGTATATTAGCAGGAGCAAGGTGGGCATCTGTTCAGGGCCCCCAAAATTACAGGGCCTCCAAATTTACACTAAGTAGTAATTAGCAATAGCTAATCCTTGAATAGAAAAACTAAGATGCGGCAGGCCTGCAATCACTGGTTTGTTAATTGGAGTATTGGCCCATTATTACATATAGAATTTTGTTAACCAATCCTGTTACTGTTGCATCTGCGGAAAGGAGGTTTTCTAAACTCAAGTTATTGAAGTCCTACTTGCGATGTACAATGATACAAGAAAGACTCAATGGATTGGCGACAATAGCACTTTCAGTAGATATAATTGAAGATTTCATTTCAAAGAATACTAAAAGAATGATGCTTTTCAGTAGAACATAAGGTCAATTTGTTGCTTGAGTACTACTTTTATTGTTTTAGCATTAAGATTTGATATGTTCTTACTTCTTAGTAGTGTAAGAACAACGTATATTTTAAAGCTTTATAATTAAGTAAAAGTATGCTTTCGTTATATTATTTTCTCGAATTTTAGGGCCATATCACGCGTTTTGTTCAGGGTCCTCCAAATCGTAGGTACGGCCCTGCCAGCGGTCGTGTCACGATACGTCATGGCGATGAAGGGAAAGCGAGGGAGAGAGGAGGCTCCTGCGTTCTCGACGGCGAGCGGGAAGCGGCCGAGGCGCTATGACGCCGACGTCTCCTCCTGGTTCGGCCTGCCAGACGACCTGGTTGGCGACGTCCTCGGCCGTTTGCCGTCCTTCGCCGACCGCGTCGGGATCCGCGCTGTGTGCCGGCAGTGGCGCGTCGCATGCTGCCGCCACCCGATGGTCTTGAGCTCTCCCATGCCGTGACTGGCCATGCCCGGGCATTATGTCAGCCTCCCAGACGTCGCCGTCCACCGCGTCGCCCTGCCGGAGGACGCCCGCGCCGCCTGCAGTTTGTCGGCCAGGCGACACCGCGGCGTTCGACCTCCGAGACATCATTTTCTACGAGGGCAATCTCCACGCACTTACATTGTCGAAGAAGCTCATCGTGTTCGATGTTCAAGAACTGGGGTTCCTGCGCCGCGAACCATGGCAGCATGATGAGCAAAACATGGAGGCCGCCAAGAAAGCCGCCGCCGCAGGCGACAAAGACAGCGTGCGGAGCTACCTGGTAGAGTGTCACGGATTGCTACTCATGGTCAGTCGGTACCATGCAACTGGCAAGTGTGCGTGGCTACTACCATACCAATGCCTTCACCGTCTTCGCATTGGATTTGGCCGAGCCGTCGGAGGAGTGTTGGCTGCCCGTGAAGGCTCTCGACGGCCGCGCCCTCTGTAGCACCCCAAAATCAGTTCCCACGTAGCTTTTGAGGAAGCAAGTGGCAGTTGCATACCGCGGATCCCTTGGGCAGTGTATCCGTCGAGCGTGCTCAAGGCAAGTACCTTGCGGCCGTGACCTTTTCGTTTCGCATATCACGTGGTTCTAGATTACTTGTCATATTGTCATTGAGCTTAATTATCATATCACTCATGCTTCTTGGCTAATAACATATCACTAATGATACCTAGCTAATATCATATCACTATCGATACTTGGTCAACATCATATCATTAAAAGTTACCTAGCTATTGACATACTACTGAACCTTACCTGCTTAGTATCATATACCTAAAGCTTATCTGATCAATATGATATCACTAATGCTGTCTGGTGATTATCAAAATCGTTCACGTTTGCCTGGTTATAGACTTTTAACATTGTATTCATACCATGATGTTCTAGGTTATTTATTTCACCTACTTGTATGTTTATTAGGATGCTTAGTTAAATGTTCTAGAGTTCATACTTTTAGTTAATGTTTTATAATCTATGCTTAAATCGTTAATAAGGGGCGTAGCATATGAACATGTTTTAACTTAGATTTAAATTATTAACACTTTTGATATTAAGGCTGCTATGCTTTAGTTTCCTAATTTTATGTCTCAATAGTTGTATGATATTGTATTTGAGCCATGAAGAATGTATGTATTAAACCTGTTAATCTGACTAATAATCACTTATCACATAATAAAATTGATTGGTTGATAACCTTGTGTGAGCTATATTATAATACCTCTTTTGGTTAATTCCTATATCACTATCACCTTATCATTATTCTACATCGCCCTTATATCATAAACGATGACTCTTCTTTTTCAACCCTAGCATATTTTTTCACTTCTCATAACTTATTATAGTTTTATCCTCGCCATTTCTTAGTTTCCTTAAATTCATACTTTATTATTTGTCCATAATGTATTAGTTATCTTATCACCATAGTATCATCCTCATATTGAGAGTTATGTGCCTTCATTTCCAATCTTAGCAAATCCCCTCACTTTACCTAATTTTATCTTATCTAGCTCTTAGTTCCTTAAATTCACACTGTATAACATGTTTATAATATAACGGCTATCTGGCCTGGGATTATCCACATATAGGGGAGATTTCCACTCATCTGGTAACGTACGGGGGGCTGTACGCTTTCGTTACACAGGATATTACACCCTGTCAGCGGTTATACAGTCGAGGACGATGGTGTGCCTGGCTATTCTCGTGTAACCGGGTATGTGGGGAGTAATCGCTAGTGCCTTTGCCATAACTTGCTAAATAACAATTATCCTGGTTGACCAGATGACAGTTTCTAGGCCCGAGGTCATCCACATACAGGGGAGATTTCCACCCACCTGGTAATGTACGGGGGGCCGTACGCTTTCGTTACACATGATATTACACCCCGTCGGCGGTTATACAGTCGAGGATGATGCCGTGTGTCATGAACCTAAGTTCATGAGAGATAAATACCACCGAGAGGATGGCCGGATGGCGTCGGCGTAGAAGGAGAGAGAGACTAAATGAGGAAGACTATGATAATTCTCTGATTGATCCAATACCATGCGGTAGCCCTCTTATATAGATGGCTCCCCCTAACAGATTGAATCTAATCCCAATTATATCTCTAACAAATATAGAAACTAATATCATATCTCTAATTATATCTATAACAAAAGGAATCTAATCTCTAACTCAAATAGAAACTAATCTCTAATTCCTAATAATAACCGACTAGGCCTTGGCCCACCCCTATGACATTACACCCCTCCCGGACATGCAGCTCGTCCTCGAGCTGCCAGGCGGCGGTCATGGCGCCAATAGATGACCACTGACGCCGATGTAGAAAGACGAACGATGGCGGGGTCCTGCAGCGGATGGAGACGGCCCACCAGATCCAAGCGGAACAAGACTAAGCGATGCCTGCAAAATAAATTATTTTTTTGAATTTTTTTATTTTTTTGATTTTTTTGCTTTTCTCTCTTTTTGTTTTTAATCCGGTCGGTCAACCGGTACAAAAACTCCACCCCAAACCGATCCCACACATGCAACCAGCGGAGGCGGAGGTCCCCCCGGTCAGCATCGACGGCGGCGGCCGACGGAAGCAGGACGACTCCGGCAGATCCGGCGGCGGCGGCTCTCGGGCGCGAGCTCGGATGCCGAGCGGCGGCAGCTGTGAGGCGCATGGAGGAGCAGCTTCGGCTGGCTGGCGACAGCGACTTCGGCGGAGCAGCGGCCTGGGGGTCGACGGCGAAAAGCGGCGGCCCGGGTGGAGGCGGACCCGGCAGCGGATGTGGCGACGGAGGCCCGGGCGACAACGCTCTCGGCGGCGGATCTGGCTGTTGCCAGATCTGGCGACGGCGGCGCACGGGCTGGGGTGGGGCGAGTGACCCGAGCGGTGGCAGCGGAGCGTAGGACTATGCATTCGGTTAGTTCGGTAAAATCGGTTCGGTATATACGGCAAATACGGTATTGTTAGTTCGGTAGTATATGGTATTTTTGAAAATACGGTTCGGTATCGGTAAATCCCAATTTATTTCGGTGCGGTATCGGTAAATACCATATTTACCAAAGTTGACGCAAATTACAAACGATATAGTGACTAGCGAGACGAATAGGCGACAGTATATATACTACGAGCCGTCACAACGTCGGTTATTAGGAGTGCATTCAGTCATTCACATACACTGCAGTCTGCACCGAAGATTATGCATGTCCTAAGTAATGCTAATTACGCGCTGTGGTCTACAAGACCCAGCAATTATGCAATATTCGACATGAAGGACTATACTGAAATGGGTGCAACAACAAATGTCAAACAAATGAAAGTGAATCGCAGAACAAAAGGAAAGATAAATCAACCCGAATATCAATCAAATCTAAGTAGAATAATCAACGAACAAAAGTACCATAAATCAACCAGTGTCAAATAAGTCAAAGTGGAAGAATCCAAGAATACAAAGCAACATGCATGAAGTAACGCTAAACAAGTTAATGGTAGTAGAAGAATCACAGAACAAATTAACTAACATCAATCAAATAGTCCTGGCAGACCGTGCCGTGGGGCCCCAAAGGGCTGGCTCGTCCGTCTGCTTAACGGCCCCAAAGGGCAGGTTTGCTTGACGGCCCCAAGGGCAGGTCGGTCCCGTCGGAGCAAGCGCCTTGCAACTAAATTTTTCTATGCGAGCAGTTCGGTTTTTACGGTTTTTTCGGTTTTTAATCGGTTTTTCCTGAAAAAACCGAACACCAAAAAACCTAAAATAAAAAACCAAACCGAATACCGAAAACCGGTCAAACCGAGTTGACCGGTTCGGTTCGGTTTTTTTGGTTCGGTTTTTTCGGTTCGGTGACAAAATGCACAGCCCTAGCGGAGCGGCAACCGAGGGTGCGGCGGCCTACGGAGCGGCCAATGGAGCAGTTGCAGTGGCGGCTCGGGCGGAGGCGGACCGGGCGGCGGCTGCGACACGGGGTGGGCCCGACGGAGCGATGCGTGGGCAGATGCGGCGACGGTGGCCTGGACGACCGCGCTCTCGGCGGCAGAGAGCTCGCCAAGGAGTTGGACCCCGCACTCGGCGGCGCCCTCGACGGGGGAAGACGGGGATGGCCCGGCGGTGGAATCCTCCTGGCTTGGAGCTGATGCGGCCGGTGGGGCGTAGCCGGTGGCTAAACTCCCCCCGGACTTAAGTGCTGCAATCCTGGCGTCGGTTGCGATGCTCTGCCGCGTCAAATCTTCAATCTTAGACTTCATCTTGGCATTCTACTGCACGATCCTAGCCTTCTGCTCCTGGATTGCTTTAAACATTGCTCTCACGGAACTGGCCTCCTTGATGGAAACCATGGTAGCAGAAGTCGTGGGAAGGGATCGACTGCTCTGATACCAAGTTGTCATGAACCTTAGTTCATGAGGGATAAATACCACCGCGAGGATGGCCGGATGGCGTCGGCGTAGGAGAGAGAGAGACTAAATGAGGAAGACTACGACAATTCTCTGATTGATCCAATACCATGCGGTAGCCCTCTTATATAGATGGCTCCCCCTAACAGATGGAATCTAATCCCAATTATATCTCTAACAAATATAGAAACTAATATCATATCTCTAATTATATCTCTAACAAAAGGAATCTAATCTCTAACTCAAATAGAAACCAATATCTAATTTCTAATAATAACCGACTAGGCCTTGGCCCACCTCTATGACAGCGTGCCTGGCTATTCTCGTATAACCGGGTATGTGGGGAGTGATCGCCGATGCCACTGTCATAACCCGTTAAATAACATTTATCTTTGATGCCACTGTCATAACCCGTTAAATAACATTTATCTTTGATGCCACTGTCATAACCCGTTAAATAACATTTATCTTTGAGGCCACTGTCATAACCCATTAAATAACATTTATCTTTGATGCCACTGTCATAACCCGTTAAATAAAATTTATCCTTGATGCCACTATTATAACCCATTAAATAACATTTATCCTTGATGCCACTGTCATAACCCGTTAAATAACATTTATCCTTGATGCCACTGCTCCTGTGATCTCTATCTCCAGTTTATATCAGTGTTTCCGATAACCTAGCTTTATTACACTTAACCTGTATCAATTGCTTGCGTTCTTTGCTTGTCCTTTACTCACTTTGTTATGACCGTTGTTCGGTACTTGCTGAGATTTTCAAATCTCACACTTGCTCTTTTCAGTCTTAGGTAAAAGGCCAGTGGAGTGATAGCATCATGCATGAGTGGGAGCACTCGAGTTGTCAGCATCGTGGTTGCCACTGTCTTGTTATTTCATTCGTTCTTTATTTGGTTAGAAGTGGACCGGTCCCATGTTTTAAACATTTATTCCAGCTTTCGTTGGTTCTCTATTAAAGTGATAATAAAGTTTTAAACTCTTTGTAATTTCTTTTGTTGTTTTTCTTATTTATTCTTCCCTTTAGTGATAACGTTACATAGTAGTATCCTATATGGTTATGTGGAGTACTACAGAAGCTTTTTTAATTACTTCTAGCATTTATTAGTGCTGGTCTACCATCAGTGACGCAGAAAATCGTCAGTAGTGTGTGTTAATTTCCTGAGTAGACCAAAGTTGGTTGATTTTTCAGTAGTTCCTTTAGTATCATACTAACAACCATCGTTTATATTATGTGTTCATAAAAAAAATATTGTCAGTGGCTCTCAACTGCCTATCTGTAATTGCAGAGGCAGTGCACGGCGGTGGCACCACATCATTGGCTATATGAATTTGTTAAGATTGCTCTTGTCAAAATTTGTGCCTTATGCCACGGTCTGTTTTACACTCCTCTCTTTCCTGATCTTCAATTCATTTGAATCAGTCAGCAATTCAACAGCAGAAACCTGATACAAACTTGCATTTGCTCGTTGTAAAATGTTGGTAGGTGTGTGACATGTATTGCGATGGCCGATGGTGGAGTGGATACAGACAAGTGGGGTGATGCCCATATTGGTCACTACATAGGAACCGGTAGGCTCACTCACCCTAACCTGAACCTCTTCATGGCTATTTTTTTAGACTGTCGGCATGTTGATTTGATGAACCCGCTGCTTTGCTAGAATAAGATATACGTTTGAGCTTTGCTAATCTTCACAGTTTATCCATGCTGAAAGATAGTTATGCTTCGAGAGTGAGGAACGAGCAAAGAAGCTTGTGAATAATGTATCATCATTGCTCAAACCTGGAGGCTATTTTCTTGGCATAACTCCTGATTTATCTACAATATGGTACGATCACCTCATGGATTTGTTCTTCTGTCTTCAATTATCTTTCTTTGTGCCATTATTTAAAAAGAAAGCTTGTTGTCTAACCTTGGGCGGTCATTCTACATCATCTAGTATAACATGTTGGCTTGATTTTTACTTTATTGCAAGTGAACCTTTCATACACTCTCTCTTATTTAAATTTAGCATGCAATGTGCTTGAATTATGCTGTCCTCAATATTTCTGAATTGCATGATATTTTTTGTTTTTTAGGACAAAATATCAAAAGAATGTTGAGGCCTCCCATAATAAGGGTCTGAAGACTGTCCCAAATTGCATTCGCTCAGAGAACTACATCATTACCTTCGAAGTTGAGGAAGACAAGTATGAGCTGAACATGTGTATTTATAGATCTGGAAAGGTTTGTTATCTTGAGGAATTATATGCAAAATTTTGCAGGTTTCCTTTCTTCGGAAAGAAGTACCAACTCAAATTTGCGAATGAAGTAATGTTTGAGAATCACTGCCTTGTCCACTTTCCCAGCCTTATGAGGTTTTCCTTTCCTCATTTATTTTCAGCATTTTGCAGTATACCCTTACTTTCTAACCTATGAGCCCTTTAAACTCCTGCAACTTGTGTCATAGGGTTTTCACAATGTTAGATCATGTTGAAACAGATTAGCAAAGGAGGCTGGACTTGAATATGTAGAGATACAGAATTTAACCGAGTTTTATGATGACAACAGGTGCTGATATCTTATGTTAATCTCTGTATTATTTTCTTTAATTTACTTCATTTATCACGTCTTGTCCAACGAAACGTAATTGGATCCCTGTACTAATTAATGGTGGATGCTTAAATCTGATAGTTTATTTTTGGTTATGATTGACTCCAGAACACAATTTGCGCCAATGCTTGGTAGTTGTGGTGGCATTTTGGTGGATCCTCGTGGAAAGCTTGTTGCTCATTTGTACAATATTTTAGGTGGTGCCCCTTCCCTTTTTTCTGAATTGAATTCGCTGTCATATCCCAATTTACTCAGTGCTTAATCTCATTTCTGCTGGCTTGTATTCAACTTTTGTATTCTAGAAGCCTGACCAGATGCAATACCACCTATTGTAACACCCGACGTGCATGATCCTGATAATGCTCATGAAGAGGTCTGCTCTTCCACACTATGCAGCTGTAGATTTTAGTTTTCTGCTTCACTGGTAAATGTTGGTTAACACTTGATTGAAACAGCAGGAATGGCTCTAGAGGCAGCAGACATCTGCGGATGATGGGAGGCGCTCACAGGCGGGCACGATTCCCATGGATAATGAGAAAGGCATTCTGGGTCCGGGATTTGCAGATATGAGGCTTTAGTTTGCAGGAAATTCAGATTTAACTGCAAACAAGGGGCGATGACACTCCCTCCATTGGTGGCGCTTGGTAGTGCTCTGTTTATGCTCTGACCTCTCGTGGTTTACAGGCTGATCATAAGTTCACGCAGATGGTTGACACAAGATTGGATATCCGTTGAATTCTTCCGGGCCAATTTCAGCTGTGTGATGAGCATAGTGTTGCAAGTAGCTGTAATATCAGGTTCTAAAAAGGTACTGTACATTTGGAGGGCAAGCATAAGCTGCGTGCACTTTGTCTAGCATGACTTGTAAGATTTTAGTATGAGATTAGCAGGAAAATCCTTCGAAATAAGGCAAGGATAATTAATGGGTTTGCCAGCTTCTATACTCTATTGATCTGGGGTTAGCACCTTGAAAAAAAATGTGTTCTCTTACCTAAAATTGATTAATCTTTGAGCAGAACTTCAATACTTTCCTCTTTAATAATAGTATTATTAATCTCAAAGTAAACGAAGATGTAAGTAGTATATATCAGCCATTACTTAAAAAATTGTGCAAATCATTATTGAGAAAAGTATAGAAGTCTGTCTTAAACTATTCTTTTCCTGAAAATATGGACATCATTACGAGGGGCTGGTCTCCAGCATTTTTTTCCTTTCAAATGCTGAGCTTGTTTTCCAGAAGTAACGCTGAAAAACTCCAGATCCAACCACACGGCCCAGAGCTTGGTAACATACAGCGCTTCAATACAGATGCACTAAGAGCTGTGCTCAAGTGCTTGCTTTATCCTCCAAGATGCACAATGCTAATTTGCAGAATAATGTCTTCATTTTGTTTTCTTTTCACCATTGTTGCAAGCTTTTAGGCTTTTACCTTCAGTTATGCGTAAATGATCGTCGACTTATTACTATGATCCCGACAAACTAAAAAGATTGTCCGAGTATCCCCAACACTATGGATGCATATAGTATGCATTTTCTCCCACGGAATGATAGCGTACTTCTTGCTACAGTGCATTCAGTGAGATCTTGATACTCCTGTATCGGATGACTACCTATTTTATTTTTGTAGCTTCAAGCAAAATGTCATGACTGTCGAACTCCTCTTTCATAGCAAGTGCGAATCTATTTGCTTTGTTCTCGGTGATATTTTAATTCTACTGGTCATATGCGGGTTCTTTTTGGTTTGATAGATCAACAAACCAACAAAGCTATAGATCAATAATGATCGGGATCCATGCAATGAATCCTCCTCCTGTAGACTGTACTGTACTTATCCTCTGCACGGGTGTCATATTATGCCTCCGTCTTGCACGCATAACACATGGGCATTTTTGTTCAGTGACATTATCTCTTTTTGTCATGTGTCTTAATCCTTCTCATTTTGTTTACTGTACTTAACTTTGTCCCGCTTAGTTGTCTTCGTACAACAATGGAACTATCAAAGTATATTTCTGCATGTGAATGGAAAAATCACTTCAATAGTTTCATTTTTCTTCATGCCTAGAATTGTTTGCTATGTTCTTTCAGGTATGCATTTCACCATGGAGCTATCAGAGCATCTTCTTTCTTTTTCTTTTCTTTTTTTCAGCTGTCTCTTTTTTTAAAGGCCAAAGTAGCTTTAATTGTTCCTTTGATTTTTTTTTTGCAGGTCACAAATATTCAGCAAAGTGTAAAATACTCAAGAGCAGCCCTAGATGCAATATTCAACAGCTAGTCTTAATTGATGAAAAAAAATATCAGCAAGATTTTTTTTTGCGCACTGTAGCTCGACGCGGAACTGTAACATATTCTGGAAATACTGTAGCAGATCGTGCACTGTAGCAGCAAACTACTATAGCAATCACATACTGTAGCAGAATGGCACTGTAGCAGATCGTGTACTGTGGCAGCGTGGCACTGTAGCGATCGCGTACTGTAGCAGATCGATTTTTTTTGAATTTTGAATTAGACACAAAGATTAAGCTACGCAAATAAATACGAACAATCAGCACCTAAGCAAAAATTCTAATGGATCAAAATTTAACAAAACTCACAAAATTAACATGTGCAAAAACTAGGATTTGGATTTTTTTTGTTGCAATAGATTAAGCTATGTTCTTTCATGTATGCATTTAACCATGGAGCTATCAGAGCATCTTCTACATGTGAATGGAAAGCTCCCTTCTAATTGATTAATTTTCCTTCCTGTCTAAAAAATTGTTTGCTATGTTTTTCCTGGTATGCATCTTCGCACCGTTCGGGGTTCTCTCACAATTACCTTTTTCGTGTTATTCTGTCCTTTGTTGTATCCTGTAGGTCTTCTTTTGTTGAATTTGGAATTTACACTTCAGATCGAACCATTTGCTCCAAGGTGCTAGATTTATCAAATTGAATCATAAATCTATGTAAGTAGTGTCATATAAGATGTGTCAGTTTTATGTTTCATATGCTTAGTCCAATGTAAGCTAATGGGAAGCTGTGCTCGGTGAGCATTTCAACACTAAGAGAACATCCCTTGAGTAAAACGCTCAAGAAAGGAAAGTCGGCCCGCAGCAATTTGTGGGGATCCAACTAGTGTATATATTATCGTCATCTTGTTTACTACTATAACGGGCGCACATACAACTTTCACCTTACTGCATCTCGAGACAGCGTCGCTCGTATCCTAACCTACTAAGACTTAGAGAAGTGTGTTACAATCGTTCTTATTTCTCTTTAAAGAAGAACTAGAGATACTATATAAAACTATAAGAAGTGGTTATAAAGAACCTAAGCCACAAATAATTTTGTAAAGTAAAATACGTACAAGAGGATCATATGCTAGATTATTCTTTAGTATTAGGGCATGTTCTTTTCCTCCGAAGCTGGCGACTTTTAGCTTTTACTACACTACCTAACTTTCAAACGAAGTATTTTCTCAAGACAGGGTCTACAAGTTAAACGATCTACACGTTAAAAGCCCAACATCTGTATCAGCCAAAATCACAAGTGAGTATCTATCTCTCCGTAATCTGTACCGTAAACGGCCAAAAGTCATAAGCCGCAGCCGTTGCCAAACATGCCCTTAAATTCTTGTATAAGATAAGAATTCGAGACTAAGAATTAAAGGGTTGTGAGGGAGCGATAATCTCTTGTACTCTTTTGAGATTGTGCTTAAAAAATACATGGTTAGTATCGCCAAATCTCTCTATTGTCGTGATTATTTCATCGCCGCTATTTATTTTTTTATAGAATTCATCTATTTCATCCTTAATACTGTATATATTCGTTCTATATCTCATAAACTTTGATATGATCTAAAAGTTGTCGCTATAAGAAAAGGGATTGCATATAACTTTGCACGTTAACGTGGTTATTCTTGGTGAAGGAAAAGTTTGTAGATACCATACGCACTACGATCGACATTGTAAGCTAGCTACAAAATAACCATTAGTACATACCGAGCAAGGGTAGGGTCCATGGTAAATTGAGTTGGCAAGACCGATCAGTGGTAGATCCAAAAATTTTAGAATAGGTATTCGAAGTTACAAAAATATTATTTAATAGAAAACACAAATGTCCACAATAGCGAAAATTAAAATACAATTGTTCGTACTACAGACAACAACTGAAATAATACAAAGAAATTAAAAATTAATTAAGAATTAAAAATTAATTAGACAATGCTTCATACCTTGAAAGCGAGATATAATGTCATCATTCTTAATTTGCAGACTTCTTCATTTTTTAAATCTCAAAAATCTACAAAATCAAACATATGAAAGATCATATTAGCAAAGCAATGCTAAAGCATACATGTTGCACAGAAAGTTAGATTTATTCAAACATGTTATTACAGCTTAAGGGACAAGATGATCTCAAAGCACTCCTTGAAGGCAGCACAAAAAGCAATCCTGATCAGCCGAGTGTTCTGAACCGTCACACCAGCAAATTGAGTGAGATATCCTGGACCCTTTTCAATATGGCTGAAACAAGTGCAAGCAGATTTAAGTACAGTACATGAATGTGAGGTCCAATTGCAATTTGTAACTACGTTGTCTATTGCAATCATTAGAGACAAGATGCATCACGCATGGATTTAAGTACAGTACATGAATGTGAGGTCCAATTGCAATTTGTAACTACGTTGTCTATTGCAATCATTAGAGACAAGATGCATCACGCATGGATTTAAGTGCAGTACATGAATGTGAGGTCCAATTGCAATTTGTAACTACGTTGTCTATTGCAATCATTAGAGACAAGATGCATCACTCATGTCTTGCAAAGACAAGGCACATGGTGGAAATTATCATCTCTGCATAAGTCTATACCAATTTTGGAATGCCATAAATGGAAACTGGCACTGGGCCAGACAAGTAGTACCGCGGAATAAAGGTGCCGAGGCCTTTCCTCCTCCTCGTGCGCGTGCCTCCTCACCGCCTCGTGTAGAGGTGGGAATTGGGCCGTGCCGTGCCGGCACGGCCCAGGCCCACCGTGCTTTGGGCCGCTTCGTGCCGTGCCGGTTCGGCCCAGTCATCCCGTCGTGTCGTGCCGTGCCGGCCCGCTTTGTCTTCGGCCAGGCCCAAGCACGGCCCAAAGCCCACCGTGCCAGTGTTCGTGCTGTGCCAGCCCAAGCCCAGCCCAAAGTAACTATACACGACAAAAGCGACAGCGATAATGGTAGCGGTGGCCGCTATCTTCCTTTCTCTTGTATTCGCCTTATTAAAAACCTACTTAAAATTCGATTCTATTGTCTCATGCCATTTCACCTTCGAACTTGGTCATCTAGTCTAATGGAATGCATATCTTGGTGCAAATTAGACTATGGCATACGTGGACATTGCCCGACAATCTAGCATAGGCCTACCCAACTAGTCAAATAGAAAAGCTCAAGGAGAGACATGAGTACAATTTACTATAGTTAAGAAATCAATTTTAAATAGTTTCTGGCCAACCGTGCTCTTCGTGCCGTGCCGGCCCGAGCACGGCCCGATCTGTCGTGTCGTGCCGTGCCGCCCACCGTGCCGGATTTTGAAGCCCAGCCCGGCCCACCGTTCGTGCCGTGCCGGCACGGCCCGCCACGTGTCGGGCCGTACCGTGCCGGATTTTGAAGCCCGGCCCAAGTCCCACCTCCGCCCTCGTGCGGCTACAAGCTAGTCCTCGCTCTAGCTAAGCTTTTCTCCTCCCATACACGACGTGCCAGACCGCGCGAGCGGGGCGCCTAATTCGACCGTTGGCACGCAACATTTGTGTGTGAAGTTGCATGTGCCGGCGCCAGTGATCGTGTATAATTCGATTCAGGCCGGCAAGCACCAACCGATGTGAATGAACGCGAACTTTGCGGAGCTGTTGCTTGATTGGTGGTCACAGGTGGTGTTTCAGGGTAAGCACCAACTGCCACGCCTGCAGGCACACCTGTGGAGTCAGATCGGGTTCCATGCTTATGTTACAACTGGAATTTACTAGCTACAGTACGTACGGTTGCAGTGAGTCACGGTTTAGCTGCCCCGGCCGGACACGTACGCATGCTTAAATTCGTTGGGTGAACTGAACCTGAGAGAAGAATTAACGCCCATAATTCTGGACGCACCCAGCTAGCTAGGCTTTTACGGAGTTGCAATCCGATCAAGTTGTCCTACAGCGCGGCGCGACATCCCGCGACACTGATCCTGTCATTCATTCGTTCGTTCGTCCGATCACTCACTCTCCATCTCTGTCGGCAAGCCCAGCAGCTAGCAGCCCCAGCCAGATTACGGGCGAATCCACGACGCCGCCGCCGCCGTAAAACGGGAGTTACCGACGAAGTTGCACACGTACGATCGACGATCCAGCATGCATGCCTCGTAAACCCCACAGCCAGCTGGGCAGATGAGCTGGTGGTTACTGTTCACGCAAGTTGCCTGACATGCCGCGGTGTGGTCCCTTCGACGCAACGCGAACACACAGGAGCGCTGCACTGCACATACGGGGGGAATCCCACGGGGAATTAATACCTTAACAATCCCATCGATCGAACCATCGGACAGTGACGGACTTTGAAATTTTAGAATGAGAATTCGAAGCTATAAAAATATTGTTTAATAGAAAACATAAAGGTTTATAGTAGCGAAAATTAAAATACAATTGTTCCTACTACAGACAACAACTGAAATAATACAAAGAAATTAAAAAATAATTAAGAATTAAAAATTAATGCGACAATGCTTCATACCTTAGAAGCGAGATATAATGTCATCATCCTTAATTTGCAGACTTCTTCATTTTTTAAAGCTCAAAGATCTACAAAATCAAGCATATGAAAGATCATATTAGCTAAGCAATGCTAAAGCATACATGCTGCACAAGTAATAAAATAATGTGAAAAAGTTTAACTTACAGTAGAACTGCGGAAGCATATTCCACAAGAGTCTTGGCAAGAGTATGGTTCAGTCTTCACACAATTCTTCACATTGTGTGCATGAACAATATATACCTACAATAATTCAAGTTATGTAACCGCTGTTTTGTCTACAAATAGCAGCAAGAATCTAACAAAATATTTGCGGAACAAGCACTTTGCACTCTAATTCTGTTCTTGTTCAAGAATTGGTGCATGAAATGACTGAAAGCATGCATTTGTTATGTTCAGCTGGTAACATACGACAAAAGGTTGTCCTCCTAAAGAACTCACTTCAGCGAATTGTAAGGACAATTGATGGCTCAGTCCTTTCTCCTACAATTTTTTGTTTGCACAGAAAGTTAGATTTATTCAAACATGTTATTACAGCTTAAGGGACAAGATGATCTCAAACCACTCCTTGAAGGCAGCACAAAAAGCAATCCTGATCAGCTGAGTGTTCTGAACCCTCACACCAGCAAATTGAGTGAGATATCCTGGACCCTTTCAATATGGCCGAAACAAGTGCAAGCAGATTTAAGTACAGTACATGAATGTGAGGTCCAATTGCAATTTGTAACTACTTTGTGTATTGCAATCATTAGAGACAAGATGCATCACGCATGTCTTGCAAAGACAAGGCACATGGCTGGAAATTATCATCTCTGCATAAGTGCATACCAATTTTGGAATGCCATAAATGGAAACTGGCACTGGGCCACTGGCATAGACGCATTGCAGAAGGCCAGAAGCCAGAGGGAAAAGAGAATTAAAAAAAGGGTAAGCAATTAAGTATCAGTACTCAGTAGGAAGAGCTTTGGCAATGTCAACCTTGAAGCACTTCTCATCTCATGTCAACAAATCTGTCTTTTTCATGATGTAAGAGTTTTGATATCTTTCTACTTGTGCAATGATAATTGAACTAATGTGGAAAAGTTTAACTTGAATTATAGCAGGAATCACCAAATCAGATCTGGCAATCTGAATCAGGCATAGAGAAACTGAGAAAGTACCTCCCCACTGTCCCAGGCCGTTGAGGGTGAAGATGAGGTCGCTGCCTGCCCGCTTCGCCGGAGTGTCGGACTAGCGACCGCCCGATGCTCGTGCGCCGCCAGGGAGAGGAGAGGCCGAGACGCCGAGTCACTGAGATTGTCGGGGGTGAAGATAAGGTCGCCACCTGCCCGCCTCGCTAGTGTGTCGGACCGGCAACCGCCCAACACCCGTGCGCCACCAAGGAGAGGAGAGGCCGAGTCGCTGAGACCGTGAGGCGTGGAGAGTGACTAGCGAGCCACTTTGGCTGGGCCAAGCACCCCGTGGTGCGTGGGCGGTGGGCCAATCACTGGGCCATTCGGCAGTCAAGACGTGGGAGACGGTCGGTCCAGCGTGGCGCCGCCAGGTTGGCCCAGGAGACGGAAATGAGATGAATTAAGCTTATTTACTAGTATACATATATATTACATGCTGTATATAGTGGATTTTTTACCAAAATTTTTGGGTATTCAATTGAATACCCATGAATTACTGTAGGTCTGCCCCTGGCATGCACGTGCATGAATGGAACTAACCTGCACGGCTGCACGTACGTAGGTATGTTCTGCCAGCAATTTGTCGTCCTAGTCCTAGTCCTACTACCTCCAATTCTAAATGTAATATGATACAATTCTAAATGTAAATTATTTTAGAATTTATATCAGTCAAGTATTTTTGGGTTTGGTCATCAGTACATAAAGAAATACCAAGATTCATAAAATGAAATTAATATTACTAGATTTATCATCAAATATCCTTTCATAATGTATAATTATTTTTATTTGAAATAGCATTGTTGTAGGGGTAGCCCAATCCCCCGTGACTGGGCCGTGCAACTAGTCCAACATGTAATAGGCCCAATAGTGTAGAGGAATATACCAGTGTAAATATACCAATGTACCCTCATCCTTTGTAAATACTAAGGGGTAGAATAGGGATTTCCCATTCTACCCCCACTCATATATATAAACCCCCAGGAGGGGCAAAGGGGGATCCTCCTCTCACTCTGACCACCTCTCCACAGATCTGTCTCTTCTCTTCCTCTCCTACCAGTCCCCTCTTTCTCTGTTTAGCCCGTAGCTACAACAAGCATATATTTTAGAAATTAATTATCAAAGTATTACCTCAAAGATTATGTTAATATTTGAAATGATGTACATTTGTAATTAATCTTTTGCACGGATGGTGATGCTAAGCGGGACATGTGAAAATGTTGTACTACCATCCGTGCAAAACGTTACTCGTGCAAAACGTTGGTAGTACAACATTTGTCAGTGTACATTTGTAATTAATCTTTGTATCCGTTTTGCATGATGTACATTTGTAATTAATCTTTTCGCATTTGCCAGTGTAGGCGGAGAACTGGAGATCGTCCCATACTCCAATAGCCATATATGCAGTTACTTTACTATATAAAGATGTACCTTGTTGATTCTCTGAGTTGTCCTGTCCAACCTAGCCATCTGCAACGCCATGTCTTCCACCTCCATGCAAACATTGCCCTTGTAAGCCGCGCATGAAGGCGATGCCGAAACCAACGAAGAGCTCTACCAACACTTCAGCAACTTGGTCTCCTCCTGGCCGAGATCCAGAGGATTGGCACCCCACCAACTCTACCACCACGACAAAGACTGGCACAGTAGCCTGGAGAACATGGTCGCCGCAATGGTCGCTGACGCATGCTTCACCGCGCGCCCCTCGGATGTCGTCGTCGCCACCTCGCCCAAGTCCGGCACAACGTGGATCAAAGCACTCCTCTATGCCACAGTGCACCGGAGAGAGCACCCCGTGGACGCCCCCGACCACCCGTTCAACTCCCTCGGCCCCCACGAGTGTATCAAGTTCTTGGAGTTCCAGCTCTACCTGCGGAACAAGATCCCAGACCTCGACAAGCTCCCGGACCCGAGGCTCTTCGCCACGCACGTCCCGTTCGTGTCGCTGCCGAGGTCCGTCGCGACGTCGGGCTGCAAGGTCGTGTACGTCTGCGGGGACCCGAAGGACACCTTCATCTCGCTGTGGCACTTTATCAACAAATCAATGGTTAGGGGCGGGCTGGAGCCTTTCTCGGTGGAGACTGCCGCCGATTTCTTCTGCGACGGCATGTCGCCGTTCGGGCCGTATTGGGACCACGTCCTTGGGTACTGACGCGCGCACTTGGCGCACCCTGAGCAGGTGCTCTTCTTTAGGTACGAGGAGATGAGGCGTGACCCTACGGTGCATGTGCGGAGGCTGGCGGAGTTCGTGGGCTGCCCGTTCGGTGTGGAGGAGGAGGAGAGCAGGGCAGTTGACGCCGTCGTGAGGTTGTGCGCGTTCGAGCACTTGAGCGAGCTGGAAGCGAACAAGAGCGGCGAGACAGAGACTGTGATCGGCGCGTTCGAGAACAGCTCGTTCTTCCGACGCGGCGTGGTGGGGGACTGGGCGAACCATCTCTCGCCGGAGATGGCGCTGCGTATCGACGCCATCAGCGAGGCCAAGTTTGGGGCCGTCGGTCTCTGGTTCTAGGGCGCACGGACATACCATATTGTACGTGCATGCAAGCCTGCTTTCTAAGGAATAAATGAAGCTGTAATCTTTACTTGTGCAATTGTGCTTTTCCATTATTGTAATCTTTGCCGTTATTGTTTCGGATCGGACAGTAATTTGTTCCATGTTGGGAGTGATTTATGCAGAGAATCGAGGATTCCGAGGACAAGTACTTGCACTGACTAATGTTTTTTTCCTTGTGATATGCAACCAAATGGTGTACATAAGAACAAGTTCCTGCACGTATAAACTATGTTACATAATTTACAGACATATTTTTAGAAGAGGGATATACATACATATTTTGCACTAACACTTCCCCTAGAGACGGTGTGTAGCACCTAAAAAAAGGCCCTATTCTAACTCTCTCCCTATAACTAACTCTCTCTCTCTCTCTCTCTCTCTCTCTCTCTCTCTCTCTCTCTCTCCTATCTCTAATTGAACAGGCTATCTCTCCTGTTTACAGCTCCTTCCTTCCTCCAATCTCCTTCCAATCTCTCTCTCACGTCGCTATTACTTCTCCCCGAGCGACGTCTCCCCGGTGGCGGTGCCGGCGGCAAGCGGCGGCTGGCAGCGAGAGCAACGCGCGCGCGATCGGGAGCGACTGGGCACCAAGACCACCATCAACTAGCTGCTCTATCTATTCCTTTCGGTAGCTACAAGGAGAGGGCACTTGACTGCAACGGTCGGAAGTACATCGGGCCAGCCTTGCCCTGCCAAATTTGTCCCTCCAACTGACACCGAGATACCAAGATCGACGATGGCTGTCTCCTGCTTCAAGCTTGCGGTGTTACCACCAACCATGCAATGATGCCATGAGTGAGCGCGAGGAAGAAACAGGAGTGGGATTCAGTGTTTTTGTTTGGAAGGAATTGGATGGTGGGAAGTCACTCGCTGCCAGATCCAATGGCAAAGCGTAGCATATGGAACTAGCGCTGAGATCGAACATCTTAGTGCTAGTCACTCCCTTTTATATTATTGTCTAGTTATTATCACCTGTCATTGTACAATAATAAAAGAACGTATGTGTGATCCCTAACCATTAGGGCTTCTTTTGAGCTTCTGAATGTTGTTTTCAACTTTTCTATAGTAACTAGTTTTCAAATGAAGTGTCTTTTCCAGACGAATCTACAAGTTAATTGTAGTACATGTTGTAGTGATTTTATTTATATCAGCTAAAATCGCACATGAGTTTATGTTACTCCATACTCTTTCATAGTAACCGAAAAGCCATAAGTTACAAGCTAAAGCAATAAACCGAAGACAAAAAGAATAGGCCTAGCCAATTTAGGGTTTCAGGTGTAACCCCTTCTAGGCCTTTTCATTTAGTCCCACCTTCTGGGCTATATTAGGCTAAAAGAATGCCCACGCGTTTCAGATTCACAAATAGGTTGGCTACGTCAGCCCATAAGGTTCGTTGTTCAATCTGATTTCAATATATGTTTTAAGAATAATCTTAGCCTTGGGAATTTCATTTGGTCTCATCTTTTTAGTTCCAAATGGCTTCATGTTATCTAATTATATAATAAAAGCTCATGATACATGGTTAAAAGCTCTAATCAAAGGATAGTAATATAAGTAATTCTTAAAAAAACATCCGTCCTTTAATTTAGTGCACTATAATTATATTAAAGATGAACTATATCAGTTATCAGATATTATTAGAAAAATAAAGTTCTGAAAAAACAACATATCTAGCCCTCAATATGGTAATCCTTAAATAAAGCTAAACTATAACGTCCATGGGATATTATTACTTGAAGATGTATTCTACTTTGTAATTTAAAAAAGAGAAGATATTTCTTACCTGTGTAGGATATATGGTGGTGATCAACTCGGCTTCGGCTTCTGGCTTATTTTGCACTATTCATAAATTTTGTCTTTTTCTGAACTTTTGGCTTTTTGTTGAGCATTTTTGCCGATTCTTTTTTTCCCGTATTTGTTTGTATTATACGTAATAGGCTAACATATTTTTTATATTTTTAAATTTTTTTAAATTTAATTATGCTAAATAAGCCTCTATCAGTTACAGTGCGTTTTTCAGCCAGCTACAGTATTTTCAGCCATAAGCCATGAGCTTTTCAGCCGAACCGATCACCACCATAAATTTCTGCGGAATATATTTTACTTGATGGCAGGCAACCCCGTGGTGCGCACACATTGGTGGAGTGTCGTACAATGAGATGGCGTGAAAGATTTTTAGTATATGCAAGTGCAAGAAGATGTACGTACTGCATGCGGACTCAAAGAAACGAGATTGCGGCCGGCTTGATATGTAATTAGAGATATGCAATTAGCAAGCTGTATCCAAGTCAAATACAACGGTAAATAAATGTCGATGGTATAGCCAATTTGAAGCTGGATACAACGGCGTCTATGATTGCAACTGTTTATATAAATAGTATGTAGCTATTTTTTAATAAAAATTTCTAAATAACCGTTATTACAAATTTGGACATCTCTTTGAGCTCAGCAGACGACACTACAAGAGTTTGGTAGGTGCTACCGAGCTAGTGGAGCTCTATAGCAGGAACTGCTGAGCCCTCCATGTGTGGCAACAAAAGGTGCGAGCTCCCACCGTGCGACACCACATCGGTAGAAATAATTAGCGCTAATTAAATATAATTAACACAACTAAACCATACATCTGTCAAGCTCTCCTAGCTTGGCGGTTGCCAGTTGTCCTCACCCCCAAATACTGTATATGGTTTAGTTAGTGTTAATCATATTTAATTAATGCTAGATTTGTAAAAATAAACGTTCAAGACTAAATTTAAAAAAAAAATTACAGTGTCATTTGTGTAAACAGTTCTTAGATTAGACACACATCAACCTTAGATTAAACCTATTGTGCGTCAGGAAGGCAGAGCTACCTAGAGGAAGCTTCACATAGAGGGGCGGAGCTACCGCCCGAGCTTGCCGACGAGCAGCCCTGTTGAACCCTTCCAGTTGAGCACACCAGGCCGGCACACGGCGGCCAGCTCTGTCCGAGCGCCCGCACGGCGGCCAGCTTTGCCCAGGCTCCCAAACGCGGCTGGCTCCGCTACCGGAATCGCGTATGCTTTATCCTGCCATAGAGCTCGGCAACAGGAACAAGCACGCATACACAGATTAGGTGCCAAAAGCTCCATGATGCAGTATTGTGAGGAAGAAACAGAGGGGGGCTAAGCTAATTAGCTAAAGATTATATTTCTAGTGTTAGCGGTTCGCTCATGATGGTACTTCATTGGTTTGCTTCATAATAAATTCATTTTCCTTTTTTTTGTGTGTAGGTGACTAGAGTTCGACATTCCGATCTCAATAAGAAAACAAAAGGTTGCATCATACAAAGAAAGAATGTTTCCTGTTATTGTGCCGGTCTGGGTGGCATGTGCACAATAGTGGTAGAACATAATTAGCTATGGAGCAAGAGGTGATGGGTTCAAATGAGGTCCTTGAAAACAAAAATGTCTAGGTCCTGTTACATGTTCACAAAAAATTTGCACTGATCCAACCGTGCATGCGAATAAATATGAACCAGGAGCGGGTGTGAATGATGCCTTTAATTAGGAAATAGGAATGCTTAAAAGTTTCATAGTTGTTGTATTTTAAGCTTCAACTATTAATGTACATATTTTTCCATTTTAAATATGAATAAGGCGGAATTTTAGCATTTTTCATCGCTATTTATATGGCATTTAAGGTGAGATGTACAAAAGGGCCTAAAGTATGGGATGCACTAGATCCACTCTCTATGTACATATTTTTCCGTTTTAAATATGAATAATATGGAATTTTGGAATTGTTCATCGCTATTTATATGGCATTTAAGGTGAGATGTACAAAAACGCCTAAAGTGTGGGATGCACCGGATCCACTCTCTATTTCTACAAGTCTAAAACATCGTATATAAAAAGAATGGAAGGGCGGAATATAACCATTAAACCCTAATTGAAAAGAAATAGTCAAATTTGTGTAGGAAACAATCTCTAATAGTTAGTTGAAAGGATACATCAAATCGTGCAATTGAACAGGCCTATTCTGATATTTAACAACTATCACAATCAAAGAAGAGATGGTGCGCAGATTCAACCTTACAACAAAAAAGACAGTCAACATCATCTAACTTGTCTCTTACTCAAATTATCTCTAGTGAACAATTTATTGTGAGATAAAAGCCAAAAGAAAGATATGAACTCTAGGGGTGATTGAAATCTTCCATAATGCTGGGGCATAAACAGGACTAATGCCCCTAAAGTTCACAACAGCATAAAAAGAGCTAACATTATACAACCCAGAGGAGTGGAAATTCCAAACCAGGGGGTCCTCATCATCAGAAAAAAAAACTACGGACTCAGCTATACTAACCACCTCCAGCCACGAACACACGGTTCTTTCATCAACACATCTTCTGAAAGTAAATCTCAGAGAAGAGGCATACCAAGAATCAGCAATGGTTTTATGCTGCTCATAAACCAAAATATAAATTTCCCAAAACTGAAAAGCTAAGAGTTACCAAACCAACTATCCTCCCAAAATATAATCTTTTTACCATTACCAACTCTCCAAATGTAGCCTACCTTAGCAGCCTGACCAGCCCACATCACATCTTCCCAAAAGGGGAGGCATGAGTGGTATCACAACAAAAAATATTAGGCTCATTAGTGTTATATTTAAAATCAATAATCTTCTTCGAGAGCTTACCATCATCTAAGCTGTACCTCCTCAACCACCCAAGAGGCCAACAAACAAAGATTAAGCTCCCTAATCTGACAGACTAAACTCCAATGGGCTAAATGATATTTATGAAGCCCCTCAATAGTTATCTCAGAGTGACAGTGGACCATGTGAGGATTAGATCAATAGCCCATTTGGGAAACTTAATTATAGAAAGGAGATATATAGGGATGCTAGCCAAACAGGATTTGATATGAATCACTCTACCCCCATACGAAAGGAGTCTACCCCTCCAGCCTGCAGCTCTTTTAATCACTTTGTCAACTATGGGCTGTAGATCTTCTTTCCTAAGATTTTTATAATGTAGAGGAACAGGATATTGTGTTTGTTTCACATGCAAGCCCAATATGTGTCAAAAATATGCAAGCCCAAATGTTTGTACTATCAACTTTGGGATTACGATATTGTATTTGTGTCGTATGCAAGCCCAAAAGTTTGTACTATCCTTCGATCAAAAATGTGCTATCGATTTTAGGCTTGCCACCAAAAGTTAGGTCGTCCCATAAACAACTAGGCGCCGAAAATAGACACGATTCTGTCACACGAAAACTGAAGATTCAAGTGTCTTATCCTATTCCAATTGGGGCTCCAAATAACACATTGTTCACGTTTTACTTCTGACATCAAACAAGAAATCTGCTATGTCTACAAGCAAAGCAACTAAAGAGCGATTACTTCAATTGTTCTACAGGATTAACGGTGAAATGGGGAAATCGAGTCAAACGCCCAAGCTTTAACCTGGGCCTAGATCAAGTACTCAAAGCTTTTAGTGTTGGCCTAATACAGACTTTATTATTGTAGTTTTACTTATTTCTTTTGGATTTGTATTGGGCCTGAGCCAGTCACCCGGAAGTAGCCCGGCTCAGTGCTCACACGACTATACACCACTTTTTGGCTGCTTTGACACGAGTGTCACGTAACACGACACCAAAAGTTCGTCGCTAAGAACAGAGCAACACCGCAGCTAGTCTACCACATTATTCGACATGCAACATGCACGCTACAAACACACCATTGCGCACGTAACATTACACGGGACGGGATGGGGATGGCGCCTTCTTGAACACGACGGCATGAACCGGCTCGCTGGCGCCCAGCCACGCCCCCTTGCCCTCTCTGAACACGCCGAGGTCCTGGCACGAGTCCCGGCACGACACCAGCTTGTACGCGCGCGCCTCCGCTCCCCCATGCTTCTCGACGCGGAACACGTTTTCCCGCCCGTTCGGGCTCGGGTCGAAGACTGGGCCGGTTACCACGTGCCGGCGCCCCGACAGCGGCTCGTCGCCGATGTGCCACTCGGTGGACTGCACGCACGTCGTCACGGCGTCGAAGCCGATGCGGACGTCGGTCGAGAGGCGCACGGTCCGGTCTGAGGCGTCGCCATCCCGCGGCGTGAAGCGCACGGGGAACCCCCTGCGGAGCTCGTTGGTCTCCTGTGCGACGAAGAGCGGGCAGGGGAGGACGTGGGAGGCCATCGTGAGCCCCCCGCCGCGCCCGCGGCTGGCCGGGAGGACGAAGTAGCTCGCGTCGGATGTCAGCTCGTGGCCGTCCGTGTCGTACGCCGGCGGCGGAGAGGCGCTGCACGAGAGGGAGATGGCTAGGAGGGACAGGAGGAGGAGGCGGCCAACACGGAGGCTAACCATGGCTGAAACCCTGGGCTTTTTGCTTCGGCTTGTGTTCGAGGACGACGAAAGTGTGAGCTGGTTGTTTGAGGCCTGGTCTGTATTTATAGTGATCTGGAGTGTAATCTCTGGCTTTCTTTCCTTCTTGATTTGTACGTGATGTGAAGTCATGCTCTTCTCATCCGTGCACTGGTGGCCAGTAAGTAGTCAGTCACAGTGTCACACCGCTCATGCGGTGCCGATCTGTACACAACTAGTACTATCCGACGCGACTTGGAAACGACAATGTGAAACGAGGAATTCACGAGCCTCAGGCCCTCAGCCGTACGTTTCACTTGCATGCAAGAGGACTAATGTATTGCCTATGTGTAGAACCGAAAATGATAACAAAGAGAATAAATAGTATTTTAATTATTTTTTTCAAGTATTCACTTATTCTTTGCTCCGATAGCTATAAATATTAGGATAGGAACTTTACTCAAAATCTGAAGAAACTCATAGCTGAGTTACTGTGCAACATCTGTAGGTGCGGTACTACCGCTGTTTTTTTCCGCGGTACTACCGCAACCGGTTGGAAGACAACATAGTCTGAAACGACTCGTGTGGTCGACGCTCAGTGAACAGTCGAAAACCAATATGGTCGAGTTACAACTAGAGTAGTCAACAATCAGAGAGTGGTTGAAATCAGCATGGTCGAAACCAACTTCGTCAAAACCAACGTGGTCGAAATTCGACTCAAGTGATCGACGACCATAGAGTGGTCAAAAACCAACGCGGTCGAAAGGCGACGTGGTCGAAATGCGACTCAAGTGGTCAACGACCAGAAAGTGGTTGAAAATTAATGTGGTTGAAAACCAGTGAGTTGTCGAAGGACCAACATGGTTGAGGACCATTGAGTGGTCGAATCCTTCGTGGTCAATCACCACTGCGGTCCAAGATCTAAGAACAAACCCGAGTGTTTTAGGCAAGTTGGAATCCGATTGGTGAGAACTACCAGTGAGTGGTCGACCTGTAGACGATCGAACCCAAAGTGGTCGAACCAAGTCGAAACATGACCAGAGAGCTCAACAATCAGTAAATGGTCAAAAACCAGAGTAGTCGAAAACCAAGGACTACGGTACTATAGCTACAAGACTTGCGGTACTACCGCTCGTGGGTAAAAGATAGACAAGATGGCTCTGAGATATTCCCACATGTCATAGCAAATAAGATCACCGAAGGAATCAAATCGAAAGACTTCGGATCAAGAAATCGCTCGACGGGGCCAAAATCAAGTAAAAATAGGATTTCTTGATTAACTTGCTATGGAAGTGCCTAGATAATTGGAGATCGATCTCAAGAAATTATCTTTATCTCGTTCATGTTCTTGGCATAGCAAGATCAAGAGAAAAGTAAAAGAGAGATTAAACCAACCGAAACAAGAGCAATTCAATCAACAAGATGAATTCAAGAAGATGCAAAAGATTGATATATTGCTCACTTGAGATGATTGGTTTTACAGCTACTCCACTTAGGAGGATAGAGCTCTAAGTTTAGAGCACGCATACACTCTCTAACCTATCTCTATGGGAAGGAGGAGCTAACCACCAAAAGACTTAGCCAACTTTCTCAAACCCTAACTCTTGCCACCCCTCCCCTTATATAGGCTCACAACCTGAATTAAAACCTAATGGATTCACTCATTAGGCCAAAATTGGGAATAACCCGTTAACCTCACCTAACACCAAGTTTGCCTCACTCACGCTTCTCCCGTATTGAGCAATTTTACCAAATTACCCCTGTACCGCTTTCGATGAAACGTCCCGCTTCCTTTTCTACAAAGTGTCGCCCATGCTTTGTCATCTTTCACGTGGCCCCAGTAACTTACCGTTAAGCCTCTCATGAATCTGGATCCCACTGAGCCATCCTCGCTTGCATATGACCCAAGCCACTTGGCTCACCACATGCTTCTTCTTGCACATGATAGCACCCGGCTTCCTTGACGGTCTGGACCTTAACTCCTCCCTGAGCCTAGTCCCGGTCCATCTTGTCATTGTCCATCATGTCCATGACTGGTAGCTTTCACTCTGGTTCCTCATCATCCTGGCTAGCAACTAGTCCGTAAGCCTCGGTCATCTTCAATGTCTCCTAGACCGTTCTGGATCTCAGTACCACCCTGTGCCTAGTCTCGATCCTCTTACACCTCACGATGAGTTAACTTCAAAGTCCTGCAACCAACACCAACAAGCAAACCGTCATGTAGCACTACACAATGCACAAAGTCTTCAATTTGCGCAATTAATCCATACAATGCACCATACAAAAAGTATGCAACCAAAATACTGATTCTAAGCTTAGAACTAAACAATAAACCTATGTGCGCACAAGCAACAACACCCAGGTCAAACTATGACCCAAATTCCATGCATTGCAGAAAACAACATCAGATCACTGAGAGAGACAAGTCTGACCGCCGTGCACAGGCCGGTTAAACCACTGGTTGGTCTAACACGAGTACTTGAGGTCTAGATAGTCGATCACAACGCCTACGACTACCGACCATCGACCAACCATGGTCGGTCAAGCATTGTAGCTTTCGGCCATTGACCATTGGTCGCAAAGCTTACGACTATCAATCGCACAATCTACGACTATTGACCGTAAAATCTATGACTACGACAACATGCGAAGTCTACAACTACCGACCAACAACTATCAACCATCCGTGGTCATTTAGACACTGTAGCTTTTGTCCATCGACCATCCGTGGTCGATCTGCCGATCGGACCGCCCAACACACGGCCGTTCGGCTTGCTTATCACAGGGCCGATCGGACTACCAACTACCCAGGCTGATTAGACCGCCCAACCACGAAGTCGTAGACTTCGAATACTCCAGTACCCGCAGTCTAGACGAATTCGTAAACCACAAAGTCGTCAGACAAAAGCGATCTTTCGCAAAATCCTCGAAACCAAACTCAAACTCTACAAAAACTCTAATTGAAAAGTCAATTACTCATGTGACATCCACATGGTTTCTTCACAACCATGGGTGGACATCCACGTGGTCTCACACTACGTCACGGTGTTACTATACATGTTCGGTGTTCCCATAATTAAACAAAAAGCGACCATGCAAATCAAGCGTTTCAATGCCACCCGTGGTCGCATTGGGCTGCAAATTGGAACGAACAGGTGCCCGGATGAATGGAAGCTTGGTTGGCGACACACGCTTCCAATATATTATCTGTTCAGTGCTCACCTGTATACTCTGGGAAATGGCGTAACATGAATGGAAATGGAACATAAAAAAATCTGGCACAAAGCCAGCTTAATTAGCCTCCCAGTCAAGGCTAGTACATTTTTTCTTCAAGCAAAACAAGATGCAAGTTCAAATCTACCGGACCTCCGAGACGTATCAGCAGAATAGACTCGGAAATTTCAGGAACATGCAGGACAGAAATCGTGTTGCTTACTACTACTGCTGCTGATTCGAGATAACGCCGAACGCAACGCAGTGTCGCGTATCCGGATTGCTTCCCAACCAACCTGATTTGGCTCCTCCGGGCAAGTCTTTCCGCAAAAGGTTGTGATCGATCAGGACACGGGTTGACGCCGAGCAAGCTTGCAAAACGCCGCATCCGGGAAGTGAGCTGGGTCGGCTTGTTTGCATCACCGGCCGCTTTGCCGCTTAGGTGCGTTTCCATGCGTTTTCTTGAGGGAAAATCGCATGGGCGCGGCGCGGTCGCCGTCGATCGGTAGCAGCACGCTGTTTCGCCACGCAGCACCCTGCTAACGTCGTCGCCATCTTAAACTCATGGAAATTATTTATGAGGTAGAGTCGACAGTTGAGACATATTAGGTGCTTCATCTTTCCTAGTGATCGCATTGCCAGTGTAGGCGGAGAACTGGAGATCGTCCCGTACTCCAATAGCCATATATGCTGTTACTTTACTATATAAAGATGTACCTTGTTGATTCTCTGAGTTGTCCTGTCCAGCCTAGCCATCTGCAACGCCATGTCTTCCACCTCCATGCAAACATTTCCCTTGCAAGCCGCGCATGAAGGCGATGCCGAAACCAACGAAGAGCTCTACCAACACTTCAGCAACTTGGTCTCCTCCAGGCCGAGATCCAGAGGATTGGCACCCCAGCAACTCTACCACCACGACAAAGGCTGGCACAGTAGCCTGGAGAACATGGTCGCCGCAGTGGTCGCTGACGCATGCTTCACCGCGCGCCCCTCGGATGTCGTCGTCGCCACCTCGCCCAAGTCCGGCACAACGTGGATCAAAGCACTCCTCTATGCCACGGTGCACCGGAGAGAGCACCCCGTGGACGCCCCCGACCACCCGTTCAACTCCCTCGGCCCCCACGAGTGTATCAAGTTCTTGGAGTTCCAGCTCTACCTGCGGAACAAGATCCCAGACCTCGACAAGCTCCCGGACCCGAGGCTCTTCGCCACGCACGTCCCGTTCGTGTCGCTGCCGAGGTCCGTCGCGACGTCGGGCTGCAAGGTCGTGTACGTCTGCCGGGACCCCAAGGACACCTTCATCTCGTTGTGGCACTTTATGAACAAGATCATGGTTAGGGGCGGGCTGGAGCCTTTCTCGGTGGAGACTGCCGCCGATTTCTTCTGCGACGGCGTGTCGCCGTTCGGGCCGTATTGGGACCACGTCCTTGGGTACTGGCGCGCGCACTTGGCGCACCCTGAGCAGGTGCTCTTCTTTAGGTACGAGGAGATGAGGCGTGACCCCACGGTGCACGTCCGGAGGCTGGCGGAGTTCGTGGGTTGCCCGTTCGGTGAGGAGGAGAGCAGGGCAGTTGACGCCGTCGTGAGGCTGTGCGCGTTCGAGCACATGAGCGAGCTGGAAGCGAACAAGAGCGGCAAGACAGAGACTGTGTTCGGCGCGGTGGAGAACAGCTCGTTCTTCCGACGCGGCGTGGTGGGGGACTGGGCGAACCATCTCTCGCCGGAGATGGCGCAGTGTATCGACGCCATCAGCGAGGCCAAGTTCGGGGGCGTCGGTCTCTGGTTCTAGGGCACACGGACATCCCGTATTGTACGTGCTTGCAAGCCTGCTTTCTAAGGAATAAATGAAGCTGTAATCTTTACTTGTGCAATTGTGCTTTTGCATTATTGTAATCTTTGCCGTTATTGTTTCGGATCGAGCAGTAATTTGTTCCATGTTGGGAGTGATTTATTTTTTTAGATAACGGAATTTCATAATATTCCGGCCTTGATCATTCCACGGGAATGACTACGGCCAAACAGTAGCACAAAACAAAGTCCACATTACAACACAACCGCGATACAAAAGAACTTAAGCACCGCGCACAAGCCAAAAGGACTTAATCCTTCAATCTAAAACAAGTGCTCCAACCAAACGCGCCGAAAAACTCCAACGCCACTCTCTCTATCGTTTTGCAACCGCTTAAAAGCTCCCTTTTCGCTTCCTCTTTAGATAATTGCGACCAGCATCTGATCCAATAAGTCCCCCTGAAAATGACCTGCACAAAAGAGTAAGTATTGGACCTTTTGAAAACAGCGTCATTTCTATTCAACCACAAGGCCTAGCAAAAAACCGCTAAACCAACTAAAATCTGATTTCTAAGCTTTAAAGAAAAACTTCTAAGCCAAGAACCAAACATCATCTCAACACTAGCCGGTGGTTGAAATCCAAAGCTAATGACTAGCACATTCCAAACAACCCGAGCCACATGGCAATCAAAAAAGAGATGTTGAATGCTCTCATTAGAGAGACAAAAGCAGCACCTAATACTTCCTTGCCACTGCCTTTTTGCAAGGTTATCCTTTGTTAAAATAACTCCCTTCTTTAAAAACCAAAGGAACATCTTAATTTTAAGTGATATCTTTGTCTTCCAGAATAAACTCTTTTCTGGAATGCAATTCCCTTCCATAAGATCTCTGTACATATGCAGAGAATCGAGGATTCCGAGGACAAGTACTTGCACTGACTAATGTTTTTTCCGTGTGATATGCAACCAATGGTGTACATAAGAACAAGTTTCGGCACGTATAAACTATGTTACATAATTTACAAACATATTTTTAGAAGAGGGATATACATTTGCACTTTTACAAACATATTTTTAGAAGAGGGATATACATTTGCACTAACACTTCCCCTTGAGACGGAGAATACTAATCAATGAGTTCAGCATTGCTACAAGCAGCAAAGGAAGATACAGAGGACGATCACATGGTTGGAAGCAGCTAAGAGACGTCCGTCTGCCAAATCTGCGATATGACATCGCGTGAAGAAACGAAACATGTATCGGCTTTTCCTGATAATTTTTTTCTATAATTTTTTATTTTTGATTGAAAATGAATAATAGTGATCGAAGAAGTGGGTTTTAGAATGAACGAGTCAGCGATGAAAAAAAGTGATGGAGAGATATATATGCGTGACAGGAGCGAAAGAAGTAAGGTGCGTGACATACCCATGATTCCTATCTTATCTCCGGAGTGAGACGGTAGCGAGAGGAGTAAAAAAATTATTTCAAAAAATCGATAGTTTATATTAGTTTTTAACTTTTCTATACAGAAATTAGAAGCAAAAGTCACTACGGTGAAAACCTACAATTCCATAAGGCCTTTAGTCTGGTTGTAGTACTAGCGTACTACACTGAATTTGCTACTAGCAATATATTATGGAAATTGATACGGTCGTCCCAATTGCGTATAGCCACGTCCACCAATTCAATGGCCCACTATCATAGACAGTCCATCACTCACTATCACATGCAGCCCATCAACAAGAGCAGCTCAACTAACAAGATGAATTCAAGAAGATGCAAAAAAAATGATGTATTGCTCACTTGAGATGATCGATTTTACAACCACTCCACTCAGGAGGACAGAACTCTAAGCTTAGAGTACACATACACTCTAACCTATCTCTACTATGGGAAGGAGGAGGAGTTAGCCACCAAAAGGCTTAGCCAACTTTTTCAAACCCTACCTCTTGCCTCCCCTCCCCTTATATAGACTCATAACCTGAATCAAAACCTAATGGATCCACTCATTAGACCAAAATTGGGAATAACCTGTTAACCCCACCTAACACTAGGTTTTACTCACGCACGCTTCTCCGGTATTGAGCAATTTTACCAAAATGCCCCTATACCATTTTCGATGAAACTTCCCGCTTCCTTTTCTATGAAGCATCACCCATGCTTCGCCATCTTCCACGTGGCCCAATGACTTATCGTCAAGCCTCTCACGCATCTGGATCCCACTGAGCTATCTTCGCTTGCACATGACCCAAGTCACTTTGCTCACCACATGCTTCTTCTTGCACATAACAACACCCGGCTCCCTTGACCGTTTGGACCTCAACTCCTCCCTGAGCCTAGTCCTGGTCCATCTTGCCATTGCCCATCATATCCATTACCGGTAGCTTTTTCTCTGGTTTCTCATCATCCTGGCTAGCAACCAGTCCGCAAGCCTCGGCCATCTTCAACGTCTCCTCGACCGTTCTGAACCTCAGTACCACCCTGTGCCTAGTCTCGGCCCTCTTACGCCTCACCATGAGTTAGCTCCAAAGTACTACAACCAACACCAACAAACAAACCGTCATGTAGCACCGCACAATACACAAGTCTTCAATTTGCGCAATTAATCAATACAATGCACTATGCAAAAAGTATACAACCAAAATATTGATTCTACGCTTAGAACCAAACAATAAACCCATGTGCGTACAAGCAACAACACCCAGGTCAAACCATGACCCAAATTCCATGCATTGCAGAAAACAACATCAGACCACACAGAGAGACCAGTCTGACCGCCATGCACAGGCCGGTCAGACCGCTGGTTGGTCTAACATAAGTACTCGAGGTTTACGATAGCCGATCACAATGCCTACGACTACAACTACCGACCATCGACCAATCATGTTTGGTCAAGCACTGTAGCTTTCGACCATCGGTCGCAAAGCTTACGACTATCGATCGCACAGTCTATGACTATCGACCGTAAAGTCTATGACTATGACAACATGCGAAGTCTACGACTACCAACCAATGACTATCGACCATCCGTGGTCGTTTAGGCACTGTAGCTTTCGTCTATCGACCATCTGTGGTCGATCTGCCGATCGGACCGCCCAACACACGGCTGTTCGGATTGCTTATCACAGGGCTGATCGGACTACCGACTACCCAGGCCGATCAGACCGTCCAACCATGAAGTCGTAGACTTCGAATACTCCAGTACCCGTAGTCTAGACGAATTCGTAAACCACAAAGTCATCAGACAAAAGCGATCTTTTGCAAAATCCTCAAAACCAAACTCAAATTTTACAAAAAATTCTAATTCAAAAGTCAATTACTCATGTGACATCCACATGGTTTCTTCACAACCATGGGTGGACATCTACGTGGTCTCACACTACGTCACGGTGTTACTATACATGTTCGTGTTCCCATAATTAAACAAAAAGCGACAATGCAAATCAATCGTTTCAATGCCACCCGTGGTCGCATTGGGCTGCAAATTGGAACGAACAGGTGCCCGGATGAATGGAAGCTTGGTTGGCGACACACGCTTCCAATATATTATCTGTTCAGTGCTCACCTGTATACTCTGGGAAATGGCGTAACATGAATGGAAATGGAACATAAAAAAATCTGGCACAAAGCCAGCTTAATTAGCCTCCCAGTCAAGGCTAGTACATTTTTTCTTCAAGCAAAACAAGATGCAAGTTCAAATCTACCGGACCTCCGAGACGTATCAGCAGAATAGACTCGGAAATTTCAGGGACATGCAGGACAGAAATCGTGTTGCTTACTACTACTGCTGCTGATTCGAGATAACGCCGAACGCAACGCAGTGTCGCGTATCCGGATTGCTTCCCAACCAACCTGATTTGGCTCCTCCGGGCAAGTCTTTCCGCAAAAGGTTGTGATCGATCAGGACACGGGTTGACGCCGAGCAAGCTTGCAAAACGCCGCATCCGGGAAGTGAGCTGGGTCGGCTTGTTTGCATCACCGGCCGCTTTGCCGCTTAGGTGCGTTTCCATGCGTTTTCTTGAGGGAAAATCGCATGGGCGCGGCGCGGTCGCCGTCGATCGGTAGCAGCACGCTGTTTCGCCACGCAGCACCCTGCTAACGTCGTCGCCTCCAGAGGAAGCCGCACCGCACCCGGCCGGCCGAGTCGCTGGCGGTTGACGTTGTGCGCGATTTCCTTTGTTCGAAATGATCAATGGATTTGTAGCGAGTGGGCTGGTGATCGATGTGATCGATCGGTGGGATTGGCTTAGAGGTCTGAAAGGACAGCCCAATTAAGATTTTGGATTGCAGCCCATACCAAATAGCTGGGACACTGGCATCCAGATCGGACCGTGTGACATCGGTTTATATGGCCTTGTCTCGGATTGGGCCGAGTCGATCAAACGTTTAAGATCGTGCATGTAAGCATCCCAGATCGTAGATTTTGGACGTCTCAAAAAAACCGTAAATCTTGGAAAGATTGAAAAAAAGAAGAATTTTGAACAACTGCCTTTCCATTCATTAACATGTGCATCATGGCTAATTTATCGGTCCATCCTACAAAGCAATCACTTGAAAAGACATACGTCAATCCAAATCGTACGCGGAAGGAACTCGGCTGCTCTGATCCGAAATAAGATCGGGCAACCTTGGCCAGGGCTACTTCGCAACGAAAGATGGCGCAGTAGCCCACACCTTCTCTTCTCATCGTGCCGACGGAGTAAATAATGGACCTCGCAGCCTGCAGGCCACCTACAGCTCCGAGATGGCTTGCTGCATGTACTTGCACGACCTCTGGTAGCTCACGAACCCCAGGAACCAGAACTCGAACCCGTCCACCGTGACGACGTGTAAGTACTTCTCCTCCGGCTTGTCGGCGTTCTCGCTCGGCCGCACCTTGTCGATCCTCTTGATCGGGACCACCACCTTGTAGGGCACCCGCGCCCTGTCGCCCTTGGGCGAGGTGACCGTGACCGGCCGGTCGCTGCGGAAGGCGACCTTCTTGGTGGAGACGAAGAGCATCCCCGCGATGGGGCCGCCCGTGGTGTAGAGGTAGCACTGCAGCGCCTTCACCAGCCGCTCGCCTTTCTCGGCCGAGAACGCCTGCCGGAACACGCGCTCGATCCCGCCGGCCTGCAGGATCCTCGCGCCCAGGCTTAGCTTCCCCTTCACGGTCTCCGATAGCTTTGGACCCAAGGTCACTGCACGGTGGTCACACATGCATGTATATTAGGACAACGTTCACGTCTAAACAAGTCTCTGAGAAACCATGCATCAATGAGTGCTACTCACCATGCTCCCGGAAGCCTTGGGCCCTCCTGCTCAGCTTGCTCACCCAGTGGATCACCTGACCCTTGCTGCCTGCACAATTCACAATCATAAACATTAGTATCAATTGTCTTACATTCATGTTATGTCTTGCATGCTATGATGGCATGACCATGCATGATCAGGACTTACTGTGCTTATATCCGAAAGGCGCGTAAGGGCTGGGGTGCGTCAACGAGACAGCAAGGTGATCGCCGTCGACCTTCCCGAACGACTGACGAACCCTGGTCGACACCTCCTCTATGCCATACGCCTTGGAGGTCACCGGGGCTCCGATCACATGGCCGCTGCTGGACTTCCTCATGGCCGCAAAGCTCAACCGAAGATGCTAGGCTGCGCTGCTCTGATCTGCCTTAGCGTGCAAGGAAGTGGCGATTGGTACCGGAGTGCAGCGGCCGAGGGCGCCCTTTGTAGGCGCCGCGGTGGTGGATCCTCCTCGCAAAGGCAGTGGATTTGCGGAGTCAGCACCCGGGCCGGCCCAGTCACCGGCGGATCAGAAAGGCGCAGTCCACGTTCACCTAAAGCAGGCGGGGTCAAGCAGCCGTAGACCCCGCCTTTCGCCCAGAAAATTTTTTATCGGACTGAAAATTTTGGAATATTTTAGCCGAAAATTTTGAATTGAAAATTTGAATATTTTCACTGCTTCCGCCTACTGGCTGCAGCTGCTCGATTCCTGTGCGGCCGCGTGATCCGTTCGGCCTGGCTAGAAATAGAGAGCCCCTTCCATCTGAGGCCAGGTGAGGTATATTCATTGCTCGAAAGCGTGATTCTATATATCTCAATGGGATCGCGCATGGCCAGATGGCTACGTCCGGTGGGGTTCTCTGCCGCTTTCCGAGAAGCGCCCCATGTGCCTGGTCATTCTCGCACCGGATTACAAGGAAAAGGAGGCGTGGTGTCGGGAGCAGCAAGGGGCCCGGTGTGCCGAGGCCACGCTTTAAAATTTCCGAGGCTACCCGTATAGATGTCCTTCATGCATTGCACTGAGACATTATAGTATAGTGCCATGCATATAATGCATTCTGTGCATCTTGTAAGTGGTAATATTGATGGTCCAACACAAGGGCCACAAGTATTGTTCCCGAGATCGCATCCGCAAGAGATCCCCGACCGTGACCCAACAGGTAATCGATGTGGAAGCATAGGCGAAACAGCAAAGCTTTCTAGAGAAAATCAACCTACGAACGGTTGGGTTGGGCACTTGGGCCGCCTCTGCTCCAAGCTTTTCCCTCGTCGTTGAAGTCTCCATTTGCGCTTGCACCCCCCAAGTCCAAACGTCCTGTTCACATCCCACGCAGCACCGAGTCAGCATGCTGGCAACCTAACCTTTTTTTAAAAAAAAAACGAAAAGCAGAAGAACTACTTCATTTCATTGAAAGAAGGTACGGTAAAAAACAAAAACATAGAAAAAAACAGAAACTGTATAAGGCTAAAGGAAGCTATCCTACAAAAGAACTAATGAGAGACTAATTGAAGCAAATGTTTAGCGTCTTCGTCCGTCCATGAATGGATTTCATTCTTGATTGATCGAAGAAGTATGTTATGAGGTCGTTCAACCTATTGAAAAATTCTTGTGTTTCTTTCATTCCATAATCCTCAGATGATGGCCATTATGACAGAGCTAGCGCCTAATTTGTTACTGCCGTGCCTCTGGGTGATAAGTCTTCCATCCACCACTGCAGTTAGTCGATTTGCGATGAGGTGGTTGCCTTGAGGCCATCGATCCGTAGCCAATCAGTTATCCCTTGCCACATGCATTGGCTATAGTTACATTGGAGCAACAAGTAGCTGGTGGTCTCCAGGTTTCTGTAGCATAAAGGGCAGAAATAGTTGTTCGGCCATGAGCGAGCAAGGAGGATATCAGCTATGAGGATTTTTCCTTGGGTTGCTAACCATGTGAAGAACTTGCATTTAGATGGAGTCCAAGGCTACCAAATAGCGATTTTAGAGGGGAAAGAACTCTCCCGTGGCACTGTAATATGTAAGCCGAGCGTGCAGAGTAGTGTCCATCCTGAGAGAAACACCAAATCACTGCGTCTTGAGTGTCCACATGTAGCACTATCTAGGAGAGCCTATACCATAAGTCAATGTATTCACTGAGCATAGCTGTAGTGATCCCGAGTCGGATGTCCCTTATCCAATTGTTATTGTTGAGGGCATCACAAATTGTTATATTCTGTTAGGAAACTGGCCCCGCAGGCCAGAGTCCTGATAGAATTGGGCACCCCACCGTAGACTATAAATAGGGACCTAGACCCCCCTCATTATGTACACCTGATGAATGAAAGCAATAAAGAAAGACCAGGAGTTCTCTCTATCTCTCTGTGTGTTCAATCTATTATTCTGTGATTCTGTGATTGATTCGTTCTTGTTCTAGCAGAGGAATCGCTCGGACTGGTCTCCAGCGTCGGTTCCTCAACACGTTATCAGCACGACTTCGCTCCGGTGAACGAGGTAATCATCGAAGCACAGATTGATTTTCTAGATCGCTTTTGAATCTGTATTTTCTTTTCGCGTTCTAGATTGAATCTCTACGGTGCAAATCCGCCCTAATCTACCGCGAGCAGACTTGAAGTCGCCGGCACAATGCCGATCGGTAGATTGTGAAACGGGGTAGATGTTGATTGCACTGTAGATTAGAAACGATGCAAATCCGCCCCAAATCTACCGCGAGCAGATCTGAAATCGCCGGCACAATGTCGATCGGTAGATTGTGAAACGGGGTAGATGTTGATTGCATCGTAGATTGGAAACGAAATTTTGCATGGTCTTGTTTGAATCTGCACGAGAAATTTTGCATATTCTCTGTATCGGTTTCGCGCTGGCATCAGAATAGCATTGCACGAAAAAAAAAGAGAAATCATTGCCGGCCTGAAGCCGCCAGGGAGCACGCCGGCTCCACCGCCGGTCGATGCCCGCCGCCTGCATGCGGCCGGCCTCTCGCCGTTGTGCGCGCAGCCCGAAGGAGCTCGACCCGTAGTCGCGGCCGCCGGCGCCTCGGCCATCACGCCCGCACGCGTGACCCGCCGTGCGCGCGCCGCCCCATGAGCGCCGCCCCACCGGCCGCCCAGAAGCCGGCCATCAGCACCAGACTCACCGCGCCCGTACGCGCGACATCAGACCATCGGCGCCTCGGCACACGCGCCCGCACGCGCGTTGCTCGGTCCGGCCGGCACCTGATGCCGCCGCCGCTTGATTCGCATGGCGCCGCGCCCGAAGCGCCACAGCCGCCGCTGCGCCCAAGGCGTCGCCACCGCCCCTTTGGCTCCCCTAGCCCCGAAGTGACTGGCGCCGCCCCGCATGGAAGGCCGTCTCCTCGGCTTCCGGTCCCGACCGCGCCTCCGATGTCACCGCCACCTTATGCTGGTTCCGCCATGCGCCGGCCCCCGAAGCGGCTGCACCACCGGCCCGCGACCGAAGCGCCGCCTCGCGCCGCCCGATCCACCGCCGGCTCCGGCTGCGCCCCTCCGCCAGCCCGCAGCTGGCCTCCACCGGTGCCCGCGCCCGCAAGCGCCTGCGCCCACCCGGCCGCCGCACCGGCCCCTCCTCTTCGCCTCGGCCCGAAGCCGATGTGCGCCGTCCGGCCCGAACCGCGCGCTCGCCGCCCCTCCCGCCGCCGGCCGGAGGTCTCGCACGGCGTCGCCCGCCCCGCATGGCACCACTCCCGCGCGTCACGCCCGCCTTCCGCCGTCGGCCGTCCTGCGCGTGTGAACGCAGCCGCCGCCGCCGTATACTATGGGGTTAGGGAAACCCTAACCCCTGTGCCTTAGCCCCGCCGCATGGGCCACATGGGCCAAGTGCCCGGATGGAGAAAGAAGCGGGCCAAATTTGGCCCGGCCGGAAGGGGGGCTAAAGAAAAAAAAGGGGGGGGAGTGGGCTGCTCCGGATTTTGCGAAAAGAGTCCTTCATCTTTCGGGATAAGGCAAATAAGCCCTTACAATTTTAATTGAAGTCCCGAAATCTTACAGAAAGGCTTCGTAATTCTGAAAATTACGTATAAGCCCTCAAATTTACGAGTGGGTCCAGAATTTTGCAGAAAACCCCTCTGTAAATCAGAAATTTGCGCGAATTTTTCTCTGAACTGAAATTTTTGCGTAAAAACCCCCTGGAATTGCAGAATTTGCTGAAATTTCGTATTTTAGCATAAAAGGGCCTCGGGAATCTGAATTTTGCATTATTTTTAGCATTTGAGGCTTATTTATTTATGCCATTACTGTTTTATGTAATTTCTGTATTTATTTACTGTTTTTGGTTAATTGTAATTATTTAAATTGCTTTTAATCACTGAAATTAGCAGTAAAATTATAGAAAATGCATAGAAAATTCTGAAACATTACGAGAATTTTTGTACCATTTATTTACCCGCAGTGAATTATTCCGTGCATGTCTACCAGTAGTAGACTTATACACATTTAGATGACTAGCATCACGAACTGGAAGTTCGAGGAGCTGGCCCCGCATGGCCAAAACTATCTGACATAGGCATCCGATGTCGATATTGTACTTGGAGTTAGGAAGCTCCGCGCGACTATTGGGATTGGCGGACTGAATGATGCCCAACCCATGCCTAAAGAGAATGATCAGGCACTTCATTTTCTCAGGCACCACCTCTGCCTCACTCTCAAGAATGAGTACATGGCGGAGAAGAGCGCGCTAGCACTCTGGACCGCACTAAAGAAGCTGGTTTAAGAGGCTAAAGTACACCATTCTTCCTCAAGCAGAGCGAGAGTGGATCAGACTGAGGTTTGTCAATGGTAAGACGGTTAGGGAAAACAATTCTGCCTTGCACAGGATTTGTACCCCAATACAGAAGATTGAAAAAACCCTTCCACCCCAATGCAGTACAATCCGCACACAATTATTGTCAAGACGGCTATGAGAAATATGCCGAATTGATTGATATGATGCAAGTTGCGGAGGCTCAGGACAAAGTTCTCCGTAAGAACTACGTCACTCAGCCACCTGGGAGCTCCGCTGGCTGTGAAGCCAACGCTGGGAGCAACAAGGTGCGAAAGCCCTTGATAGAGAAAAGGGGAAGGAAGAGTAAGACCGCAGCCTAGAAAGGCAAATCAGACGCTCCACATGAGAATAATGCTAGTAAGCCAAAACGGGTTGGCAAAGGGCAGCATGAAGCCCAATTTGCATCGGTTGAGGGGGAGAGTTCCGAGCAGCTGCCCGCACTGATGGAGGTTGAGACCCTCCAGGAGCAGCACCCTCTCTCGACCTAGAAGCAGTCAACGCCATGATTTCTTTTGAAGAGAATGACACCCCGAGAAAATTGTCTAGTGCACAGAATGCATTTAGACTTAATTGTCATTTATTTTGTGTGGAAGAATATGTTAGAATTTGCATGGATGGTACTTAAGAATTGTTATTTTCTCGTGATGGTTGGATGATATTTGATGAATTCATTCATTTATTCAGTTTATGATGGCATGATATGTTCTGATATTGGAGTATTTTATCTATGTGTTGATTGTATTCTCATGCATGTTAATAAAATACCCTATATTAGAACAAGTGTAGCGCCCTATAAAGGAAGTGTGCTTAGCCAGCAGCGGCACAATGCATACCATCTTAAGAGAGACTAAGAAGTTTCAAGTCGATTCGTAAGAACACTGGCAGCCTTACGACAATCGCCGGAAGCGATGCATGTATAATTGGTTCCGGAAGAGCCATAATGGGCACAACTTTGGTCATTGAAAAAGCCTTATTGTACCCAGAATCGACTAGAACTCTCCTAAGTTTTAAGAATATCCGCGCAAATGGTTTCCGCGTTGAGACTGAAGAAGAGTACGGTAAGGAATACCTGCTCATTACGAAGCGCGAAGAGAATGGCAAAAGAATATTAGAAAACTTCCTTCACTTGAAATTGGGCTATTTTATACCAACATTAAGGCGCCTGCAGCGTACACTGTCCTGAAGACGGTATTTAAAAGCTCTGAACTCTTCTGTCTCTGGCATGACAGATTAGGCCACCTAGGTCTTAGGATGATGAGAAACATAATAAATAACTCGCATGGGCATAATATTAATGAAGAATTTCCCAATCATGAAGATTTTGTGCGCCCTGCATGTGCACCGGGAAAATAATAACTAGACCCTCCACTCTGAAAGTGAAGGATGAAGTCCCTGCATACCTGGAACGCATCCAGGGAAACATTTGCGGTCCTACTTAGCCCATCTCAGGGCCATTTAAGTATTTTATGATGCTCATTGACGCTTCTTCGAAGTGGTCATATGTGGGTTTGTTGTCCACAAGAAACCACGCCTTTGCAAAATTGATCTCGCAGATCATTTGTATCAGAAATGTGTTTCTGATCAAGTCCACCAGAATGGACAACGCCGGAGAATTTATTTCGAAGGCATTTGATGATTATTGCATGGCGATGGAAAATTGCAATTGAGCATTCGGTACCGCATGTACATACCCAGAATGGTTTGGCAGAGGCTTTAATTAAGAGAATTAAATTTATTGCCCGACCCCTCTTGCATAATTGTAATTTGCCAGCTACATGTCGGGGACCCGCAGTCCTACATGCAGCGAATCTCATCAACCTTAGACCTTCGGCCTACAACATCCATTCACCTATGCAACTAGCGCAAGGGCTACCACCGAAAATTTCCCAACATTAGGGGGAGGAAATCAACCCCTTGATGAAGAATGTCGGGAAATTACGTGGCAAGCCTGGGGAATCTATGCAGATGACCCGCGCACTAGAGAAGTCCAGAAGACAATAGAAGTCCAGAAGACAAGAGAAGTCCAGAAGACAATTGATTTGCGAGCATTGGCAAATCAGCTGTCTGATCACTTTAGTGATTTGAAGAGCGTGACTAAGTCGCATGTGCCTGTACGCACTGCACCGGAGAGGGTTGAAATGCCAAAGAAACAGAAGGTATCCCTAATCTCGTCCAGAGGCCTCGAAAAATAAAAAAGAGGACGAGAACTCCGGTTCCTCGAATCCTTAGTAACCGGGGACGCCTGGTGAAAAAGGATAAGAGAGATTTATCACAGCCGATCACTGAAGTCCCTAGTATGAGAAAGGGAGCCAGTTGAGACCTGGCACAAGTATGACACCTTCAGAAAAGGGCATACCGGATCTGAATATCCCCATCGGCATGGATGTGTGCGCACACATCGGAGCCGAAAAACTAAAGGGACTTGCCACCGCAATTGAAAGAAGCGATGTGCAAGGTAAAGCTCTAGCAGAAGCAATCGCTCCAGAAGAAGCAACTCATGAAGAAATAGCTATAAATTATGTGCACATGGGAGAGTCCCTGAATAGGACAACAGCTAATATCGATATCTACTTCGCAAAGAAAATTGCCACCATTATCGATCTTGATCCTGAGCCTGCATCGCTCGCTGAATGTAAGAAAAGATCAGATTGGGAAGATTGGAAGAAGGCAATAGCAACTGAATTGCTATCTCTGAATAAAAGAGAGGTGTTTGGGCCCGTATGCCGCACACCTCCCCACATACACCCCGTTGGGCACAAGTGGGTATTTGTTCGAAAGAGAAATGAAAGAAATGAAGTAGTGAGATACAAAGCAAGGCTGGTAGCCCAAAGTTTCACTCAACGTCCTGGAGTTGATTATGAAGAAACCTACTCCCCAGTCATGAGTGGAATTACCTTTAGATACTTGATCTCAATGGCAGTGAACTTGAACTTAGAAATGAAATTGATGGATGTTGTAATTGCATACCTCTACGGTAACTTGGATTCGGAGATTTATATGAAAGTCCCTGAAGGAATATCTCTCCCGAACCAAGACAGAGCAAATAGAAATCTGTACAGTGTGAAACTCAGAAAGTCACTGTATGGACTGAAACAATCTGGAAGAATGTGGTATAATCGCTTGAGCGACTTTCTCTGCAAGAAAGGCTACACGAACAATGAAGACTGTCCTTGTGTATTTATACGGCGATCCCAGAATGGATTCTGTATAATCTCTGTGTATGTAGATGATCTGAATATCATCGGGACAGCCGAAGACATAAAAGAAGCAAGCTCCTACTTGGAGTCAGAATTTGAAATGAAAGATTTGGGCAAGACCAAGTTTGCTTAGGCCTGCAGCTTGAGCATGTCCTTGAAGGAATCTTAGTACATAAGTCTACCTACACCCAGAAGGTACTTGAAAGGTTTGACTTTGAAAAGGCATTCTCATCAAAAGTACCGACGATCGGGAGGTCTTTACTGCAAGAAAAAGATCCTTTCCGACCTAGGGAAGAGGGGGAGGAAGTCCTGTGTTAGACCATGTGGCTCGGTCTAGGTTATTTTGGTGATGAATAATTGACAATAGTTAATTTGTGATGTTGAATATTTGGTGATTTTGTTTAGCGATGTTATGCGAGGTGTGTGGTGCGTGTGTGCGGATTGATGTTGGTCAAGTTTGGAAGAACTTGTGCCGGGAAAAAGTTCTTTGGTCTTTGCATGTGCAGGTTGAGCATGGAGGCGATCATGGTCGATGACGAGGTGGACCTGGACTAGGATGGGGAGATCCGAGGTTCGGACGGTCAAGAAGGTCACGAGATGATCGGGCTCATGCTTGGGGCGCATGGAGATCAAAGGTGGATGATACGTGGAGAAGCTACGGGAGGTGCGGTCCTAGAGGCTTCGACACGAGACGAGTTAGAAAAGTTGGAATTTTGGAAAAACCCGTGTTAGGAAGGGTTTCGGGTCCCTTTGGTGTTGGAATTGGATTAGAACTCGTGGGCTTAGGGTAAGCCCAGGTTTTGGGCCCTAGACTATAAATAGAGGTAGGGTTGGAGGCAACCCTGTGGATTTTGGGAGAGACTATTTTCGTGCTAGGGTTTAGGGGTACTAGAAGAGAGTACTTTGTAGCCACCATAATTTAGAAATAAAATCATAGTTTTATTTCAGAAAAAAAAAATTCCTGGAGGCGGCGCGCATCTCGTGTTCAGTTGTCTCCGACGCAGCTCGCCAGATCGAAACTTCGTGCGTCACCGTGTTGGGATTGTTGCTGATCTCATGCACCGTTGAGAGAACAAGCAGCATTGGCTTCATCTTCTTTCCTTGGTCCGTTTGGGTTTCACGTGCGTCAACAGCTCATCCATTCAATGCTAAGATAAAGAGCCTTTTGATTATGGCTGGACATGTGGCCAAGGTATGACATAAAGTTGAGCTAGATTATTTAATACATGGCATGCATAGCTAGGAGCCTGATGTGAGCTTTTGGAGTAGATTAATAAAAAATTGTTATGTGATATTTTGGCCTTGAGACTTGATTAGAAGGTGCGGCATATATTGAGTTAGATCGGTTTCTGATCTGCTGACCGAGATTTGTTGGATGCTCTGTATGCTTCGGCCAACGAGAAGTTTTGTGATTAGAGAGATAATTAAGAGTACTAATTAGACTTTGTGTTGGGTGGCCGGTCAAGAGATAGGATATAGGTGCAATCGGTTTATTCTCTGTTGGACCACAGAGTCGGTGGCTATTTCGAGTTGTACTTGGTTTTGTTTTTCTGGCTCTCGGCTTCTTTCCAGCAGTTAATAGGAGACACGGTCTACATCACGTAAAGACAGCAGCAGCAGCAGCAGAGGAAGACAGGAAATTTGAAGAAAAGCTTCTGCTAGGCGTTGCAATCATTCACCCCCCCTCTGATTGCCGTTGACGATCCTACAAGTGGTATCAGAGCGGGTTGCTATGGCGTCAGAGAGGTATGTGAATCGTCCCCCCATGCTAGATGGTACTGATTTTGCTTTTTGGAAGTGTCGGATGCAAGCTTATATTGAGGCTCAAGGTAGTGATGTTTGGAATAAAGTTTCTACACCATATGAGGTTTCTGCAATTGTTACTAATTTAAATAAAGCAGATGTTGATTTAAATGCTCAAGCTCGTAACTTGCTATTTCAAGGAATTTCTCGCAAAGAATTTGATCGTATAGCTCATATTAATTCCGCCCATTTAATTTGGAAAACTCTTTGTGATTATCATGAAGGAACCACTAAAATTAAGAAGGTGCGTAAAAATCTTTATCAAAAAGAATATTCTGATTTTGCTATGAAACCTGATGAATCCATTGATGATCTCTTTGCTCGGTTTGAGAAAATATTAAGTGATCTACGCGGTGTTGGTGTTATTCCTGCTGATGAAGATAATGCAACTAAAATTTTGAGGTCTTTAGGTTCTGAATGGTTGATGGTTGTCACAACTATTAATCAAACTGTTGATCTAGATACTTTAACCATGGATGATCTTTATTCTAGATTGAAAACCTATGAGATGGAAGCTTTGCCATCTAAGATTAATAAATCTTCATCTTTAGCACTTGCGACTAACCCCGTGCAGGCGACTTCGTCGAGTGCTTTGTCTTGTGTTTCTTTGTCTGCCTTGTCTTCTTTTTCAGAGGAACAGTTCGAGGAGCTTCCTGAAGAGGACTTGGTTTTGATCTCCTCACGAGCATACAAGGCACTCAACAATGTGAGGATGAGGAAGCGAGGTGGCGTGTCAGGTCCGATCAGATGCTTTGAGTGTGGCGAGCCAGGCCACATTAAGATGGATTGTCCCAAGCTCAAGGAAAAGGTGGTGAAGGAAGAGAAGAATTATCGTCGTCGGCCATCCAAGAACAACAACACCAAAGGTGGCAATTTCCATCGCAAGCTCGCTGAAAAGATCATATCGGCCATTGAGCGTCTTGATTTGAGCGATGTAGAATATGAGAGCTGCAACGACGATGATCACGACGATAATGATGCTAAAGGCAAGAAGAAGAAGAACGATGACTTCACAGGCATGTGCTTCATGGCAAGCAACAACAGTGATGATGGCGATAGTGATCCCGATGAGGTAAGACCTTCATATGATGAGCTTGAAGATGGTTTGATTAAACTTGCTATTGAATTAAAAAAGACAAAACAGAAATTGAAAGAAAATAATTGTGTTGTTGAAAGTTTAAATTCTGAAATTAATAGACTTAGAGTTTTAATTCCTGATGATGAATCATGTGAGTCTTGCCAAGTTTTACATTCTGAGTTGGAGGCTGTTAGATCTATTAGTGCATCAAACCTGGTTCAACTTAGAGATGTAACTGATAAATTTGATGAATTAAAATTGACACATGACTCTTGTGATGAAAAATTAAAACATGCAAATGATGAAATTGAAAAGCTCAAATCTAGTTCTTCTACATGTTTAGAGTCAAGTATTTCAAATGCTCAATCTAAAGCTTGCTCTAATTGTGAATTGCTAGAAGCTAGACTTAATTCATCTCAGGAATCTATTCAACAAATGCTTTATCATGAGAACATGTCTTGCTCAAATTGTCCTAAGTTAAATATTGAAATTGATGCTTTGACTAGGCAATTGAATGATTTCGCTGAAAAAGAAAGATTTGCTCAATCTAGTGCTTCCAAGAATTTTGTGAATGAACATGTTAAATGCACTGCTTGTTCCACTTTGGCTAAGGAAAATGCGTATCTTAAGGACACTTTAGAGAGATTCTCTTTTGGCAAGAAAAATCTGAATATGATTCTAGACAAGTCAAAAATAAGTGTGAAAAATCGTGGTCTAGGATTTAATTTTGTTGAGCATGCCAAAAATAATCCTCCTAAGATTGTTAAGTTGCTTGAACCTGGAAAGATTGAAGTAAAATCTGAACCAAAACAAACTGTGTTTAAATCTGCTAGCTTTGTGCAAACTTCATCGAATAATAATGTAGGTGCTAGCTCATCATCTCAAAAGAATTTTGGTTATGTTAAATTTCATTGCACCTATTGTGGAAGAGATGGACACTTGAATAAATTTTGCTTTAGACGTGTCAAGAAAGAGAGAAAGGAAAGATTGAATGCTTTGAGACAAAAACATGCAATGTCTTTTGTTCCTAGAACTAATGTGAAAGCTATGCTTTTTGAGAACTTTCATGATGGTTTTAAATTTGCTTCATATGCTAGATTGGGATTTAATTCAAATGATTCACGTTCTTTTCGGCATTCTAATCATCCACATGCACGTGATTTTGGTTCTAGCTTTGTTGCTCCTGTTCGTCGTGTGTCACAGTACTGGATTCCTAAATCTTATTTTACTAACCCCAATACTGTGAGACCGATGTTTCCTGTCATGTAAGAACAGCTGATAAGGATGGAGAACATGAGCTAAATTGGGTTCCGTTTTTTTCCGCTTGATTGGAACACTTGATGGTTCTTCACTCCTTTGATGGTTTGCAAGAGATTTCACTTTTTGAAAGACCATGTGGAAAAGGTGATGTTGTCTTACATCTTGTTAAATTCTCAAGTTGCTAATTTGCACATGAAATCGTTTGATACTTCTCGTTTTCCTCAATTGTGAAGTGAGTTGAGAGTGTTACATCTTATGGGATTATTCTGAGAGGGAGGTTGTTGTTTAAAAATTTTGGAAGCTTTGTTTATTATCCTTGTCAAATAACTCATCAAATCTAAGTCATTGAAATCAATTGAGTAGTAGAGCTCTCTTTATCATATCTATTCATATGTTGTGTAGCTTTGATCAGGACTGTTTATAATTAAATTGCTACATTTGAATTAAAAGTATGACATGGCGGAATACTTTGACTAGATTAATTATATTTATTACTTTGCGATGTCCATTGAAAAGAATTAGCTTGATTGTGAGTCTTATTTTAACTCTTGGTTATGAGGCTTGCATGTTTCATGTTCCAATTCTTATGATCACTCAATTTGGCATGTTATTAAAAAAAGAGAGTATACAATTAAAAAGATGTATGCTTCAAGCATGCCATGGTGAACAAAAAAAAAGGCACAAAAGTGCGCAAAATGAAAAGAAATATGCTTCAAGCATGCCACCATAAAAAGGAAGAAGAAGAAAAGTATGTCATTATGAAAAGAAGTATGCTACAAGCATGCCACATGCCTAAAAATTGTGTGTGGAGCAATAAGTTGTTACATGAGACTGCTAGCCCATCTAGAGTTAAAATTTGCTTCACTTTTAGGTTTTGACTTTTCGTTGTGATATCTCATTGTGATCTCTATAATTGGTTTAGTCATTGTTGAGATGCCTGTTATTAATATAAATTGTTTAATCATGCTCAAGACTGGTTTTGATATTGCTATATGATATATGACTTTATATGATCTAGATAGCTCTACTCAAAAATATGGCTTGGTTCTTTTATTTAATCAATGCACAATGACTTGTATAATCTACAAAGCTTCTTGAGTTTTACTCTCATTGCTCATTCTTAGAATTGTTCCTTTTCTGAATTTTCTTGATGATTACATTGCCAAAGGGGGAGAGATTTGATGTGTTTTGTGAGAAATTGGCGACATTTGTTAAAATTACCTCTCTTGTGTTGAGGGGGAGAGATTTGAGATTTATGACTTTCAAAATGCTTTTTCGGCTTCAGTTCTTCACTTATATTTATTTGAAGCTAATTCATCATACAATCTTGTGGTGTTGTCAATGTATTCATCAAGGGGGAGATTGTTAGACCATGTGGCTCGGTCTAGGTTATTTTGGTGATGAATAATTGACAATAGTTAATTTGTGATGTTGAATATTTGGTGATTTTGTTTAGCGATGTTATGCGAGGTGTGTGGTGCGTGTGTGCGGATTGATGTTGGTCAAGTTTGGAAGAACTTGTGCCGGGAAAAAGTTCTTTGGTCTTTGCATGTGCAGGTTGAGCATGGAGGCGATCATGGTCGATGACGAGGTGGACCTGGACTAGGATGGGGAGATCCGAGGTTCGGACGGTCAAGAAGGTCACGAGATGATCGGGCTCATGCTTGGGGCGCATGGAGATCAAAGGTGGATGATACGTGGAGAAGCTACGGGAGGTGCGGTCCTAGAGGCTTCGACACGAGACGAGTTAGAAAAGTTGGAATTTTGGAAAAACCCGTGTTAGGAAGGGTTTCGGGTCCCTTTGGTGTTGGAATTGGATTAGAACTCGTGGGCTTAGGGTAAGCCCAGGTTTTGGGCCCTAGACTATAAATAGAGGTAGGGTTGGAGGCAACCCTGTGGATTTTGGGAGAGACTATTTTCGTGCTAGGGTTTAGGGGTACTAGAAGAGAGTACTTTGTAGCCACCATAATTTAGAAATAAAATCATAGTTTTATTTCAGAAAAAAAAAATTCCTGGAGGCGGCGCGCATCTCGTGTTCAGTTGTCTCCGACGCAGCTCGCCAGATCGAAACTTCGTGCGTCACCGTGTTGGGATTGTTGCTGATCTCATGCACCGTTGAGAGAACAAGCAGCATTGGCTTCATCTTCTTTCCTTGGTCCGTTTGGGTTTCACGTGCGTCAACAGCTCATCCATTCAATGCTAAGATAAAGAGCCTTTTGATTATGGCTGGACATGTGGCCAAGGTATGACATAAAGTTGAGCTAGATTATTTAATACATGGCATGCATAGCTAGGAGCCTGATGTGAGCTTTTGGAGTAGATTAATAAAAAATTGTTATGTGATATTTTGGCCTTGAGACTTGATTAGAAGGTGCGGCATATATTGAGTTAGATCGGTTTCTGATCTGCTGACCGAGATTTGTTGGATGCTCTGTATGCTTCGGCCAACGAGAAGTTTTGTGATTAGAGAGATAATTAAGAGTACTAATTAGACTTTGTGTTGGGTGGCCGGTCAAGAGATAGGATATAGGTGCAATCGGTTTATTCTCTGTTGGACCACAGAGTCGGTGGCTATTTCGAGTTGTACTTGGTTTTGTTTTTCTGGCTCTCGGCTTCTTTCCAGCAGTTAATAGGAGACACGGTCTACATCACGTAAAGACAGCAGCAGCAGCAGCAGAGGAAGACAGGAAATTTGAAGAAAAGCTTCTGCTAGGCGTTGCAATCATTCACCCCCCCTCTGATTGCCGTTGACGATCCTACATCCTGGGACCGGAATTCCCATACTTGAGTGCAGTGGAAGCGCTCATGTACTTAGCAAACTGCACTAGACTGGACATTGCATTTGCCGTGAACCTGTTAGCAAGGTACAGTGCAGAGCCCGCCAAAAGGCATTGGCAGGGCATAAAGGACATATTCCGATACCTCCGAGGAAGTAAGGACCTTGGATTGTTTTACAGAAAGAATCAAGATATGAACTTGATTGGCTATGCAGATGCTGGGTATCTGTCAGACCCGCATACCGCTAAGTCACAAACAGGCTATGTATTTCTGTGTGGTGGAACTGCATTTCCTTGTAAATCGTCTAAGCAAAGCCTTGTAGCTACTTCGACGAACCACTCAAAAATCATAGCACTGTATGAAGCCGCACGAGAGTGCGCTTGGTTCCGATGAACGGATCACCACATCCAGTAGTCATGTGAAATGAACATTGTGCAAATCCCCACAATTATCCATGAAGATAATGCAGCTTGCGTTACACAAGTGCAGTTGGGCTATGTAAGCATATCAACCCCAAGTTCCTCTATGCTCATGAATTGCAAAAGATGGACAAGATTAAAATACTGCACACAAAGTCATGTAGATTTGTTCACTAAGTCACTCCCCGCACCTAGCTTTGAAAGGTGCGTGTGAGGGATTGGAATGATGAGACTTAAAGAAGTGCAGAATTCAGGGGGAGAATTCTCTCAAGCCTGTCAATAAATCTTGATCATGAAGATCAAGTACCCAAAAGAATAAGTCTTGAAGACTGAATGGAATTGGGTGAATTGTACTCTTTTTCCCTTGACGAGTTTTCCTGAAGTTTCTCGACCAAGGTTTTTAATGAGGCAATTCGTGCATCGCAGCATCACATGTATCATGTGCTCTTTCTCCAAAATTTTCCCATTGGGTTTTTATGGAGTTTTAGTGAGGCATGAACATATTGGGTGAGTGCCCAAGGGGGAGTGTTAGGAAACTGGCCCCGCAGGCCAGAGTCCTGATAGAATTGGGCACCCCACCGTAGACTATAAATAGGGACCTAGACCCCCCTCATTATGTACACCTGATGAATGAAAGCAATAAAGAAAGACCAGGAGTTCTCTCTATCTCTCTGTGTGTTCAATCTATTATTCTGTGATTCTGTGATTGATTCGTTCTTGTTCTAGCAGAGGAATCGCTCAGACTGGTCTCCAGCGTCGGTTCCTCAACATATTCTTCCTTGTGGAGATCATGAAAAGTTGTAGTGCCAGCTATTTTGGATAGCAGTTGTGTAGCAACGGTTTGTTCAAAACATTGTGGATGCCCCATTGTCACCAACCGTGTGAGTGGCTGCATCGAAGAGATCCTTGCCATGGGTGTTGCAAGGAGTCATAGTGCTCACCCAGGGTTTGTGAGGGGACTTTTTGACATGCCATAACCAGCGGAGGCACAAGGCAGTGGCAAACTTTGGGAGGTCCAATACTCCTAGTCCCCCCTGTTCGATTGGCTGACACACTTGCTGCCAGTTAACACCGCAATGACCTCCATGCACCAATTCGGCTCCACACCATAGTTGTGCCCTCCTGAGCTTGTCACTTTGCCTCATAATTGACTTGGGGACATCAATAACTAAAAGGATGTAAGTGGGAATGGAAGTGAGGACAGTCTTCAGAAGCGGCAAGCGTCAATCTTTAGATATCATGGGTGTTGTAAATAATCTTGTTTTAGAGTCATGTGCAAAATTTGGGTGTAATCGAAGTCGAATTGCAGCCGCAATTCAAAGTCGTAGACGAAACAGAGTAGAAGTCGTATTAGAATCGGAGTCGGAATCCAAGGTATAATCGTAGTCGAACCCGTGTTGAAAGAGGACAGCCGGGTATAAAAAAAAGAGGCTTAGAGCCATGTATTCGATGTACCAAGCCATTGAGAAAATACCAAAAAGAGGGAAACACACAAAGCATTGTTTTGTCGTGTGATTGTGCAAGGCGTGGTCGGAAGGACTCACGATCACCGCAAGCGTGATCGGGAGGAGTTACGACCACGGCGAAGTTCCTGCGGGCGTGATCGAGAGGCGCTACGATCACGGCAAAGGTAACAGTAATTCTTCAACTACGCAGGAAAGGCTGCGACCACGGTGAAGGTGGTCGTAAGGAGGTGAAGGTGGTCGTAAGGAAGCGAAGGTGGTCGTAACGAGCTACGACTACACCGAGAAGGCCAGTACGTGATCGGAAGCAACTCCGACCACGTTGAAGGAAGTGAACGTGGTCGTACGTGTGTTCGACCACGGTGAACAGTGATCGCCAGCATCACTGCGTGATCGTAGAAGATTTCGATCACGGTATCTTGAGCGGCTGAAGGAAGGCAGCGGCAGCGATATCGCGGAGCGGTCGTAAATTGCTACAGTAAATTTACGACCACGTTGAAAAGGCGATCGGAGGAGATTGAGGCGTTCGGAATTGGTCGTAAGTACTCTGAACCGATCGTGTTTGATTCTCACCGGTCGTAAACGACTCTAACCGGTCGTAAAAGGTCCTGGGAGGTCGTAAGACTTCCAACAGTTGGTATCAGAGCAGTGGTTGAAACATGGCTGATACGGCGAAGCAGAGCGTGTCGCTGCAGTACCCGATCCTCAGTTCGGACAACTATCCGGTCTGGGCGATGAAGATGAAGGTCAACATGATCGCGCAAGGCGTCTGGGGTGCGGTCGAACCAAAGGAAAAGGACAAGTTCCTCGATGATCGTCTCGACAAGATGGCGATGGCAGCGATCTATCAAGCTGTGCCCGACTCGATGATGCGGCAACTAGTCGGCAAGGAGACGGCGAAGGAAGTCTGGACTACTCTGCGAACCATGCATGAAGGAGTAGATCGAGTGAAGGAAGTTTGACTTCAAACCTTAAGAAGTGAGTTTGAAGCCATGAAGATGGGGAAGAGTCGGACCGTGGAAGAGTTCTCTGGTCGATTCAACGAAGTCGTGAACAAGATCAAATCTCTCGGAGACGACTTGAAAGATGAGGTGGCGGTGAAGAAGTATTTGAGAGTGCTACCAGAGAAGTTTCTTCCGGTCGTAACCACGCTTATGTACTCTCAAGATCTCTCGAAGATGAAGATTGAGGAGGTAACCGGAGCGCTCAAAGCACACGAGCAGCTCCTAAAGAGTTATCAAGAAGACAACGGTCAGCAAGCGCTGCTCGTAAGAGAAGATGCGAAAGACCGAGGAGACTCGTCATCGAGGGGCGGTCGTGGTCGTGGTCGCGGCACATCGACCGGCCGCGGTGCATCTCATGGACGAGGTCGAGGCCACGACCACAGAGGTCGTGGACGAAGTGGTCGAGGAGGTGGTCGTGGAGGCGGCGACTGTCAGACCGACAAGTCTGATGTCCAGTGCTACACGTGCGAGAAGTTTGCGCACTACGCAGCCGAATGTCGGAGCCACATCCAGTGCCATAACTGTAAGAAATATGGTCATTATGCTGCGAATTGCCGGAGCAAAAAGAAGGGAGAGGAGGTCAATCTGGCTCAAACGACTGAGCACAAAGAACCAACACTGCTGTTGTCGCTCTGCACTGTAGACGAACCGATAATGGTTCTGTTAAACGAGGAGAAGGTATTTCCAAGTCTGATGGAGCAAACGGGAGAGTGGTATCTCGACAACGGAGCCAGTAACCATATGACGGGCATACACTCGATGTTTCACGACTTAAACGAGAGTGTGCTCGGAAAAGTACAATTCGGAGATGGCTCGACCGTTCAGATAAAAGGGAGAGGCACGATCCTGATGCAGTGCAAGGATGGTAGCCAGAGAAGATTGTCGGATGTATATTACATACCGAATCTACGAAGCAACATCATAAGCCTTGGACAATTGACTGAAGAAGATTGTCGAATTGAGCTCAAAGGCAACTATCTGAAGGTGTTCGACCACAGCGAACGTCTGCTGATGAAGGTACAACGGACTGTGAACCGTTTGTACAAGATCAAGATCGAAACATGCAAGCAGAAGTGTTTGAAGACCATAATTGAAGATCCCGCCTGGCTGTGGCATGAGAGATTTGGTCATATAAATTTCCAAAGTCTCAGAGCAATGGCAGAGAAAGAGATGGTGGTCGGATTACCGAAAATCGACCACCCAGAGCAAGTCTGCGAAGGTTGTCTGGTGGCGAAACAAACTCGTAGCAGCTTCCCACAGCAAACAAAGTTTAGAGCTTCACAACCACTCGAGCTGGTTCACGTCGACTTATGCGGACCGATCACACCTCGCACCGACGCTGGAAACCAGTATTTCATGCTAGTCGTGGACGACTACTCCAGAGCCATGTGGGTGTACATGCAGAAGAGCAAGGATGAGGCAAAGTCGAACTTTCAGAAGTTTATTGCTCTTGCCGGAAACGAAGTCGACAAGAGGGTAAAAGCGGTCAGGTCTGATCGAGGAGGAGAATTTCTCGCAAAAGAGTTTGACTCAATCTGTGAAGAGAAGAGCATTGCAAGGTTCTTCACGGCTCCGTACTCGCCTCAACAAAACGGAGTCGTAGAAAGAAGAAACCGAACCGTGGTCGAAACAGCACGAAGTCTTCTGAAGAGTCGATACCTACCCGGGAGGTTTTGGGTAGAAGCCGTAAGACATGCGATCTATTTGCTAAATCGAGCGACCACACGGTCGTTGGATGGAGTTACTCCATACGAGTTGTGGTCGGGAAGAAAACCGAACGTCGATCACTTGAAAGTCTTAGGCTGTTTGGCAAATGTGAGATCATCGACTTACCTGAGGAAGCTAGACGATCGGAGCAAAAGGATGATCTACCTTGGCTCGGAATCAGGTACCAAGGCATATAGGTGCTATGATCCAGTCGAAAACAAGCTACATGTAAGCAGAGATGTAGTCTTTCAAGAAGACAAACATTGGGAGTGGGAAGAACATCAAGACATTGAGAAAGATAAGTCGAAGTGGATAACTTTCGATGTCGAAGAAGTCGACACCGACAATACGACAATGGAGGAAGGAGCTACGATCACACCTCAAAGCTCGAACACGATTGATGAAAATGATCAGGAAGCCACACCTGATACTGAAGATGAAGAAGACGGCAGGGTGCCGAAGATGAGGAGCATCAATGAGATCTATGCTCAAACTGAGTCAATACAGATGAATGAGTTGTTACTGTACACAACAGCTGAAGAACCCGAAAGCTATGAAGAAGCGACGGGAGATGAACATTGGAGAACTGCTATGCAGGAAGAGCTAAAATCTATTGAAGACAACAACACTTGGGAACTCACCGATTTGCCAAAAGGTCATCGAGCGATCGGGTTAAAGTGGGTCTTCAAGGTAAAGAAGGATTCAAAGGGAGAAGTCGTAAAACACAAAGCACGACTTGTGGCGAAAGGGTATGTTCAAAAACAAGGCGTTGACTACGAAGAAGTTTTTGCCCCAGTAGCTCGTATGGAGACTATACGACTACTTCTTGCATTGGCAGCAAACGGTGGATGGGAGATTCACCACATGGATGTGAAAACGGCGTTCTTGAACGGAGACATTGAGGAGGAAGTTTACGTTTCTCAACCGTCGGGTTTTCAATCCAAGAAGCAAGCCGAGAAAGTCTTGAAGCTGAACAAAGCTCTCTACGGACTTAAGCAAGCACCACGAGCATGGAATTTGAAGCTTGACAAAAGTCTAATGGTACTCGGGTTCAGAAGAAGCAACTCTGAACATGCGGTATACTCAAGGGGAGATGCGAAGAACAGACTGATCGTGGGAGTTTACGTGGACGACTTGATCATTACTGGATCGGTTTCGAAGGAGATTATGAGGTTTAAAGAAGAGATGAAGAGGCTGTTCAAAATGACCGATTTGGGACTTCTGTGCTACTACCTCGGCATTGAAGTAAATCAAACCGACAACGGCATAACACTTTGTCAATCGGGATATGCTAGAAAGATTCTGGAGAAGTCGGGTATGGAAGAGTGCAATCCATGTCAAACCCCAATGGAGAATCATCTGAAGTTGAGCAAGACAGGCCCAGGATCGCCAATTGATGCCACGACTTATAGGAGCATTGTCGGAAGTCTACGGTATTTGGTGCACACCCGACCAGACATCTCGTTTGCGGTCGGATACGTAAGTCGTTTCATGAAGAAACCGACTCAGGAGCATATGAATGCCGTGAAGCACATCCTGAGATACATCAAAGGTACTCTGAATCTCGGGATTCAGTACAAGAGAGGAGATGGGAAGTCGTTGCAGCTGACGGGCTACAGTGATAGCGACATGGCGGGAGATATCGATGATCGAAAGAGCACGACAGGCATAATGTTTGTGCTTGGGGAGAGTCCGATCAGCTGGCAATCTCAGAAGCAAAAGGTGGTTGCATTGTCTTCCTGTGAAGCTGAGTACATCGCAGCGAGCGCAGCATCTTGTCAGGGAGTTTGGCTCGCTCGACTATTGAATGAATTGTCGGACGAGACAATCCAGAAGGTGACGCTTAGGGTTGATAACAAATCTGCAATATCGTTGAGCAAGAATCCGGTTCTACATGATAGAAGCAAACACATAGACACAAGATATCATTATATCAGAGATTGTGTCGAAGAAGGGAAGATCGCTATCAACTACATCAGAACCGAAGAACAGAAAGCAGACATATTGACAAAATCGCTGGGGCGGATAAAGTTTTCAGAGATGAGGAAGAAGATTGGCATGATCGAAGTCGAAAAACAAGATTAGGGAGAGAATGTTGTAAATAATCTTGTTTTAGAGTCATGTGCAAAATTTGGGTGTAATCGAAGTCGAATTGCAGCCGCAATTCAAAGTCGTAGACGAAACAGAGTAGAAGTCGTATTAGAATTGGAGTCGGAATCCGAGGTATAATCGTAGTCGAACCCGTGTTGAAGGAGGACAGCCGGGTATAAAAAAAAGAGGCTTAGAGCCATGTATTCGATGTACCAAGCCATTGAGAAAATACCAAAAAGAGGGAAACACACAAAGCATTGTTTTGTCGTGTGATTGTGCAAGGCGTGGTCGGAAGGACTCACGATCACCGCAAGCGTGATCGGGAGGAGTTACGACCACGGCGAAGTTCCTGCGGGCGTGATCGAGAGGCGCTACGATCACGGCAAAGGTAACAGTAATTCTTCGACTACGCAGGAAAGGCTGCGACCACGGTGAAGGTGGTCGTAAGGAGGTGAAGGTGGTCGTAAGGAAGCGAAGGTGGTCGTAACGAGCTACGACTACACCGAGAAGGCCAGTACGTGATCGGAAGCAACTCCGACCACGTTGAAGGAAGTGAACGTGGTCGTACGTGTGTTCGACCACGGTGAACAGTGATCGCCAGCATCACTGCGTGATCGTAGAAGATTTCGATCACGGTATCTTGAGCGGCTGAAGGAAGGCAGCGGCAGCGATATCGCGGAGCGGTCGTAAATTGCTACAGTAAATTTACGACCACGTTGAAACGGCGATCGGAGGAGATTGAGGCGTTCGGAATTGGTCGTAAGTACTCTGAACCGATCGTATTTGATTCTCACCGGTCGTAAACGATTTTAACCGGTCGTAAAAGGTCCTGGGAGGTCGTAAGACTTCCAACAATGGGGCCATGCCATCGAACCAAGTGACTTCCAATTTTGTCAATAAGCGGTTGTAGGTGCACCTTTTTAAGCTTTCTAATAGATAGCGGCATCCTTAAGTATTTTATCGGGAAGGTGGCGCGCTACACAGGAAGGTTTGTCAATAATGAGTTGAGGTCAAATCCTTCAATTGGGAGAATGGAGCTTTTTTGGAGGTTTGTGCATAGTCCTGTGACATCACTGAACCAGCTGAGGATCAGAACAAGCGCATCAATATCTTCCTTCCTTGGGGCAATAAAGATAGCAGCGTCATACGCGTAGAGAGAGGTACACAATCGTGCCCCCTCCCAAGAACAGGAGATAGGAGCCCAAAGTCTGTGGCACAATCCAGGAGGGGGTCTATGGCAATGTTGAATAGATAAGGCGAGAGAGGGTCACCCTGACGGAGGCCACGACGGTGCTAGATGGCCTGACCAAGGGAGCCGTTGAGCAACACCTTGGAAGTGGAGGAAGACAGAATCATTGAGATCCATTCGATCCACCTATTTCCAAAACCTCTTGCCCTTAAGTTATGTAGAAGGTAGGTTCAAGAGACCAAAAGCCTTAACAATGTTTAGTTTGACGAGAAGCATGGATGTGTTGGAGCGATGAAACTGCCTCACTTTGTTCTGAATGTAGAAAAAATTATCTTGGATGTGGCGCTTCTTTATGAAAGCACTTTGGCAGGGTGAAATAAGGTCGTCACTGAAGGTCGCTAGTCTCATGACAAACAACTTAGTGAGCATTTTTTCAATGTTGTGCACAAGGCTAATCGATTGTTTATCGGATGCATTTCCTAGATCCATCTTCTTCTGGATGAGGGCAATGCAAGCACTGTTTATCAGAGGTGGTTCCTGTCTATTGTTTGCAACAGTTGGTTCATGACCGCCAGTAGGTCGTCTTTGATGAGGTCTCAACATTTCTTGAAGAACACTCCTATGAAACCATCCGGTCCAGGCACCTTGCAAGCCGGTATCTGTTGTATTACATTATGAAGTCCTTCCAAAGTGATCGGATTTTTGAGCGAAGAGAAATCCAAGGTCAGCAATTGGAGTTGTTCCTAGTTAAAAGATGACGAATTGGTTGCAGCAGACCCCATGATCCCAAAGAAATGCTGATACATGATATCATGCTTTTCTTCATGCCTTGTTTTGATGCCATCGTGCCCAATTAGGAATCTGATAAAATTCTTTCAACGTCTAGCGTTTGCCCTAGTTGGAAGTATTTCGTGCTAGCATCTCCCAATTTTAGCCATATGAGCCTAGAGCGTTGCCTCCACTTGATTTTCTCGATGACGGAAAGTCCCAATATCATGAGTTTGAGCTGCTTTCTAAATTCTCGTTCTACTTGAGAGAGGCCCGTTATCTCCATAGCCTCATCCAGTTGGAGGACAACTTCTTTCACAATGAGTAGCTGGAGTTTGGTGTCCCCATGTGTAGTTTGCTCCAGGTTCGTAGAGCCGCTGCTGTCCGAGAAAGCTTGACGGTGCAGGTGACGAATGGGATCTTAGGTGGCGTTGTTCATGCCAAGCTTGTTGCACGACAGTGAGAAAGTCCGGCATACGCGTCCTGTAGTTCTCAAGGCGACCTCACCTACTGCCGCATGTAACCGTCGGCGAGCGTGTCAATTCGGTTGTGGCGCGTTGGCACTGCGGCATGGACGCCATGCCGTCCTTGTCTTCCACATTTAAACCGGCAACCGCAAAGAATTTGCGAGGCCGGCCGGCTCTACTGTTTCTGAATTTGCAAAGGTTGGTTGTGTGCACTGCGTTGCTGCTGCTGCTGCTGCGTTGTCACTATGGAAAGCCCGCAGCTACCTACTCGGAAACAGCTTTTGGGGTGGGCTCGCCTCGTGGATCGGCGTATCTGCGCCGTGGAGCACGTGTCGATGCGGAGACGGAGATGTCGCCGCTAGAGAAAGGGAGGTCTTGAAACGAAATCGTTTTCAGGCCGACCGTGCTGTCTTTCCAAGAAGAAGGAAAATGGCAGGGCCGCGAAATATGCGTGATGTCCTATTGTCCTGTATACTGTCTACTGGAGTACATGGTATATCTGCAGTGTTACTCCTACATGGTAATGGAGGCAGTCTGAACTTGATTTTACAGTAGCACTTGCAGCCTTGCGCTAACTACTTCGTCTTGTAAAGAAGTGAGCATGCTGGAGGAGATTACTTCGATGACTTACAAAGGTTGCGCATTATCACCAGTTCACCACTCGACGGTCCAGACCAGAAGGGGAAAAGGGAAATGGATCCACCAAAACCAGGCGAAAAATACCGAAAAAATAACCCAAGTAAAAGTAGCTGCGAAAGTATTATCCACATCCCTGTCCCCAAACCAAAGCATTGCTATTGGGCGCTTCGCTGTTAAGTCTTGACAGTTACGGTAGATATACGCTGCCCAGAGTTGGCTATGACTCTTGGGGGATCAGGCTCTGTTCATAATTTCATATGGTCACAAGGCTTGGTATTTTACTGTTTATTTTCTTAAAGTATGGTTCAGGGAATTAAAATGCCCAAAAGTGTTATCAGATATAGCCATATAGCTGGCGAAATCATAATTTGTAGTCTAATCAACTTTGTTGGAAGTAAAAATAATGTTATTCACAATTTGATGTGCGATTCTGATATGATTAGATTGTCCTACCTAATATTTTTTCCTCTAAAATTTTTTTTCCCTGTTTTCTCTTTTTAGCTTAATATTTTTCTTCTTTTCTTCACTAAAAATGTAGGCTAAGCGGGCAGCTGGCTAAATCAAGGGTGTTTACTTATCAATTTAGCAACTTGACAAATCATGTTCCGAATTTCTTCAAAGAATATATATAAATTCATTTTCTTTATTCACTCGGCCTTAAGCTTTAGAGGACTTATTGACCTGTTTTGTCAGGGACCAGTTTCGATCGCAAAGAAAAGCTGAAAGAGATGAGGTGCAGTTGTAAGCAGTTGAACAAACATTTCGGGATTTTCTCTTAGAAGTTGTACACACCACATGTATATAATGGCACATTTGTCGTGGCACTGTACCATATATTTCTTCAACATCAAGAATTTCTTGCCCTAAATTTGCTCCTATCATGTAAACCGGACTTGCTCCAATGCCGAAAACGTCAAGCAATCCACCAAGAAACCTACTACATATGCACAACAGATTAACCAGATCGACCACAAACACAACGCACAACCAAACTGACCCAACGTTTTCATCAGATCACTGCGACTGCGCGATGGCCTGCTCCAGGCGCTTCAGGGATACTTGGTAGCTGACGAACCCCATGAACCAGAACTCGAAGCCGTCGTCCGTCAGCACCTGGACGTACCTCTGCTCCGGCCGGTGCTTGTTCTCGCTCGGCTTCGCCCTCTTCACCCTCCTCAGCGGGATGGCGACCTTGTACGGCACCCGCACCGTGTCGCCCCTCGGGGAGGTCAGCGCCAGCGACCGGTCGCTGCGGAAGGCGATCTTCTCCGTCGATATAAAGAGCATGCCGGCGATCGGGCCGGCAGTGGTGGACAGATAGCACTGCGAGGCCTTCAGAAGCTTCTCGCCCTTCTCGACGGAGAACCACCGGTGGAAGACCTTGTCCACGCCGCCTGCCTGGAGGATTCTTGCGCCCAGCGTCAGCTTGCCTTTCACGGTCTCGTACAGTTTTGGGCCGAGAGTCACTGCAAATCACCAAGCAAGGATATGTTCAATCTCTAATTCGGAACTATGAACACAGAACATGAAAGAAGATTGCTAGTATTAACCAAGACGGATTGGAGAAGATCGAACTTACCATGCTCTTTGATGCCTTGAGCAAGCCTGTCTCCCGTCCTGCCAAATCTGCCGCTGGTACGCGCGGTTGTCGACTTTTTCGCATCACCATGACAGGCAGCTCCTTCGCTTGCGAAATCCGGCTCCTCTATGCCGTAAGCACTATTGCTCACAGGGATCCCGATCACATGCTCATGGCCTGCCTTCTCCATTTGCTGTTGGAACGAGTAACTAAAGACCTCTACTTCCTTAATTTCTGCCTTAGTCTCCGGCCTCTGTCTGAGGTGGTTGTTGGTGAGTGGTGACTTCTCGATGTGTGTGGGTTGTTGCTAGAGCTCCGTGCTCCGAATGGGAAGAAGAGGGCGTCTTTTATAAGCTTTGGAACCTGTAATATCTTTCTTCACAAGGATAAAAAAATCGGGTGCCTATCCAGTTCACTTTCGAATGGAACAGTCACCGTCTCCTCTCAGGATTCAGGATCAAAGAAGTTTTTTTCCCTATGTACGTAGAGTTGGACCCTACCTAGTGCTGCGCTGCATGTGCAAGGGCCCACTGCAAACTTTGTGCGTGTCCATGAGTGACATCCAGTCATCCATGCATGGACCATGATACATTATATCCAACCAGCTTTTACATGCATGCATGCATGCAGTTGAATTGGGATCTGGAAAATTTATGGTATGGTACCAAGTGGAAGAAAAATTAAATCAGGTAGGAAAAGGCTCTCTGTTACTTTATCACCACGAAGAGGCTCGCGCATGGAAGACACCGTCAGACGTTCGGTTACCGCAGTTTCTTTTTTTAAGTAGGACGGACACATCCTACCCTACACGTATATCCTAATTCATATATATACCGATACATCCATTAGTATATATTTAACTAGAGTAAACTTCATAGGACGTAGATACACATTTTGATCATTTAAACACACTATATATGCATATACTCTCACTACAGAAACATGGGTTCGAAACGTCCAAACCTACCACTAAACTTTATACTTTGGCCTGCGTTTTCCTCGTGCCCACGGTGGCCTGAGTCAACGTCGCGTCCTACTACGCACCGAGTCAGCAAGCCGCTGCGATTGACAGCATGCAGCGATCGATCGTGGGTTGGTGGCGAGCCAGCCAGACCAGCTAACGCGTCGATCGCTAGCTCGGTTGCCATTTCCTATCGCCAGATGGTGACCTCATAGTAAACAGTTCGCGGGCGCAAGTGCCGAATGAAACAGCACGGGTATCTGTATGTGTCAAGGCTTCCCTGTCTGCGATGATGTGATCCGGTATGCTATATCATCTAATCTGGATTGTTTATGTTCTGCTTTCTGAATCATGATCGTGTTGCGTACTTGCGTGGGGGATGGAGATAGAGATCGATCGGAACTCTTGGTTGTTGGAGTTTTAAATTAAAAGGTCAAAATGGATAACTTCGATTTGAACATAACTGACGTATTGCTGCGTCAAAAGGTTAGGCATAAGGAAAGCCGGAGAAACCGAGGAATGTGCTTAGACCTGATCAATGCCTGTGGTCTGTGGAGAAATTCTCTGCTCCGTTGAATGGATAAGGATTCGGGTAAAGAAAAACAAGTGCGCTCATAATGTTAGATTACTGGTCTCGGGGCTGAATGCAGCGTGTATTAGGTGTGAAATTAATTGGTCTATATATACAGCCATCCCAAACGAATGCATGCCATCATACTAGATATACTTGAGAAATTCAGATCAAGGAAAGGAGAAGCCGCATTGTTATCCAAGGACCAATATGGCTGCACACACCACATGCATTCAGATCTCTGTAGTCATAAGTGCTCAATATAATATTAAACTTTGTACATGACCCACTCATATCCCACTATGAGTTGGGGCACTAAAATCATGTACCAGCTGTGTGTATATATGTATGTACGATCCATTAGTAGCTCAAACATTGCCGATGGATGCAAGCAAAAGCAGGCGATCGATCTGGAGCAATAGCACAAACCACTGCGTGTCCCCTTACTTTCCTGTCCAAATGTCCTAGTAGTATCAATCTACTCTCAACTTTTGTATCGAGTCCCATTCCACTTGCTCCACCGGGCGCACGGTAAAAGGATCAGGGGCCGCTATAAAGGGGGCAAATTGCTCGTCAGATTACAGCAGAAAGCAACGGAGAAGAGGATAGTACGCAATAGATTACATGACATCAAGGATGGACCTCCACTCCACCATGTCGCAGATAAGGATGCATGGGCGGCTTATATCAGTGGAAAGGTCAATCTCTTGGGATGTAGTTGATGGAAATGTCACACTAATCTTCAGCTAGAACCTTATGTTACATCTGACGGTTGGCATCTTATCACAGTTGACCCACATACCACTGGAGCTAGACTTGAGTTCTATCCACTGTGATCAGCTAATCAGCTGCGTAGAATCCGGACAGTAATACAACACGGAACTTGTAAGGCGCAAATTTTGTCCTACTCACTCTTCATTTTTTTTCTAGGAAGGGATGGGGAAAGGGCAGGGGCGGATCCAGCGGTGGGGCGGGGGGGGGGCTCGAGCCCCCTACTACTACCGGACCCTTGGAGCCCCCCTGAAGCCCCCCCCTAAATTTTTAGCCATGGATGTATAATGTAGAAGGGGCTAAGGTCGAGCTGAAGGTACTTCAGCCCCTCCAAAAAAATTTCCTAGATCCGCCACTGGGGAAGGGTACTGATAAATTGCAGCATGACAGCAAATTCCAACTAGAAAGGACCCTTCCTCCTACTTTGAAGTGCAAAAAAACTAGGACCAAACTACATTAGAAAAAACAACACCAATCAACCGGTTCGCCGATCGAGCTGTTCGGCGAGGCGATATTCTAAATCCACAAAGCCAATTTAATCAGTCCATGCACGCACCGACTGGCCGGACTGACGATTACGCGGGAAGTAAGGTCGGAGTCATGGTGAGCAGAAAAGCTTCCAGCCAAGCCACGCGTGTTCCCCCTTTGTTTCGGCCGGCGGTCATGGGCCTGGCGGTGCACTGACACTGCGACACTTGTGATGCTCTCCAGCTTTGCTGCTCGAAGATGGAGTAAGGGCATCTTCAATAGTACATGCCAGCTGTTGGTTAGCAATGCCATGTAGGATTTATGGGTGAGGTGGATGACAGAGAAAGGAGAGAGAGAGGGAGGTCATCCTCTTCTGACTCGACTGGCGCTTCACACAAAACAAGACCTTGGAGACGACGCAAGTTGTTGTTGCAGGGTATCGTCGTTTCATAACGCGTTTTGTGTACCGAGCGCAGATCCGACGTGGAGTCGTTGATTTCAGTTATGCACAAAGGGTTCTATCGACGCGCTACTTTCTCCATCGTCTTCCCCTCACTTACGCGCGAACCATTTCATCGACGCGCCTCATCCCTCCCTCCTCACTTTCACATGGAGGATTTCGTCGGTGCCCTCTTCCCTATCCTCATTCCCTCTCCCCTTCACTTGCGCGCTAACGATTTCGTCGGCGTGCCTCATCCCGTCTCCCCTTCACTTTCACGCGAAGGATTTGTGAAATCTCTAATCCTTCCCCTTACATTTCTCCTAGCTTGTCGCTGCTAGTCGCCTCCACCTTGCCTAGGAGCGATGGACCGCCAACCTTGGATTGTGGCTCCATTACCTCAGGCCAGTTCGAGGATGGGCGCAGCCACATCTGGAGATTCCGCCAACGTCGCCGCCCCTATGGAATCTATGGGTACCTCCGCAGCCCATGGTTGGTGGGGCTTACCTGGAGTCGGATCTAGCTCTTCTCCTGTGGCCCGTAAAGATGGGGCTTCTAATTTCTAGTACGATCTATTCTTCATCACTTTCTTCCTTTCTTCACTTGAGCACACTGGATCTATAGTGTTTTGAGTATAGTTTTCTAGTTAGAAATATGTGGAGCTCGTAGCACTATATGGTTTCATTTGATTCCAATGAAAATATGCTAGAGGAAGTGATGTTCTAAATCCGAAAATGTACTACAAATAAAAATATATGAATATGTGTTGTTAGACAGATAATGAGTCCACTAAGGTATAAGTTATGATTCAGAGATGCATGCTTACAAGACGAAGTAATCTTATGGCTTATGTGAAGATGCAACACCTAAGAATTCGACAATAGAAAAAACATGTTTCAAGTTTTAGACTAACAAGAATAGTAGCCTTTTGCACTTATAACTTGAAGTGTCCAAACTTAGTTGAATCGGAACTTTGAAGAGAACCCAATGAACTCAAATGAATTGATGGACTAAAACCATATGTTCCATAGTGTGTTATTGGTATAGATTGATTATCAAGCTCTTTATTAGCTGAAGCCTAACTTTCAGCTTGTTTGTCATAATGATGAGGAACCTACTGGAAAATCATTGCTGGCCACAAAGCTTGTTTGTCATTCATTTTAATTTTCTATGCAATTGATAGTCAAATAGGGCTTGAAGTTCAAAATAGAAAAGAATCTCAGGATATCTGCTACTGCCAAGATTTCTTAACCTAAGAATGTCACTTACCTCTTTGGAATTGTTACATGTATTGATGTCATAAAATCTTTGCAAAGCCAACTAGCTCTACTATATCTATAAGATTTTGATTAGGTACTCTCTAGTTTATCAGAGTTAGTGTTAGCTGATTCTAGGATCGATGCAGTATTTGTTGATAGCAAAAAAAAACTTAAGAAAATGTTGCACTGAATTGGATTACATCTCGAAAACACAAGCTAGCAAAAAGAGAGAACATGCTACACTGAACTAATAGGGAAAAACACCAGAAGATATACTTGGTATGCATATGGAATTTCCTGTCTATATTGAACAAAAATCTTTTCCCCCACAAAAAAACACTCAGGGTGTTCACTAGCTATGTCTTGGAACAATAACTACATATATAAATAATTAAATATATTTGATAAGTCGTAATCTTAGGACTTATTGGTTGTAGCTAAACATTAGTGGATAACAGTGAATAACTAAATATTATCATGGGCACTTGTATAGTCAACTTTTACGTTGCCATTCACACTGAAGTATATTAGGAGAAAGCTCTGAAGCCACTAACAACATGATATTAGGGGAAATGGTATGATCTAATTATTTTATTTTGGTATAAAATGCGCCATTGTATATACATGGAGTAGGAGTATGGGTTTAGTGGATGTGTGGTTTACTTCTTTTGGAACCAGGAGCCACAACAGTTACTGGCTTCAGCTTATTATTGTTTTGCCAATTAGCTGGGTGATCTTTGAGCACCTATGTTGTTATTGCTTATTGGCTAGTGTAGTTACTTCTATTTGTGATCAATCCTGGTCTGGCGCCTCTCTTAACATAAAATTCTGAAATCTTTGATGCTCACATAATACCTAAATTCAATTCCTGAATTTGTACATTATTTGGTTTTTGTCTGATGTGCTTACAAAGAGAATTATCTCATCGACCGTTTCCTTTACTATATCTTTTGAGTGATATCTTGCATGAATGGCCTGGGCACTAAGAAACAATAATACATGTAGGCAATCCACAAACACAAGTTTGTTCACATATTAGATGACCCTGGTTCTGCTGAACTGAGCGCCTATGTTGATTTTGCTTCAATCAGGCACTAGGCTGAGGAAGTTTCAGGTTTGCATGCATATTATTAGCTGGTACTGTTGCTACTTTTCAAGGTAAGACATGCATTTTCTTACTATAGTAATGTTGTGATTTCTACAGATGATATTTCTGTCCATGGGCCAATGACTCAGTCCTAATTCTTGGGTTCTCTTGGTATAAACTTCTGGGTGGAAGCCCGTCTGCAAAATTGCACTGAGGAGCAGGCTGAGTCTCTGAGAACATGTTACTGGCATTCGGGCCAAAAGTATCACACAAAGAGCCACAAAGATACAGTCTAGTATTGATCACTATATTTTATATGCACATGCCAAAATTAAAAGCTTGTGTGCTCCCTTAGAGACAACTGAAGAGACATGTTATTGGAGAGATTGTCTCTAGTGTTTTCTTAGATGATGTGGAAATCTTAGAGACAAACTATTGGAGATTCCCTAAGGAGGACAAAGAAAGGTGAATCTTCCGTGATTCAAAATTTTCGCTCCATTAGCAGGAATTTGCTCGTTTTTTTCCAACTTCTGTTATTAAAGTCGAGCAGTATTGCACAAGTTTGTATTATTATACTTAGTAGAGGGATTATTAGAATACACTTGATGTTCTTGGTTTGTAGGACTATATAAGATTTTTCTTAGAATGTTCTTGGTTTGTAGGACTATCTAATATTTTTCTTAGAAAAAATAGCTGGTCTTTATGTTATATTTCATATTGTTTTAGATGGTTGGTTTGACTGTTGTTTTTGTTGTTGTGGTATTTATTAGTTTGCCATTGTAGGTGTTATGACGCAAACCAACACATTGAAGAGGGGGAGACTGTATGATAAATAAAAGTGCTCCATCGGTAAATAACTAAAGGACCATGTGAAAAGGTCCATGATTTAATTGTGATGAACCATGATCATTTTAGAGGAGTGAAATTAGAATTTAAAAAAATTATAGTTTTTTCTGGAGAACTTGTAGAAATAGATGATTTTGGGAAATTTCAATCATGAGATGATTTGGTGACCTAGGTCAGTAGTTATAGATTGCATGAGACATGTTATTGCTAATGTGTGTCAATTTGTGGAGAACTTATATCCAAAAATGATTTTGTTGTCTTTGGATGTGCATAGCTGTTTAGAGTCAACCATGGTCAACAATGAGCATCAGGGCTACGCTCATGGAGGAGCCGAGGCCCAAAATGATCAAAGATGCCAGATGAGATGAACGAGCTGAAGCAGAGCACAAGGAAGACGAAAAATGTTGAAGGGAAGTTCAAGCGATGAGTTGCACCATGTGGCTTGGTCGGTTCAAGTGAGACGTGATCTAGTAGAATCAGAACGGGAGATACTTACTGACACACGATAAGTTAGTGATGCATCTACACGTGACAAGTATGACGATTACTTACAATGGAACGAGATGACTAGGTAAAAAAAAGAGTATTTTGGTAGTTTAATCAAAATATCGGAAACTACTTGAGAGCAAAACTGCGACAGTTGAGTGGCACTTGGGAGAGCGGTTTAGATCAAGAAGAAGCTAAGGCCCCGCTCATTTCAGCTTCAGCTTGTGTTTTCTGGCTTTTTTTACTATTCATAAATTTCGTCTTTTTCTGAACTTTTGACTTTTTTGAGCTTTTTTGCCGGTTCTTTTTTTCGTATTCGTTTGCGTTGTCTGTAATGAGCTAACATATTTTTTTCTATTTTTAAAACTTTTAAATTTAATTACGCTAAATAAGCCACCTTCAGCTACAGTAAAATTTCAGCCGCTACATTGCAATTTCAGCCATAAGCCACAACTTTTTAGCCCAACCGAGCAGGGCACTTCAAGTTGGATCAAGGCTAAGAATTTAGCGGATTCAGGCTTATACACTTTGAAAAGCGTACATAAGTGTAGTATAAGTTAAAACTCATGTGTGAAGAGTTATCAGGTTTCCCCCATATATGTTAAATGGATAGTATCTACTAAGGGTTAGATAGGGCTAGCTAGCCCATCTATTTAACAGGTTGGAATAGACACTTATAATTAACCATCCAACTATCCTCTCTTGAGACTAAGTTTTCATGAGTTCTAGGGTTAGGGTTTGAGAGAAGTTAAATATTGTGGTGTGCTCTTTTGTCCTCTAAGTGGAGTGACTGTAAAATATTCATTCTCAAATAGCAATATATCAATATTTATTCACCTCCATGTATACATCTTGTGTTGATTAATTTGCTCTTGATTTGGTTGGTTACTTGTTGTAGCATAGCTACAATAGTGGGTAAAGGTACCCTTCTCTATAGGAGATATAGCACTAAAAGCTAGAGAGAGCTGGTGAGTAAGAATGAGTGGATCTGGCACCTCATACCCCTCTTGGGGGCTTATATACATAAGTGTGATAGGATGGAAAATTCCTACCCTATCCCCTTAATAATTACAAAAGGCAGAGGTACATTGGTATATTTCTTTATACACATATCTATATACTATTAGTCCTATTAAATATTGGGCTAGTTGTAAGGCCCCGCTACGGGGTTGGATCATCCCTACAACATTACTCTTCTCTCTTTTCTCTTCATCTTGTTGTACCAAGAATGTGCAAAAGATAAAAATAACGTTTGAAAATCATTTTTCAACTATCTAGACACTTGGTTGGCAAGTTAATAAAGAAACCCGGTTTTTGCTCTTTTTTTTGTCTCTCCGAGTGATTTCTTGATCCAGGCGTTTCTACCTTAATTTCTTTGGTATTCTAACTGATATGTGAAAATACATCTAAAATTATCTTGACCATCATTCACCCACGAACAAGTCATACTCACCGTTTTTTGTTGTTAACCTGTTTTTCTGTAACTTTCCTTCAAACGAAAAAATGTCATAATTTTGGTAATGATTTTCTTAATCATTGATTGGAATAAGTTTCTGACATCCTAAAGAAGTTGCATAATAAATTTCAAGTGATTTGGAGTTTTTGTTTGAGAGTTAGCTCAATTTTAGATTTTTGCCCGGTTTTAATGCAACAAAGCTTTCCGAATCAAAATATCCCAATTCTTTCAAGTTTTTTAGTTGAGATAGGTTCGTAAGGTCATGACCTGGCATTGGTTTAAATTTCAATTATTTTGAATCTACAAATCAAAAGTTTCATAGATTTTTGGTTTTGAAGGAGCGTTGGATTTACTGTTTATGGGGCTTGAAATTATTGTAGCACAACGTTTTCAGAATTTTGGGCTCTTGATTTTCATATCTTCTCATGGCTATTAGAGTGAGGCATTAGCGAATACTTTGAGAAAAATTTGAAGACACCATTCACCCCCTCTATTGTCATTCGAGTCCTACAATAACTTTACTCATTTGTCATTACTGGAGCAGCAAGGCAGATATTTTAGCATTTGGCCTTTTAACTCACCGTGTTTGTACCATAACAGTGGAGCTGGTTAGCATTCTTTCTTCCATTCTCTGGAGATTCACTGGCTTGGTACCTAGGTAATCTTTTCTCTCTCTCTCGCTAGTTTACAACATCAAATTCCATGCCTTCTATAAAGAACTTTGATTTTGTTATAGATGCATTTTGCATCATTGCATAAACATTTCTTGCATTTCACCCGTACAAAGCATGCATAAATTTTGCTTCTTTTACTCATAGCAGAAGAATATAATTTAGCTAAATATGAAACCATTTGATCGGTCTCTTTAAATATCAATAGTTTTATAGTTGAACATGCCATTTTTCACTGTGTTGCAAGAGACAAACGTCCAGCCTAGTTCTGAGAAACCATTAATTTCAATTAGCTGATATGGAATAAGTTAGCTGTTTTACTAGGCAGGCTCTTGTCCCTAATGCATAATTGAAACTTGCTCCTGATGCACCATGTCAGCATGATGCAGTATGTTGCAGATCATGTATTTTATAAGGGTCCTTGGCGGGACAATGCTTGTTTCTTTTGGCATTTATGTTGTTTCCAAAAGTGGCAGATAGGAATGTTACATCCTTTCTATTATAATTTGCAGCTCATATTCCCAAAAGAAGCTTACAGATCTTAAACCCTGATGGAGTGGAAGCCTTTCGGTGTGTCATATTAGCTTGCTGAGAGACATTTGGTTCCTAAGGTCAGCAATCACAAATTATGAGCTCAGATGGCATCTGGTATCTTAGGGTGCATACAATCATTATATGTGTGGCAAAGTTCCTCTTGTTACAAGCTTTGTGGATTGAATCTAACTCTGTTGCTATTTTCTAATATTGTTGAGATAAACACCATCTGAAGGAGCCTCTAGACAACTGATAGAGCCTCTAGACGACTGATAGAAGGCCTTAAATGAATTGTGTAATAGTGATACATATTTTGCTGTTTACTGCAATTCCAATTGGCCCATTCACGGCTCATACCGCTCTACTCAGGCCCATTTACTGCCCAACAGAGTGATCCGGGCAGCCATATATGGGTCTGCGCTCTTTTGGTCCGCATCACTGGGTTTGTTGGGTTGTGGAGAAAAAACATTTCCAACTCGCCTCCGGGAGGGCTAGATACTATTTATTGAGGAACCGACGCTGGAGACCAGTCCGAGCGATTCCTCTGTTTAGAACAAGAACGAATCAATCACAGAATCACAGAATAATAGATTGAACACAGAGAGGTAGAGAGAACTCCTGGTCTTTCTTTATTGCTTTAGATTGCATCGGGGTACATAATGAGGGGGGTCTAGGTCCCTATTTATAGTCTACGGTGGGGGTGCCCAATTAGATCAGGACTCTGGATAGAGTCCAGGTTTCCTAACACTCCCCCTTGGGCACTCACCCAACATGCTCATGCCTCGTCAAAACTCCATAAAAACCCAGTGGGAAAAATTTGGAGAAAGAGTACATGATACATGTGATGCTGCGATGCACGAATTGCCTCGTTAAAAACCTTGGTCGAGAAACTTCATGGAAAACTCGTCAAGGGAAAAAGAGTACAATTCACCCAAATTCATTTAGTCTGCAAGACTTTATTTTTGGGTACTTAATCTTCATGATCAAGATTTATTAGCGGGCTTGTGAGAATTCTCCCCCTGAATTCTGCACTTCTCTAAGTCTCATCATTCCAATTCCACGCACGCACCTTTCAAAGCTAGATGCGGGGAGTGACTTAGTGAATAAATCTGCGAGATTTTCACATGACTTAGTATGCAGTACTTTAATCTCGTCCATCGTTTGCAATTCATGTGCATAGAAGAACTTGGGGTTGATATGCTTTGTGAGATGACTCTTCACATAGCCCGTTTGCACTTGTGCAACGCAAGCGGCATTATCTTCATAGATAATTGTGGGGGTTTGCACAATGTTCATCCCACATGACTGCTGGATGTGGTGAACCATTCGGCGGAGCCAAGCGCACTCTCGTGCGGCTTCATACAGTGCTATAATTTCTGAGTGGTTCGTCGAAGTAGCTACCAGGCTTTGCTTAGACGATTTCCATGAAATTGCAGTTCCACCACACAGAAATACATAGCCTGTTTGTGACTTAGCAGTATGCGGGTCTGACAGATACCCAGCATCTGCATAGCCAATCAAGTTCAAATCTTGATTCTTTCTGTAAAACAATCTGAGGTCTTTGCTACCTTGGAGGTATCGAAAAATGTCCTTTATGCCCTGCCAATGCCTTTTGGTGGGCTCTGCACTATACCTTGCTAAGAGGTTCACGGCAAATGCAATGTCCAGTCTAGTGCAGTTTACTAAATACATGAGTGCTTCCACTGTACTCAAGTATGGGAATTCCGGTCCCAGGACTTCCTCCCCCTCTTCTCTAGGTCGGAAAGGATCTTTTTCTTGCTGTAAAGACCTCCCGATCATCGGTACTTTCGATGGGAATGTCTTCTCAAAGCCAAACCTTTCAAGCACCTTCTGGGTGTAGGTTGACTGATGTACCAAGATTCCTTCAGGGACATGCTCAAGCTGCAGGCTTAAGCAAAACTTGGTTTTGCCCAAATGTTTCATTTCAAATTCTGACTCCAAGTAGGAGCTTGCTTCTTTTATGTCTTCGACTGTCCCGATGATATTCAGATCATCTACATTCATAGAGATTATATAGAATCCATTCTAGGATCGCCATACACAAGGACAGTCTTCATTGTTCGTGTAGCCTTTCTTGCAGAGAAAGTCGCTCAAGCGATTATACCACATTCTTCCAGATTGTTTCAGTCCATACAGTGACTTTTTGAGTTTCACACTGTACAGATTTCTATTTGCTCTGTCTTGGTTCGGGAGAGGAATTCCTTCAGGGACTTTCATGTAAATCTCCGAATCCAAGTTACCGTAAAGGTATGCAGTCACAACATCCATCAATTTCATTTCTAAATTCAAGTTCACTGCCATTGAGATCAAGTATCTAAAGGTAATTCCACTCATGACTGGGGAGTAGGTTTCTTCATAATCAACTTCAGGATGTTGAGTGAAACCTTGGGCTACTAGCCTTGCTTTGTATCTCACTACTTCATTTCTTTCATTTCTCTTTCGAACAAATACCCACTTGTGCTCTACGGGGTGCACATAGGGAGGCGTGCGGCATACGGGCCCAAACACCTCTCTTTTATTCAGAGATAGCAATTCAGTTGCTAATGCCTTCTTCCAATCTGATCTTTTCTTACATTCAACGAGCGATGCAGGCTCAGGATCAAGATCGATGATTGTGGCACTTTTCTTTGCGAAGTAGTTATCGATATTAGCTGTTGTCCTATTCAGGGACTCTCCCGTGTGCACATAATTTATAGCTATTTCTTCATGAGTTGCTACTCCTGGAGCGATTGCTTCTTCTGGAGCTTCACCTTGCGCATCGCTTCTTTCAATTGCGGTGGCAAGTTCCTTTAGTTTTTTCGGCTCCGATGTGTGCGCACACATCCATGCCAATGGGGATATTCAGATCCGGTATGCCCTTTTCTGAAGGTGTCATACTTGTGCCAGGTCTCAACTGGCTCCCCTTCTCATTCTGGGAGACTTCAGTGATCAGCTGTGGTAAATCTCTCTTATCCTACTTCACCAGGCGTCCCCGGTTACTAAGGATTCGAGGAACCGGAGTTCTCGTCCTCTTTTTTATTTTTCTGAGGCCTCTGGACGACATTAGGGATACCTTCTATTTCTTTGGTATTTCAACCCTCTCCGGTGCAGTGCGTGCAGGCACATGCGACTTAGTCACGCTCTTCAAATCACTAAAGTGATCAGGCAGCTGCTTTGCCAATGCTCGCAAATCAATTGTCTTCTGGACTTCTCTTGTCTTCTGGACTTCTATTGTGCGCGGGTCATCTGCATGGATTCCCCAGGCTTGCCACGTAATTTCCTGACATTCTTCATCAAGGGGTTGATTTCCTCCCCCTAATGTTGGGAAATTTTCGGTGGTGGCCCTTGCGCTGTTGCATAGGTGAATGGATGTTTTAGGCCGAAAATCTGAGGTTGATGAGATTTGTTGCATGAAGGACTGCGTGTCCCCAATATGCAGCTGCTAGATTTCAATTATGCAAGAGGGGTCGGGCAATAAATTTAATTCTCTTAATTAAAGCCTCTGCCAAACCATTCTGGGTATGGACATGCGGTACCGAATGCTCAACTGCAATTTCCATCGCCATGCAATAATCATCAAATGCCTTTGAAGTAAATTCGCCGGCGTTGTCCATTCTGATGGACTTGATGTGATGATCAGGAAACACATTTCTGATGCGAATGATCTGCGAGATCAAGTTTGCAAAGGCGTGGTTTTTCGTGGACAACAAACCCACATATGACCACTTCTAAGAAGCGTCAATGAGCACCATGAAATACTTGAATGGCCCTGAGATGGGCTGAATGGGACCGCAAATATCTTCCTGGATGCATTCCAGGAATGCAGGGACTTCATCCTTCACTTTCAGAGTGGAGGGACTAGTTATTATTTTCCCGGTGCACATGCAGGGCACACAAAATCTTCATGATTGGGAAATTTTTCATTAATATTATGCCCATGCGAGTTATTTATTATGTTTCTCATCATCCTAAGACCTAGGTGGCCTAATCTGTCATGCCAGAGACAGAAGAGTTCAGAGCTTTTAAATACCGTCTTCAGGACAGTGTACGCTGCAGGCGCCTTAATGTTGGTATAATATAGCCCAATTTCTAGTGAAGGGAGTTTTTCTGATTCCATTCTCGTCGCGCTTCGTAATGAGCAGGTATTCCGTACCGTACTCTTCTTTAGTCTCAACGTGGAAACCATTTGCGCGGATATTCTTAAAACTTAGGAGAGTTCAAGTCGATTCTGGGTACAATAAGGCTTCTTCAATGACCAAAGTTGTGCCCATTGTGGCTCTTCTGGAACCGATCATACATGCATTGCTTCCGGCGATTGTCGTAAGGCTGCCAGTGCTCTTACGAATCGACTGAAAATTCTTAATCTCTCTTAAGATGATATTCCTTGTGTCGCTGCTAGCTAAGCACACTACCTTCATAGGGCGCTACACGTGTTCTAATATAGGGTATTTATTAACATGTAAGAGAAGGCAATCAACATATAAATAAAATACTCCAATATCAGAACATATCATGCCATCATAAACTGAATAAATGAATAAATTCTTCAAATATCATCCAACCATCACGAGAAAATAACAATTCTTAAGTACCATCCATGCAAATTCTAACATATTCTTTCATACAAAATAAATGACAAATAAAGTCGAAATGCATTCAGTGCACTAGACTTCTTCTGCTATTTTCTCGGGGTTGACATTCTCTTCAAGAGAAATCATGGCTTTAACTGCTTCTAGGTCGAGAGGGATTACTGCTGTCGTGATGGTTTCAACTTCCATCAGTGCAGGCAGCTACTCAGAATTCTCCCCCTCAGCCGATGCAGAGTGGGCTTCATATTGCCCTTAACCATCCCGCTTTGGCTTGCTGGCCTTATTCTCCCGTGGAGCATCTGATTCGCCTTTCTGGGCTGCGGCCTTACCCTTCCTTCCCCTTTTTCTCTATCAAGGGCTTTCGCACCTTGTTGCTCCCGGCGTTGGCTTCACGGCCAATGGAGCTCCCAGATGACTGAGTGACTTAGTTCTTGCGGAGAACTTCGTCCTAAGCCTCCACAACTTGCAACATATCAATCAATTCGGCATATTCCTCATAGCCGTCTTGACGATAATTGCGTGCGGATTATACTGCATTGGGGTGGAAGGATTTTCTCAATTTTCTGTATTGGGGTACAAATCCTGTGCAAGGCAGAATTGTTTTCCCCGACCGTCTTAAAGTTGGCAAACCTCAGTCTGATCTATTCTTACTCTGCTTAAGAAAGAATGGTGTATTTTAGCCTCTCAAACCGCTTCTTAAGTGCAGTCCAGAGTGCGAGCGCGCTTTTCTCCGCCATATACTCATTCTTGAGAGTGAGGCAGAAGCGGTGCCTGAGAAAATTAAGTGCCTGATCATTCTCTTTAGGCGTGGGTTAGACGTCATTCAGTCCGCCAATCCCAATAGTCGCGCGGAGCTTCCTGGCTCCAAGCACAATCTCGACATCGGATGCCTACATCAGATAGTTTTGGCCATGCTGGGCCAGCTCCTCGAACTTCCAGTTCGTGATGCTAGTCATCTAAATGTGTATAAGTCTACTGCTGGTAGACATGCACGGAATAATTCACTGCGGGTAAATAAATGGTACAAAAGGTTCTCGTAATGTTTCATAATTTTCTGTGCATTTTCTATAATTTTACTGCTAATTTCACTGATTAAAAGCAATTTCAGCAATTACAATTAACCAAACAGTAAATAAATACAGAAAATACAGAGAATAATAATGGCAGAAATAAATAAGCTTCAAATGCTAAAAAATAATTCAAAATTCGGATTCCCGAGGCCCTTTTATGCTAAAATATGAAATTTCAGCAAATTCTGCAATTCCAAGGGGTTTTACGCAAAATTTCAGTTCAGAGAAAATTCGCGCAATTTTCTGATTTACTGAGGGGTTTTCTGCAAAATTCTGGACCCACTCGTAAATTTGAGGGCTTACACGTAATTTTCGGAACTACGAAGCCTTTTCTACAAAATTCAGGACATATATGTGAATTATAGGGGCCTTTCGGTAATTTCTATCATTTCCGGGGTTTCTTTCGCAAAATGGCCAGCACCCCCATTGGCCGGGCCTCTTTTCTCACCCACGGCCCATCTCTTCCCTCACCCCGCGCGGGCCATCTCCTTCTATCGGCCTGGCCGACCCGGTCTGGCCCATCTGGCCGGCGCGCATAACCCGGGTGAGGGTTAGGGTTTCCTACCCTGTGCAACCAGTGGCGGCGGCGGCTCTTTACCGAGCGGGAGCAGAAGCTTCGGGGGCGGGGCGCGGCTGCTGGCCGGGAGGCGGCGGGCCGGAGCGCGGCTGCTGGCCGGCGGTGGCCAAGGGTGGCAGGCGCCATGCGGGGCGCGACGGAGGAACCGGGAGGCCAGCGGAGGCCGGTGCAAGGCCGGCGGCGGCGAGAAGGCCGATGTGAGGGCCGGCTACAGGCCGGAGAGGAGGAGTCGGCCGGAGCTCGTGCGGGAGACCAAGCGGCTGGCGCGGGAGGAGAGGCGGCGGCCGGCGCGCGCGTTCGGGCGCGGGAGGCGAGGCGACGGCCGGTGGTGGCATGCTACTACGGGCGACGGCGGCCGGTGGTGCTGCTACGGGCAACGACGGCACGGTAAACCGAGCGGGCGAGGTGGAGCGGCGGCTTCAGGCCGCGGCGAGAGGCGCCGGCGTGCGGGCCGCGCTGCAGGAGGGGCGCCGTCTGCAGGCGGCGCGCGGCGGGAGGGTGGAGCATCGTCCGTGGCGGCCGGGCGCGGAGGCGGGTGCCGGCGCGTGGGAAGGCGGTGCCAGCTAGGCTTCGGGCCAGGTGAGGCGGAGGCGGCCGGGGCCGGTGGCGGTAGCAGCGCCGTGCAGGGCGGCTGGGCGCAAGCGGCGGCGCGGGCCGAAAACGGGAGGCGCGCTTCGAGCGCGGGTCGGCCGGCGGCGACAAATCGCATGCAGGCGGTTTCCTCCATGGGTGATGCAGGTCGACCGCGCCGGCTACCAACCGACGGCCGTCGATGCACATGTTGTGCGGCGGCTCCTCAGGCTCTGTGGCCGGCCGATGGTCGGCAGTCAGCGATGTGCATTCAGGCGCAGTGACAGTGCCTCCCCTTTGTGATGCTTTGCATAGATCGAACAGAACAGAGACAATGCAAATTTCTCGTGCAGTTATTGAACAAAAAATAATGCATAAATTTCCTGTTTCTACGATGCAATCAACATCTGCCCTTTTTCTGAATCTACCGATCGACATTGTGCCGGCGATTTCAGATCTGCTCGCGGTAGATTAGGACGGATTTGCATCGTTCTATAGTGCAATCAACATCTACCCCGTTTCATAATCTACCGATCGGCATTGTGCCGGCGACTTCAAGTCTGCTCGCGGTAGATTAGGGCGGATTTGCACCGTAGAATTTCAATCTAGAACGCGAAAAGAAAATACAGATTCAAAAGCGATCTAGAAAATTCAATCTGTGCTTCGATGATTACCTCGTTCACCGGAGCGAAGTCGTGCTGATAACGTATTGAGGAACCGACACTGGAGACCAGTCCGAGCGATTCCTCTGCTTAGAACAAGAACGAATCAATCACAGAATCACAGAATAATAGATTGAACACAGAGAGGTAGAGAGAACTCCTGGTCTTTCTTTATTGCTTTAGATTGCATCGGGGTACATAATGAGGGGGGTCTAGGTCCCTATTTATAGTCTACGGTGGGGTGCCCAATTAGATCAGGACTCTGGATAGAGTCCAGGTTTCCTAACACTATTGACCAATTCAGGCCCAATAATCTCGTGCTGGTGTCCTGAATGCAATGGACTCGACAATGTCCCTCAGCCCTGAAATATACGGCCCATTGTTCGCAGTTCGCCTGCATACTCCGCGGCGTCGCTTCCCCGGTGGCGGAGGTGCAGGCAGGAAACAGTTCACGGGCTTTCTTGGAGATGGCGGTGCTCTCCATGGGCGGCGGTGTATCTTTCTTGGTTACTCCCAGGAACATAAAGGCTATAGGTGTATGAATCTCTTCACCTGTAATATCATTATCTCCCGCCACATTATTTTTGATGAATCTCATTTTCCTTTTGCCGAGTCTCATGATTCTTCCTCAACTCCTAGATCAACCACCACTGAACATCCATCGCCAACTCCTATGGTGATCCCTCTTGAACCGGGTACGCCACCAACCTTAACCATGCAATCTTCCTCAGATCCAGCGCACAACCATGCTCCAGCTCCCATTTCCCCTCATGAAACCAAGTCTCCATCTCCCAATCCTTTGTGGTCTGCTGCTCCTCTTGTTTCTATCCAACCGACAACTCCTTCCTCTCTTCCCCTACATGCTCAACCTGTTTCACCTCCGGCAAATCAACATCCCATGATTACTCGAGCTAAGAAAGGGTTCCATGTTCCATGTTCATCGCTTTACATCCTTCCTGTGTTATCTAGGATTTGTTGCTTCTAAAGCCGATTTGTCTCTTTTTGTTTACCGCAAACATACAACCACCGCCTACATTTTATTGTATGTTGATGACATTATTCTCACTGCAAACACCACCTTTTTCCTCTATCAGATCATATGTTCTCTACAACATGAATTTTCCATGAGTGATCTTGGCGAGTTGCATCGCTTTCTCGGCATTAATGTTCATAGATCACCTGCTGGTCTATTCCTATCCCAACAACAATATGCCTTAGAATTATTAGACTGTGCCCACATGCTTAATTGTAAACCAATCTCCACACCTGTTGCCCCTAGTTCCAAACTGTCTGCTCAATCTGGGCAGGCCGTCCAAGATCCCACTCTTTACCCTAGCATCGCTGGCATGTTGCAATACTTAACCTTAACTCGCCCAGATATCTCATATGCAGTCCAACAAATTAGCTTGTTTATGAATGATCCAAGAGAATCACATTTCCAACTCGTCAAGCGTGTCCTTCGTTACATCAAGGGTACCTCTCACTTCGGCCTCCAAATCCATAAATCATCTTCTTATGACCTTGTCACATATTCCGATGCCTACTGGGCTGGCTGCCCCGATTCCAGGAAATCCATGTCCAGATTTTGTGTTTATCTTGGTGATAATCTTGTTTCCTGGCCATTCAAATGACAGCACACAGTCCCCGATCAAGTGCTGAGGCGGAATATCGTGTTGTTGCAAATATCGTCGTAGAATCTTGTTGGCTCTGCCAGCTCTTGACAGAGTTATATCATCCTCCCACATGGGCTACCCTAGTTTAATGTGATAACATCAGTGCTATGTATCTCTCTAGCAATCCCGTGCAGCACCAGCAATCGAAGCATGTGGAGATAGATTTGCATTTTGTCTGTAATCGTGTTGCTCTTGGAGAAGCTCGTGTTCCTCATGTTCCTTCCAGCTCATAGTATGCGGATGTGTTTACCAAGGGCTTGCCATCATCTGTCTTTCATGAGTTCAGACACAATCTCAACGTTCTTCCCACTAACGTTGTGACTGCGGGGGTGTTGGAATGCGTCTACGGCTCCGGGTCTTGTGGATTTGTAACGCCCTAGAGTCCAAACCGACTTAGGCCTAACCCATTTTGGATAGGCCACGTACATGTAGCAACCCGCTTGCACTTTCGTCCTTACTTTGCGCAAAACGGTTAACCGAAGGTTGCTACCATTGGAAACTCTAAGCTTATATGTTAGTGCTTCTCAAGCTAAACTAGTAAGGTGGGACTAATCCATACCCTCATGTGCACACACACACACATGGGCCATCATGTGCCTAATTCTACAAGGGCCGAGGTGTCACATACACCCCCCTCAAAGGACTCGACGTCCTCATCGGCCCAACATACCCACATTGGGCCAATGATCAGGATCTTCCCTCTTGGCACATGTCCGTGTCTTCAGTGCCAGCACATATGCCATGCCGTGTGTCTACTTTGGGCCTACACGCACCATGCGGCATATGCCTGCGCTCCTGACCTGCACGCGCTCATGTAACCGCGAGGGTCAGCTCTGATACCATTCGTAACTCCCTAGGGTCCAAATCGGCTTAGACCTAACCCTATTCTAGGTAGGCCACGCACACGTAAGGGCATCTCCAATGGTTATAGCTAGCAACTAACTATAAGACTTCCACATCATCTATATAGTACACACTAAAGTTAGCATTCTAAAGAACTATCTATAAGGATAGCTATTTGATGCTTACATGCACACACAGAATTTATGGAGGCTGTCTCGTTTGGCGCTATAGACTATCTCTAGAGCTGTAGAGAGCTGTGTTCTCTTTCTTCATTTAATATCTTCCACGTAGGACAGTTGATGACATAGACTCTCTTGTAGATAGCTGCTATAGACCCATTGGAGATGCTCTAACAACCCGCTTGCACTTTTGTCCTCGCTTCGCGTACAACGGTTAACCAGAGGTTGAAAGCTCTAGGCTTATATGTTAGTACTTCTCAAGCTAAACTAGCAAGGTATGACTAATCCACACCCTTATGTGCACACACACATATATGCTATCATGGGCCGAGGTGTCACATACAAAAAAATTTTGGTAAGATACGCCGAAGTGGGTAGCTTTAACCGCAATGTGCTATAGGAAAGTCCTAAGACTGTACCCGTCCTTGTCAGGGTTCGTCTCTCCTTTCTACGAACTGTCACAGGATGTGCAGCGCTCGGATCACAACACAACCAACGTTCTGTGACCGGTTCTCACGCAGCCTGAACTACTATGCGATACATATGCTACCTGTAACCTCTTCTGCACTTATGTGCTCTCTCTCTCTCTCCCCCTACTATAACTCTCTATGTGTATATCTTATATGAAATATATGAGAGAGTGTGTTGTGCAAAACTCTTCATACATCTCTCTTTTGCTTTCAGCAAATTAACAGAGTGTAGTGCAAAAGGGAAGGCAAAGGTCAAAATTACGCCTTTGGCCTTTCACTTTCTCTAGCTTTAACTACCACCAAGCTTTTGCCCGCACCCCGAATAGATCATGATTCTTCAGCCGTAAGCCGTCACCCTTTGATTCCGATGTGAACTCTCGAGCTCATCCGAAGGACGAACTTGCTCGGCCTTTCTGATCTGCTGCAATCTGCATTGTCATTTCCCAGAAGAGAGAAAGCGCAATACAGCACTGTTCGCTGAAAAAACTTTCAAAATCGTACAGACCGTGCTACAAGTCTAGAACTACAAGGCAAACGATGTAGTTGTGGTTCGTATGCTTCCCAGTTCCCTTGTTTTCTTTCAGTACTGCTTCTAGTTACGATTCTGAATTCATGGACAAATCGTCTGCATGTACTCCTACCTTCTTACTCTCGATTCTTGCTTCATATGATTATTTTTTTTTCAAAAAAGAAAAAAACTTGTTTCACATGTAAGAGAGCTGCTTCAGCTCAAGGTTGAAATTGGGGAGTATTATTCGAGACCAATGTCTTGTTACATGATCGTTCAGATAAATACACATTGTCGTCGCTGGTCATAGCAGGAGTAATAGTCTAATTCCATATGCATCTTTTCATGAAAACACAAGATCAGGAGTAATGACACAGCACTGTTAGACAGAACAACCGAATAAATTCGTCATTTTACATTCGCCGATTCGAGAAAATAAAAGATCAGGCTCCTAGGTAGCTAGACAAGGCGGCACGCCTCCATACACGCATTGCACGATCCTCAAAACACCAAAACAACTAATGAAAACCAACACGTCGGCAGCACATGCAATCGGCTGCGATCGCTAGCAGGTCACCGTACGAAATCGGCGGAGCCACGGCCGTCGTCGAAGTTGAGCGCGTAGCTGAAGGCGTCGTAGTGGAAGCTGAACCTCTGCCTTCGCCACCTGCCGCGGTCCGAGTGCAGCCTCCGGATGCCGGCCCGCAGCCTCCAGTACACGCTCCTCACAAAGTACTTGCTCCTGCCGCTCGCCACCGCTGCAACACCGGCGGCCTCCACGGCAGACATTCTTGAGCTAGAGATGGGAGAGGCAGGTCGATGCGCGCAGTTGGGGCCCTGCCTCTCAAGTCTCAACTCACTTTTTCCTGTGTTGCTGCCGCAGCTTGGGTTGTGGGTTTGCGAGGGAGGCAAAGCGTAGTGAGGGCGGTGGAATATATGTAAGCTCTTTCTCTTCGTCCGATACAGCTTTTCTTCCTCTGCCTGCCTTCGGCGTCCGGCTCTGTGTGGGGTAGGTAACATCGCCGTGCTTACAGATAGAAACGCAGTACGGCCAAGCGATTAATCAGAATACGTGTAATTAGTCAAAATTATGAAAATAATTCGGCATTCACATTAGTATATGCAGATGTTTGAACTTTACTATCATCAGAACTATCAAACATGTTTGTACTGTCCCGAACTATACCATGATCTTGTTTCTAACCCGGGATATAGCTATATTGATCAGCCTACGAATCATAGTCTTGCATTGAAGTATGGCCTACAACAAGGTTAGATCGTAATAGCTAAAAAGCATGCGAAGCCACGAAGACTAGACTAAGGCCTTGTTTGAAGGGGCTAAAACCGGGTGAATAACTTTTATCACCCAATTAATTTGAAACCGGGTAAGTTAGAAGGGAATCGATACCATGATAGCAAAGCTGGTCAGATGTAATATAACCTTTTCGATACTACGCTAACATTGACTTAAATTCAACTAGTGATCATACGATTCAAGAGTTTACCAACTTTCAATTGTCCTTCCTTTTCGTTCCAAAATTCAAATATCAAATTCAAGTTTGGGTACAAGTATAAGCATAGCACGTGCATTTTGTATTCTACCGCGATGGATTCGTTTCCGTGGACCGAAGTACTGGACGCTTGATGTTGCAGTGGGACCGGAGGGGAGAGACATGACGCCGATGGAGACGGACGGATCGGAAGCCGGAACAGGGGAGGTGGCCTGCGTGTGTTGGGTCACATACTCACATGGCATGGCAGGCATAGTCATATGCGTCGCTGAGAATTTCGAGGTTTTTTTTTCGTCCCGTTTGGGTTCTGATTGGTGGGTTCCATTGAGTCGCATGTATAAAGCCCCACTTAGAACGGCTTAGGGTTCTGAATTCTGGTTTATTTTTTACTATTCAATAATTTCAAAATTTTCTAATTTTTGGTTTTTTTGAGATTTTTTGTCGGTTTTTTTTCCTCGTATTCGTTTGTACTGTCCGTGATGGGCTAATATGTTCTTTATTTTTGAATTTTTAAAATTTAGTTACGCCAAATAAGCCACCATCAGTTACAGTGCAATTTAAGGCAGATAGCTATTCAACCATAAGCCACTAAAAAAAGCCATTTTGAGCACCTCTAAATCAGATCACTTCAAAGTCTAAGTTGATGAAAAAAAATAGATAAATTCAACTCTTTCTCACGTATAGATTTTTTCAGATCTAAGATGTGGAATAGAAATAGGCTATGATTATTTTTTAATTGTGTTAATCAAGTCTTGAACTCAAGATCTCTTGTCTCTGATACCATATATTAAGTTACATATATCAATTAGTTCACCTAAAAGACTAAGCTAGTGAGAAAAACCATAGCCAGCAAAAAGAAGAAACAAAATAAGAAGACCCGATGAATTGATCAGTTGATAAAATCGATCTATTGATTGAAGAAAATAAAAGGAATCATCTATCTACGATGTATAGCGTAGCTTCAGATTTGATCATGGAGGTCGGATCATGATCTCCCAGGGGCAATGTGTGGAATTTTGGGGGTGGCTATGATCGTGGAGATCAGACCATGATCTCCCAGGGACAGCGTGTAGCAGAAATATACAGTAGCTATCAACACTTCTGATATCTTTACTATTTAATAAGTTTGAGTTGATGATTGGTGCCACTGCTACAGACAGTTATATCACAGACGGTTCGGAACCGTCATCATATACGGTTTCTGAACCGGCAGTATTTATATATCAGTGATAATAGATGGTTATCACAGACGATTTTTGAGGAAAAACCGTCTGTGATATTGTGTATATTATAGACAGTTCGGTGTTCCTAACCGTCTGTGATATACAAATATCACAGATGGTTAATAACAAAGACCGTTTATGATAGTCGAGTATCACAGACGGTTTTTGTTAATAACCGCCTGTGATATTTGTATATCATAGACGGTTAATAACAAAGGCCGTCTGTGATATCGTTCATATCACAGACGGCTCAGTGTTTGAAACCGTCTGGGATAGCTATTGCAACATCAATTGATTTGCCCTTTTTCGGCTAGCTTCAGGATATGCTAGCCATGCCCTCTGAAAATAAGCTACATCACGTATATAGCACAGATGAATATATGAAACAAACGGCCAGCAGATCACACACACATATATAGAATGAAAATCGTTACACATATCTAACAAATGAATTAAATTAAATGAATTATTTGATTAAGCTCAATTAAGTGATTTGTATAATTGAATCTAATATTTTAACATTTAATTATCATCATTGCAGAACTTTACTGACGATACTGCTGCCATTGCACTGCCTGCCTAATTGGCTGTTGGTGTTGGGTGATCTATCTGGGAACTTGCACGACAATTTCGTGGTACAAATACAGAATGCACATGTCGTGTTTCTGAGAGGAAAAACAACATGTTCAGTTTTATCACTTGATTGCTTGTTCTGATTTCTGAAGAACGGGTGGAATTGAGCCGGTCAATGGTCGGCATTGTTCTGGTTTCTGAAGATAAAAGCTACAATAGTATGAGCTAGTTACTAGTTTTAAGATAACTTCTCCAATGATATTAACTTTTAGCACATAGCTCATAACATGAATAGTCCCACATGACATCCTCATATAATCTTGGAATGTGTGTATGAGACTAGCTCTTGATCAAGAGCTAGCTTTTCTCTCTCTTCTATTAAAATATGAAATAATATGTTTAGAGCTAGCTCATAAATCACAATTGGATATGCCCTAAGGGTATTGATAAACATCATTCGGATGTTTTCTTTCTAACTATCATCCAGATTTGTGATCGTTGGATTAGAGATCTAACGGTTACGAATTCTCCCCACCCCCACCAAAAAAAAATCTCCCCCCTCCAAAAAAATGTCCCCCCTCCAGAAAAAAGAGGCCGTTGGATCTCTAATCCAACGGTTCAAAATTTGAATGATTGTTAGAAATAAAATATCCGGATACTTATACACACCCAAAGCCTAAAATACATGTTCCTTACTGTGCCTTGCGGCCCATATCCGCTGCTCTCCATCTTCCCCCCAACCTGTCACAGGGTTTTGTAGTTCAGCTGCTTCCTTGCTGGGTCTCCGCACTCCGGATCCCCAAGTCCCAACTACTTCTTCCACCTCCGCCGCGACAAAGCCCTAATAGTAATCGCCACCTCCAACTCCACCTCCACATCCATGGCGACCACCTCCTTTTTCCGTCCGCTCCCCGCCCCAGGTGCCGGCGGGGCCGGCTCCCGCCTCCGTCGCTGCCCCCTCACCTTGCCCGCCCCCATCCGCACAGCTCCTCGGCGGCCGGCGCCCCTCTTCGTCGCCCGCGCCAAGCGCGCCGGCAGCCGGGGCCCCGCTGCCTCGCGGAAGACTGCGAACCCTAACGCCGCCCCGAAGCGGGAGGCGGAGGAGGAGGTTGAGGTGGAGGAGGAGCTGCCGTGGATCCAGGACAAGGCGCTGGACCTCGTGGAGTTCACCGGCACCGTCACGCATGCCATACCGGGGCCCCGCGTCGGCTCCAGCCCCGTTCCGTGGCTCCTTGCCGTGCCGCTCGCCTACGTTGGCGTCTCCTTCGTGCTCGCCGTCGTCCGCACCGTCCGCAGGTTCACCTCCCCGCGCACTAAGAAGAAGCGGAGGGTAAGTGTTCGCGTCGAAAATCATGCGTAGTTTGATGCTTAGGGGGAGGCTGGGGAAGTGATATGATTAGGAGTTTAATTACAGTTATAAGGTAATTCCTCTCTAAGATCGAAAGTTTTCCTTCCGCTTAGTTTTCTAGGTGGTGGTAATATTTGGTATGTAATTCAGGGATGGCGTACTTCTTTCCTTTCAAAAAAAATATATAGAGAGTGATGGCATACTTCTCATACAGTTGAGTTTGAGCCTCTGGAAAATTTAGGTACATTGTGTGGAACAGTAGTTTGTTTGATCAATCTAGCCTCTATTGTTATTCAGTGGCATATTGTGAATTTCATCCCAATATTTGTTCATTGGCTGTTAACTTCAGTGAAGGACTCATGGTGATGGGAGATGTTCTTGTTTTTTTTTCAGCGGTGAATTCTGTATTTGCAAGTTTATCTCTGTGCATAAAATATATGGGAACCATACTAAATCATTCAGTTTGATTTATAATTAGTTAAGCTTACAGTATTTCCTCCTTAGATGTTACTATCGAGCAAGTTAAGAAAGAATTAAGAGGACTTTGTTTCATTGTGTATTAATGAGGTTTCTGTACATTTGAACACTTGATTTAAGCTTAGCATATTCAAAGTGGCATGAACTTGCAGTGTCAGTTTTACAACCATTCATAGGTTTGCTTCTTTGTGCCAAACTGATAGCTTTGTGCAGATGCTAAAGGACAGAATTTTGTGTTTGCTTCCTTTGTTCATATCAAGCTTGACTTTAGGCTTTATTTTTTCTCTTTTTAAATATATAATTACAAATACTATATCTCTCTTAATCTAGAACGCTTGGCACTATATCTTGCTGGTACTTAATGGTAAAGCAGTGTTTCTTTGCAGGTGAGCAAGAATATATTCTTGTTGAAGTCACTAGATGAGCTATTTCAGAAGGGCAGGGAGGCAGTGGATTTTCTAGCTCTTCAAGGACTAATGGAAAAGGTATGCCCTTGACTCAGCCATTATTCTTGAGAAACTTAACTTATATTGGACTATTGCTATGATGCACCTGCTTTATTTTCTCTACTGGTGAATCTACTTTAACCAGTGTTACTTAACTGGATATCTTATTCTGACAGTACACTGATGATGGTACTGATTCAATGTTATTGGTAACTTGTGGTAAAAATCTTTAAACTAAATGCTATCTTTCGGTAAAGATCTAAACCAGAAATTCTGCTGCACAGACCAGAATAATTATTTTTACTTAGCAAACTGTTAGTTCTTTGCACCAATCCATCCATTCATTCCATTGTTGATATCTACTGCTGTTTGAGGAGTAATTTACTTATTATGGTGTTGGTGGCAAAGCTATCTGCCCATAGTGAACAATACACACATATAATTGTAAATATTTTTTTGCATGTATTCAGACAGGATTTGACATGGATGATGTAGTAAGAAAGTACATCCGATACACACTGAATGAAAAACCATTCAATCCCGATGTGGTTGTGGATCTCATACATCTTAGGAAAGCTTCGATGTTAGAAGATGCTGACGTTGCTGAAATTTTGAATGAGATTTCAAGACGAATTGTTCGGGAGAAAGGTATTGCTTTTTTTCTTCTGATTCTAGTAGTCTTAGAGAACATAAGAGTATTTCCTAAATTCAAGACTCTTGCTGCTCACTTCTATAGCTAGAAGGTGTTTTATCTTTTCTTGCCTCCCTATGGAATTTGTGGTATGTTGAATCCTTTGTGTTAATGTTCATATGCTCCATAATCTACTATTCTTTGTATTTGACTCGAAGGTTAATTTCCAATGCTTAGTGAATAGTGCTTGACATTTGGATGTTTCTCCCATCGTTCTCAAATGCTCATTCTGTTAGCCTTCACATTTATGCATGACAATGAATTGATTTTGTGGAGAATTGCTGTTCTGACATTGTTGCATGCTATATTCAAACTTCAATGCCCTGAAAAGCATATCTGTACAGTTATAAATATTTAACTTGACGTTTTTCACGCTTTTCCAAAGAATCAGTTTAATGTACACGTGTGTGATGCAGCAGTATTCATCCAGTAATAAGGAAATTTTGGCAATACCTTGCCATTTGTGTTTATATCAGGTGTACATTAAGTAATGAGAATTATTAAAATCATAAGATGATGTGAAAATCAAAGCAATGCTTTATGCTTACAAGCCATGTCAATATATATTTTTATGCTTCATTTAGTGAAGTTCTAAATTTGACACTTTTAATCTTTGTTGATGAACTTCAAACTGATCTAGTTTACTTTAGGGTCGCTATGAGCCTGTGACTTGCAGAGCAAATAGGGGACTTAGCAAAGCCAAAATCACTGTCTTCATAGAAAAGAATCAGTAGCCATGGGATAGTGTTCAAAACATTATAGAAAGGGAGTATCCTTGGTGTGATTTATTGTTTTCGTGTCAGTATTTGGTAGTCATGATATTTTTTTACTTACAAATTTACTTGATGTGTAAGATTATGCTTCCACTTTGATAGAAGTACTCAGGAGATTTTATATTTTATGATCTTGCAGGACCAGTAGTTATGGACTTATCTGGGTTCACAGAACAAGGTTTTAAGCGGAAGCTTGCTGTGCAAACATTGTTCGGAAAAATCCTTTACTTGTCAGAGGTAAGCTGCTGATATTATGTTTTTGTTGACTTTTAATTCCAGGTCTATTGATGATAAGCCAAATCTTGATGACTGCTATAACTGAATATTTGTCAATCTCCATTCAGCTCCCAGAGTTCTGCTCACGGGACAGCTCACTTGTTGTCAAAGAAATCTTTGGAGTTACAGAGTACGACTAATTCTTCTTTATGCAGGGTCCTTACATTTTTTATACTGCAACTGCTGTTAATGCTGCCGTCATAACCACTGTTTCCCCCCTGTTTTCATGTGAGCAGTGAGGATGCAGACAGCCTTCGAATTCACACCCTCTCTGAAACAGGTGATATCGAGTCAATACAGAAGATGATCGATGATTCTGACTTGGAACATGGTCCCTCATCATCATCTTGAAGAACGTTGATGAAAAAAAATACTAAGGATCTTCTTTGATAAGAGTTCACTTAAGCTTGGTATGAGTTTTTTCAGCAATTGAAGAAGAGAGATGTCCAGGATAGTTGACTGGAAGTTTTGTAAATCATCCTTTGATTAGGATTGTATCATACCTGTCCATTACTTGAGTAAACAAGAAAATTGCTAAGAGAATGGTAGCAATGAGTTTATACAAAGCGAGAATTGTTAATTAAATTTTCACCGTTTGAATTTTGCTTTTTCTCTCTCATCAAAAGAATGAACTAATTAAGTTTATGGCCTCGTTCTTTTTGGTTTATAGCTTCCTCTGAACAAATGGGATAATGTCTCTGTCATCGTTTCGAAGTTGCTTACCGAGACAGATTTTTTAATTCTCTACTTGTGTAGGGATCGCAAATCTAGCGTTTGTGCGCCGTCATGTTGTGGATGAAAGGATTCTCGGTACCCATGGGCTCAATTGCTGAAGCATCAAAAGGATTGTGCACGATATGTCATTGTGGGCACCAGAGTTCAAAAGAGAAGAAGAAAATGATGTGGGTGGTAGCTCGCGAACACAACATGGGAAATCACTAAAAAAATTCAAAACAGACAAAAATAAAGTCCTTTGAAATGTATCAAAAGCAAATTGGAAGATCAATAAGCAGTGTACACCGAATGCCTACTGTATTGTTACCAACTTGTTAGAATTGACTAGAGTATAATCTGAAACATCAATGGCATAGTTCTCGTGGAAAACTTTATAATTGTGCTCCAGGTCCATAAAACAGAAGAACAAGGCAATGTGAGTCCTATAAGTACTTGCATCTAGCCAAACCAGATGAACTTACAGACTTTCCCAGAAGATTCTGAGTCCATCGGCAGAAGATTTCAGGTTTCCCCAAAGATTTGTCTCTGTTGATCCTTCATGCTCATGCTTAGAGCTGCATTCCTGGAGCAAAGAAAAGTCATGAGAAAAATAAGATGACATCTGCCGAAAACTTTTGAACTAGTTTTGTGCAATACAAATTACCGCAGTGTAACACCCTGAATTTTTTAGAAGGGGCCATACAAAAGAAAACGAGAGGCAAAACCCTAATCAACCTCAAATCAGCGCCTTTAAAAAGGGGTAGATTAATCTTTCCTCTGGGCGCATTGCTTACTCTTCCCTTACAGGTTGTCTCTCTCTCCTCTCCCATCTATCCATCTGATCTCTCTCTTCCCTGTGTGCAACTGGCGGTGTGCGGGCAGCGGCCACCGGGCAGGCGGCGTCGGTGGCAGGAGGCGTCGGCCGGCACGCAGCGGCAGCGCACGGATTCGGCATGGCGGCGCGCAAGCGAGCGCAGGGGGCGGCGCTTGGCGCGGGCAGCCGAGTAGCGCGGAGGTGGCAGCAGCCGTGGAAGCTGTCAGATCCCAGTAGGAATCCGACTGGGAAGTGGAATCTCACAGGAGAAATCTGGAGAATAGCGAAGGAAAAATCGCTAGAACAGCTAAGCTAGAGTAAACTAGGGCTACAGTAAGATAACTCTTGACGGCGTATACCTGATCAACTGGGTTCGGCTTTGGCTTATTTTTTTTACTATTCATAAGTTTCGTCTTTTTCTGAATTTTTGACTTTTTGTTGAGCTTTTTTGCCGGTTCTTTTTTTTCCCGTATTTGTTTGTATTATACGTAATGGGCTAACATATTTTTTATTTTTTTTAAATTTAATTATGCTAAATAAGCCTCTGTCAGCTACAGTGCTTTTTTCAGCCAGCTACAGTGTTTTCAGCCATAAGCTACGAGCTTTTCAGCCGAACCGATCACATTCCATTCCTCCGCAGAGGGGTATATGTATGAGTACATAGTTCAGCATTAAGTAAGAAGATGATTACAGTGATTATACCCAGATCAACATACATTAAATACTTAACAAATCAGATCATTAAATCACTTAATCACCGTTGTCGGGAGCAAATCTGGTATGTCGATCTCCAGCCAATGGGTAAGAGAGCATCCTGGCCGTCAGGTAGCACCAACTGGAGGTATATGAAATGTTTTCTTCAGACTTCCTTTCTTCTCCCAAATCTTCAGACAATTGCCGGTTCTGACATTCCTTCCCCCTTGGCAGCATACTTGCCCTCAAGTGCTTTGATCAGGAAACCAGGGCCAGTAAACATTCCTTTCATTGGGCGGAAGGTCATACTCCGTGCCGTCTTGGACCGGAGCACTGTCATGGGGTTGGAGCGGCTCACATCACCACAGATAATGGGTGGCTTGACACACCGTGATCCATAATTGGTTTGCACCCATCCGTTGGCAGTGAACGCAAAACCAGAGAGCTGCTCACCGAAGTACTCAACCATATATTTTCTCTCAGGCTCGCCGTGCACAAGCACATCAATGTCAAGCTCTTCTTGGATCTTAACAACCTTGTTAATTTCCTCTTTAATGGCACTGATGTACTCCTCCTCAGAGATCTTGTTTGCCTTGTACTCACGGCGGATTCTCCTGAGCTCCAAAGTTTGTGGGAATGAACCAATTGTGGTAGTGGGAAGAACCGGAATGTTGAGCTTCTTCTGCTGTGAGTCCAGCCTAGCACTAACATTAGTAGCACGCCGATGGTCAGATCCCTTTAGAACAGCCACAGCCTTTTGGACTTCCTCATTTGTCTCACGAGGTGATGACCTTCTTGAGGACTGAGCAACAACATTTGCTGCAAAGTAAGCCTCATCCTTTTGATCAGCCAATGCCTTGGCAAGGGTATTCACCACAACCACCTTTTGGGCAGCAAAAGCGAGCCATGACTTGATATCAATGTCAAGCTTAGTCTCATTTACAAAATCCACAGCCGTGTGCATGAGTGAGCAAGAAGTCAACACCACAAGCTTGTCCTTTCCAACAACAGACTCAAGAGACTGGAGAATGCCAAGAGATGCAGCAAGGTCATTGGCCCAAATGTTGCGTCCATCCACAACACCAGCCAAGAGGTACTTTCCAGAGGAAAAAGCTACACTCTTAACAAGATCCAGAGTCTTGATTCCACGGACAAGGTCAAAACCATAAGCAGTCATGATGTTCAAAGATGTAAGGGTCTTGTATGATTCTGCAGGAATGTCAGCAAAGTATGTCTTAACAAACACGTTCAATCCAGAAAGTGCTGACTCAAGTTCTGTGTACGCTGCAGAGAATGCAGCCAGCTGGTAAGAATCGAGGTCAAGGACAAGTGTGGGCTCATCAAACTAATCCATGAAGCCCCAGCTGCCTTCAGTTCAGCAATAACCTCCTTGTAGACAGGAAGGATAACAGTATCAACGCCAAACGCCTTTGCTTCCCTGTATTCATTCACAGCCTTGTGAGAAGAGTAGGAGAACTTGGTGCTAGGACCCAGTTCCGGAACAATAAAGTGGTAGTTGGTGTCAAACCACTTGGTCATCTCCACACCAAATAATTGTTCTATTGCAGTTTGAGCAACAAGATTTTGGGTTTCCACAATATTCACATTATCTTGACTGTGTGGAGAAATGATTGCAAGAGGTTGCCTTTGTTTTGCCTCTTCCTCTTCAGAGACTTTACCCATTTCATATTTTTTCTCAGCTTTGTGCATAAGTGGCACGGATACTTGAGAAGGAAGCGTAATGCCATGAATGCTAGTTCTATGTCGCCACCGCTCATCAACAGAACCACGTGACATGCTGCGTAGTGATACTACTACTTTCATAGCTCTGGAGAGAAATTTACCAGTATACTGGTTGGATGACTCGTTCTGTGAAAGACTTCTCAAAGATCCATGCCAAACACGCTGTGCTGCATCCCAACTAGAAAAGGCAGGTCGCTGAACAGTGTCAGGAAGTGGATCATGTCCAGAAACAGGAGAGGTATACAATTTTCTCCACTTATCCTCATCAAGCTTGCTAGCCATATGGCGGTTAACTCGAGAAGTAGCTGAAACTCGTTCTTTTAGCCTTGCATGGTTTGGATGAAGTTCACTATTGACAATAAATCGAGCATCAAGAGGGACACACATTATTGCTTCGACAATATCAAATCCAATCTTAAAACCTTCAGGAAGATTAACACAGCTCTGCTCAAATTTCACAAGAAAATCCCGCCGGTACTTCTTTTTCTGGTAGTACCCATATTTATCTTTGCTTACTTCTGCTCCAGTGTTAGAATGCTTGCAGCCATACTCTCCCAACTTTTCAGTAGAGATTTCAGTAGCATCTTCCCAATTGAATAGGTCAGTTTGGTTCTGGTTATCATTACCACCAGTCGTGCCCTTTTCATCATTTGCATTGGAACATAGTGCAACATTTCCCTTGAATAGCTCTGTATCCTTGGTTTTGAACTTTTTTAGGAGCAAAAGATAGCCCTCTGTAACATTATGCTTCCTCCATTTGTCCAGATTAGTCACATTCACCCCAGACATCCATGCACAAGATTTGGAATCATATGTTATCTCACCCAAGAGATTTCTCACTTGTTCCAGTCTTACACCCCAAAATTCTACAGCACCATTTACCTTGTCTCCCATGTCAAGATTCCCCAAGAAAGACAGATCCCGTTGGGCAATCACATCGTCACCCAACATAACCCCCTTGTTTAGATCCTTGAATATTTCTGGAAATAAGAAATGCGAGTGACCAAACAGTGACAGGTATTCCATTCTTGCCTTCTTAGCAAACCAGAGATTCATGGCATAGAAATTTTGAGCATCAGTTAGGGTATGAAAAACAATGTTTCCTGGCTCCTTAGAACTACCCACTGTTGAGTTCATGACAACAAAAACTGCAAGGACATTCTTAGATAGTATAACATACTTGCAAGCAGAAGATTCATCTGCATCCAATGAAGAGAATTTGAAATACTCTAACGTCAGCCTTATAAAGTAACAATGGTGACTTTTAGGCAACATTTGAGCCTTGAGATTGTAGAGGACTGCACCCTGCTTCATATGAAAATGAGCTCCATCCTCAATTGTGACTCCAGCTTTACTGAAAATATCTCGATTTAAACCACTGATAACACCAACAGTTAGAGTATGGTCGAAACCAAAAGGATTTCCAATTGCTAAGCATTGCTGACCAACTCTAAGAGCTGAGGATAGTCCCACATTAATTGGCTTCAAGAGATCTGTAGGGGCGTCCACCTTAAGAACAGCAAGATCTTTATCACGATCTGCACCAACCAATTTGCCATCAAAATTTTTCTATATCCCTTCAGCGGCAAGAATGTTGACACGTGCAACAACTTCACCAGGCTTTGGATTTTTCGAAAGAGCATTGCCAACCACATGATAATTTGTAACAATATGTCCAGAATCATCCCAAACTACTCCAGAACCATTTCCTTCAGGGATCTCAACAACTCCAGTTACATTAAGCTGGGGACATTGCCTTGCCAACTCAGGGCCATGACTAGGGTTCAAGTTGTTCAATTTGGGGGAAACAAGACAGGCAGGCGGCAACTGATTTTGACCCCAACCACTTGGAACAACGGAATAACCAGTAGAGGGCGAGTCAGAATTACCTTCAGGTGTGCCATTCAAACGAAACCCTTGAGTGCTATTAAGGTTAATCTGCCTCGGATCTTCAACACTTCTAGCCATCTCCAACTCCATTTCTCTCGGTTGAATCAAGTCTGGCACCTTCTTTCTTGGCTCCTCTGGCGGCCGCAAGTTGGATGCACATCTTCCCATTGTCAGGTCAGTTGCTCGTGCTCGGAAGTTGACTAATCCTTGCAGCAAAGTTTCCACCCTGTTCATACGCTCTTGCAATCCAGTGACTTGTTTCTGCAAGTTCCCCAACTGGCGTTGTACGACATCAACCTTGTAGCTGACCATCCTCACCTCTCGCCTCGCCACCGTCAGCTCGGACGCCATGGATCTCGTCGTCCTTCACTGATCAAAGCAAGGCTTAGGGATTTTACCTGGATTGGAGCCCGGAACCTTCACCAAGCGCCGATCCAATCCGCCTCCAGCTGGGGCCAAGACAGCTATCGCGAGCTCCGTCGATTCAGCCGCAGCCACCAATCGGAAGAGATTTGGGGATTTTACGGAAACGGAGTTCCCAACCCAATCACTCCCGACCGATTCTTGCCGAGGATAGGCAAGCTCTGATACCAATTTGTCAGATCCCGGTAGGAATCCGACTGGGAAGTGGAATCTCACAGGAGAAATCTGGAGAATAGCAAAGGGACAATCGCTAGAACAGCTAAGCTAGAGTAAACTAGGGCTACAGTAAGATAACTCTTGACGGCGTATATATCTTCCAATCCTCCGCAGAGGGGTATATGTATGAGTACATAGTTCAGCATTAAGTAAGAAGATGATTACAGTGATTATACCCAGATCAACATACATTAAATACTTAACAAATCAGATCATTAAATCACTTAATCACCATTGTCGGGAGCAAATCTGGTACGTCGATCTCCAGCCAATGGGTAAGAGAGCATCCTGGCTGTCAGGTAGCACCAACTGGAGGTATATGAAATGTTTTCTTCAGACTTCCTTTCTTCTCCCAAATCTTCAGACAATTGCCAGTTCTGACAGAAGCGCGTGGCATGGGTGGGCTAGCGGCGCGGGCGGCGGCTTGGCGCATGGCTGCGGTGTCGCGATGGCGGCTAGCCAAGGCGGCGAGCAGCGGCAGTCGGCGGGAGCCGGTTTGGCCGCACGGTTGGGTAGTGCAGGTGGCCGGGCAGCGGTGACGCGGCATGGGCAGCGGTGGCCGATCGGTCGGCGGTGGCGGTGATGGCCGGAGCGGCCGAGTTGGCGGGAGCATGGCCGAATGTAAATTCGTATGGGAGTTTCGCTGATTCGCGCAGTGGGACACCGTTCGTTACTCAAGATATTACATTCCGTCTACGGTTATACAGTCGATGACAATATTATATCTAATTACTCTCGTATAATCGGGTATGTACCAAGTAATTGCCAATACCATTGGCATAACTTGTTATATGACAAATATCCTTATTTCTACGATTTCTGTTACCTCTATCTCTGATTGGTATCAGTGTTTCCAATAATCTAGTTTTATTGCAATTAATCTATGTTAATTATTTGCTTGCATTACTTATCATTTAATCACCGTGTTGTGACCGTTGTTGGGTACTTGCTGAGATTTTCAAATTTCACGCTTGCTCTTTCCATTCTCAGGTAGAAGGACAGAAGAGTGATAGCATCATGCATGGGTGGAAGCACTTGAGTTTTCAACGCCGTGGCTTGCCACTATTTATGAAATTTTATTTATTCCTTTTTTGGTTAGAAGTGGACTGGTCCTATATTTCAAACATTTATTTCAGCTTCTGCTTGCTCTCTAATAAAGTACTCTTAAAATTTTAATTTCCTTGTGATTTCTATTGCTGCTTTTACTGTTTATTTTTTACTTTGGGTATGATGTTTCAAAGTAGTATTTTATATTGGTATGTGAGGTGCTACACACAGTATGCAATTTTACAACACACGTCAGATTTTCAATCTTGAAATACATGAGAGAGACACATTCAAGGTCAATGATAGGGGAAAAGACAATGTACTATCTATCTATGAGCTACAGATACTATTTAGGATTAGGAATAGGTGTAATCAGATCTACTTTTGACATATCTATCCTATTCTTATTTGGGTACCATATTGGGCTTCTATTGAATCGAGAAATTGGATTGTACATCTTTTTTATTTTGATATCGATTTTGATACATATAAGGTGTCCTACGGATAATGGAAATCGAAACTATTTGATGTCTGACTCAGGCCTATATGACCGATCGATCAAAATACTCTAAGACTCCACCTTTGTCATATATGGAATATATCACATTAGATAGATATCATATTCATAGAATACGATTCACTTTCAAGATGTCTTGATGGTGAAATAGTAGACACGCGAGACTCAAAATCTCGTGCTAAAGAGCGTGGAGAATCTTGGTCATGAATTAACCTTACTCAGTCCTCAGAAGGTCCACGTATCAAGGGAGCATATGCCAAGGCTTTATTAATGTGGTTAATGCAGTTCAAGAAGAAGTCAATAATGCGAACTCAAAACAAAGGGACAAAGAGCAGAAGTAAGTTATCTGTAATAAAATACCATTTCTTTCTTCATGCCCTAGTTTTCCCTTGAAGCTCTCTGAGTTGAAAGAAATATTTCTGCCATTACTCCTCAGTCTTGAATTATACTCCAATTCCTGGAGTAATTCTCGCACTGTGTAGTAGGACCCTCCAACCTGTTGACGAACAGATGTAACACTTGGAAATTTTCCTTCATTTTGTGCCCTGTAACTGCGTTGAATAGTAGAACCGGGAATAAACATTGGATGTAAGATTTACGCACAACTGAGTCCTACACATTTCTACAATTTCATCAAGCACCTATTTCCAGCTGATTACAACGAGAATCAGTATGGAACAGGTTGCTTCAAAATCTAAATTTGATGAGGATTGTTTTGAAGCTAACAATTGGTCGAAACTTGTCAAAATTGCATGGTGTCCAGAAACTGGCCAGAACAAGTCTTTTTAAAATTTATTCAGATTTCTTCATGCATATTTATAAAGAATATTTCTTAAAAGGTTTTCATGCAAGAACAATTGCAAATTCTGATATAATAGCTTAATTCCATAAGAGAAAAACTAAAGAACGGTATATCATTTCACTAAAAAACGACATTATAGCTTCCTTCCATTTGATCTCTCTTCTCTCTCTTGCTCGCGCCAACGCGGGGGGCGGGGGGCGCTGTTGGATCCATCATCTCCGGCCACAATACCGCCACATATTGCCATCCCCGACCACGCTGCTGCCAGATCCGATCATCCCTTGGTGGGGCGAGGTTGACTGGCTACCCGAGCTCTAACCCTGACCGTCGTCGAGGCTGTCGTTGCCCGATCCAGTCATTCCCTAGGGGGGCGAGGTTGACCAACTGCCCGAGCTCCAACCCTGACGATATGCCCCTCGCTCCAGCGCTCTAGTTCTCTCTCCCATATCTTCTCAAGCTCCGCAAGAGAAGCAATGGCATTGCGGCCACCGACAAGTCACCACGCCCCTCTGGTGGCCCGGTGGTGGGCGACGGCGGAGGGAGGCACGGTGAGGTGACGACTTATTGAATATTAGGTTGGGTGAGCGAGGGTGGCAAGGGAGGGGGAGATGGCTGCGCGGCGAGGCGGAGAGGTCGTTGCCGGCCAGGAGGAGGGGGCGAGGGGAGGCAGAGGAGGGGCACGAAGCTGCAATCGGCACCGGGGAAGAAGGTAGGGAGGGAGAGTGACGGAGGAGGAGGGAGAGGGGGATGCGAAACTTGGTGAAACTTAGTGAGACTCTATACTGTTAAGAATGTTTCCTACGGTATACCGTCCTGTAGCAGCTCGCATTCCGTAAACTACGTAACTCAGTGTAAATCACTGTCAAGTTTTCATTAGTTGAACCAGCAGTTCGCTGGGATCCAATCCTAGCTAAGTTTGTCAGGCATTCACTGGCTGGTTACTGCATGTTTGTTGAAAGCTGAATTTGTTGAAAAGTACGGTAACTCAGTCTGTACAGCATTTTCTGATTGTATTTTAATGATCGGTGTATTGCGCTTTGCTTGTGCTGCCTTTATAGCTGAAAATTCGAATAGTTTCTAATCTTGGCTGAAGAAGTCGAGGAGCAAGTTCTTACCTTTCGTCCTGTAGAATTGCATTCTATATTGACTAGCAGGGCCTAAACACCTGAGCCAATCGATCAACTTAGTTCACATGTAAGTTTCATACTGCTGGAGGTGGTGCTTAATATTGCACATTGCCGTGTAGTGTAATGCCACTGTCTTATTAAAGCGGTCAATGACCCCTAACCCTTCTTTCTTCTTTTGTTACTCTCTTCGGGCCTTTGGGTGGCTCCTGAGCAGGCAAAGAATCCACATGCGTCTTCCCACGGCGAGCCCGATAGCATGACCGTGCAACGGCGTCAGAAATGTCAGCAACGACCTAAAAAAAGGGGTAAAATAACAGACTTAGAACCCCTTAAACGAGCAAACTAACTCCATACATAGCAATCAATGCAGCCTTTACTAACCCCAAAAAAAAACAGGCCCTATCACAAGCTGATAATCAGTGTAAAGGAAACGACCATTTCTTATAGAACCAATAGTGTTCTTGAATCGGGAGGGAGGTCTAAATCCTCCATGAGTAAACCAAATATAAACGAGAGAAACTTGGAGGGCCGAGCACCAACCCTTCTTGGAGGCGGAGGAGGAGGAGAAGCGCGCGGATGCCTGCATCGGAGAGGCCGTTTAGGGTTTCATTGGTGCTCTGCAGGGAGTGAGCAGAGGAGGAACCGAGGCCGAGGAGGTAGGCGGCGGAAGCGAGCTCATTTGTTTGCTCAGCTTTCTGTTTGGTGGCTGGCCGATGTGGACATGGGCCAAGGGCGGAGGCGGACAAACTGACAAGCATACTTCGAAGACTGGGCCCGTTGGTGAGTGGCTATCAGATTTAGTTGGGCCTATTGTCACAGTGGGCTCTGTGATGTTTCTGTGGGCCTCCAGGTGTAAGATGCTGATCAACTATACACACGACACTTTTTTACGACCTGTGAAGGGGTACTTCATCAGCGAATTTTTTTGTACGGATAATCCATTTTTTATTCGAAATTACATAAATATACTCGCGGGAAATTTTTTTTACAAAAATAGGCTCCAGTCGCTTAATGGTTGGGCGACTGGAGCCTTTCGCCCAACCAGACCGCGATACAATATATCTCGCTGCACAGTAGAGCGACTGTATTAAGTCGCTCTTCCGTTCGGCGACTTAAGTGTAGTCGCCGTCCCGTTAGGCGACTTAAGTGTAGTCGCCATCCCGTTAGGCGACTGCATGTAGCCCCTGTGATTGTTTTAGATTTTGTGAATTTTGTAACGTTGAACCGGTAAAAAATACGGTGAAGTTGTAATAAAAGTTTATGTTCATTGTATATTGTAGGTGTGTAAAAAAATTTTTAATTTTTTTATGAAAGATTGAGTGGAGAACGATCGATACATACACTATTAAGTGAGATAGTTTATGTGCAGAGAGAGATGATAGACTATGTAAATTTAAATAAACTTCATAATATAACTGAGAGTAACATGCCGCATGTTTTTTCATTACATGCATAACATATATAGCATCTGCAGCACGCCTCACTCGTCACCCTGGTGTGCCCCGTCACCGCGCCCGCGTCCTCCCATACGGCCTCGCTTGGCCCTCCTCCGGTGCAACGGGTTACGGGGCTCCGAAAAAGTAAAACGAGCAGGAGGGTGTCTATCCCGCCCCTGCGCTGGTGGAGTCAGCTGCACCTCTGACTGTGTGCTCTCCGGTGCACCGGGGAGGGCACTGCCAGAGAGAACCTCCGGTGCTGCATCGGAGAACTGCCCGGGCCACTCCGCGAAAAACTGGTCCACATCGTCCTGGCCTGGGGAGACGCCGTGCTGCTGGTAAGTACCTGCAATATTAATATCGTTAGTTCGTTGCATGTCGTCTTCGGATAAACACGATATAAGACCCTCTGCGTACCCGTAGCTGGCGCCATGGAGGAGGCGTACACCCCCCTGCGTAGGAGGCGTGAAGTGAACCGGTGTAGGAGGCCCTGCCCAGGCTGAACCCCCTGGCTGCTCCGGGTGAGGCGGTGGAGGACGTGTCCACGTCGGTGCACCAGAGTAGTGCCAGGCTGGTCGGGTGGCACTGGTGGACGAGCAGTCGGAGCGGTGGGCGTGGAGACCGCCGATAACCTCGTGCAGGACAGTAGGCTAACGATACGTCTACACCCCTCGTGCATCCGACGCGCAAAGCTAACGCCCTCCTCATGGGTCAGCTGCGCACCACTGGTGAGCCTCTCCAGTACTGTGCCGGAGTCGGCACATAGGGCAGAACCGACGTTAGCCTGGACACAAAGACATGAAATGTTCGATTATCGAAACGACATTACCATTTGGGAATCTTTGAAATGGCATGTAACGTACCGCGAGGTGAGCGTTGCACACGAAGTGCGCCGGGTACGTGTCCGTCGGAGCGGCGATGTCTGTGGCAGGCGGGTCTACCACATATACGAGCCTGGTACGGGTCTGCAGCTGGTACCAGTGAAAGTACCCCGCGTACTCCGTGCTGTCGTACGGGCGGTCCTCCTCCACGCGGTCGTCGAGCGCACCGTACCACTGATCGACCCAGGGCTGCATGTTCAACGACCAGTCCGTGCCTCTTTTCACTCCCTTCGCGCTGTGCCTGCGTATAGAACCATTACGTAATGTGAGATACCTGCGTATAGTAGTAAGTATGTACATATTTACCACAAACGATCACTCACCCGTGCACGTGCCGCGGAAGCGATGGTCCGACTGGTACAGGAACCGGCTGCCGTAGCCCGAACTGCCGCATCACCCGCTGGGGTGCGTAGTCCTCCACGTAGATGAGGTACACGAGCTTCCGGCGGGTGAGCCAGAAAGCCCGGTCACGCCAGCAAAGTGAGGACAGACCGCCAGGAGCACGGGCCTGCACTGTCGTATCAGCGTACGACTCCCAGCGCACGTCGTCGGCTGTGATGCGGTCGAGCTGCTCCACAAAGACCCGGTACGCCCGCGTGACCTGCACGTGCGCGAACTGTATCTGCAAGAAAGATAAGTTGTTTAGAATGACGATCGTCAATAAGAAAGAAATAGTTAACTGTGATATTACTTACTCGACGACGGCACCAGATAGAACCCATCGTCGGCCGGTCGACGTCTCCCCCTGGATACATCTCGGGCCCGTACGGACCCATGTCGTCTAGCACAGGTCGTCCGACACTTAAGCGCTCGAACGACCACAACTGCAGTAGCAGGGGACAGCCCGTGAGGATCGAGTTCACCTTGATCCTCGTGCACGCATCGCACAGCGCGCGGTACGTCGCGACAAGTACGGCCGATCCCCAGCTGACCTGGTGGGGCTCGCCGTCAGCGATCGCCCTCGCATAAGCGATAAGGCGCGCATCCACCGAGTTGCCGTGGCTGGTGGTGAAAAGCACCCAACCAAACAGCCACAGCACGTACGCCTCCAGGTGCCGCGAGACCTGGTGATCGTCTGCCTGCGGAACCATGCGCTCCACCTGAATGCAAAAAAGTTGTTATTAGTACGTAATACCACAAATAAGAGCTTCGAATACACGATCGATTTTATATACCACGTACCCGGTACTGTCTGAGCCACCTCAGTGTCAGCCCATGGGTCTGCGCCTCTCCGAACACGTGGTGGTCAGCGGCCGGTGGAACGACACCCTGGAATCTGGCGAGCAGGTCAACGCGCCAGTCGGCCGGGGCCTCCGGTAGGAAGGCAGCGTCTCCCGCGATCAGAAGCCCAAGGAGCAGGGACACATCCTGCAAGGTTGGCGTCATCTCCCCGAATGGGAGGTGGAAAGTGTGCGTCTCGGGCCGCCAGCGGTCCACCAAAGCCGTCAGCAGGGAACGGTCGAACGGAAAGCGTCGTGATCGCTCCCCGCCCGCCTCGTCCCCGCCCTCGTCCCCGCCAGCGGCTCTATCCTCGTCCGTCGCCTGCACCATCCGGGCAAGAGGAAGTAGCCCGGCATCCCGCAGCCTGCAAACAAAGTGAAGGTCAGCACGGAACGAACTTACGGTCGCACTAAACGCTGGAGTAATGCAAACCTGGCAGTCCAACGAGGGTCGAGTCCCCAGGCCACGCGAGGTGTGCGTGTCCGGACCACTCCCAGCTGAGGCGGCTCGTCCGTGCTCCCCGGTGGCGGGACTAGACGAGAAGCGCGATGAGAGCGGTCCACGTGCTCGTCCAACAGCGCGAACCGCCACTCCGAGTCACGTCTAGCACGAGTCATACCTGCAAAATTTTTACAATAATTTCTACATTACATTTTCTACATCTAAATTTGTACAATAATTTCAACATTATATTTTCTACGTCTAAATTTCAACACTACATTTTCTACATCTAAATTTGTACAATAATTTCAACATTAAATTTTCTACATCTAAATTTCAACACTAAATTTTCTACATCTAAATTTCAACACTAAATTTTCTACATCTAAATTTCAACACTAAATTTTCTACATCTAAATTTGTACAATAATTGCAACATTAAATTTTCTACATCTAAATTTCAACACTACATTTTCTAAACTAATTTTCTACACTACATTTTCTAAACTAATTTTCTACACTACATTTTCTAAACTAATTTTCTACACTACATTTTCTAAACTATATTTCTAAACTACATTTTCTAAACTAATTTTCTACACTAACAAACAATATAATACAACAAAATTACCTGAAAATCGCGCACTCCCTCTCCTCTTCTCCTCCTCTCCCTCTCTTTCTCTCCCCCTCCTCTTCTCCTCTCCCTCCCTCTCTTTCTCTCCCCCTCCTCTTCTCCTCTCCCTCCCTCTCCTTTCCCCTCTTCTCTGCGCTGGCCGAACGGAGGAATGCAGTGCGGCGCGCTCGGCGAGTCGCCGAGCGCGGCTTTATATCCCACCTGCAGTCGCCTAACCGTTTGGCGATTTAATCTCAGTCGCCCAACGGTTCGGCGACTTCAGGGAAGTCGCCCAATGGTAGGGCGACTGCAATTAATCGCCAAATGGTTGGTAGACTTTCCAGCTGCCGCGGTCTGGTTGGGCGAAAGGCTCCAGTCGCCCAACCATTAGGCGACTGGAGCCTATTTTTGTAAAAAAATTTCCTGCGGGTATATTTATGTAATTTCGAATAAAAAATGGATTATCCGTACAAAAAATTCCTTCATCAGCTCATCTTGTATCTTCTTTCATCAATGATTTTAAGAAATTGTTTATGCCCAAACAAAAGTGCTGTAAGACAAAAATCTATTAGTAAATGGAGCCCGCCAAGGGGTGGTTTTCTGAAGGTAAATATAGATGGCTCTTTGCGCTGAGAAGAACTGGGGGTTGGGGAGCAATTGTAAGAGACCATCAGGGACAGCCTCTAATGGCTGTGGCAGGGAGACTTGCTAATCTACAAGATGCTTTTCAGGCGGAAGCAATGGCATGTGTGGAGGCTCTGAAGAAAGCAAGTTGCTTTGGCATGGGACGGATCGTTTTAGAAAGTGATGCACAAGAAATGTCAAGCACTGGCTGAGGAGGAGCTGGACAATGGGATGGATGAAGGCAACTATTATCCGTGAAGCTAGAGATTTGCTGTTCCTTCAATTTGATGTAACTGATGTTATGTACTGTCCTAGAGAAATGTATTAGTGTTGCACATGAACTTGCAAAGTTTGGTGCTGCTTTGGGGACCTCTCAGTCAGCTGTTTGGCTAGAGGAGTTTCCTCAGTTTGTCTGTAACTTGGTGAGCAGCGATCTGCTTCACCTGAGCAATGGAAATTTATCTCTCTCTCAAAAAAAAAAAACTGCACCTGCTTTCGGTGCTTGATTCCTATTGCCTCAATTGCTAAGTTTATCCAAAACACTCACGCTGTGCTCAAGTCGTGCTATTCCCTAACATTTATTGTTAATGAAGCAGAAATCAGGGATTTCTGGGTTTGGGAGACGACCTTTCCTCTTGTTGGGCCTGAAATGAGAAGTTTATCCTTTTCAAGAACTGTCCAGAACGGTTCCATATGAACTTTGCCTTTTGCTGCCTATAATAATTTTAATATTATTTATAGGCTATACTGAAGGTAGCTTCTATGATAAATTATTTTTTACATGTTTCTATAAACAACTCCTTTATATACAATATATATTTCTTATATTAGTCGACTACTGTATGAGAAACGACCTAATTTTTCATGCTCTCTCTTCTCTACGTCAACTTATACCCTACATGATAAAACTTATAGGCAGCTGATGTCATATTATTGTACATACTTTCATATCTCGTTTTTCTTGTTGTATACCTAAACTGGGAATTAGGTGACCATATTTTCCTCTATAACACGCTGTTTGGACTTTCTCGTCAATGGTTTTGTCACGTGTACAGAAGCACTTACGTATTTACACCATCTATCATTAAGACAGTATGACTAATAATCAGCTTCGGTACAGTAGAGTTTGTTCAGTGTCTGTGGGGAGATTTTTTGCTACTAATTAAATGCGCCATGTCTAGTGGCAGTTAACATGAGGGTTGGCCAGATTGCTTTTAATGTATAGATGCCCCCACATGCAAAACTCTGATAAAAGGCTTGATTAATTAGCCGGTAGACTTCCCTTTCCATTAGTAGGCCCTTGTTCATGTCCAAACTTCAGTCTGAACTTTGACCTACTAACAACTCTTCTTTCCTTCCTCCCAATCGTCCGTGCAGGGCTAAGCAGGTTGTTGGGCGGCGCTTTCCAACTAATTTCATCTAATTATGGAAAGGATCTAGCAGGATTGGGCTCGCAGAATGTCCTTCGCCCGTAAGTTTCGGCCGGCTCCAAGTTGGGAGCTCTTAGTTAGAGCAAGTTCAATAATAGAGACAAGTGTTTGGCTATAAGTCAAGTTATAAGAGCCAAGCTATACAATAATCTGTCTTCTATTTGTCTACAAAAGATTATTTTATTATTATGTGGTATCATATCTCACATTCTCTTTCCTACTCCCCCTCACATACATTTATTATCTGGATCCACCACTGCATAGGCTCCCGTGTGCAGGTTGTTGCTTGCATGAGAGCCAAGCTCTCCTCTCTCTCCTCTCTTCTCTCCTCCACATCAGCAAAAATGCTGACTAGCTTGGCTATAAGACCATTGTTGTACTTGCTCTTACGGTATGGAATGGCTGGCACTCTAGAACCGTTGATTTGAGTCTGAAGCCACTGACGTGAACACAGGTGATGAACCAGTGCAACTGCTAACTACTTGATGATGACTTTATCTTTTTGTGCTTCTTGTTGGAAAAAGATAGCCCTTTAATGCTGACGAAGAAACGCTGCGAATTTATATCGAGAAACATGTCCTGCCAAAAAAAATGGGAATTTGCGTACGAACTCCATTTAGTACCAGTAAACAATCTGGAGAATTATAAGGATTTAAGTGGTGAAAATAAGAGTATTATCTTGCCATGGAGAAACTTAGTACGTACGGGTAAAAGCAAGCATATTGCACACATGTAACACCTCGTCCATCCTCTGGGTTACTTAATATCGACTGAAAAAGACCCCTACAGACACGTGTCACGATCTGGACGCTAGCTATGTGCAGGGGCCCTGCACCTGAGCCAATTCCGCCTGAGAGCCCCTGTCAGTACACCTGTCTTCGTGGGCATGTCAGTACAATGCACCATTCTCGACCTCAACTGAAGCGTCACCAAGCATCCCAGAAATTTTGCAAGGAAATTCAGGTTGATCCATCTTATGGTTTTTCCAGTCACCGGCTATCTACTTTTGAGTGTGAAACTTTAGTAGTTACCAGTGTGCCGCCTTTGCTGTTTACTCATGTCATGGTCCATGGCTCACACTTCGCACCCCGCTTGTTCAGGATCACCACGCATTTGAAGTTCCTGCAATTAGGTAGCTCATGCAGATGTTTCCATGCCGTCCTTACTTATGACTTGCCTATTTAAGAGAACAGTATTAACATGAACTCATCTGTACTGGTAACTGGTGTAACATCGATCACCAAGTGACATTGTCGCACAAGATAAAAGCCATGAAGAGGTCTTCCTCCCTGATAGTGCTTGTGCTCGCCATTGCCATGGGAAGCAGGCTTTCGCTCGCCGCCCGCGAGAACAGCAGCATTCCGGCCGGCCTAGGCAGCGAGCTTCGGGAGCTCATCGCCAAGGCCGGCAACTACCTCAGCTCGGCGGGCCGGGCGGGAGCGGACGGCTGGCACTCCGCGGCGGCCACGGACGTCGGCGCCAATGTGAGGCCCCTGAGGAGCACGGCGGGGCGGAAGCGGATGAGGAAGGCCGCCGTGAACTGCATCCCCACCGACATGTGCCGGAAGAAGAAGGTGCTCTGCGGCAAGAGGTGCTACAGGTCGCGCTCCGGCCTCAGCCACGTCCCGTCCAGCAAGTGCGTCGTCAAGTGCAAGAAGTGCGTGCCAACCTGCTAGGTTTCCTCCTCTTCTCGCATTGGATTCGAGCCCGGGGGCTTCTTACATTTGTGTTCGGTTCCGTGTCGTGTGGGTTCGTCGATCGATCGTGATGTTCACTTCCTTTACTTCTCGTAGGTTCAGTTGAATAAACAGGCAAGCCTAATGCACGCATGCAGTAGCTAGGTAGTGAATTCTAGAATGTAATATTCTCGTCTTGTCGATCTCAAGTATGGATGTGATTTTCCACTCTTAATACTTATACAGTGTGTTTCTTTCTTCCACGTGACAATTGCCATTGATAAGGTCCTACTTATTTCAGCTTAAACTTCTAACTTATTTTTTACTATTTATAAATTTCATCTTTTTTATTTTTTGGTTTTCAAGTTTTTTTGTTGGTTCTTTTTTGCCGTATTCGCTTGTATTGTCCGTGATGGGCTAACCTGCTTTTTCTATTTTTAATTTTTTTAAAATTTAGTTAGGCCAAATAAGCTACTATCAGCTACAGTGTAATTTCAGCTAGCTACAGTGAAATTTCAGTCATAAATCACTTTTTCAGTCCAACCGAGCGGCACTTAGAGAAATCATCAACTGCAAAAGTAATACTCGTTTTTATTTATTTTGAGAAGTCGTAGGGGACGGCACTTTCGGCTTTCAGACGTAAGATTGACGAGGGGCGCGATCGAACGAACTGCTGACTGTTTAGCTTTAATTAGTTAAAGGATCACCACGTGTCATGGACGGTGTCAGTTTACCATGATAGATCTCGCTCGATCAGTGCTCCACTCAGATCGATATTTGGCACCGCAGTTTCCTCGTTAGCTAGCTTGTCTACCCATGAATAGGTAACGTTTGTGCTGACAAACTAAAGGGCGCGGCCTTCGCTGTTACCGTCGTCGTGCCACATTAACTAAACGTATGTGGTTTGCAGTTGAGGATTCGAGCTTTGAATGTCATTCTTTTTCCGAGTGGTATGCGGATCCGTGTCATCAAACTTGCCACTTCCACGGTGGAATCCCCATTTCATCCATGATCACACCGTTCACGTGAACGTCTCCATCGAATGTCCACAGCTTTAGCTTAATTGTTGTCCGCTGAAAACATTCGAAATGTCTCGCACGTCCATCTTGATATCATGCAACTATTCAGCGATCCATAATCAGCCATTGCTCGCGCGAATTGTGGCTCGAATTAGTCTATTTATGTAGGTTAATTCAGGGGACGCCGATCGGGATCACTTGAGATTTGAGGCTACGTGTTCTTTCGGTAACTGTTGGAGTACCAAATTTTCACCGAGATCGTCGTACGCGCAGCCTTGTCTCCAACAAATTTAAATAAAGGGGAAAATCCACAAACACCCTCATAAGTTACCCGTCTTCTCAATGTGTCTTCCATATTTCATTTTCGCTTAATTTAACCCCTATAAGTTAAGTTGGCTTGCAAATATCTTTCTAGTTCGCATGTTCACTACAACACAACACACCTTTGTAGGAACATCTTATTTGTAAACTAGAGACGTTTTATTTCATCTTGAGGGGCTCGTAAAGTCATTTTTACATAGCGTCCTAGGAGTGTATCCCATAGATCGTTTCAAAGAACACAGTGACGCTTTGTTAAGCATGTGTACAAGATATAAGATATTTTATAGAGACGTTAATTAAATTGCATGTCTTTGTATGTAAAGACGCTTTAGTATATACATTTACATCGCATCTCTAATCATATAACCACGTGCTTTGTTGCGTGCCAAAAGACATAGAGATGCTTTTACAAATATGTTTAATTCATGTTTGCACAATTGTAACTATTTTGTAGAGACGTTATATGACACCTCTATAGACGTAGAGATGTCTTTTTTGTAAGCTCTAGCTATAAAAATATTTTATTTTGAATTTGGTTATTGCTTGTGCTAGGTACGGAGGCATATATTCATATAAAGACAGTAATCCATATATCTAATGTAGCCATTTCATATGTAGCATCGTATTTTCACTGTCAACAAACTAGAAAATAGTAGAGCATGCAACGTGCTCCATAGCAGCAATAGGTACTTGTATTAATAGCAACTGGAGTTCATAAGAAAATCAAATATCTATATAAGAGGGAAAGAATAAATCTATAAAAGGAAAAGGGAATCAAACATCCATCTAAATAGTTGGAATCTATCTATAGGTTTCTTCAGGCAGAAAAGAGTTGCCGGCTCCTCCATCTTCAATTCATTCTCTTTATATTTCTTCACTATCCTACAAAATAGGTCAGTTGAATAAGGATAAATTCACCAGATATAAGCCCTTTTGAAAAATGATACAAACCAAATTCATTTGAATAAATTCATTGGATATAGCAAGTTGTAGTGTCTGGGTTGAAGTTGTATTCTTAGCTGTTTTAACCTAAAAAGCACAAGGGATTTACATGAATAACAGAGTATATGAAGATATCAAATATTGAAAAGTACTCAATGAGTTTAGGAAAATGGACTTACATGTGACCGAGGTCAAGCAATAACAGAACCAATAGCATCCCTTACTGTATGGAATGTTTCATATGGTATAGGTAGACTCTCATCTCCAATACTTGTAACAACACGAACAACAACTCCATAATATTTTTCTCCAAGCATGTTTCCTCCAACCTCGCATGTTTTATCTTTACTTAATAGACTTCCTTTGGCCACAATTTTATTTATGTTACGCAGATTCACCGAAAACAAGAAGACTTCACTTTTATCCTATCATTTTAATAAACATAACAATGTTATCCATGAGCATGCAAGGGATGTTTTATAAAAAGAACTAGGCAAAACACATGCTGAATTTGGGCTATGTTATAGTTATTATATACTTATATTCTTTTAGGTCTATGTGGAAAACATAATTTAAATGATAACACATGTGAATGTGTAAATAAAATTGGTAATACTTCTTGTAAGAAACAATACAACCGCAAAGTGATTTTGATTCATATATATATATAGCTTGCATGTACCTGGATGGTAACCTGCCCATGTGGTAAAGTTGATTCCACATAATGCAGATTCGCTTTAGCATAGTTTTCAGTCCACGCTTGTTACAATTGAAGTCCAGTTTAGTTCTAAATTTACACTAAAAATAGACATGCTTTGATAATTAAGTACAATTTTCCAACACACCTTAGTAATCATGTTTTCATGTGGTAAAGATGAATTGGCATAACCCTCTTTGGTTTTAGTATGATTATCAAGACAGAATTGCTGCAACTTATGATAAACAATAATTTTAAGCAAGGTTGTTAAAATCGTGATTCTAGTCGTAGAATCGTACGATTATACAATCCCACGAAATAAATCCGACTCAAATCACATCTTGAGTCATTCCTAGTCGAATCATCATAGAATCATGTAGAATCGTGGTAGAATCATGGTAGAATCGTGTAGTATCATATATCATCCAAGATTATAAAAGACTTAGGTGTTTGGTTGTGCTCTATCCCTCAATTCAAGTTGTATATTAAGTACTAAGTAGTTAATAGTTTATATATTAAGATTCAGAGCTTTAGAATAATAAAAATTAATTTAATTATCTATTTATTTTACTTTTTATATAGAATGATCAAATTATGGTAATATTGATGACATCACTGTAGCTCTCGATGACATATAATTTAAATCATAATTCTAGTCATGAATAAGATACATTTATTAATCAAATTAGATGACAAATGATCAAATAAACACTCATATCACTCTTGGAATACATGGTAAATTGGAAAAAAACATGTTTTTAGTAGAATCAGATAGGATCTTAGATTCTACGATTCGATTCTAGAATGCGATCCTACCAGAGTGTCTCTGATCTGATTTTGGATCACAATTCTGACAACCCTTGGTTTTAGATACAGACACTAGTGTGTGTGTATTGCATACTACACTATAGGTCAACAAGTTGCTTCTTCTAACCTGGCTAGCATAGTACTGTAACTTTTTATCTCAAAGGAGGTTGTGTGTTCGAATTTTGCAGCCTGCACCTTTTATTATTATTTTAAATCTGCTACACCATTTTATGATTAATTCTCCGCCTTTCGTATTTATTTAATGAAAAGCCACTGGTCGATTAGAAAAATTAAAATTATATTTTAAGCATCCTACTTGTTGAGCCGTATTCTAAAATGTCCCAATGTTCATCTCCATGCAACTGTGAATTGACACAATCTTAAATGTAACTCATTTATAAAGAGTAATGTTGTGACAACTTATAAAACGAGTGAAGAAGCGTCTTTATATGCTAGGTGGTTCTAGATGTAGAGACGAAATGAGCGTCTCTCGGTGGATGTTTTGTTGTAGTGGTTGGCACTTATTTCTCTTGGTTTTAATTATCTTCGGCAATTGTTTCAATGATCTAGTATTTATTTAAGTGATATCAATACTTGGTTTAATAATTTGAATGATTTCGATATTTATAATACACGATTTCAGCATTGAAATATTAGTAATGAAATTGTGTATTACAAATACCGAAATCATTGAAATAACTGAAACAAGTATTGGCATCACTAAAACAAGTGCCAAAGATAATGGAAACCACAAGAAATAGTGCTAACGTGTGCCCTGGGGTTATCTATATGCTAACTTTACTTGTAAGGGGCAAAATAAATGATAATCAGATGTGGGGTAACTTGAAAAAGCAGCTGACTTATGGATTTTTCCTTCAAATAAAATTCCTGAAAGCTGTATACTTTTCAATCAAAATCAAAATCATATGGCACGCATCGCTCGACCGGTTATTCGATCGGCCCCGCGGCGGACGTACGCGTCGCCGTCGCGCGCGGTTCCGCATCTTTTCAGAGGGATTTAAGCCGGCCGGGTGCATCCATCATGGATGGGTGCAGCTGGGCGTGCGGTTGGGGGAATAAAGCGCGCGGTTGGAGCTGCACCCGGCCGGCGGAAGCTCATTACGGCCAAAATTGACGTCCAACGATCTCGAGCGGAGAGGAGGAGCTAGCGCCTCAACCAACAACGCTACCTGCCTGCCATGGAAAGGATGATACAGATTTTTTTTCCATCTTTGCCTGCGGCATGCACCGAGGTTTCGCGCTATTACCAAGTGGAATGGATGCTGCGACGGCATGGTACTGCCGACTCGCCAAGCGCTCCATGGATGCAAATCACTAACAGTGAGACACCGACTAATTTGAGATGGAGTTTTGGAGGGAGCAGCCGGCAGTGACGACGCTTGCCGCCTGAACGCTGCTGCGGCCAAAGGCGAAACGAATTTGACTAGGAAGAGAACCAGCGCAGCTGCCAGTAGCTGGCTAGTCGCGGCTAGCAATGCATGCCTGTTTGGTTCATGACCAGAAGTTGCCTAGCCACAAGTTAGGCGTGCCACAGTTTTTAGGTAGCTGTTTGGTTTACTGACGCAACTGTGGCATGCCACACTTTCTTAGCACCCGGCCCCACACGTCATAGACTCAATTTCTTGCCAAACTTTGCCACAAGTGTGGCTTCGATTTTGTTAGCCACACTTTCTGTGGCAGCCACGCATTGCCTAAACTTAGGCATGGCAAGTTTAGGCACCAACCAAACAGACCAAATCTTCTCTTCTCTCGTCAACTTGCCATCCGTAATGGATGATCTCTGGTGCTGGTGGCAGAGCAGTATAGCACACCGACCGCCGGGGAGTTTAATGGGCTGATTTGACAGATTGCACTGTTGCAGCTAGCGACTGTGTCTTTGGCCTTATTCTTTTTAACTTATGGTTTTTGGTTTATTTTCTTGACCTACATGTTTTTTGGGTTACAATTGATGTCTTTTATATGTACTTTTCATGATGACGACAGATTACGGAGACGCCACTATGGACAGAATGCACAGTTTTGTATCTGAAAAACCATTTGAAGAAGCGATTTCACAAAAACACTGAAAAAAGACGTCCTGTTTGCCGAAGCCAAAAATCACCCAAAAAAACAAAATGAATAGCCCCTTATCCTTTCACCGTTCAAAAAAAGTAGATTGAGTATTATTGGGACGTCCGTACTACGCACCTTCAGTTGGATACAGTTAAACGTAGCTTTTTCATCATTTATCAAAGATATACCATCCAAGCATTACATGTTATTGTAGTCCGAGAGTAATATCGCGATGATCGTAAAAGTAAACACGAGTCCTTGGTATGATCATGAACAATATAATCCTGCGTATATATTTGGCATATGCATGCTCGGGTTTACTGCAGTACATTGCGCCAAAATACCAAACACTGTTCGATCGAAGTAGCAGTAACATGGTTCTCTCGATCGTCTGCATCCACTGGTCCAGAAAGCAAGTTCAAAGACTGCATGGATGAATCTCCGCAGGTAACCAAGAGTTATGGGGATGAAGGGGTCGAATGAGGAGAAGGCCGGCCGGGCGGGTGGGCAGGCAAGTACAACACCAACGCCTACCAGTACCCAATTAATGCACATGGATCTCATCTCCTCACGTTGTGTGGACCGTGCCACGCCGTAACGTGCTTTTGCTGGGCCAATGCCTCGACTTGCCCTGCCTCCGCTCTAATTCGTCCACACGTACCCGCTTTCAAGCGTAACCTCCATGTACACCCATGCAGCGGCGGAAGTAGGATTTGACTATGCCTTAAACTAAACTCTATACTTTAATTAACGTTAATTTATATTTATATTACGGTATAACAAAAATACATCATTATATAAAACTTGAGTTCAATGCTAAAACATAAAATATAATAAGGAAAATATGGCAAAACATATACAATTCAAATTGATAAAAACATTCACAAAGATAGCATACCTGGCAATTTCTGATGTATTAGTTGTATTGTCTGTAGTCCTAAAGCAGATCTTCAAGATTCCAATTGGCCTATGAAAAAAAAGAAGCATTCTTGGATTAAATAACTGAAACAACAGAAGTACGCATGATTTCTGTGTTCATGTGCTTTGGAACTTGAATAGAGTTTATACCTTAATCCAGCAGCAGCACTCCACTTGTTCAACTCCAAACCAATTTAGTGGCTCAATTCTGAATTCCCATATGCTTTGATTGCCTAAAACAGTATGAAAATAAAACATGAAATACAACAAATAAAATTTTTTTCAATGCTAATTATATAATATTGCACAGAACAACTTTCAAAACTAAAGCTATAGATGACAACCAAAGAACTCTTGATTTTGGCCACATTCGCGCACATGTCCACCACCAATCCTAGATCTGAAACAAAGTCTATTCAGAAACACTACCATCAAAATTTTGCAAACCGGCTCATTAGTGTGTAGAAGAATTATTGCATTCTGACAACTATGAACACATTAGCTATCCCCAATAGAATGTACTATGGAAGCAGCCAAAAGATGCTCAACTGAGTGACCTAGGAACAACCACTGCAACTGGTTTCTCATCCCCTAGATTGATAGGAAGAAAACTAATGCACAAATAAGGTAAACCATGGCAATTTAGATATTCACCTCATAAGGCCCTTTCTGGGCACAAAAAATGTGTCAAAACCTAAAACTTGATCCTTTAGAATGTCTATTGTAGCCTTGGGGATCCTAACAGTTACATCAAGCATTGTCTTCTACACAAATTGCCATGCAAAATCGGCTAGGTTTGGGAAAGAAATTGGACGATGATGGGGGCAGACGGGCATTAGATCTACACATAACTTTTGATTAGAAGATTCAAAAACCATGAAACTTTGTACGCATAGTGCTTAAGGTTTGAGGAGGCTATTCCAATCTTGAATTGAAAAATCATGACTAAGATGAGACCTTTTTGCGATTTGAGTAAGCGCACATGAACTGAGCTTTAAAACCGAAATCGTTGATCAGAACTTGCTCGTGGGTCAAAGATAGCCAAGATGGCTTTGATTACATTCCCACATATCAAAACGAATCAGAGCATCAACAAAATCAAGCCAAAAACCTCCATACCAAGAAATCACCTGACGGGGTCAAAATCAAGTAAACACAGGATTTCTTGATAAACTTACTATTGAAGTGCCTAATTAAATGATTGGAGGTCAATCTCAAGAGATTATCTCTATCTCATCCATATCCTTGGCACAGCAAGATCAAGAGAGGGACAGAAGAGAGATCAACCCAACCAAAACAAGAACAACAGAACGAGAATAGGAAGAGGTTGGGAGAAGAAAAACTAACTTAAAACCAGAGCAAAATCAATTGGACAAAAATAAACACAAAAAGGTAAATCAAAGATTGATGTATTGCTCACTCAAGATGATTGGTTTTACAACCTCTCCACTCAGGAGGACAGAGCTCTAAACCTAGAGCACACACCCACTCTCTAACCTATCTCCCATAGGACAGAGGAGGCACTAGTCACTAAAAGGTTTAGCCAACATTCTCAAACCCTAACTCTTACCTCTCCTCCTCTTATATAGGCTCACAACATGAACCCAAAACCTAATGGATCCCCCAATTAGACCAAACCGGGGATAACTCGTTAACCCCGCCTAACACCAGGTTTTACTCACGCACGCTTCTTAAAGCGGCTTACAATCATTAACCCATTAGTAAATTAACACTTGATCCACCTCACATTTTCGGTACATACAAGACCTAAACACTTAGGCCAACGTCGCAGTTTCACATACTACCACTCTTCCAGTATTAGGCAATTTACTAAAATGCCCCTCTACCGCTTTCCTCGAAGTTTCCCTCTTTCTTTACCACGAAGCATCGCCCATACTTCACCATCTTCCATGCGACCCCTAATGACTTGTCGTCAAACCTCTCACGTGTCCGAATCCCACTAAATCGTCCTCGCTTGCAAACGACCCAAGTCACTTGACGCACCACATGCTTCTTCTCACGCATAATAGCACCCGGCTTCCTTGACAAAAACCACACATGGTCCAATAGACAAAGAGAAGGAACTCATGACCATGTTGGCAAAGTGTGAAATGACTACAAAAGTCCAAACCATACTTAAAACCTTACAAAAGTCCAATCTTGCTTATAGTCCAAAGAAAAGAGCAATTGCTCACCATGATTATTTTCATAACAAGATGAAGAACCAAAAATGCAAAAAAAAGAGCAAATGATATGCAATGAAGCTCCCCCTCACTCAAATATCTCATTTGGCATTTTTAGTTTCCAATTAGCAAGTTTTACAACTCATCCCATGCATTCTCCCTCCTTAATACCTTTTGCACCCCTTCATGCCTTTTTCTCAATCATTCTCCCCCTTTTGGCAATAGAATCATCAGGTACATGGAAGAATATAGAGCATGAATAAAATAAAATGACTGCATTTTATTCATTTTAAGTATTTAGGAGCCATGAAAATTATCCAAAGTGACTTTTCAAGTATTACATCAAACCATAAAAAGTGAAAGTGCTATCTAAATCATAGCGAATCATATATTTCAAAGCTGAAGCCAAATGAGCCATAATCTAAAATTAAATGTACTATTTAACATGTCAAGTCACTCAAGATCATAGTTTAGCTAAAGTAATCCAAAAATGAGTCAAACCATGTCAATATTATAAATGGAACTAAGAAGCTACAATTGAGTCAATTTAGAGTGCTACAAGTTCAAGGTTGAAACATTTTATTCAAGTACTTAGCACAACTTGTAATTGAGCAAATTTAGCATATTTGGCATTTTTAAATTCATTTTTGGTTTTAACTAACCTTCAACCATTTTTCATAGAATTTTGTTTTCTTAGCCATGTGCTAGATCTCAAATCTTATGCAAACACCCCAAGCAAGAAGTTTAAAGAAGTGATCTTGGTCATTCAAAACTCCCCCTGAGTTCATGTCTAGTGCACTGACAAGCCGTCTCATGAGTAAGAATTGACGATATCAGTTTTTTCGCACAAAAGAGATTATTTTTGCATTTTTTTGACATAGTTCAAGAACAAAGAGTTAATACTAACTCATGCTTTACTAATGAACTAGCATAGCTTAATCTAAAACTCAATGCAGATTCAAGACTCAACTTAGCTTATTTGACATTGTATGAATTATAAGAGGGTTACTAGAACCAGGCTAATCACATGATCCAATAAGATATGATTTAATTCAAGTTGCTCACATTTAATAAAGTTAGCATGGTAAAAACTAAGCTACACATAGAAGGACATGATAAATCTAGCAATCTAGTACAAATCATGGCAAGATGTAACGTAAGATATCATGTCACATAAGGATAATAGTCAAAGCTCTATGATTTGTATAAGCATTAATATATATATATATAATGCATGCTGAAATTAAAATGCAATATGATACATATGAATGCACAAGAAGTAAGCTCCTCCTGAAAAGCAGCCTAAAAAGAAAGAAACTCCAATTCCCCCAAAAGAAGGCAAATTGAGACGAACAAAGAATTTAGGTGTAAAATCCAGAAAATGAGGGTTCAAACTCTTCCATCATGGTCTCTAGCCTATAACCTCATACCATAGAGTAAAAAACAACACTAGTTATCATAACATAAGACACTAGTGGCCAAGAAGAAAGCTCAAACTAGGCAGCAAATAATCCTAGAGAACCATTTACATGAGAGGTGTGACTGAGACAAAATCATCTAGAGTTGCTCCTATCTATCTAGACAGACCCTTCCTACCACTAGAACAGGAATGCTATGCAAAATCAAGTAGTTGTAAGCAAGAAACTAAAAGTCACAAGGGAGCAAACCTTCATCACATCACTTGGCGATGTGATATAGTTGATGTGGTGGAAGCTGACTGAAACTGCATTGTGAAATCAACAGAAATCTCCACAAGAAGCTCAAAGGAAATGAGAGACCCAAAACATCCACACAAGCCACATGGTCTCTTCCTCACATCCACAACCTATGACTTAAACACAGGAACAACTATTGTCCTAATACTGGGGTAAGTGATATATAAGCATGGATCCAGTACTGAGACACATGACAACAAAAGTAGCATCACAAGTACTAATGACAAAGAACACAGTACCACACAAGCTCCATCTAATTCTCATCAGAGCATCTAGAACAACAAAGCCTAATACAAACCGAATCTAGAAGGAGCTTATGGACTAATTAAAGTTCTCATGATATCTAAGGCATAAGCACAATCTAAAACTACCAAGATATCATACAGATTATTTTCATGTCAAGACAAAAATGAATAAGTTCAAGATATAAATGCATCTCAATGAATCACAACCATACACACATAGCAGGTGACAAGGAAAAGTCATAAAAGCATATGCTAGCATGGATACAAGTATAAGCATGTACACATAAACCAAAAATATAAGAAGGCATGAATAAATATAGCATCATGATATAAAAAACTGTCTCTAAGATATAATCAAGCTCAAAATATCTATAATCAAACACGCATCATGTAGACATACGTCATGATAAACAAAAATCATGGAAAGTATGCTAACATGCATAAATAACGGTGAATGGATATAAGAAGCAATATGTAAGCAATAAAACAGGATAGATACAATAAGACACAAACTCATGATGATAATGGACCTCTAATACACACACATTCAATAAATAACTTATGTTCATGAAGTTAAGCCAAAGCTTAAACATCCAATAAACTAATGCGTATAACATGACATATGAACACCTAAGCAAAATACACATAAAGGTATGATAAGAAAGTAACATGAGTAGTACATGCCAAAAGGTACAAGTGAGGACATGGACAAACACAATATGCCAATTATGAGCAAACATGAATACGAGGGAAAGAAGGTATAGAGTTGCTCACAAAGTAGGTGGAAACGCCAAACGTGAAAGCATATGTCTCTTAGAGGCCATCAAAGAGAGTGGAGAACCAATAAATGTTCCAATCACGTGATGAAGCAAAAAGACTATCGACCATCAACCATCGGTTACAAAGCCTATGACTATCGATAGCAAAGTTTACAACTACCGATCGCAAAGTCTATGACTATCGATCGCAAAGTTTACAACTACCGATCGCAAAGTCTACGACTACCGAGCATCGATCATTGACCATCCATGGTCGTTCAAGCACTGTAGCTTTCGACCATCGACCATCCGTGGTTGATCTGCCGATCAAACCACCTAACACACGCCCGTTCGAACTGCCTATCACAAGGCCGATCGGACTATCGACTACTCAGGGCTGATCGGATCACCCGACTACACAGTTGAGGACCCCAATTTCGACTACTGTCAGCGGTCGATGTCTGCCAGTCAGACCACCAAAACAAAGCGATCAGACCATTTAACCTGAAGATTCCAGCAGACAGCCAAGTAGAATGTAGTCTTTTGCAAAACCCTCAAAACCAAACTCAACCTCCGCAGATACTCTAATCCAAAGGTAAATTACTCATCACAACTATGGGGTGACTTATACATAGTCTCACATTATTATATCTGAGTATTATATTCAATACATGCATGTGGAGAATATAAAGTAAAGTTAGATATATTTACTAGAGGTATAAAGGAATATGACATTAATTTTATATTGGAATATAAAATTTATCTTATATTTGTGGAGAAGGTCACTAAAAAGTATATTTTATAAATTTGGGAGGAGGGAATACTGTCTAGAACAGGAGTAGTGATCGAGTAGGGCCTCGGCTGTTAGCCAAAGCCTAAAGAAGACGATTGGTTGGCAGTTTGTTAAGTGGTGGCCTCCCATCGCTGCTACTGCTCCGTCCATCCATTATTCCATTTACTTCCCTCCTTTATTATGCATGCATGCTTTTGACCTTTAAACTCCAGCCTTGCTGCCCCTCTCCCCTAGCTGAACACTTCCCTCTCTCTTGCCATCGCATCGCATCGACCGCGCGATCTCTCCCCCTCCCTTTCCCTCCCTCTCCCAGGAGACTAGGAGAGCTCCGTCGCTCCGACTGCGAGCGGGCGAGTCATGAGAGGAGAGGACACGAGGAGGACGGCGGCCGGGCAGGCCATAGTGGAGCTGCAGGCCAACGCCGCGACCGCGTCGTCGGCGGGCGGCGCCATGGTGGTGGGGCTGAGCCCGCTCAGCGAGACGCTGTGGCGGGACAGCAAGGCGCTGCCCGGGGCGGCTGCGCTTATCGGCGACGTGTCGGCGAGGCTCACGTGGAAGGACCTCTCGGTCACCGTGGCGCTGGGCCCCGGCAAGACGCAGACCGTGCTCGACGAGCTCACCGGCTACGCGGAGCCCGGCACGCTCACCGCGCTCATGGGCCCCTCCGGCTCCGGCAAGTCCACCCTCCTCGACGCCCTGGCCGGCCGCCTCGCAGCCAACGCCTTCCTCTCCGGCAACGTCCTCCTCAACGGCCGCAAGGCCAAGCTCTCCTTCGGTGCCGCGGTATGCACATACGTCTTCCTACCTATCTTCTGGCTTCACTTGTTTTATCCAACAAAGTCACCATTGTTGGGCATTAAACTGTTACTTTCACATCCATATATGTAGTACAGTGTTAGGGTTTCTTGGGCAAGTTCAGTCGTCCATAAGTATTCATGCCATTTCAGAGCATAGTGACGTTTGCTCGAGGCTGTGATTATTGATACAATCAAATCCGCAACGCGTACGCTCGCGTCCACTTATTGATTCGGCTAATTTATTTCGAATCTGTCCCGGATGGTGAAAGCTGTGCATACACGGGTTCTTTTCTGCTGCGGCGGCATATGGCTTTTAATCCTAACATAAGTACATAAGTATTTGTACAAACAAATGGAATAGTAATAAACTGATTTATTAATTGGATTGCTCTGATTTCTCCATCCTACTAGTTCTACTTTCAATTCGTTCGTATAGATCTCGTACGCAACGTTGCTTTTCCGTTTTTGAAGGGCAAAACTATCGTTCTGGTTTCGAAGGGAAATAAAAGGTCCTGCTGCGACCTACATAGCATAAATAGACAGTTGGATTTGTTATCGTGATTCTGTTGCGAATTTATGATGATATGCACCATTGAGCTGTAGCGTCTGCGTCGTCCTACCACCAATTGTACGGGATGGGACGCCATTCTGTATTTGCAAATTAGCTAGTTTTTACTTGACGAATTTGGCAATTTTTTCGTTGTACTTCAATACAGTAACTGAGTGCTAAGTACTCCCAGCATGAAAAAAGTCTGGTTCTCGTCTGAAACTCTGAATATATCTGCCTTGTTTCCGGCTGGTTATTAACCGACTTCCGGTGCTACAACTTTAGCTGCAACGATACCACAAAAATACCACTTTTCGGATCATCTAAACATGAACAAATCCATGCTCGTTTCTCCCTGAACGATCGAAGCATGCATGTACTCGCGTGGTACCCTTTGCATACAGAGCTGTAGTGACGTTCTGAAGATAATACTAGAAGCAGTAGTAGAAGCAGAATGTGTTATACGGTGTGTGTGCCTTGGCGCGTGCAGGCGTACGTGACGCAGGACGACAACCTGATCGGGACGCTGACGGTGCGCGAGACGATCGGGTACTCGGCGCTGCTGCGGCTGCCGGACAAGATGCCGCGGGAGGACAAGCGCGCGCTGGTGGAGGGCACCATCGTGGAGATGGGCCTCCAGGACTGCGCCGACACCGTCATCGGCAACTGGCACCTCCGCGGCGTCAGCGGCGGCGAGAAGCGCCGCGTCAGCATCGCCCTCGAGCTCCTCATGCGCCCCCGCCTCCTCTTCCTCGACGAGCCCACCAGCGGCCTCGACAGGTACGCGTGACGTGTCTCAGACGACGACACGTCACTAGCAGTACCATACATGTCGACGTCTTCCGCATCGCCCGTTCGGCGAGACGCTAGCTGCGCGGTTGGGGAGTTAATTGATGGCGAGTTGCCGTGTGTGTGTGGTTGGGCAGTTCGTCGGCGTTCTTCGTGACGCAGACGCTGCGGGGCCTGGCCAGGGACGGGAGGACAGTGATTGCCTCCATCCACCAGCCCAGCAGCGAGGTCTTCGAGCTGTTCGACATGCTCTTCCTGCTGTCCGGGGGCAAAACCGTCTACTTCGGCCAAGCGTCGCAAGCATGTGAGGTAATTAAATTCCTTGCAGGCTTCTCTGGAGAAAGCGAGACGGATGGATCAGTTAATCATGCATGCTTCTAGAGCACATAGGGCGACTAGATTAACGATGCTTACTTGTGCTTGCAGTTCTTTGCTCAAGCCGGTTTCCCTTGCCCGCCTCTGAGGAATCCGTCGGATCATTTCCTGAGGTGCGTGAACTCCGACTTCGACAAGGTGAAGGCCACCCTGAAAGGGTCACTGAAAGCAAGGGTAAGAAAGAACCGGATCGATCGATGGCCTGACAATTCATAAACTTCGCCAGCTTGTGATCTAATTTTGACACATTCATAAAGGTCGAGAGGTCTGACGATCCTCTGGATAGGATGACCACGTCAGAAGCCATCAAGAAGTTGGTTGCATCCTACAGCAGGACCCAGTACTACTACGCTGCTAGGGAGAAAGTCAATGACATTTCACGGATCGTAAGTTGTCTCTGAGTCCCAAAACGCAGCATATATTGTTCTCTCTATTTTTTATATCCTCGTAATTAAGATTGTATCCGGGACAGGAAATGACCAGAAGAAATACCTGTGTTATTCGTTGCAGAAAGGAACAGTGCTCGATTCAGGTGGCAGCCAGGCCAGCTTCTTGATGCAGGCGGGTACCCTGACCAAGCGCTCGTTCATCAACATGTCACGGGACTTCGGGTATTACTGGCTCAGGCTCCTGATTTATCTCCTCGTGACCGTCTGCATTGGCACAATCTACCTTGACGTCGGCACCAAATACACATCCATCCTGGTAAGCATGAAGGAATTGATCAGCGATTCCTAGCACCGGAATGTCATAAATGTGTAATAACATATAATCACATGAGGAATCACACGAAACCAATAACTAGCTTTAATGCATTTACTCCATGTTCTCTACAGGCCAGGGGTGCCTGTGCCGCGTTTGTCTTCGGATTCGTCACGTTCATGTCCATTGGTGGATTCCCTTCGTTCGTCGAAGAAATGAAGGTGAAATTTCAGACCATATCATTTCATCTGGAAGCTGAAACTGCTATGTAAAATTTGCTCACCTGTCCATTGATTCATTCACACAGGTTTTCCAGCGGGAGAGGCTGAACGGGCACTACGGTGTTGCGGCGTTTGTCATCAGCAACACCATCTCGGCGCTGCCATTCCTGATTCTGATATGCTTCTTGTCCGGAACCATATGCTACTTCATGGTGCGCCTTCACCCTGGTTTCTCGCACTACATCTTCTTCGTCCTGAACCTCTACGCCAGCGTCACCGTGGTTGAGAGCTTGATGATGGCCATTGCAAGTGTCATTCCAAATTTCCTCATGGGTATCATCATAGGAGCTGGAATTCAGGTACGTTTTGCCCATATTTTTATTTGGTTTTTATCTGTAGTTGTATGTGTTCAAATAATTTTTTTGAAGGAAAGTATGTGTTCAAATACACATGCTAATTACAACTTAATTGCTTTCCATCTAGTGCAGTTCTCTTTACAGAGAGCATTAGCGCACCTTCCTTAATCAAAGAAAAAAAGGAAGCCTGTTGTTTCTGTTTGGTACAATTGTTAAGCCCTGCATTTGTTAGGGCACAAAATTGTCATGGAGAGGACCATGTGATGTTTAAGATATGTTCATCAATGAGAGAACTTCCAAAACTTGCAAAGGTTCTCTGGGACCAGAATACATCAAAAGACTTAGATAAAATGTACTGATCCAATAAATCATCAAGTTTGACAAATAAACCAGTACTTGACAGCATTGCAGCTTTACTATATACTGACCAGCGCTGCAGTATAATTTCAGCATAGTTTTAAGACAGCATGAGATCATTAAAGATCTTATTTGTTTTAGTGCCTACTGCAGAAAATAGATTATTACTGATCCAACTTTTTAGTTACTGTGCTATATTACTGCCCCACAAAAGAAATGTACATGCACTTCCATGATTTTTTTCCGACTTCTGAGCTCAGCAAGAAGAAATTGCCTCACAATTTTCCTTGGACAGGGAATATTTATGCTTGTCTCTGGATACTTCAGACTTCCGTACGACATCCCAAAGCCTGTTTGGAGATACCCCATGCAGTACATCAGTTTCCATTACTGGGCACTTCAGGTAAATTTGGTTCCACTCTCGACTAGACTAACACACTAAATTCCAACTCAAAATTTGACATCAAACTCTATTCGTCTAACAGGGCCAATGCCAGAATGACCTGAAAGGTCTTGTATTCGACAACCAGTACCCAGACCAACCGAAAATCCCTGGGGACTTCATCCTGAAGTACATCTTCGAGATCAACGTGAACCGATCAAAGTGGATTGATCTGTCAGTCATTTTCAGCATGATCTTCATCTACCGCATCTTGTTCTTCCTCATGATCAAGGTAAACGAGGACGTGTTACCATGGATTAGGGGGTACATTGCGAGGAAAAGGCTTCAGAAGAAGGAACCTGCCGTCGGCAAGACGCCTTCTTTGAGAGGCTATGTTGTGGATCCGGAGCTTGGTCCTAACGAAAGCTAGAAGATAAGCTGGTTGTTGGGTAGCAGAAATGGGCCATTTCTTGCCGGTTCGTGGTGTAATATGTATCTAAGATCAGAGAAACTGGTACTTACACGTTTTGAAACTGAAGCTGATTTGAGTACAGGTATATACATACATGTAATGCGTGCAAAATGGCATCAGAGATGCAGTGACACAGACAGAACTGGTGGTTCAAAATTTATTGTTCTCTTGAAAGGCAGTAGTAATAGACAGAAATGGTTGGAGCACTAAAGACCGAAAAGGATGGTTCAGATGACTGCACTGTATCATCACATTGATTCTGCTCGCTTGCAGATTACTGAAGCAAGTATTGAAGGAACAATAAAGGCACCACTAGCAGTGAACAACAAAATCAATGCCATAATTGCGATTAGATAGATTGACAGGTTTAAAACATTCCACATGGAATCCTTCTGGTTGTGTTTGTAACAACCGGCCCTTTAAAAAAAACTATACTAGGAGTAGTAAGTTACTGTGCAAACTAAATGCAGTGCAGTGAGTAGCACCACGAACTATAGGATTGAAGCCAGATCGAGGACGTTAGTACAAGACGCGTGTACAGGAAGACTCATGGTGCTAATGATTTAGTATGGTCCCCCTTATGGCAGGCCAAGGACATGGGTTCAAATCTTGTATATGTCCATGCTATCATTGCCACCTGCTTCCTTTTTGGAGTGTAGATAACACCAGAAAGGTCATCAAAGATGAAACTAATGTGTTTTTGCATTTTCAGACACTCAAAACGGGGTAACACTTAACCAAGCTTTTGCAATGAGGGCAGGAGCTCTGCCTCGTTACATTGATAGAAGAAGAGGATACAACATCATCCCAAGACCTCCAGTACACTAGGAATGGAGAAGTTACCTTTGAACACCCAAACAACCGAAACGACAACACTTACCAACGCTCCAAAACACCTAACCAAGCATTGGCCATAGATGAGAAAAAATATAGATGAACTTGAATGCAACGTTTGCTATGCACTCACATCTCCCATGCACTCATGCACTCACGCCATCCAGTCTGTCCCGGCACCAACGGACGCTCCAGATTGAGGTGAGCGGCCAACCAGCAACACGCCGTCAAATCTGGAACGGACGGCCTAGATGCATCCACGGGTGACGCCCCGATATTTTGCAAGAAAACCCTCCTTCGCAGGATTCTCTTGCGCAAACCCTAAACTCTTCCCCGATTCCACTTCAAGTGACGATGGCAACAACGATTTGGTAGCGGCGGCGGCGCCCGCCCCCACACCCCTTCGACGGTGTCCTCTGGCCCATGTGCCCCTTTAGCATCCTCTAAGTCCTCTCCCCTACGCCTTTCGACGGTGTCTTCTCCGTGATCCTCCCCCCAATCCCTAACCTTAGAAGCCGGCGGCGTCTCCAACGGCGCCGACAAGGAGGGAGTGCCCCTTCAACGGCGTCCTGTACCCGGCAACAATGTCCTCTCACCCGAGGCTCTTCGACCACGACGCCTTGAATCGATGTTTCGACCATGGCGCCACAACCACAGCACTTCGACCATGACGTCATGACCACTGCGCTACGACCATGACGCTACGATCACGGCACCACGACCACTGCGCTACGACCACGGCACTTCGACCACGCCTCCTCTTCGTCGCATAAACGGGAGGGCGTGGAGGGAACGGGCTGATTTTGGAGTCTTTGGACACGCACGGGGGTAAACGGAAAAAGGCCTGGGGTGCACGCCCACCTCCATCCTGGCCGCTACTTCCCTCGCAGACGCGCCAAATCACTTTGAGTGCATGAGTGCATGGGAGAGGTGAGTGCATAGCATATGTTCTCGAACTTGAAATAGAGGTGTCGATCAGATAGCCATTCTAGCCTTCTTAAATATCATAGCTGTAGAAGCAAGAAGGAAACGACAAATAGCAACAGAGATACGTGAAGATGTCATGTGTCAATTTCATGCAGGGAGAAGTTTGTCAGAGCAAATGCAGTAGGGTGGGTGAGACAGTCGAGAGCAGGTTTCAAGCATGTGTTGTGATAAACCTTAGTTCATCGAGGTAAACACCACCGAGAGAAAGGTCAGATGATGTCGGCTTGATTGAGGAGAAACTTTAGAGGAAGATAGACATAGACGAAGATGAACTCTTGTTTCTTTCTTTCTCTTACTTAATTGATAATAGATACATGCTAATCCTTTTATAGGGATAGCTCAACTTGACCTTCAAGAATATAATCGTTATCTTTAAGAAAATCTATCTCTAATACATAGAATATATCTATAAAATAGTGAACATATCTAATAAGAAAGTAAACACATCTAATAAGAAAACTAACTATTTTTATCTTCATTCTAATTCATCTAATCATGTCATACATACCCGCTACAGTACCATGGTATTGTTCACACGTATGAACCAGTGGCGGATCCAGGAAAATTTTTTGGAGGGGCTGAAGTACCTTCAGCTCGACCTCAGCCCCTTCTACATTATACATCCATGGCTAAAAATTTAGGGGGGGCTCCAAGGGTCCGGTAGCGGTAGGGGGGGCTCGAGCCCCCCCCCCCCCCCCGGCCCACCGCTGGATCCGCCGCTGGTATGAACAGTATGTGTGAACAGTGATTTCACACATGGCATGTGCTTATAAAAAATCTGCCCATGAAGATATGGACATTAGGCATGTTCTTTTCAGCTTCTAAAAGTTGTTTTTTGTTTTTGTATAGTAACTAGCTTTTAAATGGAATATCTTTTCAAAATAGGGTCTACTAATTAATTGTAGTACATACTGTACCGACTTCATTTATATCGACAAAAACTGCATGTGAGTTTCTGTTACTCTATAATCTCTTGCACAAACTGTTAGAGATATATGTATAGTTTGTTATTCCCCATTGTTATGAGGGGTTCTTTGCATATTTACCTCCTGTACTTTGTGTATATATACTGGCACATTGGCCTCATATGAATACAAGCGCTATTCATAACATGGTATCAGAGCCAAAACTAGGGTTTTGGCTTACCTAGGGTTCCGCGCGCCGTCGCCGACTCTGCACCACCGTCGCCGACTCCCGCGTGCCGCCTTCGCCTCCGCTGTTGCCGTCGGCCGCCGTCGCCGACTCCCGGCCTCCGCCGTCGCCGGCCCGCTCGGCCTCGGCGCCCGCCCGCTCGGCCTCGGCGCTGCCGCCTTCCGCCCGCCGCCGCTCGGGATCTTGCGCCACCGCTCGGGATCGTGCGCCGCTCCGCCCCGCCGGCCGCCGCCCCGCTGTCGCCGAGTCGTCCCGCCGCTCGGCCTTCACCCGACGCCGCTGCCGGTCGAGCCGCCGCTCGGCCTCCACCTGACGCCGCCGGCCCTCCGCGCCCGACGCCGCTCCCTCCGCGCCGGCCGCTCCTCCGCGCCCGACGCTGCTCCCTCCGCGCCGGCCGCTCCCCCGCGCCCGACGCTGCCGGCTGCTCCCTCCGCCGCCGGCCGCTCCGCGCCGTCCGCGCCGCCAGCGGCCACCGCCGCCGCCTCCTGCGTGTGTACGTGTGTTTCTAACGGGCCGAAGGCCCGTTAAGTTTTAGGGTTTCGAAAAAAAAAGAAAAAAAACGTCGTTCTAACCGCCGCGCCGTCCAGCGCCGCCTGTTAGACTTCGTTGTCTTGGTCGCCGCGCCGTCCAGCGCCGCCTACCAATGGGCACCGTTTCCCTCCCTCGCTGCCCGGTGATCTTTGATGGTGTTAATTACACCGACTTCGTGTCTCACATGCGCATTCACATGCGTGGTCTTCGTCTCTGGGGCGTCCTCTCTGGCGATGTCACCTGCCCGCCTTGCCCTATTCCTCCGACGGAGCCTACGCCTGTTGCATTGCCTCCGACAGCCGATAAGGCTGCTGCTGATGATGACGCTGATGATAAAGCTGCCTCTGCCTACCAGGAGGCTCTGGATTCCTACAAGGATCGTCTGACCGTCTACACTCAGTGGTACGATGACGACGCTCGGGCTGCTGCTGTCTTCATCGCCAGTGTCCAGCCTCAGTTTTCTTCTGAGGATGTGGGACTCCCTTCGGCTTTCCAGATGTGGACTCATCTTCGTCAGCGCTACGAGCCCTCTGGTGATGCCCTGTACCTGTCCGTGGTCCGCCAGAAGCACTCTCTTCGGCAAGGCGATGCTACTGTTGACGCTTTTTACGCTCAGAGTTCTGCTGTCTGGCGTCAGTTGGACTCACTCCGCACTGCTGGCTGTTGTACCTGTCCGTGCTGCCTGGATGTACATGCTGACCTGGAGTTTCAGCGGGTTTACGAGTTCCTTACTCGCCTTCGTCCTGAGTTCGAGCAAAGGCGTGCCCAGCTCCTTGCACGCCACCCTCGTGTCACTCTCCTAGAGGCTCTTACCGAGATACGCGCAGAGGAGACTCGTTTGAGTGGTGCTGGTCTGATGCCACTCCCCTCTGTGCTCGCCGCTCGTCCGCTTGCTACACTGCCTCCTCCAGCGGCTACCACGGGTGGTGGTGGCCGTCCTCCGTCTGGAGGTGGTCGTCCTCACTGTTCCTACTGCGACAAGGATGGCCACACTGAGTCCCAGTGCTACAAGAAGAAGCGGCATCTTTCACGCCGTTCTTCTACTGGCACTAGTGCTTCTACGACGACGTCTGCCTCGACTTCTTCAGCAGCTTCTCTCACCGAGCAGGAGATAGCCAGACTTCGACGCCTACTTGCCGCTTCAGGTTCTTTCTCGACAGGTTCTGCAGGTTCTGCTACTGACTCTTCGGGCACTGAGAGACCACCTCCTACACAGTCAGGTACCTCCCCGTGGATTCTTGATTCTGGAGCATCTTTTCACATGACTCCTGATCCTTCCACTCTGTCTTCTATTACACCTCTTGATTCTCCTGTCAGTGTTCTTACTGCTGATGGTACATCTCTTTCTGTCTCTGGTCGAGGATCTCTTAGCAACTCATCTTTTCATGTTCCTTCTGTTGCTCATGTTCCTCGCCTTACCTTGCAGCTTCTTTCTGCTGGGCAGATTACTGACCTTGGTTATCGGGTTATTCTCGACTTTGACTCTTGTTGTGTTCAGGACTGCCACACGGGAGCTCTGGTTGGTTCTGGCCCTCGGCGCCGTGACTCACAGCGTCTTTGGGAGTTTGACTGGCTTCACCTTCCTTCCGCTGCCACCATCGCTGCCAGTCTCTCCGCTTCTGCCACTTCGTCTACCGGCTCTTTCCAGCAGTGGCATCACCGTCTTGGCCATCTGTGTGGATCTCGTCTGTCGTCCTTAGTTCGTCGTGGTCTTCTGGGGTCTGTCTCAGGAGACGTGTCTTTAGATTGTCAGGGCTGTAAGTTAGGTAAACAGATTCAGCTTCCTTATCCTCATAGTGAGACTGTGTCTCAGCGTCCTTTTGATCTTGTTCATTCAGATGTTTGGGGTCCGGCTCCTTTCGTTTCGAAAGGGGGTCATCGTTATTATATTATTTTTATAGATGATTTCTCTCGCCACACTTGGATATATTTCATGTCTTCTCGTAGTGAGGCCTTGCCTATCTATAAACAATTTGCCACTATGATACACACACAGTTCTCCACTCCTATTCGTGTCTTTCGTGCTGATTCTGCTGGCGAGTACCTCTCTCGTCACCTGCGCAGCTTCCTTGCTGAGCAGGGCACTCTCGCTCAGTTTTCTTGTCCTGGTGCTCATGCTCAGAATGGTGTCGCTGAGCGCAAGCATCGTCACCTCCTTGAGACGGTTTGTGCTCTGATGATCGCCGCCTCTATTCCACCTCACTTTTGGGCCGAGGCTGTTTCCACTGCCACCTATCTCGTCAACATTCAGCCCTCTTCTGCTCTTAAGGGTGCGATCCCTGTTGAGCGTCTCTGTGGTCTTCTTCCTGACTACTCTGCCCTTCATCTGTTTGGCTGCGTTTGCTACGTTCTCCTCGCCCCTCGAGAACGCACCAAACTGACCGCTCAGTCTGTTGAGTGTCTTTCTGGGGTACAGTGCCGAGCACAAGGGCTATCGGTGCTGGGATCCTGTTGGTCGTCGGATACGGGTTTCTCGGGATGTGACTTTCGACGAGTCTCGTCCATTCTACCCACGTCCTGCCTCTCCTTCGGCTTCCTCTGTGGAGTCTCTGTCTTTCTTGACCTTTCCAGATACTCCTATATCTGTTTTGCCCTCGTCCACCTGTCCTACTGAGTCTCCACATATTCCCCCTGTGGCCTCTCCGCCGTTGTCGCCGCCTGTGTCGTCTCCTACGACTCCCCAGGCTCCTCCCACTATCGTCTACACTCGTCGACCTCGTATTGAGAATATTTCAGATCAGCCATCTTCTCCTGATGTTCCATCTTCTTCTGATGCTCCATCTTCCCCTGATGGGTCATCTTCTCCTCGCTACGCTCTCCGCGATCGCCAGTCGATTCGGCCTCCTGCCCGTTTTGCCTTTGCTGGCGCAGCTACTCGTGAGCCTGTCTCCTACCGGGATGCTGTTACTCACCCTGGCAGCTTGCCATGGCCGAGGAGATTGCTGCCCTCGAGCGTACTGGTACTTGGAATCTTGTTCCTTTTCCATCTCATTCTCATCCTATCACATGTAAGTGGGTCTATAAGATTAAGACTCGCTCTGATGGCTCTCTTGAGCGCTATAAGGCGCGTCTTGTTGCTCGTGGCTTCCAGCAGAAGCATGGTGTTGACTACGACGAGACTTTTGCTCCTGTGGCCCACATGACCACTGTTCGCACTCTTCTTTCGGTGGCGTCTGTTCGCCACTGGTCTGTTTCTCAGCTTGATGTCAAGAATGTCTTTCTTAATGGCGAGTTGCGTGAGGAGGTCTACATGCATCCGCCACCTGGGTATTCTGTTCCTGAGGGCATGGTCTGTCGCCTTCGTCGCTCTCTCTATGGCCTTAAGCAAGCCCCTCGTGCTTGGTTTGAGCGCTTCTCCTCTGTGGTCACTGCTGCTGGTTTTTCAGCTAGTGATCATGATCCTGCGCTTTTTGTCCACACTTCGTCTCGTGGTCGGACTCTTCTTCTCCTGTATGTTGATGATATGATCATTACGGGAGATGATTCTGAGTACATTGCCTTTGTCAAGGCTCGCCTTAGTGAGCAGTTCCTTATGTCGGATCTTGGTCCTCTTCGTTACTTCCTTGGGATTGAGGTTACTTCCACTCCAGATGGTTTCTTTATGTCCCAAGAGAAATATATTCAGGATCTTCTTGATCGCGCCTCTCTCACTGATCAGCGTACTGTTGAGACTCCCATGGAGCTCAATGTTCACCTCCGACTCTCTGATGGCGAGCCTCTTTCTGATCCGACTCGCTATCGTCATCTTGTTGGGAGTCTTGTCTACCTTGCTGTTACTCGTCCGGATATCACTTATCCAGTTCATATTCTGAGTCAGTTTGTTTCAGCTCCCACTCAGGTTCACTACAGTCACCTTCTTCGAGTTCTGCGATACCTTCATGGGACTATCTCTCGCCGTCTCTTCTTTCCACGTTCCAGCTCGTTACAGCTTCAGGCTTTTTCAAATGCTACTTGGGCCAGCGATCCCTCTGATCGCCGGTCTATCTCTGCTTACTGTGTTTTTCTTGGTGGTTCTCTTATTGCCTGGAAGACGAAGAAACAGACTGCAGTGTCCCGTTCGAGTGCAGAGGCTGAGTTGCGAGCTATGGCTCTCTTAACAGCAGAGATTACTTGGCTACAGTGGTTACTTGAGGATTTTGGTGTTTCTGTCACTACACCGACCCCTCTCTTGTCAGACAGTACAGGTGCTATCAGTATTGCTCGTGATTCTGTGAAGCATGAGCTCACCAAGCACATTGGTGTTTATGCTTCTTTCATGAGGACTTGTGTGCATGATCAGGTGATTACTCTTCAGTATGTGCCTTCAGAGCTTCAGATAGCGGATTTCTTCACGAAGGCCCAGACTCGAGCACAGCACAGCTTCTACCTCTCCAAACTCAGTGTTGTTGATCCACCATGAGTTTGAGGGGGGGTGTTAGAGATATATGTATAGTTTGTTATTCCCCATTGTTATGAGGGGTTCTTTGCATATTTACCTCCTGTACTTTGTGTATATATACTGGCACATTGGCCTCATATGAATACAAGCGCTATTCATAACACAAACAACCCAAAAGCCACAAGCCACAGCCAAAAACCATAAGTTTCAGCCAAAAAAAACAGGCCCATTAACTCATATTCATTTTCTGAAAATGTTCTTTTCTCAAAAAGATATGTTTCAAGTTTCTTATCAATGTTTTCAGCTCAAAAGTAAATTGATCTTCTCCTAAGCCAAAAATATTGAGAGGGTCTTGCCGAAATATCCCATAGAATTTTACTGTAAGTCTGTATGCACAATGCCTAAGCTTTTTGGTGCATGGAAGTATGGAACAACTTGTGAGAGCTCAAATTTCCTGACTAGTTCTAGACGTGTCAGGTGCATTTACAAGCGGAAAAAACTCCTTACAGTTTAAATATACATTTTTTAAGGATAATTTAAACCTACTTAGATGTAGAGTGAAAAGGTGAGCATGTGCAGGTATCTGCATCTTTCCTTAGCATTAAGCTTTAGTTGATCCTCAACGGCCAGAGCTAATGCGTGCAATTAGAATTCTGATAAATATCCCCTCTCTTGATTTTTATAAGGCACACACGTGTTTCGATATTCAAACTTTGTAATGTTTGACCAATACTTAGATCAACAATAAATAGGTTTAGTGACACAAAAGTGGTACCGTTAGATTTGTATTTGAATATACTTTCATATGATTATGATTTTTAGTTATTAATAATGTATTGTAAACAATATTAACGGTCAAAGTTCAATTTTGGAGACCGTGCCGAGTCAAACTGCGCCCTATAAAAAATCAACGGAGGGAGTACATGCTTAAGGGCATTATTATGTCCTAACACTTGCTTATGCTCAGCATGCCAGAGGATAGCATGAGCACCAGATGCCAATAGTGGCATGGAAGAGGACTTTGAAGCAGGAACAAACTGTCATGAAACAGATTCCAATAACATTGACTAGATTTTTTAGGGAGATAACATTGAACAGCTTGAGGTTTGAACTCGCGACTCTTGCATCTAAGCTCTCATAAAATGGTAGGCCAGGGTCGAAGTAACTCCTATCCATAAGAACCAACAGGGCTTTAAATCTTACTGCATGTTGGAGCAGGATGCCACCAAAGACAAGGTCTGCGAATGCTTAGTATCTAAGGACAACAGGAGATGACTACAGACAATTTTGCATTATTATATTAATGCAAAACTTGTCGTTTCATTTAAGACAGGTCTGGATTCTGGAGGTCTGAAGAAGGAATAGTTAGTCATGAAATAGAACCCATGGTATTAAAAAGACTGGATTTGCAGATCTTGCATAAGAGCTATCCCAAAAGCTTTAATCCCTATATCAAGCATTGCCTAATTGCAGGGCAGCTGGATTTTGTGGGCTTTGTGCAGCTCCAATTCGGTCTGATGTCCTAAATTTATGTGGAAGTACTAGCTAAATTAAATAGCTCTTTCCCTGCCATGTGCACACTTTTATTGCAACAGTTACCTTTCTTACCAGTTGCCTTGATAGGGATCATCCAACAAACCAGAACGGAACAGAATTATGATATGTTGATTTGGACAAACAAGCAAAATTAACAAGTGTCAAAATGGAAAAAGGGTGCAGACAAACAAAGAAACTAACACATCCACCAAGACAACCATTCACAAGTTGCTTTCGACATTTTTATTTTTCTCATAAATTAGCATATCATTGCAAACCAATATATATTGAAGGCTGAAACCGCAAATAAGTCATAAGATAGGAGAACAGAAAGATACAGCAGCTAAGCTGGTAATGTTACCTAACCTTCTTTGCTGATATCTGAAGCACGTCAATAAGTACCATGCTGTAATATATTTAACTGGTGCCAGAGTCGAGGACTGGAAGCCTGAAGTAGAAGCTAATGGATTTGTCTGTCAATCTAGTTCCCAGAATGAAATACAGGAATATCACTGTCAAGCAAGCACCACGAGGAGTAATACTTATTCAAACAAAACAGGGCAATGTTTAGGAAAAAAGCGATTGTTCAACACAAAATTTAAAACATTTGTCACTGAGATTAAAAGAAGTAACCAAAAAGCACACCATAGATAGAAGGCACAATCTGGCTTGGCCAAATGACATTGTAGGCTCTTAACTAGGTGCTTCATATTCACTTGCCGTAAGAACTTAGAAAGAAACTTGTGAACAGCTCACATGAAAAAGAAGAAAACAACAAATAAAATAAATGGAGCTTAGGAGTAATACCACTGAGAGTGCTTCCCCTTTCTCAACTGCCATATCCATACGAGGGAAGCATTCAAATTTTGATCACCAACAGGTGCATTCACTGAAACGCAAACATTCGTATAAAAATGTGGACAAGATTTGAACAGTGACGACGCCTGCTTTAGAATGTAAGACAGCTAATGCTGAATTGCTGATTACAACTCCCAGCAGCCATAGCTTACCACGAATGCCAAGAATCCGAAGCTTCCTGAATTCTGAACCAACAGTAACAAGAGAAGTGGAAACTTGTAGATGGAGATCACCGTATTGGGTAACAGCTACAGTCAGCAGATTGCCGACATTTTTTAGACGATCCACCAAGCTCTGTAACTGTGGCAGATCTGGAACCTGGGCTAGGGTCTGCAGAAAGAACACCCAGCAAGTATCAACACCTATAAGGACAACTAATAGCTAAACAAAAATAGGATAAATTTCTTCTAGCAAGCAGAATCATCCAAGTAGAAGATAACTTTAGGCACATGTTATTAAGATCAAAATCAACATAGACCCTCTCTGAGTGGATACACAATTCCACCAGAGAAAACTTAGTAGGCGTGTTTAGGTTAGTCTGTCTAACATGATACATGAGAAGCAAGACGAAGATTTCAGCACCAAAAAGAACATCCGAACCATAGTTCCAAATAGAAACTACTCAAATGCATATTTGCTATTTCTACATATTACTTTTGTAATCACTTATTGACTATTGTTACTATGGATTGCCTCATTTCCTGTATCTTGCTGGCAATGGATATTTTAAGATTTTTTTCTCAAGGTACAACAAAATGAGACAGGTAAGTTCTACATCAAATGTAGATGGACTGGACCAGTGCTTCACATAATGGGACAGGATCAAAGTTCATTCTATAATAGCGAAATTACCTTCACTCTAGAAAATTATGTGAATATGTCATTCACAGATTCAACTAAAAGCTTCTGTATGCAGTGCTGCATAATTTTAATTCCTCCATCCAACACCACAATAATGCCACCAAAAATGGCACGGCCAGAACCTATTTTAATTGGACTAATTCCTTTCACATATGAACAGCTATATTAGATTCTGAAGAAATTTGATCAAATTAAACATAGTACCATTTTTTTGTTTAGTAAATGATAAGAAATCGTGAAATGCCATGTGAAAGCTCCACACCTCAGGGAGCTCCTGGGCGGCGTCAAGGGCAGCCTGCAACCGCTCAACATCGGAGCGTGACAGAGGCCGCGAGATAGGCACATCCTGCACGACGGCCGCGCGGGCGCCCTTGGTCTCGAACGTGAGGAACGGCGCGGCGGCCCGGGACCCGGCGGGCAGCTTGTTGACGAGCTTCATTTGAATCGCGGCGGGCGCGTCCCCGGCAGCCGGGGAATGGGCGTGGACGGCAAGCGCCCTGCGGAGGGCGCGGCGGAGCAGCGCGATGTCGACGGCGAAGGCGGCGCGGTTGCCGTTCCGCGAGGAGATGCTGTACTCGCGGAAGAGGAGGTCCTTGGCGAACTGCGCGACGCACTGCGGCCCGCCGCCGTCGGGCCCCGTCGGGCTGAGGAGGTTGTGGAGGAGCATGGCGTGCGTGGGGGAGAGGTAGACGTGGCAGACGCAGCCCACCTTATCCATGGCCGGCAGGAACCCTGCGGCAACGAATCACGCGTGAGGTGCCCGACGAATTGCGGGATCGGGAGAGGGAGGGAAAGGCGCGTGTCGCGCGGGGGATTACGCTTGTAGAGGAGGGATATGCCGTCGTCGGTGAAGAAGACATTGAACTTCATGGCTAGCCGCGCTCCGCGATGGCGGCGGCTTCTTCCGGCTTCGTCTCCTCGGCGGGCGGCGCGAGAGCGTCGCTGTGTGATGTCGCGGAACTCTTTTGGGTTTGGCGCGTCTTTGGGGAGCCTTCGCTCGGAAGGAGGTTGTGGTTGTGGTGGCTCTGTTACATCTTTGTCACTCGTGGGCCTTGACGCTTTGGGCTTTGCTCTTTTTTGAGGGATCTGGGCTACGTTTCTAAGAGATGGGCTTTCTGAAGTTTTTGAGCCGGACGCTCTGTACTGAAGGCTTAAGCAAATTTGACGGCAGCTTCTGGGCATATATATTCCAATTCCAAGCTTACGAATTAGTAGATGCTATCAAATGTTGAAGTAATTACTAGTGATTTTAGAAACTCATCAGTTGTTCGCTCCCCTCATGCAGCAGTCTCAAGGAGCAAAATATTAGTAAGGGCATCTCCAATGGTTCTAGCTAGCAACTAACTATAAGACTTCTACATCATTTATATAGTACACATTAAAGCTAGCATTCTAAAGAACTATCTATAAGGATAGCTATTTGATACTTACATGCACACACAGAATTTATAGAGGCTGCCTCGTTTGGCGTTATAGACTAGTGCTTAGAGCAAGTATAATAAGAGGATGTTAGTAGGCTGTATGCTGAGGTGGAGGAGAGAGAGGAGGATAGAGAAGAGAGGTGGGCTGTAAGTTTACAGCCAGCTGAAGCACAAGAACCAAGAAACTTTGTGAGAGAAAGGGGTGGGTCATACAGCCTTCAGCTGGCTGTAAACTACTATATGAATGGGCTGATAAGTGGGCTGTAAGTGTCTATACAGCCAGCTGAAGGCTGTATTATTAGCCTTGCTCTTAAGGAAGAGCTGGCTCGGTTTTTTTCATACTCTTTTTCCTCCACATAGGATATATGCTGATGTGTACATGCATATAGCTAGCTGACTCAGACCATTGGAGATGCCCTAAGGAGAAACTATTAGAGCATTTATAATGATATAGATAGCGATAGTCTATAATATACCCTATGTCATCTATAGATAAGACTAAAAACAACGCATATAATGTGTTGTCTATATAATTGTTTGTAATAGCCTCATACCATTAATGTGTTATCTATATATAGTTGTCTATACAATGATATCGATAGTAAAAAGCTATCTATAAGATCGTCTGTTAAATAGTAGACAATATTTTTCTCTCTCCTCCATCTCCCAAAATCCTATATAGCGTATGTTTACAGACAGTATGTATCATTATACATGCCCTAAGCTACCAGTATGAGTATTTGCATGCACTCTAAGTGAAACTGTCTTTATTTCATAAAAAAAAATTGGTCCTAGCAAAAAAGCTTTAGAACTGAAGATGATTTGCTTTCGTTGAGAGTTGAACTCAAGACCTCCCGCTTACTAAACGGGTGCTCTAACCAACTGAGCTACGAAAGCACCGTTTGTCTGTCAAAACAATCTTGATTGGAATCAATAGCAAAACCAACCGAGCAACAGCAATTCAAGCAACAAAAACCTATCAAACATTACCCACCAAAAAAATGGTAGTTACATCGTTAGCTGTAACCTACGAGGTGTTCGATTACAGAACTAGCGGCAAACAAGAACAATACGGCCATCAGGTGGAAGAACTCAATTGCAGAAACTGTAGTGTTCTCTTATGGTTGTGAGAGAGGGATAAGGAGCTCCTCATGAAAAAATCACAGATAAAGTGAATAACACAGTGTACATTGCCAATGTCGGACACATTGGTCAGAGGAGGTAAAGAACGCAGACACATGTCCGAAACAGCAACCTGTCTTGCCATCACAAGTTTAGAACCAGACTACCATTACCGCCTAGTGCCGAATGCCTAAATTGCCAGTAGCATCGTTGAACAATCTAAGAGCTTGCCGAGACAGCACGAACACCGGATCGCGCGCTCACACGCTGCCGCTGCCGCGATGAGCGCTGCGTCCGCGCTGAGCATTGCTGGTAGAACCCACCACCCGCGAACGGGCACTGGGCTCCTGCGATGACGGCCTCTGCTTGCTCTGCCAAGACTGCTCTAGTGGACTGGCCGTGTCGTTGCTGCGCTGCTCGACCTCGTCGCCGTTGTTGGATTGCGAGGCCGTCCACGTCCGGTTGGTGGAGTCGACGGAATTGGGCTCCCACGAGCACGTCCACGCGTTGCCGGCGAAGCTGTTGCTCCCCGCGGACTCCTGCGGCTCGGTCTCGCCACGGATGTCCCGGACGGACACGTACTTGTGCAGGCTCGGCTCCATGAGGTCGTCCTTGACGACGACCTCCGACTCGACGACGAGCGTGCCCGCCGCCGCCTTGCCGCCATACCTCCCGTTGACCGAACCCTTGTCGTTGGCCGATCGGTCCAGCTCGAAGCTCCTGTTCTCCGATGAGGAGGAGTTGAGGTCCGCGACCGCTTCAAGAATGGAGCAGGCCTTCGATACGCACGCCGGGAGCGAGAAGTTTGGCGCGGCGGCGGTGGCGCTGGTGTTCTGCTGGTGGTAGTTCTGGATGTCCTCGAGGAGCAAGGAGGCGTACGAGTTGCCGTTGTGGTCGAAGTCGCGCGAGGACCGCCTCGACGACTTGCCCCCCGGCGCTGCCCTCGGGTTGACGACGCTCTCGGCCACAATGCTCACCGAGTGAGTCGCGTTCATCCTCGCCGACGGTGCTTTGGTGTCTGACGTCACGGCCCTCTCCACGATCTCCGGCTTATCCTTCACCGTCCGGCAGCTGGGTTCCTGATCCTTCGCCTGCTCTGCCGCCTTCTGCGGCACGGCGACCGCACTCTCCGTGGGTTTCTGCAAGACATATCAAGGATTTGAGCATTTGCGTGGAAGAACATGGTGACTCAAAATCAAATTATGCAAAAATCTCAAAGCTTTCGCTGATATGTACCTTTTGGGACTTGCCGTTGTTGCTATTGTTGTGGTGGTGGTTGTTGACGAGAGTGTTCTCGTCGAGCTCCGCCATGGGGTTGCGACGGTACGGCGACTGCTCGGCCTTCCTCGACGAGCTCCGGCTCAGCGACGGTCCGTGCGTCGGCTGCGCCCCAGCATTTTCATTCCCCACGGCCGCCGTCCTCGCCGGGGAGTTCGACCTTGGCGACGGATACCTCTTCCCGGACGCAGCCGCCACCGGCGACGGAGCGCGCCCCTTCTCCCGGGCCGGGACCGACACCATCTTCCCCGGCTGCCGCGCGGCCCGCTCGCCGCTCCCGGAGCTCGCCGTCGCGGGGGCGCCGTCCGCCCGCCGCCCCGGAGACCGGCTCACTCTCCTGCTCCCGCTTCCGCCGCCAGTGCTCCTCTCGCGGCTCCCCGACCGCTTCCGCTCCGGCGTCCTCCGGAGCGGCGAGGGCCTCGACACGGCGGCCTCCCGCCTCTCCCAATCGCAATCTTCGTCCACGCCTCCGCCCCTCCTCTCCCGGTCGAAGTCGTAGCTCCTCTTGGATCCGGAGTACCTGCGGTGGTGCCCACCGCCATTCTCGCCCGACGCCGCAGCCTTCCCCGACGACGAGGAGCACCGGCTGAGCCGGCCGCACTGGATCAGGATCGCGTCCACCTCTTCCTTGGTGCAGCTCGAGGTCCGCACCGGCACTCTGCTCACAACGACGGGCTTCGCCTCCTCTTCCGACGCCGCCCTCTTCACCCGCTCCTCCTCCTCCTCCTCCTCGCCGCTCGCCGCTGCGGCCACCTCGGCAGCCGCCGCGGCCGCGGCAGCCTTGACGACGAACACCGTCCTCGTGTCGGCCGTCGGCTGCTCCGCCTTGGGTGGAGCCTTCTTGGCCTCCGGGACAAGCGCGGTGTCCTTGCCGGCTCTCTTGCCTCTGCCGCTGCTCTTCTTGCCCTCATTGGACGGCTGCTCTTCTCGCCGCTGCTTCTTGCTGAAGCAGAGACCCATGGCTTCAGAAGGGGGAGGGCGGATTTGGGACGGAGGTGAGGTGGTGTTTGAGCGGGGCTTCGGGGGACGTCGATTATTAGGGTATTAAGTGCGTGTTGGAGTGTGTGTTTTGTACTGGGTGTTTTGGCTGCCGTGCGTGCATGTGCGAGGGATTTCAAATTTCGCTGTTGTTTCATCGGGGGATGTGCGCGGCGGCCGGCACACGATGCGCCCGCTCCACAGGAGAGCCGTTGAGGGGAGTAGGTGGGTTATCCTTGAGTCACTGGGGAAGACGCAGGTACGGAGGACAACTAACGATAGTCAGCTGTACTCAGTAACGACTTAAATTCCACGTTTACTTCGGCTGCGGTGAAAGCGGATTCCCTCCATGACTTCTCCGTTTCAAAATCATATGCGTCATTGCCGTCTTAAAAACTATAACTAAAAATAATCCGTGGTAGTTCAAATAAAATAGCCTGTTACTGCCTCTGTGAGACCCACATGTCAAGCATTTTGATGTGGAGCTCTAGGATGCTTATTCTGGCTTTTAAGCCTAAGCTTTTAGTTTATTCTGCGCTCAGCACTTTTTTACACTGTATCTGCTAATAACTTTTCAATGTACTTAAATTTTTAAAAAATAAAAAATTAGGAATAAAGAGTTATGTCAGCGTGAAGAATGCAAAGAAATAAGTGAAAAAACCAAAAACCTAAAAAATGATAAAGAGCTAGAAAAAACAAAATTAAAAAACTAAGCTAAATGCTTAAACCCAAATGAACGCAACCAAATTTATATGTATTTGAACACAGAATCGACCGTTGCAGGGGATCCTGGGGAGCACTACCTTTCGAGTCGTGAACCACGGACAACATGTACCAGGATCTGTGAGACAGTGACCGCTGCCCATCATGCGATCGGATTGGCGGCACCAGAGCTTTCTTTGGCTTGCATTGCACGGGGAGAGCATCCCAGCTTCACGTGACGATAATTGCAGCGGATAAGGGATTTTCACATCGCATATGGATAGGACGGAGCCGTCGCCCGAGGCCTTGATTCGTTGACGTTATCTCAGAATTTGACCGCTCATGCCACTCGCTCGAATCAGCAAGGTTGGTCTGAAGCATTGAAGCTCATTTAGGCGAAATCAATGGTGATCATTTGGGCTTGTTTTTAATAGCTTACGGCTGAAAAATACTGTAGCTGACAGAGCCTTATTTAGCATAATTAAATTTAAAAAAATTAAAAATATAAAAAAAATATGTTAGCCCATTGCATATAATACAAACAAACGGGAAAAAAGAACCGACAAAAAAACTTAACAAAAAGCCAAAAGTTCAGAAAAAGACGAAATTTATGAATAGTGAAAAATAAGCCGGAAGCTAAAAACTGAAGCCCAACCGATCACCCCCAAACAGTCTAAAACTATATAGAATTATCAGCTTGTACCTTAACGGAAAATACTTCCATCCCTCTAAAACTGGTGGGGACCATCCACGCCAGTAAGCTGAAGCCGCCTGAGATTCAAAATGCATGGCCTTTTTGCACAAGAGGCTGATCAGGCTAAGCATGACACCGCATTTATATTTTTCTTTCTTTTACTAATGGAATCCGCAGCTCTCAGCTGTCAGCAGCATCCAAGTTGACTGTTTTCTTCTGTATAAAGTTCGAGGCATTTGATGTACAACGCGTGAGCCACCATAGTGTCACAAAACTACAAAAGCTGAAAAGTTGAACGAAAAGGAGAACCAACAAGAACAAAAGGCTGGCTGCTGCTCTCATCAAACAACCACAAAGCTGGCTCATGTTTGCTTCACCCCACCCTTTTGATGATTTCACCAAAATATTTGCTTCAAACATGAACGACAAATGACTGGATGTCAACAAGAGAGTTAATGAGCATTAATTTCTTAGCGTAAGTTGACCTGATCAACTAGGCCCCACTCGTTTGGGCTTGGACTTTTAATTCCGGTTTATTTTTTACTATTTTTAAATTTCGTCTTTTTCTGATTTTTCAGATTTTTTAGTTTTTTACCGGTTTTTTTCCTCATTCGTTTGCATTATACATGCTAGTCTAACCCCTTTTTCATTTTTAATTTTTTTAAATTAATTATGACAAATAAACCACCATCAGCTACAGTGAAAATTCAGCCTTAAACCACAAAAAATCAGCCCAACCGAGCACCACCTAAATAGTCCAAAAACAATTGAAGAATGCTACGAATTACTACTGCTTTAAAAAATGTTAACAGTTGTGGCCTTTAACTGAATTATATAAATAAAGAGTGCTCGAATTTTGAACAGAGTTCACCAGAGACTTAAGGTTCTAACACAGGAAAAAATAAAGGCCACATGTTGGGGGTCAATGGATCAAGCAGCAACTGAAGTTATCAAGTTGAGATCAGTTGTAGATTTCCCCACTAAAGCATATGCATAGATAAATACAAAACTGGATGACTGAAAATTGAGTATCCATTCATATCACAATTCACACCACCCAAAATAAAACAAAAGAAGACATATTTTATATAAAAAAGCATTATGCCTTCTAACATTTGTTAATACAATCTGTATAGAGTTTCCTAAGAGCATTACCGCAAAAGCATCAAAAAGCAAATCAAGACAGCAGCATACAAAGTTACAAATTTACAATGCCTAACGTGGAAACAGTAACATGTACCCCTCAAACATCACTGTTAGTTATTATATTCCTAATCCACGATATGTTGCCAATGCTATGGCTTGTCACGCCGTAACATTATTCATGCATTGTGTTTAGTTAACTGAAATTACCATGCAATCTGACTTGTGTTATTCCATATCTTAATAGAAAAAGGCAGCAGCAAATATGCAAATCACCCATATCAACGACAACAATAACCATATAGGGGATCTTCCCTGCAATGCTGACTTGCTGTTGGTCTATTTCTAAAAATAATCACCAGCATTTCGGTAGCAATTCGTTTTCCCATAATATTTAGTGATGGAAAATAGGAGACACCCAAAGAGAGTAAGCCTTACAGTTTGGTGGTGCCATGGTGCAAAGTTTGGAATAGAATACAGTTACATTGATTATTTTGCAAGGTGACAATGATACAAATTGGATATAACTATTTTCTAGATTTCTTATGTCTTACCCTTTTTTTAAAAAAAGAATTACATAATATTTGGCCGAGCTCTGAGATTCTAGGCTTGAAGTGACGAACTGGCACTGGTCAACCAAACAGGCCTACTTCATTGTATGCCTTTTTGGCCATATTTATAGGACAAAATTAGAAAGACTTGCTACTTGAAGATTCAAACTTCATACTGCTTATTCATGAAATGAGACGTTGGAGCAACTATCCACATGATTTGATGGCCCCAAAGTCCAAATTCTTATTTGCTGCTATAATGTCTAGTTCTTGTTTCTCTAACGGAACACAAATCAGGAGCTTGGCCAACGCTAACACACTCATAATGTAACCGTGTGGGTAGACACAGGAGCTAAATCCTCACGACATGTGCCCAGATATGATTTGGATGGATTGGATTCAAAGGGATACGAGGGTCATATAAAGCGACATTTTGCAAATAACTCCTACCTCACGTCACTTTGAATCTGATCCATCCAAATCTCATTTACTGTCTCAAATGAGGATTTAGCAAGTCTGCACTAGATATATCCCCTAGATGGAAGGACCAAACCTTAAACAAACAAGAACACCACCAATTCATACAGACTCCTAAATTGAGTAAATAACATAAGGCCACTGCACATAATCTTTTGATATATGAATTAGGCAAGGTTGAAGATTAATAGAAGCTAAGATTAGCATGAATCAAGCAAGAACTAAAACTACCCTTTTTTTTGGTGGGTGGGGGGACATTTAGACATTCCTCGCTTGGGGCAGGAAAATTCACTTTAAATGCCCTATGAAAGTGGGCACACCCAGGGGCAGAGAGAGGGGGGCGGGCAGGGGCCTGGCCCCCCAATGGTCCACCAGATGCATTAATAGGACCCCTTAATCACCCTTAATCACAGTCAATTAGTCAATTAGGCCCCTACCAAAACCCAGCAGAGATAGTAATCTTGGCCCGCTGGCCCACGCAAAGAGGAAACGAAGAGTCACATTTATTCCGTGAATGCGAATCGACTACTCCGCACGGCGTGCTGGCTGCTGGGTGCTGCGACTGTCGACTCGTCTCCCATCTCCATCTCCCATCTCGCCGTACAGAGGCAAGCCAGCAAAGCTGAGCAGAGGCAGAGCGCGAGCGCCGAGCGGGCGGGCGGCCGGCTGAGCAGAAAGATCCAAAGCGGCAAAGCCAGAAGCTATAGACGGCCAGGCAAAAGCAAGCCTGCAAGCAAGGACGCAATCACGCAAGGTGCCAAGGTACAGTACGTCTCCACTGTCCACAGTCCACTACGTTTAGTAGTTTATTTATTTATTCCTTTCACTGTTTCACAATCACAGATCACAAATCGCTGTTAATTCTATGGTTAATTTCTTTTCAATTTTTACCTTCAATTTTGCTGACACACGGCGCCCAGGGCCCATGACGCCGGCGCCTTGGCGGGTCGCCCCCCCCCCCCCCCCCCTTGTCTGGATCCTGGCTCCGCCCCTGGGCACACCATGTATTTAAAAAAATCAATGTACACATGAACACCAGATACATAGGCACTCAAATAGGCATTTAATTTTGTTCAGCATGTGGAAAATTCTCAACATCTTTTCCAATGAAATCAGACAAAACTCTAGTTTTCCATGAATAGGGAAATCCCAGGCTTCCTCAGAGCATGTCATTATAGCAAAGGAGGCTCTTGAACCTAAAAGAAAAACGTTAAAGAGTCTTGCGAGAGGGTACTGAATTTTTTTGTGATGAACCGTTATACTTTGGGGAAGTCGAAAATTTGAAATTGTATTTTGTCGAATTTTTCTAGACGATTTTCAAACCGGCCAGTCAAACTGGTCGAAGAGGAGGCAGTCAAACCGGAGTTCATCACTGATCTGATCGGTGGGCCATACCGGTTTGACCGGCCCTTATCAGCGGTCTAATCAGTGGAGAAGCCCAGTCAGACCAGCTGGGGTGTCTCCAGTTCGGCTGATTTTGATTTCTTGAGGTTTCGAGTCTTGAGATGAGTTTGAGTGACCTAGGTCAGGGTTTATAGATTGCATGAGACATGTTACTATTAACGTGGGTTAAGTTATAAAGAACTTGTGCCTGAAAATAATTTCTTTATCTTTGGATGTGCAGAGTCGCTTGAAATCAACCATGGTCGACGGCGAAGATCGGAGCTACGCTCATAGAGGAATCGAGACCCAAAATGATCAAGCATGTCAGGTGAGATGGCTGAGCTCAAGCATGACATGAGAAAAGTGGGAAATGTTGAAGGGAAGTTCAAGCGGCAGGTTGCACCATGTGGCTTGGTCGGTCCAAGTGATGTGTAGTTTGGTGGAACCGGAATAGGAGAGACTTGCCGACGCATGGTAAACCAGCGGTGCACCTACATATGGCAAGCATGCCGGTAGTTTGCAATGGAAGGAGATGATTAAGTCAAGAAAAAGTATTTTGCTAGTTTGACCAATTACCAGGAAATACCTTGAAGCAAAACCACGGTGCTTGGGCGACGCTTGAAAGAGGAGTTTAAGTCAAGGAGAAACTAAGATGATCAAGTTAGACCAAGGTTAAGAACTTAGCGAATTCGAAATTATGCACTTTGAAAAATGTGCATAAGAGTGTGTACATTAAAACCCATAAGTGGGAGATTATTGGGCCTTTTCCATTGTGCTAAGTGGATAGTACCCAGTAAGGGTTACTGGGTTAGATGTGATTGTTTAACTTATCTATTTAACGGGTTGGGATGGAAACTTGCTGTTAACCATCCAACTATCTTCTCTTGAGAACAAGTGTTTATAAGTGTTAGGGTTAAGGTTTGAGAGAAATTGAATGATATGGTGTGCTCTCTTGTCCTCCAAATGGAGTGGCTGTAAAACCTTCATCCCCAAGTAGCAATATATCAATTTTTGTTCATCTCTATGAATCTCTCTTGTGTTGATTGATTGCAATTGTCCTTATTGGTTTTTTCTCCTCTCTTCCCTCTTCTTGATGTTGATGTGCCAAGAATGTATAAGAGATAGAGATATCCTCTGGAAATCAATCCCCACCCATCCAGGCATTTTGATATCAAGTTCATGAGAAAACCCGATTTTGCTTGATTTTGGTCTCACCAAGTGATTTTGTGGTTTGAGGGTTTTTTGTTTGATTTCTTCGGTGTTCTTATTTGCTGTGATATACAAAAACACATTTAGAGCCATTTTGGCCATCTTCTACCCACAAATAAGTCATATTCACCGTTTTCATATTTTGCCTAGTTTTGGTGCACTATTGCTTCAATATGAAAAATGTCTCAATTTTGTCGTGAATTTCTTCTACCCATAGATAGAATAGGTTTCTGAGACTTTAAACAAGATTTGTCCAAAGTTTCATAACATTTGACATTGTGTTTTAGAAGTTGTAGTATTTCTTGGATTGTATCAGGCTAATTCCAGAGGAGGCGGTCCAACCGCCATAGGACCGGTCAGAACGGCAAGGCAGTGGTGGTCAGACTGCTGGAGGTCAAACCGGGTTCAGGTGGAAGGTCAGACCTCTAGGGTTTGATGTTTCCCAAATTTTAATTTCTTGGTTGAATTATTTTAGGATTTTGGCTATTGATTCTTTGGTTAGTAACTCTATAGTTACTTAAGTCAAGGATCAAGAATACTTAGAAAAAAAATATTGAAGGTGGGGTACATGCTGAATTTATGAGACCAATATAAAAAAGATCTTGCATCCCTAGTATGCATTGTAAGGCTATAACTACACAATGAGACAAATCGATTTCCATCATTACCACTACCGCATATTCCTTGCAGTAACAATTTCTCTTGAAACAATCAACAGAATAGAACACAGCCAACAACAGAATCATCAGTATAATTACTTTCGTCCATAATCGCCATCATCCGAACAATTCTCACATCTGAAAACTTTGATGTTGAACAGAAGAGTGAGGAAGAGCGGACAACAAGTAAACAAGCATCAACTTACTTGCGATCTCCTCGCACCCTCCTCCACCTCCTCCCCTAATGTACAGATGCTGGATCCACAGCCAAGAGCGCATTATTCTACAACAGAGAC